>CM051238.1:428349756-428949756 GCA_027917425.1 Gastrophryne carolinensis
AACCATGTTTAGAGACAGATTAAGGTTTAGCTGCAAGGCAACAGGGTTGAGTGCTGTGGCCCATTTAAGACTGGTGGACTGGGGCCAAATATCAGCTCTGAATTGTACCACCTCCTGTGCAGCCCATGAACAGTTTGCAATATTCCCAATGAACCTCCGGCCCATGAAGATATTAGATATGGTCAGTGGCAGAATGGGGTCATAAATTGTCCTTGGATTTTACCACCCCGGTCAGCCTAGGAGTAGCCCATAAAATCCCTGCTGAGCCCCAGAGTCCAGGTCATGAACAGAGGTTGATATGCCCAACTCGATGATGCTGAAGCCTTAAGAATGTGGGGTTCAATAATGTGTCAGGCATGGGTATGGTGGGTGGGTTTTTTGGCTAGGAGCTTACACAGGGGCTGGGTACTTTGGTGCTGGGGGCAGGTGGGGGTGTAATAAGCAGCACCACAATTGGCCACAAGCAGTGTGGTCCATCGGAATTGTCCCAGGTCTCTCTATGACCAGTCCATCCCTGGACATAGTTCAAGAAGAGATTAGACACTGGACATAGCCCAGACAATCAGCTTATCTGATATTAGAAAGACACCAGACACCAGACACTTTATACTGTATATTCCAGGAACAGATTAGACATGGTCCAGGAAGATGCCAGACATTAGACATGGCCTGGGAAAACACAAGACACTGGGCATGGTCCAAGATATCTGACATGAGAATTTGGATTTGGATTTTTGTACATATATATAGCCAATGAATGCTTTCACACACATAGAAATTTCCCTCTGTATTTAACTAATCTGTTGAAGTGGACCAACACCCAGGGGTGATCGGCCCGGAAATCTATAAGATTCCCGGGCCGATCACCTCCCACCCCGCGGGACATCCGAGATCGGGATGTCCCTCGGGGTGAAACCCCCCAGAAACCCCAAAAACATCTTACCTGATCCGCCGACGCTTCCGCCGCCTCCCGCGCGCCCCTCCAGACGTGCGCGCGCCCGCGCCGGCCCTCTGTGAATGGCCGGCGGGGGCGCGCGCGCCGAGAGTGACGCGCGGGAGGCGGCGCCGTGGAAGTTGGCGGGGATTGGCTGCGGCGTTCACGTGGGAGCGTTGAGAGGTGAGTTTTTTGGGGTTTCTGGGGGGTTTCACACAGCGGGGCACCCCCGATCGGGGTGCCCCGCCGAAGTGGACCAAAACCCAGGATAGTCAAAATCCTGGGTGTTGGTCCACTTTAAGTGAGACAAGCACAACAAGTAAGTGCACACTGTTTGGAGCAGTGGGCTGCCCAGCAATGGTGGCCGGGTTAGCAGTTGGGGGGTTAGATGTCTTGCTCAAGAGCACTTCAGTCATGTCCCAGCTGGAAATCAGGCCTGACATCCTCCTGTCACAAGGCCGTTCTTTTACCACTAGGCCATAACTGCCCCTTAAATGTGGTCCAGGAAGATACTAGGCACTATATGTGGTCCCGGAGGACACTAGAAATGGGTCATGAAGACACTAGACATGGCCCAGTATCCAGAAAGACACTACAGTTAGTCCAGGAAGACACTAGACACTATACATGTTCCAAGAAGACACTAGACTTGGTCCAGGAAGACACCAAAAACTAGAAATGGTCCTTGAAAAATTAGACACGCTTTGGGAAGATTCTACTGTAAGTATGGTACAGGACATTGGGTCCACGAAGATATGTTTACTTAGACACTAGGCTCTATACATGGCCTAGGAAGACATTACACGTGGTTCAGGAGGACACTATGCTATGTTTGGTCAAGGGGGTAGAAACACTTGATGTGGTACGAGAAGACACTTGACTTAGTCCAGGAAGGCACTAGACACTTTATATGGCCCAGGAAGGCATTAAACATGGGGGTCGATTCAGAGCCAGGTGAGAAAACTCACTCCATTTTTAGGACAGAAACTGCCATTCACTTTCGTTGTCTACCTTGGAGCTAATTCAACACGGGTACAAATGTTCATCCGGTTGTTGAATCAGCCCCAAGGTAGACAATGAAATTGAACAGCAGTATTCTCTCCTAAAAAAGGAGTGAGTTTTCTCACTTGGCTGTGAATTGACCCCATGGACTAAAAAGACAATGGCCATGGTTCAGAAAGACAGTAGACAATATATATGGCACACAAACATCTTAGACACAGTCCAAAATTACATTAAACATGGTCCAGGAAGACACTAGACACTATATATGATCCACAACAGACATGATCCAGGAAGACATTTGTCATTAGATGTGGTCCAGGAAGACAATACACATTATGTATGGTCCAACAACACTGTGGTACAGATAGACAATACCATAATGTATGGCCTAGGACAGTGGTGGCGAACCTATGGCACCTGTGCAAAAGGCGAGACTCTCTGTGGGCATCCATCATCTTTCCAGTACATGCATTTTTACTTTCATCTCCCCTTTGCACCAGAGCCACCACGTTGGCACTTAAATAAAGTTTTAGGTTGCAGTTTGGGCACTTGGTCCCTTGGTTGCCATCACTGGTACTTGACAAAGTGTTCCAGGAAAAAAAACACCCATGTATCAGGAAGACACTAGAAATGACCCAGGAACACACTAAACATTTCATATGGTCTAGGAAGACATTATATATGGTCCAAGAAGACCCGAGACACTAAATATGTTGCAGTAAGACAATACACATGGTCCAGAAAGAAACCAGACGTGATCCAGGAGGACAAAATACATTACATTAATTTCTTACTTGGCAAAGGAGGACACCATATATAGCCCCGGAAGCTGGAGGACAAGGAATGACGGCAAATTTTAGGTTAGAGGAGGAATAAATCAGGGCAAAGTGAACTTTACATATGATAAGCAAACTGACTGTGAGGCAGCCATTGAGTTTAATGAACGGTGTTCAGAGGGAGGATAGCACACCCCTCCCAACCTTACATCTTTCTGGCCTGGGGGCATGACTAAATATCAAAGGGTGGCAGCTGAGACTGTGTGGGAGGGAGTCAGACGTGTTTGCTGTATCATGTATATGGGGGGGGGGGGGGGGGGGGATTGGCTACAGTACAATAAATGTATGAGTGGCTGAGGGATGAAAGGTGTTTGTGACACAGGAGAGGAGCAGTGCGTGTACTGTACTGTATTTTCTATGTCTCCCTTTCTCTCTCTCTCTCTCTCTCTCTCTCTCTCTCTCTCTATATATATATATATATATATATATATATATATCTTTATCTTTGTAGCAATCTCATTCCTGCTATTTCGTTCCTTTTCATTCATTTCATTCTATCTATCTATCTATCTATCTATCTATCTATCTATTTCTCTGTCTGTTTTTAATTTCTTTTTCTAATTACCTACTATGTTTTCTCTGTCTTATCTCTCTCTCTCTCTCTCTCTTTATTCATTTCATTATTTTTCTATACTTATCTATCTATCTCTCTATCTATCCCCCTATTTCTCTTTATCTATGCTTTCTATATCTGTATGCCTTTCCTTTGTATATCTATCTATCTATCTATCTATCTATCTATCTATCTATCTATCTATCGATCTATCTATCTATCTATCTATCTATCTATCTATCTATCTATCTATTCCATATCTATCTATCTATCTATCTATCTATCTATCTATCTATCTATCTATCTCTCTATCTATCTCTCTATCTATCCCCCTATTTCTCTTTATCTATGCTTTCTCTATCTGTATGCCTTTCCTTTGTATATCTATCTATCTATCTATTCCATATCTATCTATCTATCTATCTATCTATTCCATATCTATCTATCTATCTATCTATCTATCTATCTATCTATCTCTCTATCTATCTCTCTATCTATCCCCCTATTTCTCTTTATCTATGTTTTCTCTATCTGTATGCCTTTCCTTTATCTATCTATCTATCTATCTATCTATCTATCTATCTATCTATCTATCTATCGCTCTATCTCTCTATCTATCCCCCTATTTCTCTGTATCTATGCTTTCTCTATCTGTATACCTTTCCTTTGTCTATCTATCTATCTATCTATCTATCTATCTATCTATCTATCTATCTATCTATCTATCGCTCTATCTCTCTATCTATCCCCCTATTTCTCTGTATCTATGCTTTCTCTATCTGTATGCCTTTCCTTTGTATATCTCTCTATCTCTCTATCTCTCTATCTATACCCCTATTTCTCTTTATCTATGCTTTCTCTATCTGTATGCCTGTCCTTTGTATATCTATATATGTATATCTATCTATCTATCTATCTATCTATCTATCTATCTATCTATCTATCTATCGCTCTATCTGTCTATAATTTCTTAGTCTCCCTCTATTTCTTTATCTACCTACTATATTTCATCTATCTATCTATCTATCTATCTATCTATCTATCTGTTCTCTATGGGGTCGATTCAGAGCCAGGTCTCATTTCTTGTTTAGGAGAGAAAACTGCCATTGACTTTCATTGTCTATGGGGTGTACATTTTCACCTGGCTCTGAATCAGCTCCAAAGTAGACAATGGCCTTGATGGCCTTGTTTAAACAGATTCTCATTTTAGTAAAAAAAATTCAATTCAGGAGAAAAAAGCCCAGAAATGTCCCTATTAGTGAATCACCAGATAGGAAGACAATGAAAGTCAATGGCACTTTTTAATACAGGTAAAAAGGGGTAAAAAGTTCAATACTTTTCCCAAGAGTAAAAAAAGTGCCATTGGCTTTCACTGTTTTCATATCTGGTGAGTCACCAACAGTGACATTCTCAGGCTTTTTTCTCATGAATTTAATATTTTACTACCATTCATTTTTAGAGAATCAAGCCAATGAAAGTCAATGTCAGTTTTCTGCCCCTAAATAAGAAGTGAGAATTTCCACCTGGCTCTAAATTGACCCCTATCTCTCTGTACTTCCTCACTCTCAGTTTCTTTTTATCTATCTATTTATCTATCTATCTATCTATCTATCTATCTATCTATCTATCTCTCTATCTACAATGGTGCCCAAATGTCTGGAAACACTTGAGCTTTTGCACTTTTTTTGACTTACGCCATTGTTCAAATGGTTAATTCTTAATAGGACTATATAGGTAATATACCCTTAAAGTGGAACAACACCCTCCACTGATCGGCCCGGGAATCTGTAAGATTCCCGGACCGATCAGTCCCCTGAAACCCCCCAGAAACCCCTAAATCCCTACCTGCTCCTCGATCCAGCGGCGCCCCCCTGCCGCCTCCCATGCGTGCCTCTAGCAGGACGCGCACCCACGCTGGCCGTTTGTGAATCGCCGGCGCGGGGGCGCGGGAGGCGGCGGCGGGTGCGCTCTCTTGTCCTTCACTGCCTCCCGCTTGTCCGTCGGCGGGGATTGGCACGTGGGAGCGGGGAGAGGTGAGTTTTCGGGGCTTTCTGGGGGGTTTCACACAGCGGGGCACCCCCCGATCGGGGTGCCCCACCGAAGTGGACAAAACCCAGGATAGTCAAAATCCTGAGTGTTGGTCCACTTTAAAGAGGAGCAACCACCTCTTTAAGGGTGGTTTTCATTTTTATGGGGCATCCTGAATTGGGATGCCCAGCTCTGTGAAACCACCAGGATCACCCGACTTAGCTACCTCTTCCCAAGGTCCGGCTGCATCTCGGCGCCATTGGGCGCATTCCCAGTATACCTCTAGCTGTGGGCACTCCCGCATCAGGCCTTTCTGAATGTACCACGCGGGCACCTGCGCAACTAGTGTCAGGGGCTGGCTCCATTCAGATTTCCTTCACATCACTGCTCAGTGCGGCAAAGGAAATCTGAATGGAATGAGCCCCACTGATTGGCTGAGTGACCCAGGTGGGAACCAGGAAAAGGTGAGTTTTTGGGAGATTTGGGGGGATAAACACAGCAGGCCATCTCAAATTGGGATGCCCTGCCAGAGCGCAACAACACCCAACAAAGTGACATTTTGGGATTTTGTTTCTCTTTAACACTAAATTAAACACGTTCACCTTACCTTATATCAAAAGCCAAGGTCACATGGAGAACTATATTCCCAATGACCTTTGAGTAACTAAGGCTAAGAAAGAAAATTCCCCCAAAAACAAGCATTTGATTGGATCAGACTAAAAACTATTTAGCGCCTTATTCATAAAGGGATAGCGTCAGGCAGTGCCTTGTAAATGACAGGTAGCATCAGGTGAACGCCGGACATGGCACGCAATTACACATTTATCAAGCAGAATCTGGTGAGCGACTGGGATAGCGCCATGTAGCGTCCGATTCATCATTATCCCAGCCTCAGCGTACAGCGCCGGCGTTCAGCCTTGCAGAGCGCCAGGTATTACCTCTCACTACCTGGCGCTCTCCCATACATTTCAGTGGACTTTCTTGTACTTCTCTTTAAACAGGGTGTTTTTATTATTATTTTTTTTTTTTTTATCTCAAATAATGTTGGGATCTCTCCTGGCTTTGAGTAATCCATTTTTTCATGTTTTTTTTTTATTTATATATAGTTCTGCAGAATTGACATTACAGGTCTGGCATTATATGTGTTCATGTCACAATGTTATTACAATGTAATTCCATATGTTTTAGCTTTGTTACTGGTGGAGACATGTTAAAAAACAGCCTTTAATCACACAGCCTCCGGCGCTCTGGCCCGCAGCAAAGCTTTTTTGAGCGCCGGCTCAGGTGTGTAAGGCTGTTTTTTGGATGAATATGGTTTGAGTCGGTCCTAATAACCAGTCGCTACCATTCGCAAACAGCTCTATACTGGTCATATAATGACTCCCCACAATGTATTCATCAATGCTGCACAGTGACTATGAGGCCGATTCATTAATAGCGGCAGGTAGCGACAGTTGAGCGACTGTAGCGGCATTTTCAGAGCGCCCACTAGTAGTCGCTGTGCTTGGCCGTTGTTCGGTTGTTGACAGCGACTCAGTCGGTGTGCGGTAATGTTGAATATTGGGTGAGGAGTCGCTATTTGACAGGTTCCGCGCTGTATGATGCGCATGATAGCGACTGGCCCTATCGACCGGCTCCCACCATGTTCATTAAAAAAATCACGCTCAAAAAATTCTCGCGCTGTGAAATGCATGTTTAAACCCCAGAGCGCTGGAGGCGATGTGTTAAAAGTAGTTTTTTAACCCCCAAACAACCATATTTTTGGAAACCAAAAAAAAAAGTATTTTAAATAATTTAGTAATATGAATACATTAATATCAGACCTGTAATATCAATTCTGCACAATTTTTTTTCTTTTTTTTACCTTAAAAACATTATCTAAAATGGCAGAAGTGGTCACAGAATTTTTCACATTTAAAAAAAAAAAAAAAAAAAAAACATTAATAACAATTAATTATGAATATTTAAAGATTGTTCCATTGAAATGCATTGGAGAGCGCCAGGTAGCGAGAGGTCATACCTGTCGCTGTTCAAGGTCGGACGCTAGCGCTGTGGGCTGAGGCTGGAATAATGATGAATGAGTGGCTATATGGCGCTATCTCAGTCGCTAAGCCTTGATAAATGTGTGATTGTGGTGGGGAGCCGGCGTTCTTGTGGCGGTGCCCGTCATTACCGGCCGCTCACCAGTCGCTACCTGGCGCTATTCCTTCATAAATAAGGGCCTGAGTCACTCTGAACTAACAAACCACGGCCGAGCACAGCGACTGTTAGCGGGCGCTCTGAAATCTGCTCTGCAGACGCTCATCTGTCGCTACCTGGCGCTAGTAAAGAATCAGCCTGCCCGTTGGATCAAACTGTAGTTACCTTCCCTGGCCAATCTGCCCGGAGATGACTAACAAACACTAAACTACACTTATCTTACCACCAAAACCACATAAAGTACAGTAGCAATGACCATTATCCCACGTGGCCCCTTTCTAAATGCTCCTTCTATTCCCTCCTTATGTTACATCATTGTGGTATTTGGAGACTGGATAGATAGCGATATGCCAACTCCTAGGTCAGTGGTAGTGAATGTACGGCACCTGTGCCAGAGGCGGCCCTCATAGCCCTCTTTTCAGAACAAGCATTTAGGTTTTTTTCTTCGCCCCCCCCGGCACTGGAGCCCTCAGGTTGGCACTTAAACCGGACCTTCAGCATCATTTAATGAAAAGCCCAAACCCTTAAAAAACTATTCCTCAGCATTAATAAAATTCAATATATTTTACCTTTTTAGTGGCTTACTTTTTATTCTTTCCTCTGCTGGGATGCTGTTCAGGGCTCTAGGATACGGGCGCCGCCATCTTGCCTCAGAAGCATCACACATACTGAGGAGAGGAGAGCGGGCTAAAGTGCAGAGGTGCAGGTTATATACAGGTGCAGCAGAGATGGGGCCAGGAAAAGGACAGCAATCCCAGAATGCAGAGCAGCACAGTCAGAAGACACTTCCTGTCTGCAGGCTGCCTGAGGCTTCATGGGCCATCATCTTGGATGTTTACAGGCTCAGAAAACGCACTAGGTGCAGGTAGGATGATTTTTAGTGTGGGAAATCTGTATGTACAGGGTGAGGAAAACATATAAGATAGGCACTTATTCAGGGTGAAGTTCCGGATTAATGTGGGCAATCTGTATGTACAGTGTGGGGAAAACATACAAGATAGGCACTTATTCAGGGTGAAGGTCCGGTCTTATGTGGGCAATCTATATGTACAGGGTGGAACATACAAGATAGACTCTTATTCATGGTGAGGTTCCGGATTAATGTGGGCAATATGTATGTTCAGGGGGGAAACATATAAGATAGGCTCTTATTCAGGGTGAGGATCCGGATTAATGTGAGCAATCTGTATGTACGGGGGGGGGGGGGGGGACATATAAGATAGCCTCTTATTCGGGTTGAAGGTCCGGATTAATGTGGGCAATCTGTATGTACAGGGGGGTGGAACGTACAAGATAGACTCTTATTCAGGGTGAAGGGTCCGGATTAATGTGAGCAATCTGTATGTACAGGGGGAAACATATAAGATAGGCTCTTATTCAGGTTGAAGGTCCGGATTAATGTGGGCAATCTGTATGTACAGGGTGGGGGAAACATATAAGATAGGCTCTTATTCAGGTTGAAGGTCCGGATTAATGTGGGCAATCTATATGTACAGGGGGGGAAACATACAAGATAGACTCTTATTCAGGGTGAAGGTCCGCCTTAAAGTTTTGGGTTGCAGTTTGGACACTTGGGCTCTAAAAGGGAATTTTACTGTTGGAGTGACCCAGTGCAATGATGCCATCAGTAAAATTCCCTGGAAAAGTGATGGTGCGGGGAAGCATTTCTGCTGTGGGTTGAGGTGTACTTTGGTTTATGCCTAAGAATGGGACAATAAATGGAGCAAAACCATCTTAAAGAGGACCAAAACCCACCCTGGCGTCTATGACACTCCAGGGCAGCCATACTCGCCCCCCCCGGGGGCCCCCCCGATCGGGGATGCCTCGCTGTGTGAAACCCCCAAAGTTGCCCGAAAACTCACCTTCATTCCCGTTCCAACGGGAATCCGCATGCACAAGCCGCGGCCGCATCCCCCCTGTCCCTCTAGCAGGGCTCGTGCCCACACCAGGCATTTGTGATTGGCCGGCGCAGGCACGCTTCCTGTTGGAGGGTGGCAGGGGATGTGGCCGCTGGCCTTAGATGAAGGCTTAGATGCCATGATTCCAACTCCGAGCGGCTGCACATGCACCATAGGACCAGGGCTTGGTGATCTGGGGGGTTTCAGACAGCAGGGCCCCCCCCCCCGATCGGGGTGTCCCGGGGGAAAGGACCAAAACCCAGGATAGTCAAAATAGTCAAAATTTAATTTTTATAGAGTGTTTCCGGACTTTAACCCACAACTGTATCCATCCTGTCTATCTCATTCTCTTTTTTTCTCTCTTATTTTTTCATCTATCCTTTTTTGTATTATCCTTTTTGTTACCTTTGCACTTTTGACATCTTCCTCTCTATTTCTTCTTTCTACTTTATCTCTCTCTCTCTATTTCTCTTCCTCTTTCTCTATTATTATTATTGTTTACTTATAAATTGCCCTCGTCTTCCATGGCGCTGGATCAATTGATCTATTTGAATCTCTAGCTCTCTCTTTTTCTCTTATATTCATCCTTTTATCTGTTATTGTTTTTGTCACCTTCTCACTTTTTACCTCTTCCTCTCTATTTCTTCTTTCTATTGTATCTCCCTCTCTATATATTTATCTTCCTCTTTCTCTATTATTATGTTGTTTATATTGCTTATTGTTTATATTTATAAATTGCCCTCTTGCCATCTTCTATGGCGCTGCATCAGTTGATCTATTTGAATCTCTCTCTTTCTCTATTATTATTATTGTTTATTTATAAATTGCCCTCATCTTCCATGGCGCTGTATCAGTTGATCTATTTGAATCTCTATCTCTCTATATATATTTCTCTTCCTCTTTCTCTATTATTATATTGTTTATATTGTTTATTGTTTATATTTATAAATTACCCTCTTGCCATCTTCTATGGCGCTGCATCAGCTGATCTATTTGAATCTCTAGCTCTCTCTTTCTCTATTATTGTTATTGTTTATTTATAACTTCCCCTCATCTTCCATGGCGCTGTATCAGTTGATCTATTTGAATCTCTAGCTCTCTCTTTTTCTCTTATATTCATCTATCCATTTATCTGTTATTGTTTTTGTCACCTTTTCACTTTTTACCTCTTCCTCTCTATTTCTTCTTTCTATTGTATCTCTCTCTCTCTATATTTCTCTTCCTGTTTCTCTATTATTATATTGTTTATATTGTTTATTGTTTATATTTATAAATTGCCCTCTTGCCATCTTCTATGGCGCTGCATCAGTTGATCTATTTGAATCTCTAGCGCTCTCTTTCTCTATTAATATTATTGTTTATTTATAAATTGCCCTCATCTTCTATGGCGCTGTATCATTGATCTATTTGGATCTCTATCTGTCTCTCTTTTTCTATCCTTCTCTGTCTATTCTCCTGGTCGCTGCATCAGTTGATCTATTTGAATCTCTATCTCTCTCTATATATTTCTCTTCCTCTTTCTCTATTATTATATTGTTTATATTTATAAATTGCCCTCTTGCCATCTTCTATGGCGCTGCATCAGTTGATCTATTTGAATCTCTAGCTCTCTCTCTTTTTCTATCCTTCTCTGTCTATCCTCCTGGTCGCTGTATCAGTTGATCTATTTCAATCTCTAGCTCTCTCTTTCTATATCCTTCTCTGTCTATCCTCCTGGTCACTGTATCAGTTGATCTATTTCAATCTCTAGCTCTCTCTTTTTCTATCCTTCTCTGTCTATCCTCCTGGTCGCTGTATCAGTTGATCTATTTGAATCTCTAGCTCTCTCTTTCTATATTCTTCTCTGTCTATCCTCCTGGTCGCTGTATCAGTTGATCTATTTGAATCTCTAGCTCTCTCTTTCTATATCCTTCTCTGTCTATCCTCCTGGTCACTGTATCAGTTGATCTATTTCAATCTCTAGCTCTCTCTTTTTCTATCCTTCTCTGTCTATCCTCCTGGTCGCTGTATCAGTTGATCTATTTGAATCTCTAGCTCTCTCTTTCTATATTCTTCTCTGTCTATCCTCCTGGTCGCTGTATCAGTTGATCTATTTGAATCTCTAGCTCTCTCTTTCTATATCCTTCTCTGTCTATCCTCCTGGTCGCTGTATCAGTTGATCTATTTGAATCTCTAGCTCTCTCTTTCTATATTCTTCTCTGTCTATCCTCCTGGTCACTGTATCAGTTGATCTATTTGAATCTCTAGCTCTCTCTCTTTTTCTATCCTTCTCTGTCTATCCTCCTGGTCGCTGTATCAGTTGATCTATTTGAATCTCTAGCTCTCTCTTTCTATATTCTTCTCTGTCTATCCTCCTGGTCGCTGTATCAGTTGATCTATTTGAATCTCTAGCTCTCTCTTTCTATATTCTTCTCTGTCTATCCTCCTGGTCGCTGTATCAGTTGATCTATTTCAATCTCTAGCTCTCTCTTTTTCTATCCTTCTCTGTCTATCCTCCTGGTCGCTGTATCAGTTGATCTATTTGAATCTCTAGCTCTCTCTTTCTATATTCTTCTCTGTCTATCCTCCTGGTCGTTGTATCAGTTGATCTATTTGAATCTCTAGCTCTCTCTTTTTCTATCCTTCTCTGTCTATCCTCCTGGTCGCTGTATCAGTTGATCTATTTGAATCTCTAGCTCTCTCTTTCTATATTCTTCTCTGTCTATCCTCCTGGTCGCTGTATCAGTTGATCTATTTCAATCTCTAGCTCTCTCTTTTTCTATCCTTCTCTGTCTATCCTCCTGGTCGCTGTATCAGTTGATCTATTTGAATCTCTAGCTCTCTCTTTCTATATTCTTCTCTGTCTATCCTCCTGGTCGCTGTATCAGTTGATCTATTTGAATCTCTAGCTCTCTCTTTCTATATCCTTCTCTGTCTATCCTCCTGGTCACTGTATCAGTTGATCTATTTGAATCTCTAGCTCTCTCTTTCTATATCCTTCTCTGTCTATCCTCCTGGTCACTGTATCAGTTGATCTATTTGAATCTCTAGCTCTCTCTCTTTTTCTATCCTTCTCTGTCTATCCTCCTGGTCGCTGTATCAGTTGATCTATTTGAATCTCTTGGTCTCTCTTTTTCTATCCTTCTCTGTCTATCCTCCTGGTCGCTGTATCAGTTGATCTATTTGAATCTCTTGGTCTCTCTTTCTCTATCCTTCTCTGTCTATCCTCCTGGTCGCTGTATCAGTTGATCTATTTGAATCTCTTGGTCTCTCTTTTTCTATCCTTCTCTGTCTATCCTCCTGGTCGCTGTATCAGTTGATCTATTTGAATCTCTTGGTCTCTCTTTCTCTATCCTTCTCTGTCTATCCTCCTGGTCGCTGTATCAGTTGATCTATTTGAATCTCTAGCTCTCTTTTTCTATCCTTCTCTGTCTATCCTCCTGGTCGCTGTATCAGTTGATCTATTTGAATCTCTAGCTCTCTCTTTCTCTATCCTTCTCTGTCTATCCTCCTGGTCGCTGTATCAGTTGATCTATTTGAATCTCTAGCTCTCTCTTTCTCTATCCTTCTCTGTCTATCCTCCTGGTCACTGTATCAGTTGATCTATTTGAATCTCTAGCTCTCTTTTTCTATATCCTTCTCTGTCTATCCTCCTGGTCGCTGTATCAGTTGATCTATTTGAATCTCTAGCTCTCTCTTTCTATATTCTTCTCTGTCTATCCTCCTGGTCGCTGTATCAGTTGATTTATTTGAATCTCTAGCTCTCTCTTTCTATATTCTTCTCTGTCTATCCTCCTGGTCGCTGTATCAGTTGATCTATTTGAATCTCTAGCTCTCTCTTTCCAGTGGCGTAGCGACCCGGGGGCGGGGGGGGCGGACCGCCCCGGGTGACACCAGACCTAGAGGGTGACACCTCTCGGCCGGTCACCCCTCGGTATAGAGACACTTACCTGCAGGTCCGGAGCGTGGAGGCCGGCGCCGCTCTCAGCTGTCATCTGAGGGCGCGTCATCAGAGGGCGCCTCTGATGACGCGCCCTCAGATGACAGCTGAGAGCGGCGCCGGCCTCCACGCTCCGGACCTGCAGGTAAGTGTTTGCTTTTTTTAAAAATGCCGGCATGGTGGGAGCGGGCCGGCCGGTTCCGCTGACAGCAGAGCGGGCCGGCCGGTTCCGCTGTCAGCGCGGAACCGGCCGGCCCGCTCCCACCATGCCGGCAAAAATGCTTTTTTTTTTGTTTGTTTTCTTTGGGGGGGGGGGGGTGGGGGTGACACCATTGGGGGGGGGGGGTGACACCATTGGGGGGGGGGGGGTGACACCATTTCCTACCGCCCCGGGTGACACCAGCCCTAGCAACGCCACTGTCTCTTTCTATATTCTTCTCTGTCTATCCTCCTGGTCGCTGTATCAGTTGATCTATTTGAATCTCTAGCTCTCTCTTTCTCTATCCTTCTCTGTCTATCCTCCTGGTCGCTGTATCAGTTGATCTATTTGAATCTCTAGCTCTCTCTTTTTCTATCCTTCTCTGTCTATCCTCCTGGTCGCTGTATCAGTTGATCTATTTGAATCTCTAGCTCTCTCTTTCTCTATCCTTCTCTGTCTATCCTCCTGGTCGCTGTATCACCTGATCTATTTGAATCTCTAGCTCTCTCTTTCTCTATCCTTCTCTGTCTATCCTCCTGGTCGCTGTATCAGTTGATCTATTTGAATCTCTAGCTCTCTCTTTCTATATTCTTCTCTGTCTATCCTCCTGGTCGCTGTATCAGTTGATCTATTTGAATCTCTAGCTCTCTCTTTCTATATTCTTCTCTGTCTATCCTCCTGGTCGCTGTATCAGTTGATCTATTTGAATCTCTAGCTCTCTCTTTCTATATTCTTCTCTGTCTATCCTCCTGGTCGCTGTATCAGTTGATCTATTTGAATCTCTAGCTCTCTCTTTCTCTATCCTTCTCTGTCTATCCTCCTGGTCGCTGTATCAGTTGATCTATTTGAATCTCTAGCTCTCTCTTTCTCTATCCTTCTCTGTCTATCCTCCTGGTCGCTGTATCAGTTGATCTATTTGAATCTCTAGCTCTCTCTTTCTATATTCTTCTCTGTCTATCCTCCTGGTCGCTGTATCAGTTGATCTATTTGAATCTCTAGCTCTCTCTTTCTATATTCTTCTCTGTCTATCCTCCTGGTCGCTGTATCAGTTGATCTATTTGAATCTCTAGCTCTCTCTTTCTATATTCTTCTCTGTCTATCCTCCTGGTCGCTGTATCAGTTGATCTATTTGAATCTCTAGCTCTCTCTTTCTCTATCCTTCTCTGTCTATCCTCCTGGTCGCTGTATCAGTTGATCTATTTGAATCTCTAGCTCTCTCTTTCTCTATCCTTCTCTGTCTATCCTCCTGGTCGCTGTATCAGTTGATCTATTTGAATCTCTAGCTCTCTCTTTCTCTATCCTTCTCTGTCTATCCTCCTGGTCGCTGTATCAGTTGATCTATTTGAATCTCTAGCTCTCTCTTTCTATATCCTTCTCTGTCTATCCTCCTGGTCGCTGTATCAGTTGATCTATTTGAATCTCTAGCTCTCTCTTTCTCTATCCTTCTCTGTCTATCCTCCTGGTCGCTGTATCAGTTGATCTATTTGAATCTCTTGGTCTCTCTTTCTCTATCCTTCTCTGTCTATCCTCCTGGTCGCTGTATCAGTTGATCTATTTGAATCTCTAGCTCTCTCTTTCTATATTCTTCTCTGTCTATCCTCCTGGTCGCTGTATCAGTTGATCTATTTGAATCTCTAGCTCTCTCTTTCTCTATCCTTCTCTGTCTATCCTCCTGGTCGCTGTATCAGTTGATCTATTTGAATCTCTAGCTCTCTCTTTCTCTATCCTTCTCTGTCTATCCTCCTGGTCGCTGTATCAGTTGATCTATTTGAATCTCTAGCTCTCTCTTTCTCTATCCTTCTCTGTCTATCCTCCTGGTCTCTGTATCAGTTGATCTATTTGAATCTCTAGCTCTCTCTTTTTCTATCCTTCTCTGTCTATCCTCCTGGTCGCTGTATCAGTTGATCTATTTGAATCTCTAGCTCTCTCTTTCTATATTCTTCTCTGTCTATCCTCCTGGTCGCTGTATCAGTTGATTTATTTGAATCTCTTGGTCTCTCTTTCTCTATCCTTCTCTGTCTATCCTCCTGGTCGCTGTATCAGTTGATCTATTTGAATCTCTAGCTCTCTCTTTCTATATTCTTCTCTGTCTATCCTCCTGGTCGCTGTATCAGTTGATTTATTTGAATCTCTTGGTCTCTCTTTTTCTATCCTTCTCTGTCTATCCTCCTGGTCTCTCTCTTGCTGAAGCAGTTCTCCTGGATCTCTGGATGGATGTGACATTTCCCGGCGTCGCTCACCTTTTTTGGATGGGTTCCCGCCAGACCCTGTAGACGTCGCACTCCTCTGTCTTGGTTGGTTTAGGGGATGCCTCTCATGGCACCAGCTTGGTCGGTGGAGATGATGGAGGGTCAGGCAGGCGGTGGCCTCTCATTGGCTGGCTGCAGCTCTCCGAAAGTTTCCCGGTGTCCCGTCTAGGAGAATTAGGTGATCCTTAAACTCAGTTATCCTAGAAAAGGCAACGTCACCTTATACCTTGGCTTTTCTTGTCTTCTCAGTGGATAACCTGGTGCAGCGCATGATGGTTCTTTATAGCTTTGTTCTCCTCATGTGTGTCCCATATCCTCTGGCCTCTCTCTTTCTCTTACCTCTATCCCTCCCCCTCTGTCTCTATCCCTCTTTTTTTTCCTCCTTCTTTCTGGCTGTCTCCGGTGAGTGTAATGTGGCGGCTCTGCCCCCTCCCTCCCCTCTCTCCCTCTCTTGGTCACCCCTCCTTTCAGCCCCTGGCTCGCTCCCTCCTTACTTCTTCATCTGTCCTCCGACATTCTTTCCAAACAAAAGTGCCATTTAGCGATCCCGCCACCGCCGCTCGCTCGCTTAACCCCCTCCCCGCCTCTCCAAATCTGCGGGGACCCTCATCATGGGGTCTGATAGGGAGAGGAATGAGTAAGGGGGATAATCCCCATCACCCACAGTCTGGGGGAATCCCCCTCCTCAACTCAACCTGAGACAGGGGATGACTGCCAGCCATTAACCCCTCCGCTGCCAGTCTCCTGACACCACTATTAACCCCTCCGCTGCCAGTCTCCTGACACCATTAACCCCTCCACTGCCAGTCTCCTGACACCACTATTAACCCCTCCGCTGCCAGTCTCCTGACACCATTAACCCCTCCGCTGCCAGTCTCCTGACACCATTAACCCCTCCGCTGCCAGTCTCCTGACACCATTAACCCCTCCGCTGCCAGTCTCCTGACACCATTAACCCCTCCGCTGCCAGTCTCCTGACACCATTAACCCCTCCGCTGCCAGTCTCCTGACACCATTAACCCCTCTGCTGCCAGTCTCCTGACACCACCATTAACCCCTCCGCTGCCAGTCTCCTGACACCACTATTAACCCCTCCGCTGCCAGTCTCCTGACACCATTAACCCCTCCGCTGCCAGTCTCCTGACACCACTATTAACCCCTCCGCTGCCAGTCTCCTGACACCATTAACCCCTCTGCTGCCAGTCTCCTGACACCATTAACCCCTCCGCTGCCAGTCTCCTGACACCACTATTAACCCCTCCGCTGCCAGTCTCCTGACACCATTAATCCCTCTGCTGCCAGTCTCCTGACACCATTAACCCCTCCGCTGCCAGTCTCCTGACACCACTATTAACCCCTCTGCTGCCAGTCTCCTGACACCACTATTAACCCCTCTGCTGCCAGTCTCCTGACACCAATATTAACCCCTCCGCTGCCAGTCTCCTGACACTATTAACCCCTCCGCTGCCAGGCTCCTGACACCAATATTAACCCCTCCGCTGCCAGTCTCCTGACACTATTAACCCCTCCGCTGCCAGTCTCCTGACACCATTAACCCCTCCGCTGCCAGTCTCCTGACACCATTAACCCCTCCGCTGCCAGGCTCCTGACACCAATATTAACCCCTCCTCTGCCAGTCTCCTGACACCATTAACCCCTCCGCTGCCAGTCTCTTGACACTATTAACCCCTCCGCTGCCAGTCTCCTGACACCACTATTAACCCCTCCTCTGCCAGTCTCCTGACACCATTAACCCCTCTGCTGCCAGCCTCCTGACACCATTAACCCCTCCTCTGCCAGTCTCCTGACACCATTAACCCCTCCGCTGCCAGTCTCCTAACACCATTAACCCCTCCGCTGCCAGTCTCCTGACACCACTATTAACCCCTCCGCTGCCAGTCTCCTGACACCATTAACCCCTCTGCTGCCAGTCTCCTGACACCATTAACCCCTCCGCTGCCAGTCTCCTGACACCACTATTAACCCCTCCGCTGCCAGTCTCCTGACACCATTAACCCCTCCGCTGCCAGTCTCCTGACACCATTAACCCCTCCGCTGCCAGTCTCCTGACACCATTAACCCCTCCGCTGCCAGTCTCCTGACACCATTAACCCCTCCACTGCCAGTCTCCTGACACCATTAACCCCTCCGCTGCCAGTCTCCTGACACCATTAACCCCTCCACTGCCAGTCTCCTGACACCATTAACCCCTCCGCTGCCAGTCTCCTGACACCATTAACCCCTCCGCTGCCAGTCTCCTGATACCACTATTAACCCCTCCGCTGCCAGTCTCCTGACACTATTAACCCCTCCGCTGCCAGTCTCCTGACACCACCATTAACCCCTCCACTGCCAGTCTCCTGACACCACTATTAACCCCTCCACTGCCAGTCTCCTGACACCACTATTAACCCCTCCGCTGCCAGTCTCCTGACACCATTAACCCCTCAGCTGCCAGGCTCCTGACACCATTAACCCCTCCGCTGCCAGTCTCCTGACACCACCATTAACCCCTCCGCTGCCAGTCTCCTGACACCACTATTAACCCCTCCGCTGCCAGTCTCCTGACACCACCATTAACCCCTCCGGTGCCAGTCTCCTGACACCACCATTAACCCCTCCGCTGCCAGTCTCCTGACACCATTAACGCCTCCGCTGCCAGGCTCCTGACACCACTATTAACCCCTCCGCTGCCAGTCTCCTGACACCACCATTAACCCCTCCACTGCCAGTCTCCTGACACCATTAACCCCTCTGCTGCCAGTCTCCTGACACCACTATTAACCCCTCCGCTGCCAGTCTCCTGACACCACCATTAACCCCTCCGCTGCCAGTCTCCTGACACCACTATTAACCCCTCCGCTGCCAGTCTCCTGACACCACTATTAACCCCTCCGCTGCCAGTCTCCTGACACCACTATTAACCCCTCCGCTGCCAGTCTCCTGACACCATTAACCCCTCTGCTGCCAGTCTCCTGACACCATTAACCCCTCCGCTGCCAGTCTCCTGACACCACTATTAACCCCTCGGCTGCCAGTCTCCTGACACCACCATTAACCCCTCCGCTGCCAGTCTCCTGACACCACTATTAACCCCTCCGCTGCCAGTCTCCTGACACCACCATTAACCCCTCCGCTGCCAGTCTCCTGACACCATTAACCCCTCCGCTGCCAGTCTCCTGACACCACTATTAACCCCTCCGCTGCCAGTCTCCTGACACCACTATTAACCCCTCGGCTGCCAGTCTCCTGACACCACTATTAACCCCTCCGCTGCCAGTCTCCTGACACCACTATTAACCCCTCCGCTGCCAGTCTCCTGACACCACTATTAACCCCTCGGCTGCCAGTCTCCTGACACCACTATTAACCCCTCCGCTGCCAGTCTCCTGACACCATTAACCCCTCCGCTGCCAGTCTCCTGACACCACTATTAACCCCTCCGCTACAAGTCTCCTGACACCACCATTATCCCCTCCGCTGCCAGTCTCCTGACACCACCATTAACGCCTCCGCTGCCAGTCTCCTGACACCATTAACCCCTCCGCTGCCAGTCTCCTGACACCATTAACCCCTCCGCTGCCAGTCTCCTGACACCACCATTAACCCCTCCGCTGCCAGTCTCCTGACACCACCATTAACCCCTCCGCTGCCAGTCTCCTGACACCATTAACGCCTCCGCTGCCAGGCTCCTGACACCACTATTAACCCCTCCGCTGCCAGTCTCCTGACACCATTAACCCCTCTGCTGCCAGGCTCCTGACACCACTATTAACCCCTCTGCTGCCAGTCTCCTGACACCACTATTAACCCCTCCGCTGCCAGTCTCCTGACACCACCATTAACCCCTCCACTGCCAGTCTCCTGACACCATTAACCCCTCTGCTGCCAGTCTCCTGACACCACTATTAACCCCTCCGCTGCCAGTCTCCTGACACCACCATTAACCCCTCCACTGCCAGGCTCCTGACACCACCATTAACCCCTCTGCTGCCAGTCTCCTGACACCACTATTAACCCCTCCGCTGCCAGTCTCCTGACACCACCATTAACCCCTCCACTGCCAGGCTCCTGACACCACCATTAACCCCTCCACTGCCAGTCTCCTGACACCACCATTAACCCCTCCACTGCCAGGCTCCTGACACCACCATTAACCCCTCCACTGCCAGGCTCCTGACACCACTATTAACCCCTCCGCTGCCAATCTCCTGACACCATTAACCCCTCCGCTGCCAGTCTCCTGACACCATTAACCCCTCTGCTGCCAGTCTCCTGACACCACTATTAACCCCTCCACTGCCAGTCTCCTGACACCATTAACCCCTCCGCTGCCAGTCTCCTGACACCACTATTAACCCCTCCACTGCCAGTCTCCTGACACCATTAACCCCTCTGCTGCCAGTCTCCTGACACCATTAACTCCTCCGCTGCCAGTCTCCTGACACCACTATTAACCCCTCCGTTGCCAGTCTCCTGACACCATTAACCCCTCCGCTGCCAGTCTCCTGACACCACTATTAACCCCTCCGCTGCCAGTCTCCTGACACCACTATTAACCCCTCCGCTGCCAGTCTCCTGACACCATTAACCCCTCCGCTGCCAGTCTCCTGACACCACTATTATCCCCTCCGCTGCCAGTCTCCTGACACCATTAACCCCTCCGCTGCCAGTCTCCTAACACCACCATTAACCCCTCCGCTGCCAGTCTCCTGACACCACTATTAACCCCTCCGCTGCCAGTCTCCTGACACCACCATTAACCCCTCCACTGCCAGGCTCCTGACACCAGCATTAACCCCTCCACTGCCAGTCTCCTGACACCATTAACCCCTCCACTGCCAGGCTCCTGACACCACTATTAACCCCTCCACTGCCAGGCTCCTGACACCACCATTAACCCCTCCACTGCCAGTCTCCTGACACCACTATTAACCCCTCTGCTGCCAATCTCCTGACACCATTAACCCCTCCGCTGCCAGTCTCCTGACACCATTAACCCCTCCACTGCCAGTCTCCTGACACCATTAACCCCTCTGCTGCCAGTCTCCTGACACCATTAACCCCTCCGCTGCCAGTCTCCTGACACCATTAACCCCTCTGCTGCCAGTCTCCTGACACCACTATTAACCCCTCCGCTGCCAGTCTCCTGACACCACCATTAACCCCTCCACTGCCAGGCTCCTGACACCACCATTAACCCCTCTGCTGCCAGTCTCCTGACACCACTATTAACCCCTCCGCTGCCAGTCTCCTGACACCACCATTAACCCCTCCACTGCCAGGCTCCTGACACCACCATTAACCCCTCCACTGCCAGTCTCCTGACACCACCATTAACCCCTCCACTGCCAGGCTCCTGACACCACCATTAACCCCTCCACTGCCAGGCTCCTGACACCACTATTAACCCCTCCGCTGCCAATCTCCTGACACCATTAACCCCTCCGCTGCCAGTCTCCTGACACCATTAACCCCTCTGCTGCCAGTCTCCTGACACCACTATTAACCCCTCCACTGCCAGTCTCCTGACACCATTAACCCCTCCGCTGCCAGTCTCCTGACACCACTATTAACCCCTCCACTGCCAGTCTCCTGACACCATTAACCCCTCTGCTGCCAGTCTCCTGACACCATTAACTCCTCCGCTGCCAGTCTCCTGACACCACTATTAACCCCTCCGTTGCCAGTCTCCTGACACCATTAACCCCTCCGCTGCCAGTCTCCTGACACCACTATTAACCCCTCCGCTGCCAGTCTCCTGACACCACTATTAACCCCTCCGCTGCCAGTCTCCTGACACCATTAACCCCTCCGCTGCCAGTCTCCTGACACCACTATTATCCCCTCCGCTGCCAGTCTCCTGACACCATTAACCCCTCCGCTGCCAGTCTCCTAACACCACCATTAACCCCTCCGCTGCCAGTCTCCTGACACCACTATTAACCCCTCCGCTGCCAGTCTCCTGACACCACCATTAACCCCTCCACTGCCAGGCTCCTGACACCAGCATTAACCCCTCCACTGCCAGTCTCCTGACACCATTAACCCCTCCACTGCCAGGCTCCTGACACCACTATTAACCCCTCCACTGCCAGGCTCCTGACACCACCATTAACCCCTCCACTGCCAGTCTCCTGACACCACTATTAACCCCTCTGCTGCCAATCTCCTGACACCATTAACCCCTCCGCTGCCAGTCTCCTGACACCATTAACCCCTCCACTGCCAGTCTCCTGACACCATTAACCCCTCTGCTGCCAGTCTCCTGACACCATTAACCCCTCCGCTGCCAGTCTCCTGACACCACTATTAACCCCTCCGCTGCCAGTCTCCTGACACCACCATTAACCCCTCCACTGCCAGTCTCCTGACACCACCATTAACCCCTCCGCTGCCAGTCTCCTGACACCATTAACCCCTCCGCTGCCAGTCTCCTGACACCATTAACCCCTCCGCTGCCAGTCTCCTGACACCATTAACCCCTCCGCTGCCAGTCTCCTGACACCATTAACCCCTCCGCTGCCAGTCTCCTGACACCACTATTAACCCCTCCGCTGCCAGTCTCCTGACACCATTAACCCCTCTGCTGCCAGTCTCCTGACACCACCATTAACCCCTCTGCTGCCAGTCTCCTGACACCATTAACCCCTCCGCTGCCAGTCTCCTGACACCATTAACCCCTCCGCTGCCAGTCTCCTGACACCAATATTAACCCCTCCGCTGCCAGTCTCCTGACACCACTATTAACCCCTCTGCTGCCAGTCTCCTGACACCATTAACCCCTCCGCTGCCAGTCTCCTGACACCAATATTAACCCCTCCGCTGCCAGTCTCCTGACACTATTAACCCCTCCGCTGCCAGTCTCCTGACACCATTAACCCCTCCGCTGCCAGGCTCCTGACACCAATATTAACCCCTCCTCTGCCAGTCTCCTGACACCATTAACCCCTCCGCTGCCAGTCTCTTGACACTATTAACCCCTCCGCTGCCAGTCTCCTGACACCACTATTAACCCCTCCTCTGCCAGTCTCCTGACACCATTAACCCCTCCGCTGCCAGTCTCCTGACACCATTAACCCCTCTGCTGCCAGCCTCCTGACACCACCATTAACCCCTCCGCTGCCAGTCTCCTAACACCATTAACCCCTCCGCTGCCAGTCTCCTGACACCACTATTAACCCCTCCGCTGCCAGTCTCCTGACACCACTATTAACCCCTCCGCTGCCAGTCTCCTGACACCATTAACCCCTCCGCTGCCAGTCTCCTGACACCACTATTAACCCCTCCGCTGCCAGTCTCCTGACACCATTAACCCCTCCGCTGCCAGTCTCCTGACACCATTAACCCCTCTGCTGCCAGTCTCCTGACACCATTAACCCCTCCGCTGCCAGTCTCCTGACACCAATATTAACCCCTCCGCTGCCAGTCTCCTGACACCATTAACCCCTCCGCTGCCAGTCTCCTGACACCATTAACCCCTCCGCTGCCAGTCTCCTGACACCATTA
Organism: Gastrophryne carolinensis; assembly: GCA_027917425.1. Lineage (NCBI taxonomy): Eukaryota > Metazoa > Chordata > Amphibia > Anura > Microhylidae > Gastrophryne > Gastrophryne carolinensis. The sequence continues at coordinate 428,373,086 of CM051238.1, forward strand.
ACCCCTCCGCTGCCAGTCTCCTGACACCATTAACCCCTCCGCTGCCAGTCTCCTGACACCATTAACCCCTCCACTGCCAGTCTCCTGACACCATTAACCCCTCCACTGCCAGTCTCCTGACACCATTAACCCCTCCGCTGCCAGTCTCCTGATACAACTATTAACCCCTCCGCTGCCAGTCTCCTGACACTATTAACCCCTCCGCTGCCAGTCTCCTGACACCACCATTAACCCCTCCGCTGCCAGTCTCCTGACACCATTAACCCCTCCACTGCCAGGCTCCTGACACCATTAACCCCTCCGCTGCCAGTCTCCTGACACCACCATTAACCCCTCCGCTGCCAGTCTCCTGACACCACTATTAACCCCTCCGCTGCCAGTCTCCTGACACCACTATTAACCCCTCCGCTGCCAGTCTCCTGACACCATTAACCCCTCCGCTGCCAGTCTCCTGACACCATTAACCCCTCCACTGCCAGTCTCCTGACACCATTAACCCCTCCGCTGCCAGTCTCCTGACACCATTAACCCCTCCACTGCCAGTCTCCTGACACCACTATTAACCCCTCCGCTGCCAGTCTCCTGACACCATTAACCCCTCCGCTGCCAGTCTCCTGACACCATTAACCCCTCCGCTGCCAGTCTCCTGACACCACTATTAACCCCTCCGCTGCCAGTCTCCTGACACCACTATTAACCCCTCCGCTAACAGTCTCCTGACACCATTAACCCCTCTGCTGCCAGTCTCCTGACACCATTAACCCCTCCGCTGCCAGTCTCCTGACACCACTATTAACCCCTCGGCTGCCAGTCTCCTGACACCACTATTAACCCCTCCGCTGCCAGTCTCCTGACACCACTATTAACCCCTCCGCTGCCAGTCTCCTGACACCACTATTAACCCCTCGGCTGCCAGTCTCCTGACACCACTATTAACCCCTCCGCTGCCAGTCTCCTGACACCACTATTAACCCCTCCGCTGCCAGTCTCCTGACACCACTATTAACCCCTCGGCTGCCAGTCTCCTGACACCACTATTAACCCCTCCGCTGCCAGTCTCCTGACACCACTATTAACCCCTCGGCTGCCAGTCTCCTGACACCACTATTAACCCCTCCGCTGCCAGTCTCCTGACACCACTATTAACCCCTCCGCTGCCAGTCTCCTGACACCACTATTAACCCCTCGGCTGCCAGTCTCCTGACACCACCATTAACCCCTCCGCTGCCAGTCTCCTGACACCACTATTAACCCCTCGGCTGCCAGTCTCCTGACACCATTAACCCCTCCGCTGCCAGGCTCCTGACACCACTATTAACCCCTCCGCTGCCAGTCTCCTGACACCACTATTAACCCCTCCGCTGCCAGTCTCCTGACACCAATATTAACCCCTCCGCTGCCAGTCTCCTGACACCACTATTAACCCCTCTGCTGCCAGTCTCCTGACACCATTAACCCCTCCGCTGCCAGTCTCCTGACACCAATATTAACCCCTCCGCTGCCAGTCTCCTGACACTATTAACCCCTCCGCTGCCAGTCTCCTGACACCATTAACCCCTCCGCTGCCAGGCTCCTGACACCAATATTAACCCCTCCTCTGCCAGTCTCCTGACACCATTAACCCCTCCGCTGCCAGTCTCTTGACACTATTAACCCCTCCGCTGCCAGTCTCCTGACACCACTATTAACCCCTCCTCTGCCAGTCTCCTGACACCATTAACCCCTCCGCTGCCAGTCTCCTGACACCATTAACCCCTCTGCTGCCAGCCTCCTGACACCACCATTAACCCCTCCGCTGCCAGTCTCCTAACACCATTAACCCCTCCGCTGCCAGTCTCCTGACACCACTATTAACCCCTCCGCTGCCAGTCTCCTGACACCACTATTAACCCCTCCGCTGCCAGTCTCCTGACACCATTAACCCCTCCGCTGCCAGTCTCCTGACACCACTATTAACCCCTCCGCTGCCAGTCTCCTGACACCATTAACCCCTCCGCTGCCAGTCTCCTGACACCAATATTAACCCCTCCGCTGCCAGTCTCCTGACACCATTAACCCCTCCGCTGCCAGTCTCCTGACACCATTAACCCCTCCACTGCCAGTCTCCTGACACCATTAACCCCTCCACTGCCAGTCTCCTGACACCATTAACCCCTCCGCTGCCAGTCTCCTGATACAACTATTAACCCCTCCGCTGCCAGTCTCCTGACACTATTAACCCCTCCGCTGCCAGTCTCCTGACACCACCATTAACCCCTCCACTGCCAGTCTCCTGACACCACTATTAACCCCTCCACTGCCAGTCTCCTGACACCACTATTAACCCCTCCGCTGCCAGTCTCCTGACACCATTAACCCCTCCACTGCCAGGCTCCTGACACCATTAACCCCTCCGCTGCCAGTCTCCTGACACCACCATTAACCCCTCCGCTGCCAGTCTCCTGACACCACTATTAACCCCTCCGCTGCCAGTCTCCTGACACCACTATTAACCCCTCCGCTGCCAGTCTCCTGACACCATTAACCCCTCCGCTGCCAGTCTCCTGACACCATTAACCCCTCCGCTGCCAGTCTCCTGACACCATTAACCCCTCCACTGCCAGTCTCCTGACACCATTAACCCCTCCGCTGCCAGTCTCCTGACACCATTAACCCCTCCACTGCCAGTCTCCTGACACCACTATTAACCCCTCCGCTGCCAGTCTCCTGACACCATTAACCCCTCCGCTGCCAGTCTCCTGACACCATTAACCCCTCCGCTGCCAGTCTCCTGACACCACTATTAACCCCTCCGCTGCCAGTCTCCTGACACCACTATTAACCCCTCCGCTGCCAGTCTCCTGACACCATTAACCCCTCTGCTGCCAGTCTCCTGACACCATTAACCCCTCCGCTGCCAGTCTCCTGACACCACTATTAACCCCTCGGCTGCCAGTCTCCTGACACCACTATTAACCCCTCCGCTGCCAGTCTCCTGACACCACTATTAACCCCTCCGCTGCCAGTCTCCTGACACCACTATTAACCCCTCGGCTGCCAGTCTCCTGACACCACTATTAACCCCTCCGCTGCCAGTCTCCTGACACCACTATTAACCCCTCCGCTGCCAGTCTCCTGACACCACTATTAACCCCTCGGCTGCCAGTCTCCTGACACCACTATTAACCCCTCCGCTGCCAGTCTCCTGACACCACTATTAACCCCTCGGCTGCCAGTCTCCTGACACCACTATTAACCCCTCCGCTGCCAGTCTCCTGACACCACTATTAACCCCTCCGCTGCCAGTCTCCTGACACCACTATTAACCCCTCGGCTGCCAGTCTCCTGACACCACCATTAACCCCTCCGCTGCCAGTCTCCTGACACCACTATTAACCCCTCGGCTGCCAGTCTCCTGACACCACTATTAACCCCTCCGCTGCCAGTCTCCTGACACCACTATTAACCCCTCCGCTGCCAGTCTCCTGACACCACTATTAACCCCTCGGCTGCCAGTCTCCTGACACCACTATTAACCCCTCCGCTGCCAGTCTCCTGACACCACCATTAACCCCTCGGCTGTCAGTCTCCTGACACCACTATTAACCCCTCCGCTGCCAGTCTCCTGACACCATTAACCCCTCCGCTGCCAGTCTCCTGACACCATTAACCCCTCTGCTGCCAGTCTCCTGACACCACCATTAACCCCTCCGCTACCAGTCTCCTGACACCACCATTATCCCCTCCGCTGCCAGTCTCCTGACACCACTATTAACCCCTCGGCTGCCAGTCTCCTGACACCACTATTAACCCCTCCGCTGCCAGTCTCCTGACACCACCATTAACCCCTCCGCTGCCAGTCTCCTGACACCACTATTAACCCCTCCGCTGCCAGTCTCCTGACACCATTAACCCCTCCGCTGCCAGTCTCCTGACACCACTATTAACCCCTCCGCTACTAGTCTCCTGACACCACCATTATCCCCTCCGCTACCAGTCTCCTGACACCACCATTATCCCCTCCGCTACCAGTCTCCTGACACCACCATTAACCCCTCCGCTGCCAGTCTCCTGACACCATTAACGCCTCCGCTGCCAGTCTCCTGACACCACCATTAACCCCTCCGCTGCCAGTCTCCTGACACCATTAACCCCTTTGCTGCCAGTCTCCTGACACCATTAACCCCTCCGCTGCCAGTCTCCTGACACCATTAACCCCTCCGCTGCCAGTCTCCTGACACCACCATTAACCCCTCCGCTGCCAGTCTCCTGACACCACCATTAACCCCTCCGCTGCCAGTCTCCTGACACCATTAACGCCTCCGCTGCCAGTCTCCTGACACCACCATTAACCCCTCCACTGCCAGTCTCCTGACACCATTAACCCCTCTGCTGCCAGTCTCCTGACACCACTATTAACCCCTCCGCTGCCAGTCTCCTGACACCACCATTAACCCCTCCACTGCCAGGCTCCTGACACCACTATTAACCCCTCCGCTGCCAGTCTCCTGACACCATTAACCCCTCCACTGCCAGTCTCCTGACACCACTATTAACCCCTCCACTGCCAGTCTCCTGACACCATTAACCCCTCCGCTGCCAGTCTCCTGACACCATTAACTCCTCCGCTGCCAGTCTCCTGACACCACTATTAACCCCTCCGTTGCCAGTCTCCTGACACCATTAACCCCTCCGCTGCCAGTCTCCTGACACCAATATTAACCCCTCCGCTGCCAGTCTCCTGACACCACCATTAACCCCTCCGCTGCCAGTCTCCTGACACCACTATTAACCCCTCCGCTGCCAGTCTCCTGACACCATTAACCCCTCCGCTGCCAGTCTCCTAACACCACCATTAACCCCTCCACTGCCAGGCTCCTGACACCACCATTATCCCCTCCGCTGCCAGTCTCCTGACACCACTATTAACCCCTCCGCTGCCAGTCTCCTGACACCACTATTAACCCCTCTGCTGCCAGTCTCCTGACACCACCATTAACCCCTCCACTGCCAGGCTCCTGACACCAGCATTAACCCCTCCACTGCCAGTCTCCTGACACCATTAACCCCTCCACTGCCAGGCTCCTGACACCACTATTAACCCCTCCACTGCCAGGCTCCTGACACCACTATTAACCCCTCCTCTGCCAGTCTCCTGACACCATTAACCCCTCCGCTGCCAGTCTCCTGACACCATTAACCCCTCTGCTGCCAGCCTCCTGACACCACCATTAACCCCTCCGCTGCCAGTCTCCTAACACCATTAACCCCTCCGCTGCCAGTCTCCTGACACCACTATTAACCCCTCCGCTGCCAGTCTCCTGACACCACTATTAACCCCTCCGCTGCCAGTCTCCTGACACCATTAACCCCTCCGCTGCCAGTCTCCTGACACCACTATTAACCCCTCCGCTGCCAGTCTCCTGACACCATTAACCCCTCCGCTGCCAGTCTCCTGACACCATTAACCCCTCTGCTGCCAGTCTCCTGACACCATTAACCCCTCCGCTGCCAGTCTCCTGACACCAATATTAACCCCTCCGCTGCCAGTCTCCTGACACCATTAACCCCTCCGCTGCCAGTCTCCTGACACCATTAACCCCTCCGCTGCCAGTCTCCTGACACCATTAACCCCTCCACTGCCAGTCTCCTGACACCATTAACCCCTCCACTGCCAGTCTCCTGACACCATTAACCCCTCCGCTGCCAGTCTCCTGATACAACTATTAACCCCTCCGCTGCCAGTCTCCTGACACTATTAACCCCTCCGCTGCCAGTCTCCTGACACCACCATTAACCCCTCCACTGCCAGTCTCCTGACACCACTATTAACCCCTCCACTGCCAGTCTCCTGACACCACTATTAACCCCTCCGCTGCCAGTCTCCTGACACCATTAACCCCTCCACTGCCAGGCTCCTGACACCATTAACCCCTCCGCTGCCAGTCTCCTGACACCACCATTAACCCCTCCGCTGCCAGTCTCCTGACACCACTATTAACCCCTCCGCTGCCAGTCTCCTGACACCACTATTAACCCCTCCGCTGCCAGTCTCCTGACACCATTAACCCCTCCGCTGCCAGTCTCCTGACACCATTAACCCCTCCACTGCCAGTCTCCTGACACCATTAACCCCTCCGCTGCCAGTCTCCTGACACCATTAACCCCTCCACTGCCAGTCTCCTGACACCACTATTAACCCCTCCGCTGCCAGTCTCCTGACACCATTAACCCCTCCGCTGCCAGTCTCCTGACACCATTAACCCCTCCGCTGCCAGTCTCCTGACACCACTATTAACCCCTCCGCTGCCAGTCTCCTGACACCACTATTAACCCCTCCGCTGCCAGTCTCCTGACACCACTATTAACCCCTCGGCTGCCAGTCTCCTGACACCACTATTAACCCCTCCGCTGCCAGTCTCCTGACACCACTATTAACCCCTCCGCTGCCAGTCTCCTGACACCACTATTAACCCCTCGGCTGCCAGTCTCCTGACACCACTATTAACCCCTCCGCTGCCAGTCTCCTGACACCACTATTAACCCCTCGGCTGCCAGTCTCCTGACACCACTATTAACCCCTCCGCTGCCAGTCTCCTGACACCACTATTAACCCCTCCGCTGCCAGTCTCCTGACACCACTATTAACCCCTCGGCTGCCAGTCTCCTGACACCACCATTAACCCCTCCGCTGCCAGTCTCCTGACACCACTATTAACCCCTCGGCTGCCAGTCTCCTGACACCACTATTAACCCCTCCGCTGCCAGTCTCCTGACACCACTATTAACCCCTCCGCTGCCAGTCTCCTGACACCACTATTAACCCCTCGGCTGCCAGTCTCCTGACACCACTATTAACCCCTCCGCTGCCAGTCTCCTGACACCACCATTAACCCCTCGGCTGCCAGTCTCCTGACACCACTATTAACCCCTCCGCTGCCAGTCTCCTGACACCATTAACCCCTCCGCTGCCAGTCTCCTGACACCATTAACCCCTCTGCTGCCAGTCTCCTGACACCACCATTAACCCCTCCGCTACCAGTCTCCTGACACCACCATTATCCCCTCCGCTGCCAGTCTCCTGACACCACTATTAACCCCTCGGCTGCCAGTCTCCTGACACCACTATTAACCCCTCCGCTGCCAGTCTCCTGACACCACCATTAACCCCTCCGCTGCCAGTCTCCTGACACCACTATTAACCCCTCCGCTGCCAGTCTCCTGACACCATTAACCCCTCCGCTGCCAGTCTCCTGACACCACTATTAACCCCTCCGCTACCAGTCTCCTGACACCACCATTATCCCCTCCGCTACCAGTCTCCTGACACCACCATTATCCCCTCCGCTACCAGTCTCCTGACACCACCATTAACCCCTCCGCTGCCAGTCTCCTGACACCATTAACGCCTCCGCTGCCAGTCTCCTGACACCACCATTAACCCCTCCGCTGCCAGTCTCCTGACATCACTATTAACCCCTCCACTGCCAGTCTCCTGACACCATTAACCCCTCCGCTGCCAGTCTCCTGACACCATTAACCCCTCCGCTGCCAGTCTCCTGACACCACCATTAACCCCTCCGCTGCCAGTCTCCTGACACCACCATTAACCCCTCCGCTGCCAGTCTCCTGACACCATTAACGCCTCCGCTGCCAGTCTCCTGACACCACCATTAACCCCTCCACTGCCAGTCTCCTGACACCATTAACCCCTCTGCTGCCAGTCTCCTGACACCACTATTAACCCCTCCGCTGCCAGTCTCCTGACACCACCATTAACCCCTCCACTGCCAGGCTCCTGACACCACTATTAACCCCTCCGCTGCCAGTCTCCTGACACCATTAACCCCTCCACTGCCAGTCTCCTGACACCACTATTAACCCCTCCACTGCCAGTCTCCTGACACCATTAACCCCTCCGCTGCCAGTCTCCTGACACCATTAACTCCTCCGCTGCCAGTCTCCTGACACCACTATTAACCCCTCCGTTGCCAGTCTCCTGACACCATTAACCCCTCCGCTGCCAGTCTCCTGACACCAATATTAACCCCTCCGCTGCCAGTCTCCTGACACCACCATTAACCCCTCCGCTGCCAGTCTCCTGACACCACTATTAACCCCTCCGCTGCCAGTCTCCTGACACCATTAACCCCTCCGCTGCCAGTCTCCTAACACCACCATTAACCCCTCCACTGCCAGGCTCCTGACACCACCATTATCCCCTCCGCTGCCAGTCTCCTGACACCACTATTAACCCCTCCGCTGCCAGTCTCCTGACACCACTATTAACCCCTCTGCTGCCAGTCTCCTGACACCACCATTAACCCCTCCACTGCCAGGCTCCTGACACCAGCATTAACCCCTCCACTGCCAGTCTCCTGACACCATTAACCCCTCCACTGCCAGGCTCCTGACACCACTATTAACCCCTCCACTGCCAGGCTCCTGACACCACTATTAACCCCTCCACTGCCAGTCTCCTGACACCATTAACCCCTCCGCTGCCAGTCTCCTGACACCACTATTAACCCCTCTGCTGCCAATCTCCTGACACCATTAACCCCTCCACTGCCAGTCTCCTGACACCACCATTAACCCCTCCGCTGCCAGGCTCCTGACACCACCATTAACCCCTCCACTGCCAGGCTCCTGACACCACTATTAACCCCTCCACTGCCTGTCTCCTGACACCACTATTAACCCCTCCACTGCCAGGCTCCTGACACCATTAACCCCTCCGCTGCCAGTCTCCTGACACCACTATTAACCCCTCTGCTGCCAATCTCCTGACACCATTAACCCCTCCGCTGCCAGTCTCCTGACACCATTAACCCCTCCACTGCCAGTCTCCTGACACCATTAACCCCTCTGCTGCCAGTCTCCTGACACCATTAACCCCTCCGCTGCCAGTCTCCTGACACCACTATTAACCCCTCCGCTGCCAGTCTCCTGACACCATTAACCCCTCAGCTGCCAGGCTCCTGACACCATTAACCCCTCCACTGACAGTCTCCTGACACCACCATTAACCCCTCCACTGCCAGGCTCCTGACACCACTATTAACCCCTCCGCTGCCAATCTCCTGACACCACCATTAACCCCTCTGCTGCCAGTCTCCTGACACCACCATTAACCCCTCCGCTGCCAGGCTCCTGACACCACTATTAACCCCTCCGCTGCCAATCTCCTGACACCACCATTAACCCCTCCGCTGCCAGTCTCCTGACACCATTAACCCCTCCGCTGCCAGTCTCCTGACACCATTAACCCCTCCGCTGCCAGTCTCCTGACACCATTAACCCCTCTGCTGCCAGTCTCCTGACACCATTAACCCCTCCGCTGCCAGTCTCCTGACACCACTATTAACCCCTCCACTGCCAGTCTCCTGACACCACCATTAACCCCTCCACTGCCAAGCTCCTGACACCACTATTAACCCCTCCACTGCCAGTCTCCTGACACCATTAACCCCTCCGCTGCCAGTCTCCTGACACCATTAACTCCTCCGCTGCCAGTCTCCTGACACCACTATTAACCCCTCCGTTGCCAGTCTCCTGACACCATTAACCCCTCCGCTGCCAGTCTCCTGACACCATTAACCCCTCCGCTGCCAGTCTCCTGACACCATTAACCCCTCCGCTGCCAGTCTCCTGACACCACCATTATCCCCTCCGCTGCCAGGCTCCTGACACCACTATTAACCCCTCCGCTGCCAATCTCCTGACACCATTAACCCCTCCGCTGCCAGTCTCCTGACACCACCATTATCCCCTCCGCTGCCAGGCTCCTGACACCACTATTAACCCCTCCGCTGCCAATCTCCTGACACCATTAACCCCTCCACTGCCAGTCTCCTGACACCACCATTATCCCCTCCGCTGCCAGTCTCCTGACACCACTATTAACCCCTCCGCTGCCAGTCTCCTGACACCACCATTAACCCCTCCACTGCCAGGCTCCTGACACCATTAACCCCTCCGCTGCCAGTCTCCTGACACCACCATTAACCCCTCCACTGCCAGGCTCCTGACACCACCATTAACCCCTCCACTGCCAGGCTCCTGACACCATTAACCCCTCCGCTGCCAGGCTCCTGACACCACCATTAACCCCTCCACTGCCAGGCTCCTGACACCATTAACCCCTCCGCTGCCAGTCTCCTGACACCATTAACCCCTCCACTGCCAGGCTCCTGACACCATTAACCCCTCCGCTGCCAGTCTCCTGACACCACTATTAACCCCTCCACTGCCAGGCTCCTGACACCATTAACCCCTCCGCTGCCAGTCTCCTGACACCATTAACCCCTCCACTGCCAGTCTCCTGACACCATTAACCCCTCTGCTGCCAGGCTCCTGACACCACCATTAACCCCTCCGCTGCCAGGCTCCTGACACCACCATTAACCCCTCCACTGCCAGGCTCCTGACACCATTAACCCCTCCGCTGCCAGGCTCCTGACACCACTATTAACCCCTCCACTGCCAGTCTCCTGACACCATTAACCCCTCCGCTGCCAGTCTCCTGACACCATTAACCCCTCCGCTGCCAGGCTCCTGACACCACCATTATCCCCTCCACTGCCAGTCTCCTGACACCATTAACCCCTCCGCTGCCAGTCTCCTGACACCATTAACCCCTCCACTGCCAGTCTCCTGACACCATTAACCCCTCCGCTGCCAGTCTCCTGACACCATTAACCCCTCCACTGCCAGTCTCCTGACACCATTAACCCCTCTGCTGCCAGTCTCCTGACACCATTAACCCCTCCGCTGCCAGTCTCCTGACACCATTAACCCCTCCGCTGCCAGTCTCCTGACACCACTATTAACCCCTCCGCTGCCAGTCTCCTGACACCACTATTAACCCCTCGGCTGCCAGTCTCCTGACACCACTATTAACCCCTCTGCTGCCAGTCTCCTGACACCATTATCCCCTCCACTGCCAGTCTCCTGACACCATTAACCCCTCCACTGCCAGTCTCCTGACACCATTAACCCCTCCGCTGCCAGTCTCCTGACACCATTAACCCCTCCGCTGCCAGGCTCCTGACACCACCATTATCCCCTCCACTGCCAGTCTCCTGACACCATTAACCCCTCCGCTGCCAGTCTCCTGACACCATTAACCCCTCCACTGCCAGTCTCCTGACACCATTAACCCCTCCGCTGCCAGTCTCCTGACACCACTATTAACCCCTCCGCTGCTAGTCTCCTGACACCACTATTAACCCCTCTGCTGCCAGTCTCCTGACACCACTATTAACCCCTCTGCTGCCAGTCTCCTGACACCATTAACCCCTCTGCTGCCAGTCTCCTGACACCACTATTAACCCATCCACTGCCGGAAAGACTGGGAGGCTTTAGAAACGCTCACACCCTGCGAGGCTGCCTGACATGACTCATCTCTTAACCCCTAATTTGCCGGAGACCTGGATTTACCCTTTCTTAACCTCTTACTTGCTTGAGTCCTGGTGTTATTCATCTCTTAACCCCTGTTATGCTGCGGAGCTGGTGTTATCTATCTCTTAACTTCTCTTATGCTGGGAACCTGGTGCTATTCATTTCTTAACCCCTTCCAGGCTGGAGACCTGGTGTCATTTACTTTTCAACCCCTCTCTTGCTTGAGACCCAGTGTTATCCATCTCTTAACCCCTCTTATGCTGGGGACCTGGTGTTATCCATCTCTTATCCACTCTTATGCTGGGGGCCTGGTGTTATCCATCTATTAACCCCTTTCTTTTTGGAGAACCTGTTGACTTAATTTCTGCACCCCTCTCTTGCTGGGAACCTGGTGCTATTCATTTCCAAACCCCATCTATGCTAAAGACCTGATGTCAATCACTTTTTAACCCATCACTTGTTTGAGACCTGGTGTTATCCATCTCTTAACCCCTCTTATGCTGGAGACCTGGTTGTATTAATTTCTACACTCCTCTCTTACTGGAACCTGGTGCTATTCATTTCTTAACCCCTTCTAAGATGGACTACTTGAATTGGGAGTCAAATGAGTCAGGGGGTAGAAACAAGGGGGTGGCTGTGTGAAATTCATCCGCTGTGTGCTGTAACACAAGCTGCGGTGGCTGCCAGGAGGACAGCAGGGCTCTGTCTTCTCAGCACGCATGAATTCAGTTTCACCAACCATCTTGCAGATGCGGCACTTAGGCCCCACATGCCCAGTAACTTGAGCTTAAAGGCATATGTGGGCCTCTAGTCTGGTATGAGTCCTGTAACACAGACCTTTACCACCACTTATTCATATGGGACTTCATGTGTCCATGTAGATCTTTCTCTGTTACCTGCAGCACATCAGGAATTGACCATGGCCAACATACAGCCTTTGTGCCCACCCATACTGTTCTCTCTATATAATCCTGATGCCCACCCATACTAATAAAGATCTCTGTGTATCACCCTCTGTATAGCCCATTCCATCTAAATACCCCTCTGAGTCACCCTCTATATCACCAATACCATCCAATGACCCCTCTGAGTCACCTTCTATACCAACCATAACCAGTGGCCTGCTTTACCACCATGCAACCTATGCAATTGCATGGGGCTCCCCCCTCTCAGGGGGCCCCCAGAACTCTGAGTGAACACTGGAAAGAAAGCTGCTTCTCTCCATCATTTGTTTCTCTTTAATTTTGTATTTTGTTATATAAAAATGCCTTTGATTAGGCCCCCCAGACACAACTTTGCATGGGACCCCAGAAATTACAAGCCTGGCCCTGCCCATACCTAGGTTTATTGCTAGGGTAATTTTCAATAGCGACAAAACTGGTCACATAACAGTGTTGTCGTTATCAAAAATGACCTTGTTAAGCTGTCACAATTTAAGCATTACAAATCAGCCCCCCTGAAAAAGGGGTCAGCTTACCCATACCATCCAAGAAGGCCCTAAATCAGAGTCACATTTTGTAGTAAGGACCCCTCTGTATCACAAATATCATCCAAGAACAACTCTTTGTAACCATCTGTACCATCCATACCATCCAAGCATCCCTATGTACCACCCATACCGCCAGGACCCCTCTGTACATTCAAGGACCCATCTGGATTATCCTCTGTACCATCCAAGGACCCATCTGAATTATCCTCTGTACCACCTATATCATCCCATCCAAGAACCCCTCTAAATCACCTTCTATACCACCCATACCATTCAATGACCCATCTGAATTCTCCTCTGTACCACCCATACCACCCAAGGACTCCTCCTAATCACCCTCGCCAATATTTAATTCACTTTTTTCATTTTTTTGGGCAAACAGTCAACTTATGAGACTTGAAAACCTGGATTGAATAGGCTTCCTCACAAAGATCTTCGGGTTTAGAGGTTTGCATTGCATCATAGTTTGCCTATTGATATAATTTGTATTTTATTTTTTACAAACAATAAATCGTCTCTCTCCCTTTTATACCTACCCCCAGCCTGGGGGAGGCTGGGGGTAGGTATAAATGGGAGAGAGATGATTTATTGTTTGTTGGTTCACCCAAGCAAGAAGCGGGCTAGCGGACCGCGAAGCGCAGGTGGCATATCCCTGCTGCCCTGACTTTCCTCCCCGGTGGCTGCGTGACCTAGTGATGTCAGCTGAGTATTTCCTCTTTGCATATTTGCACCTGTAGATTTTGTTTACTTTTGTGTCTATCGCACTGTATCTATTTGAATGATTTCTGGCACATTGCACTTTATCATATTACTATATTAATTGGATCATTATTATATTTATTACTTGTCTCTGATTGAAAAAAACGTTTGTTTCCTATAAAATATTCCGTACCATGTATATGTGGTTTTTCTAATAATAAGGGATTATTGTAATTAAATTTAGGATATTAAATGTATAATTTTGCACAGTGTGGATTTGGGGATTTTAACATAGGTTAGGTTTTGTGCCGGCACAAAAACTCAGGAAGAGTTATCTATATTATTTAGGCATTGGGTGGATAGGTACTTCAATTATGTTGCCAGGTAGACAAGGAGGGATAATACATTGAACCGCAGCCCTATACTCCACGGGTCATTTCTGAGGAAAGACTATTCTCAGGTCCAGGGTTTTTTTTTTACTTGTCTTGATTGTTGGTTTTAAATTTGTGTTTTTTTGTATGTTGTTGAATAAACTATTGGTAGATTTGCAATTGGTTGTGCTCCTTTTTTGATGGTCACTAGGGGAACGTCATACCCCGGGTACCATCTGGGCAGTGTTGTTAAGTTGGCTAGTGACCACGCCATTACTTATTGATATTAGTGGTGCACCATATGGTTATAAGAGGTGCTGTAACAGAGCGCCTCAGTCGCTGTAGTAACCTGGCCCACATTGATGAATGTGATGTATGTTGGCTCTAACACCAGTACAGCACTACAGGGAGCGAGAGGTAGCGCCAGCTCAGTGCGTTCAGTACTCGGCACTCCACACCATACTTATTAAAAAAGGAGACACACACAGTGTCGGTGCTCTAAATCTGGGCGCTATAGCATAGAGCGCCAGACGCTCTGTGATTAAAGTCTGATTTTGAACACATATCCACCAGTTACAAAGCGAAAACACATGGAATGACATTGTTATTAAACTGTGACATTAACACTTTAGTGCCAGACCTGTAATGACAATTCTGCATAAAAATATAAAAAGTTTCTAAAAGTTTTTGTTTGTAGCCAGGAGACGTCACACAATGATTGGAGCAAAAAAAAACAAAAAAAATGTCAAACGTGCTGTTTATATACAAGCAAATGAATGAGCATTGAAATGTATGGGAGGGCGCTTTACGCTGAGCTGCCTGTAATAATACATCGGACGCTACATGGCGCTGTTAAAGTCGCTCACCAAATTCACTTTCATATATGGATTAAAACTGCCGGTGACTGAGCCTTATTTACAGCTGGAAATTGGCTTGGTCCCATACTGGAGTTGTAACAATAATATCTTGGAAGCAGTCGTCATTAAACTACAATAGCCAGTACTCCATGATATCTTTATACTGATTGTTTTACAGCTAGATACCTCTAGTCTGTGGGTGGGGGGGTAAAGTTAATGACAGTAGTTGCATTCTGCCTCCTGTTTGTAAGGAAGAGCCAACTGCCCATAATGGTACCAGTTACCTATATACAAGGTGCCACTAAATAGAGCTTCTAAACATCTGTACAGTTGTCTGCTTGACTCTACTGCTTGATTCTATTTAGTGCTGACACATTTTCCCACAGTGCTTCTCTGATACCATCTATCTATTCACACGATGACACCACCATGAAACTATGTAACGTCAAGTAAAATATTCACAATATATCAGACATGTCTGTGATTCCCTTTTGCTACAATAATTTAAAATGTCTGAAAGCCACGGGCCCTTTACTCAAGCCTGTCCCACCCCCACAATATACACTTAAGCCATTGAACATTTAGTCTGTCCCTTATGGTCTGTGAAAAGGTCCCAATGTCCAGGTTCAAACTGCTAGGCTTTTAGGGGATAATAGGGGGCATTGCAGCCTTGTTCTAGTTGAGCTTCATGTCCAAGCTGAGAGTTGTGGAGGTTACCACTGAGGAGGACCAAAACAGGTGGGTATTTTGCCTTAGGACCCGGGGCCAAAGTCAAGGCAAAGTTGGCTTATCTTAGTGAATAGCAATGATCATCAACCAAGTGAATACCATGGCCTCGATTCACAAAGCGTTGAAAAAAACTCTTATGCTAGTAAAAAATTCAATTCATGAGAAAAAAGCCTGAGAATGTCACTGTTAGTGAATCACCAGAAAGGAAGACAATGAAAGTCAATGGCACTTTTTACTACAGGTAAAAAGGGGTAAAAAGTTCAATACTTTTTTCAAGAGTAAAAAGCGCCATTGACTTTCATTGTCTTCCTAACTAGTGATTCACTAACAGTGAAATTCTCAGGCTTTTTTCTTATGAATTAAATTTTTTCTACCATGAGAGTTGTTTTCAACTCTTAGTGAATCAAGGCCCATAAGTCAAAAGAGACATTTTATCCTAATGAATAATCCTTAATCTATGAGACCTCTCAGCCAAATGAGTAGCCCTTCAGTCTTTAGGAGACTCCTTGATCCAAATGCCCTTCCCGTCAATAAGAGGCCTCTTAGCCCAAATTAAATAGTTTGTGGTTTGTTAGTGGCCCCTTGGCTCAAATGAACTTGCCTTTAGTCTATAAGAGACCCCTTAGCTCCAACGAACTTGCCCTTAGATTTTAAAAGATCCTCGGCCCAAATGTAATAGTCCTTATTCTGTAGGAGCCCCCTGAGCCCTAAGGAACTTGCCCTTAAGTCTTAAGGAAGCTTCATTGCCCAAATGGACTTACTCTTGACTGTAAGAGACAAACAAATGTATCCTTAGTTAATAAGAGCCTGCTTGGCCCTAATGAATTTGTCGTTAGTCTATCAGAGGTTCCTTAGCCCAAATGAACTAGACCTATGTGTATAATAGGTCTCTTAGTCCAAATTAAGTTGTCCTTAGTCCATAAGAAGCTCCTGGGCAACAAAAAAAACCTGGCCCCATAGTCCCCTTGGTATTTAAGTCCTAATGAACTTGCCATGGTGATCTATGAAAGTTCCTTGGTGGAAATGAATACCCCCTCAATCTATAAAGGAACCCAGGTTTAATAGGTCTCTTAGTCCAAATGAAGTTGTCCTTAGTGCATAAGAAACTCCTTGGCACAAAAAAACTTGGCCCCTTAGTGCCCTTGGCCCCTAAGTCCTAATGAACTTGTCATGTTGATCTATGAAAGACCCTTGACGGAAATGAATACCCCCTCGATCTATAAAGGATCCCTGAACCGAAATGAATACCTCTGCAATCCATAAGAAACTTCTCGAGCCAATAAATACCTTGTTGTTTTATAAAAGCTTATCTAAATCAGTAACATCTGCTTTAGGCCACAGGCAATGTTGCGTATGAGGAAATCTGGCCCTGATCCAAAGTATCCCCCCCCTTCCCCAGACAGCAGAATTATACCCACTAGAGACCTAAAGAGACATGATGAATGGTCTCTCTATAGACATGTCTTAGGTCTACCTCAGTTTTAGTCTACCTTCTGGCCTACCATAGCTTAAAGCAGCTGTCCCAACTGTTTTACCTTGTTACTATTTAGTATTATTCTTGGACCAACCACTGTGTGGGCTAAGCTGGGAGTAAACCAAATCTCTCAGTATCAGCTGTTACACATTAATCTTGGTATTAGCCATATGCTTTCAACAGGATTGAAGGCACATGCATCACCCAAGGAAATGGCTAATTCAGCTTCAAAACTTCTTCCTAGCTCCTCAATCATTTTGACTGACCTATTCCAGGAGGGCTCTTGAAAAAAATGTGAAGGTTTCAGTAATGCAATCTGGGGGGGGGGGGGGGGGGGTTCTCTACCAGGTCTGTGCCCTAAAGCAGATCAGACACTCCATTGATCCGCCTTCGGCAAGCCCCTATATAGATTACATGACCATAAGCCATGTCAATAATTTGCTAACAACCACTTGGAAAGCCATTTTACAGTTGATGCCCCCCAAATATTCCAGGGCCAGCAATGTTACATTATACCCAACTACGACTCAAAGGGGTATAGATATGGTAGGTAAAGGCTTTATACAGAGTTGTATAATGGATCCTTACAGAGATTTTATGTGTTTTTTTATTTTGGGAGTGGGGATAAACAGGACAATATATGTTGTTCTACTGAAATTAGTTAAACTGGACCAAAACCCAGGATTTTGACTTGCCCCTGACTTGGTCCTTGCCCCTGGGTTGGATGCCCCGAGGGGAGGGAATCTAGTGGTCCTGGAATATTATTGATTATGTATTTAGACCAAACAAATCTACAAGGGAGGCACACCAATAGCAAAACATAATTATTTTATTTATGGTTACCACAAAAACATATAAATACAAATATCACACATACAACAATAACATATATAGCAAGGTGTAGGCGAGGGTAGAGCAATAAATCAATCAACAATTCATATAATATCACTGACCATACCATGATTAATGAAATAATGAATAAATAAATATAATAGCCCTATTCAATCTACTCTATCAAATAACCCTGCCTATCACCTGGATCCTAAATATGCAACAAACTGAGTTGATACTATCAAAATAAAATAAAATATATAACCAAGCAATTCATCAAGCATGATGAAGTAGGCCCTATGACCCATGGAACGCGTGGCTCGGTGTGAGGGGGTAGGCGGTGGGGAGACTCAGATTACTTTGATTAATGCATGGTATTCACTTTTGTCTTACCTTATCATGGTGTAGAGGCTTTGGATTATAGGTGTTATTCTGATGTGGTATTTATAATGATGGTTTTGCACTTTTGATTGTGATTGCATATCTAGGATTAGTATTACCAGAATTGTCCTTGATTAAATGTTTGGTTATCTATTTTTTTGTTAGTATCAACTAAGACCTGCATCATAAGCAGGATCATTTGATAAAGTAGATTAACTAGGGCCTCGGCTACACCTCACTGTATATGTTATTGTTGTGTGGTGTGTGTGGTATTTGTATTTATATGTATTTTAAAAAGGTTTTAATGTGTTTTTGTGGCAACCATGAATAAAATAAAATAATTATTTTTTGCTATTGGTGTACCTCCCCTGTAAAGTTGTTTGGTCTAAATACAAAATTGAGTTGCTTATATATGGGGAGTGGCACCCAGTTATTCAGGTTACAGAGGGATTGTGCAGGCAAGTGGTTCTGGAATCCTATAGATTCCAGGGCCGTCGCAGTATGGGTTTTGGTCCACTTTAAATATTTAATATGGAGCTCAACTGGTAGAGTTTTAAATGGAACAAAACCCAACAGCAAGCTCGCTGGAATCTACAAGATTCCATGGCTGGCTGCTGGCTTCCTGATTCGGGATGCCCCGCTGTGTGAAACCCTCCAAAGCACCGGTAATCGCTTACCTTTCCCTGGGTCAATGGCTCTCATTATTTTCAATGGGGAGTGCTCCCTGCCACCCCCCCCCCCCCCCACACACACACACTCCCATTGAAGTGAATGAGAGATGTTTGGTGAAGGATGTAAAGACAGCAAACAGCTCTGATGCGTGCCCACACATGCACATTAGGGACATGGAAGAGGTGGGTTGTACTGGGAGTTCTGGAGGGTTTGACACAGCAGACCATCCCAATTCGGGATGCCCCCGGGGAATTGAACGAAACCTCGAATTCCTGAAAGTCAAATTGAATGGCGCATGCGTGGCCTTTCATCTAATCAGAATCATCTGCTGCATCCCCCGGATTCTGAGCAGTGCGATCCCGCTTCACCCATTAAAAAAAACTGGGAAGGGGCACATGCGCCTATGGGGATACACGAGATGCAGCAGGTCGCGCTTATTATTTAATTCAATCAGAGCCCTTTGCTGAAGGGTGTAAACAAAGAGCCAGTGCATATGCCATAGGAATACGAGAGAGGTGCATTGTACTGGGCATTCTGGGGGGCTTCAGAACAGAACCCGGGTTTTGTACCGCTTTAAGAATTAGATTTTCTTGGCAAGTAACTAATCAGAACACTGATATGATCCTTCATACAATTAGCTCTCTTAGGGAAGTATAAAAGATGTTACATCAAGTGTAAGGAGCATCCATTAGAGAGCAGTGCATCTCAAATTTCCGGAGCAGAAAGTGGGTCACTGATGAACTTCTCTGTAGAGGTGGGTGACACACGTGCTACTGGAGTGTTGTTTGTGCTGGATGTGTCTGGAGATGCCCAAGTAGGCTCATCCCAGCTCACCTCTGCCCACCTCTTTCCTCCTTATCTGTGTTCATTTTACCTCTGCCTATCTCTTCTTCCCACCTTGTCCCATCTTACCTGCTCTCCCCTCACCTCTACCCATCTCTATCCACCTCTGCTAAACTCTTCTTGAATCACCTCTGCCCACCTCACCTCTTCTCATTTCTTCTCTCCCTGACTTACTTGCCCTGCCCACTCCTTCCCACCCACCTCTTTCTATCTCGCCTCTACCCACCTCACCTCTGTCCATTGCTTCTCTTGCCATCTGGCTTCTGCCCACCTCATCTCGACTCACCTCTACCTACATCTACCCACCTCTGCCCACCTCACCTCTTCATGCCTCACCTCTTCTCAATTCTACTCTCCCAGCCTTACCTCTGCCCACTCATTTCCTTCCCCCTCTTCCTATCTCCCCTCTACCCACCTCAGCTCTGGTCCATTGCTTCTCTTACCATCTCGCTTCTGCCCACCTCATCTCGACTCACCTCTGACTATCTCATCTCAAATCACCTTTGCCTACCTCTGCTCACCTCTGCCCACCTCACCTATTCCTGCCTTACCTCTGCCCACCTCACCTATTCCTGCCTTACCTCTGCCCACCTCACCTATTCCTGCCTTACCTCTTCTCATTTCTCCTCTCCCAGCCTTATCTCTGCCCACTGCTTCCAACCCACCTCTTCCTATCTCCCGTCAAGCCACCTCACCTCTGGCCACTGCTTCTCTTACCATCTCGCTTCCGCCCACCTCATTACGAGCCATCTCTGCCTACCTCTACCCACCTCTGCCCACCTCACCTCTTCCCACTTAACCTCTGCTGAAATTACCTTTCCCTACCTTACCTTTTCCCATTCCTTCTCACCTCACCTATACCCACCTCTGGTCACTTTACCTCTTCCACTACCATTTCACCTCACCTCTTCCCACTTAATCTCTGCTGAAATGACCTCTCCCTGCCTTACCTTTGCCCATTCCTTCTCACCTCACCTATACTCACCTCTGATCTCCTTACCTCTTCCACTTCCATTTCACCCCACCTCTTCCTACCACCTCTGCCCACCTTTGCATCTACATAAAGACATTTGCAGCTTACATTGTTTTGCGGCCCCTTGAAGTGGAACAAAACGGCAATGTGGCACCTAGACCAAAAAAGGTTGTGCACCCTTTCTCTAAACACTCAAAAAGGTTAATATGCAAAAAGAATATTGCGAACACATACCAAATTCTGTGCAAAATATGGGTGCTGGTCCCAGTTTTATTGTAGTCCTATGTGACCACAAGCTTGAGAGTAACGCCCTTCATGTTCATATTTAAACACCTGAAGAAGGGTGTTATCCAAAAACTTGTGGTCACATGGGACTTAAATAAAACTGGGACCAGCACCCTCTTGCTTTACAGCCTCGATGGGAAATAGTAAAAGGAGTAATAAAACATTTAGTAAGCTGTTGTGGTGAACAGGCGTTAGAACGCCTAATTAAGGGCATTACCCAAAGAGCTTGCGGTCGCATGGGACTTCAGTAAAACTGGGACCAGCACCCTCATGGTTCACAGCCTCGATGGGGAGATTTGAAAGTTTAGTAAGCTGTTGTGGTGACCCGATCAAGGGCGTTACCCGAAAGCTTGTGGTCACATGGGACTTCATTAAACCTGGGGCCAGCACCCTCATGGTTTACAGCCTCGATGGGGAGTAATAAAACATTTAGTAAGCTGTGGTTGTGAGTTACCCGAAAGCTTGTGGTCACATGGGACTTCAGTAAAACTGGAACCAGCACCCTCATGGTTTACAGCCCCAATTTAGTACGCTGTTGTGGTGGCGCTAGTTCCACATAACCCACCTGAGATGTGGAAGCCCCGGCCTCATCCTACACTACAAACAAACCTTTGATCAAGTAGGGAATTCTGAGACCACATCTGATTGGTAGAAATCCTCATTAGTGCCGTTTTTGGAATTGACCCAGAATCACAAAACAGAAACCCTGGCGGGGCCTCGAACATTTCATGTCCAGGTCCTTCTTGTGTTTACCATTCCAACCTAATTAGCGGCTGGTCGTTTAATCCTGCACACAAGGAGGGTGTAGAATTGGGACTTATTCTGCAATTACTTCCTATTAGTTCTTATGTCACTTATAATTCTGAGGCACACTTATGGTGCTTGTTATGCTGGTGAAAAAACTCAAGAGAGAAGCGGAAAGAATTGCTCAACACAAGAACTCTATTATGGAGATGCTGATAGCAATGGCGTGCCGCAACACTGTTCTGAAAGGTCCTATTCAGCAGTACCATCATGGTAACCAGAAATATGCGGCAATCCAGAAATAATGCTTCTAAATATATATACTGATTATACTTCCCTACTTCACTTAAAAAGGACCAAAACCCACCCTGGAGTCTATGAGGCTATGAGCCAGGGCAGGCATACTACGATGGGGGGTGTCCCACTGTGTGAAACCCCCCAGGTCACCCGAAAACTCATCTTCGCACCCAGTCCAATGGCGCATGCTGGCTATCCCTTTAGCAGGGCACGTGCCTGCGCCAGGCATGTGTGAATGGCTGGCGCGGACCACGCTCCCTGTTAGAGGGTAGTGGGGGATGCGGCCGCCAGCGCTCTCAGATCCTGGATGGAGGGACTCGAGCGGATCCGAGCATGCTGATAGGACGAGCAGCCACGCATGTGTAGTAGGACCGGGAAGAGGTGAGTTTGTTCAGGCAACCTGGGGTGTGTCACACAGCGAGGCACCCCCAATCAGGGTGCCCCAGGGGGCAATGACCAAAATCCAGGATAGTCAAAACCCTGGGTTTTGGTCCACTTTAAAACTTTGATATATTAAAGAGGAACAACACAATATGAGGAACAACACAACATTAAAGAGGAACAACACAAAGGAATTTCACTTTCCCGTGTGTCACTCCTTCGTGCGGCAGCATCTCAAATTGGGATGCCCCACTGTGTGTATTCCCCCAGGTCAACCGATAAACTCACCTTTCAGTCGCTCCCACAGCACAGGCTCAAGCTGAAAGCGAGCACAATGATTAGCTGAGCAGCCCACTCGCTTTTACTGTGCCGCCAGCCGCATCCCCTGCTCACCTAGCAGCTGTGGCGTGCCCGCTCCGCTCATTCAGAAAGGCTGGACGCACACATGGCTAGAGGGGAGCGGGTATGCAGGCGCAGGACATAGACACAGCGAAGGCTCCGGAGAAGAAGAGGTTTCTCATTGTGGGGCATCCCAATTTGGGAAAATGCCTCAAGGATAGGAATTCAGCCGACCCAGGAGTCTTTTAGACTCCAAGGCCTCCCAAGTTCCTTTTTAAAATAGTCCAATTTTAGGACTACTTAGGCATCTCCCAGGGGTGCACCTGTAATGAGGCGACCACCTCAGGTGGCACTGTTGAGGGGGTGGCAGTCAATCTGCTTTTTAAAAATGTAAAAATGTAATAGGGGCCTCGTGTCCTTCCGTGACCTACAAGAGAAATACGGTATCCCTCACAAAGAGTACTTCCGATACATCCAATTAAGGCATTGGGTTCTGCCCCTGAGAAAACTGCACCCCGCCCTTTCGGCTGAGGACCCCCTTTGAAGAATTATGCGCTAATAACCCTTTCCAAAGGGGAACAATCTCCCTAATTTACTCAGCGCTAAATGTGACTAAGCCGGAGTCACATGGATATGTCGGTAGCTGGGAGAGGGACCTGGGCCCCTGTCGGGAAGAAAGGGGGTGGACAGAAATATGATCTAACATTTCAAAATGCTCCATAAACATCATGACAGTTGAAACGGCCTACAAGGTAATGGATGGCAGGATGTTCAGGACAGACCAAGACATGCTTTAGGAGCTGCAGTGCGGAGGGGGACTTCATGCACACGTGGTGGACTTGCCCTATGTTGACCCGCTTTTGGAGCCAGGTGTACAGGTTGGCCAATGGAATCTTCCAAACCAACATGAGAAGGGATCCTTGGGTTGCTCTCTTGCACTGTAAGCCCCGGGAGCTCACCAGTAAACAGCACAGACTTCCTGCCTATCTATTTCTAGTGGCCAAACAGGCCATAGCCAAAGCCTGGAAGAAACAATTTACCTCAATTTCGGAGGTGTCGGCTAGGATGAACGGGTTCCTCATCAACGAGAGACTAACCAGTATCCTGACCCACTCCCACGACAAATTCCTCTCGGTGTGGGAACCCTGGATAAGATTTGCTTGGCCTGGTGAGCCCTTGCAGACGCTGTAACGACCATATGTGATGGCTGGTGGAGCGCGGGAGCGACATACCCCTCTTCCCCCCCTATCCCCTGCCCCCCTCCTCCTTCCCCCCACCATTCTAGTTTCCGCCCTTTTCTCTACCGTGACCCCCTGAACTCCATCCTCTTTTCTTCTTCTTTGTAAAACTATGGTTGTAAATGTTTTCAACGATCTCCCCCTTTCTATGCACTTGGTTGTGTTTGATAGTCCAAGGCATGCCCCAATACGCCTAACACAAAGGCCATAAGATAATGGGTGTGCAGGTTGTGTGTACCGGGAGGTCCCGCAGCCCGCATGGTCCCAAAAATAGAACAGGGTGTATTGCGGATCACGTTGGTTTTACCAAGAATGTTGTACGTCCCTTGCTTTATCATTTTTTCAGTTACATTGTGGATTGTCAAAATATAAGTATGGTCAGTGTACAATCTTGTGTAACATAGATTGCTAGTTTATTTTTCTACCTCCCCTGCGTGGGATGGCGGTACAATGCTATATGTCTTGCATTCTTGTACTGTTGAAAACCTAATCAAAAATATTGAAACAAAAAATGTAAACTGTAATAATTATTTTTTTCTATTCTCTGAGTGGTTCAGTGGAGATTGCAGCGCCAGTGTTTTTAAGCCAATTGCAGCGCCATGTTTTTAAGCCAATGATTGGTGGCTCAGCAGTCATGGCACCTGCCTCCACTCCCTGCCCAAACATTGCTCTGTTGAGGAGTGGAGGGGCATTTTTCTGTAGTTCGGCAACAGAAAGGCTTTTTGGGGGTGAGTGCCGCACTCTTACCTAATTTTCCATGGTGGGTGTATGGTTCGCGGAGGCGCAGCACAATCTCAACTTCGTGTGAAGAACCAGCACTCCAGACGCCAATTACGTCAAAAGAATATATTGTTAATCCACAAGGTGCAAGTTATGCAGAACAAAATCCAATGGTCGCGGGTCGACGTTTCGGGGTGCGCGAGGGCCTCCTTCTTCAGGACCAACTCAATAGCATAACAGCAAAAACCACAGCAATAGATCAAACACTTGACCATGGGTGTATGTGACTTTAAATACCATGAGGCCAGAAATGCCCCAAGAAGTGGAAGAATTCGCGCCTGACATCATCAATGACGTCATTGACGCTATGGTAACAGGTTAGGGTTTTTGCTGTTATGCTATTGGGTTGGTGAAGAAGGAGGCCCTCGCGCACCCCGAAACGTTGACCTACGACCTTTGGATTTTGTTCTGCATAACTTTCACCTTGTGGATTAACACTATATTCTTTTGACGTAATTGGCGTCTGGAGTGCTGGTTCTTCACAAGAAGTTCAGGCAACATAAAGGCTAGATTCACCCCTGGCACCTCCTCTTGCTTGTCCCAATAGCAGGATCCCAGAGGTGGGTAAGTTTGCCCATTCTTGGGATTGCACTTTAAGAGGAGCAACAACTCTATGCGAAAACCCCTGGCTTACCCGATCCACTCACCTCTTCCAAAACCTTGCGCTGCGCCTCCATACCCGGCTCATCTCTAGCTATGCCCCTGTGATAGGCCTTTCTGAATGGCGGGGGGGTGTATGTCCACAGCAAGAGGCGGAGGCGCGGATTTGGCTGATGCCGCTGGCTCGATTTAGATTTTTTTGCTGCACTGTCATCTGTGGGGCAATGAAGATCTGAATGGAATGAGCGCCGCTGATTGGCTGAGTCGTCCACACTTGTGCCCTGGAAACGAGAAAAATTCAAGTTAACAGATGCGGTGTATTGCGGGTATGTCACGAGGGCATGTCATGAGTAAGGACTGAGTGTCCGAAACGTGTAGACCTACTCCTTTATGCCTTTTATATCGCCTGTATGGAATATGGATGGAATATTTTAAATTTTTGGAAATAAATGTGGACAAAGACATTTTTTTAAGACGGATATGGGCTGGTTTCGCTTTATTACAAGATGCGGTGTATTAATCTGTTCCAATTCAGTTGTGGACCTAAAAGGAAAAAAAGATTAGCGTAGGTGCGCTGTGGATAAAATGGTTGGTTAGTAATGGCAGGCTGGAAGGGAGAATAAAACAAGGTTAAGGTTCTCCGAGATCCTATGAAAAAAATTAGCATATACAAAGGTTGGTAACAATGTTAGCAATATTTTTTATTATTGCTAACATTGTTACCAATATAGTTACCTTTGTATATACTAACTGGCAGGCTGATTCATTATTAGCGGCAGGTAGCGGCAGATGAGTGTCTGTAGCAGGCATTTCAGAGCGCCCGCTAGTAGTCGCTGTGCTCGGCCGTGGGTCGCTAGTTCAGAGCGACTCAGTCGCTGTGCAGCAATGATGAATACATTGTGGGGAGTCGCTATATGAGCAGTACAGTGCTGTATGGGAGCGAATGTTAGCGACTGGTCAGTGCGACCGACTCACACCATATTCATCAAAAAAACAGCCTCACACACCACCGGCGCTCAAACATGCTTCGCTGAAGCCCAGAGCGCCGGGGGCTGTGTGATTAAAGGCTGTTTTTTAAAATGTATTCACCAGTAACAAAGTGAAAACATATGGAATCACATTGTTATAACATTGTGACATGAACACATTAATGCCAGACCCGTAATGTCAATTCTGCATAAATACATAAAAAATAAAAAAGTGTGAAAAAATGGCTTTTTCTAGGCCAGGAGAGGTCACAACATTATTTGAGTTTAATTTAAAAAAAAATAATAAAAACACCCTGTTTAAAGTAAAAGAACGTCCATTGAAATGTATGAGAGAGCGACAGGTAGCGAGAGGTAATACGTGGCGCTCTGCAAGGCTAAACGGCGGCGCTGTACGCTGAGGCTGGGATAATGATGAATCGGACGCTATATGGCGTTGTTCTAGTCGCTCACCAGATTCGGCTTCATAAATGTGTAATTGCGTGCTGTCTCTGCCGTTCACCTGACGCTACTTGGCGCTACCTGCCGCTGTACAGGCACTACCTGGCGCTAGAGCTTCACGAATACGGCCCTCATTTTTTTCATAGGATCGCGGAGAACCTTAAAGCGGACCTTCACTCTGAATAAGAGTCTATCTTATATGTTTCCCCCACACTGTACATACAGATTGCTCACATTAACAATCATCCTACCTGCATCTACTGCATGTTATGAGCCTTTAAACATCCAAGATGGCGGCTTATGGAAGCCGCTATTTTATCAGGCAGCCTGCAAACAGGAAGTGCCTGCAAACAGGAAGTGACTGTGCTGCTCTGCATTCTGGGGCTGCTGACCTTTCCCTGACCCCAGCTCTGCTCTGTCTGAGCAAAGCACAGCTATAACCTGCCCCCCTGTACCTTATCCCACTCTCCTCTCCTCAGTAAGTGTGATGCTTCTGAGTCAAGATGGCGGGGCCCGTATCCTAAATTCCTGAACAGAGTTGCAGCCCAGTGGGGGAAAGAATAATAAGTTAGTGACTAAAAATGTAAAATATATTAATTTTAGATGCTGGGGAATCGTTTTTTAAGAGTTTGGGCTTTTCATTAAATCATGGTGAAGGTCCGGTTTAACCTTGTTTTATTCTCCCTTCCAGCCTGTCATTACTAACCAACCATTTTATACACAGCGCACCTACGCTAATCTTTTTTTTCCTTTTAGGTCCACACCTGAATTGGAGCAGATTAATACACTGGGAAATAAAGGTTTTTCCCTCAAGTAGGAGCTGCTCATATTATCTAATTGCGCTTTCCTCAAACCAACCTTTCCAAGTTAACAGATGCGCTCGAGGATACATAAGTGTGGGGCATGCCAAATGGGGACGCCCCACCAGAGAAGAACAGAATCCAACAAAGTACATTTCTCTTCCTATTTAAGTATTAGGTGTGTGCCCCCCCCCCCCAATAAGTGGCCTAAGCAAACCTAAAGTATTATTAATCTTTAGGTCTGCTTGCACAAAATTGTGTTTTTTTTAGATCCCCCTTTAACCTTGGTGAAATATCTGTATAAGATCTGCATGTCTTTTGGTCTGCTTAAAGCAGACCTTCACCCTGAATAAGAGCCTATCTTTTATGTTTCCCCACCCTGTACATACAGATTGCTCACATTAATCCGGACCTTCACCCTGAATAAGAGTCTATCTTATATGTTTCCCCACCCTGTACATACAGATTGCTCACATTAATCCGGACCTTCACCCTGAATTAGAGCCTATCTTATGTTTCCCCACCCTGTACATACAGATTGCTCTGGGCTGCAACTCTGTTCAGGACTTTAGGATACGGGCGCCGCCATCTTGACTCAGAAGCATCACACTTACTGAGGAGAGGAGAGCAGGATAAAGTGCAGGGGGCGGGGTTATAGCTGTTCTTTGCACAGACAGAGCAGAGCTGGGGTCAGGAAAAGGTCAGCAATTCCAGAATGCAGAGCAGCACAGTCAGAAGACACTTCCTGTTTGCAGGCTTCCTGATGCTCCATTAGCCACCATCTTGGATGTTTAAAGGCTCATAACATGCAGTAGATGCAGGTAGAATCATTTTTAATGTGGGCAATCTTTATGTACAGGGTGTGGGAAACATATAAGATAGGCTCTTATTGAATGAAGGTCCGGATTAATGTGTGCAATCTGTATGTACAGGGTGTGGGAAACATATAAGATAGGCTCTTATTGAGTGAAGGTCCGGATTAATGTGGGCAATCTTTATGTACAGGGTGTGGGAAACATATAAGATAGGCTCTTATTGAGTGAAGGTGCGGATTAATGTGTGCAATCTGTATGTACAGGATGTGGGAAACATATAAGATAGGCTCTTATTGAGTGAAGGTCTGCTTTAACAGGGACTGTGTCCGTGTCGGGAAATTCACAAATGGCTGGCATGGGCATGCGCCCTGCTATAGGGGATAGCGGGGATGCGGCCGCTGTTCGCACATGCGCCGTTGGACCATGAAAGAAGGTGAGTTTCCGGGCAATCTCGGGGGCATACGGAATCTGGATGCCCCGGGGGGAGCGAGTATGCCTGCCCTGGAGTCTCATAGACTCCAGGGTAGATTTTGGTCCACTTTAACTTATACTAAATACTAATTTACTAATGAGCTTCAAGCCCCATTAGGTGGAGAGGTTCTCCCCATCATAGTAAATGGCGCTGTCAGATTACATTTTGTTGCTGTCATTATTTTTAGCCGGCAATCTGGTCTGATGTGGATAAGCCGGGTTCAGAGCAAATGACGGATTAACCTCTGACCTGCCACAATAATCACACTGGGGCTTAATTAAAAGACAGGACCGCTCCCATCATTAGAGAGTTTCTAAATGACTCCAGAGCGAGAGACGTCCAGAGAGAGATCAACAGGGGCGTAACTATAAAGGTTGCAGGCAGTGAGACCGAAGGTCAGAAGGGCCCCATTATTGTTGCCCCATTATTGTTGCCCTATTTATCAGATTTGTGCTCACTTCATTTAGAGAAAGGAAGCACCGTTTGTCTCTGCTGAATCAGTCTTTGGTTGTCTAGCTGCATCCAGATGAGTTAAAAGACAGATTATTATTATTTTACAGAAAGAGTAGTAGATGCTTGGAACAAGCTTCCAGCAAAGGTAGTTGAAATATCGACAGTAAGTGAATTTAAACATGCCTGGGATAAGCCTCCATCTATCCTAAGATAAAGAGAATATACAGTATACACATAAGATATAGAGAACATACAGTATACACATAAGATACAGAGAACATACAGTATATACATAAGATACAGAGAACATACAGTATACACATAAGATACAGAGAACATACAGTATATACATAAGATACAGAGAACATACAGTATGCACATAAGATACAGAGAACATACAGTATATACATAAGATACAGAGAACATACAGTATATACATAAGATACAGAGAACATACAGTATGCACATAAGATACAGAGAACATACAGTATACACATAAGATAAAGAGAACATACAGTATACACATAAGATACAGAGAACATACAGTATACACATAAGATAAAGAGAACATACAGTATACACATAAGATACAGAGAACATACAGTATACACATAAGATACAGAGAACATACAGTATACACATAAGATACAGAGAACATACAGTATACACATAAGATAAAGAGAACATACAGTATACACATAAGATACAGAGAACATACAGTATACACATAAGATACAGAGAACATACAGTATACACATAAGATACAGAGAACATACAGTATATACATAAGATACAGAGAACATACAGTATACACATAAGATACAGAGAACATACAGTATACACATAAGATAAAGAGAACATACAGTATACACATAAGATACAGAGAACATACAGTATACACATAAGATACAGAGAACATACAGTATACACATAAGATACAGAGAACATACAGTATATACATAAGATACAGAGAACATACAGTATACACATAAGATACAGAGAACATACAGTATACACATAAGATACAGAGAACATACAGTATACACATAAGATACAGAGAACATACAGTATACACATAAGATAAAGAGAACATACAGTATACACATAAGATACAGAGAACATACAGTATACACATAAGATAAAGAGAACATACAGTATACACATAAGATACAGAGAACATACAGTATACACATAAGATACAGAGAACATACAGTATACACATAAGATACAGAGAACATACAGTATACACATAAGATACAGAGAACATACAGTATACACATAAGATAAAGAGAACATACAGTATACACATAAGATACAGAGAACATACAGTATACACATAAGATACAGAGAACATACAGTATACACATAAGATACAGAGAACATACAGTATATACATAAGATACAGAGAACATACAGTATACACATAAGATACAGAGAACATACAGTATACACATAAGATAAAGAGAACATACAGTATACACATAAGATACAGAGAACATACAGTATACACATAAGATACAGAGAACATACAGTATACACATAAGGGAAGACTAGATGGACCGTATGGTCTCTGTATGCCTTAAACCTTCTAAAAAAACATTTCTGATTGGTGCTTGACAGGGCCCCATTTAATGTTCGCACCAGGGCCCCGCCACATTTAGTGACACCACTGGACATCAAGATTATTACATTGTAGTCTGAGGTGGAAAGGTTCTTCAAGTGAGATGCAGAATTGTAGAGGAATTTTCCATAGTTTAAGAAATAAATGTCCCCTGTGGGATATTCATTATAGAAGTCGACCAAAACTCAGGATTCTCACTATCCCTGGGGCATCCTGATTTGGGATGTCCTTCTGTGTGAAACCACCCCAGTTATTCCAGAGCATTCTTTGAAGAAAATAAAAAATGATCTGGAATCCCCCCCCCCCTCTACAAGGCTAGCAGCTGGCACATAAGGCATAGAAGCTGGGGTCCCCATGGCTCGTAGGCCCAATGGTTGGTTTATGGCCATGCCAGGACACCAGCCCCTATGCCCTTTGGTGCTGGTCCATTGCCCAGTTGTGTTGTGCACTATTTGAAGGAAATAAAAAATGATGTGGGATCCCCTCTCCATAAGGGTAGCAGTTGGCACATAAGGCATAGAGGTTGGGATCCCCATGGCTCGTAGACCCAATGGTTGGCCACTGGCCATGCCAGGACACCAGCCCCTATGCCATTTGCCCAGTTGTGTTGTGCATTTTTAGAAGAAAAGAAAAAATGATGTGGGGTCCTCCTCTCCACAAGGCTATCACGGGCACATAAGGCATAGAGGCTGGGGTGCCCATGGCTCGTAGGCCCAACAGTTGGCCTCCAGCCATGCCAGGACACCAGCCCCTATGCCCTTTGGCGCTGGTCCATTGCCCAGTTGTGTTGTTCATTATTTGAAGAAAAGAAAAAATGATGTGGGGTCCTCCCCTCCACAAGGTTAGCAGTTGGCACATAAGGCATACAGGCTGTGGTTCTCATGGCCTGGAGGCCGCTGGCTTTCAGCCATGCCAGGACGCCAGCCCCTATGCCCTTTGGTGCTGCACAATTTCCCAGTTGTGTTGTGCATTATTTGAAGAAAAGAAAAAAATCATGTGGAGTCCTCTTCTCCACAAGGGTAGCACGGGCACATAAGGCATAGAGGTTGGGGTGCCCATGGCCCGTATGCCATGCCAGGACACCAGACCCTATGCCCTTTGGTGCTTCTCCATTTCCCAACTGTTTTGTGCATTTTTAGCAGAAAAGAAAAAATGATGTGGTGTCCCCCCCTCCACAAGGCTAGCACGGGCACATAAGGCATAGAGGATGGGGTCCCCATGGCTCGTATGCCATGCCAGGACACCAGCCCCTATGCCCTTCGGCATGGACCCATTGCTACTCTAGGGGTGAACACAGGACCTGTACCTAAAAGGCTCAGCTGCGGGAGCCTTTTAATTGGTGGTACACCTATTAGGTAGGTCTTAACTCATGGAAGTCGGTAGTAAAGGGCACATGAGCTTCATGTGTGCGTTCTAGCTGATGTCAGGCATCACATGGAGCGTGTGAGCTTACCATTGTTCCTCTTGTCTGCGGAGTTGTGAGTGGGGACCAATGAATGATGGGATTGAATCCCTTCCCAAGACATGCTCACTTTGATTTGCCAATCATGGGCTTTTCTACAACAGTTAGGGCCTAGCAGCGTGGCCAAACAAATCATCTGCCCTCTGATGAAGTCTGCAACGTGCGTAAGGGCGACCCCCTTAGTGCCTGCCATCTGCTATTTATTATGTAAGAGATATTTTATAACACTCCACTTATGCACTGATGGTTTATGTGTGTATTCTTTTTTTTTGACTATATAGATATTTGTATGGCGCTTGTAGCCACAAATGTATAAGCTTAATGCACTTTTTGTCTTTATTGCTGGGGCTCCATTAGTGCTATTGTAGTGATACATTTTTTCATAGTTTTTGGCAGTGTTTTTCATAGTTTCATAGTGTATATGGTTTTAAAAGTTTTAACTTGTCATAATAAACTTATATAATACATTTATTCTTAGTGGCGTCAGTTTTCTGACCTAAGTTTAAGGTTGTTCTGTATATACCCTCTGTTGTTTTTATGTTTGAAATGCAGTTTTGGTAGTTGTATTATTCACGGGCCAGTGCCGAGGCGCACTGTGCTCTTCCCTACCCCCCTGGCTGTTGAGGGAATGGGTAAATCACCCTTTTCAATGTTGGCAGGTAAATTTCTGCCCCCCCATACCCTTTGAACTACTAGTTTAAGAAAAAAAAACACAACAGTAGACTCTACTCACCTCCGCCATTTCCATCCAGCTCCAAGTGGTGTCCTTTTGCTGTTTCTGTGCCTCTAGGGTCCTCCATGGGCTCCTCTTATGCTGGCAGAAGCGATATGTTACCAGTTGGAAGGAAGGAGGACGAGGATCTTCCTTCCTCCCAGGCCCTCAGCTATCCCTGTAAGGAGGGGGCCTTGACCTCCCTTCCTTCCAAATGCGTGTAGAGGGTTCATTTTGACCTATTCTGCCGGCAGTAAAGTAGGCCATGGAGGACCCCAGAAGCCCTGGATGAAAATGGCAGGAACTAGTAGATTTAATTTTAGAGCATTGAAAACTGTTGTGTGGTTTGTTGAAGTTCCAAGAAAGTGCTATACTAGTTCAAAGGGTGGGAGGTGTAAGAAGTTACCTGTAAGCTATGCAGTGGGTGACTTGCCATCAGCCCTGCCTCATTACCCATACCCCAGGCGGCCAGGGGGTACAGAAGATCCAGGTACCCATCCACACAGCTTCAGTGTCCCCCCCGGAGGAGCACTGGACCCGCAATGAAGGTCATAGAGGCTGGTGTCCCGTCATGGGCGATGACCAGCAGTTCGGCCTCTGAGCTATGGGGTCCCTCTATGCCTGCTGTGCCAGGATCCCACATTGTTTCCAAAAACAAACAGTGAAGATGTAAAGTCACGTAACTTTTTGCAGCCACGCTTTTCTTTCCTCTGCTGTTCCATAGAGGTGGGAATGGGGTCATAGAGCATATGCTATGGGAGTTTTTTTCTCATACTGTTCTGTCTGCCGCAATCGAAAGACGCATGAATTACTGAACACGTGTGAGTGTGACCTAAATTAAGTAGTCCTTCCCTATCCAGCAACAACAAATTATTTTTGTCCGTTCCTCTACCCACCCCAACCTTCCTTTAGACCAGTAGTCCTCAAACTTCCTCCTCAAGGGCCGAGACAAGCCAGGTTTTGCAGCTCTCCACGCTACTCCACAGGTGAATTAACTGGTGCTCAGACAGAGCTATAGCCCTAATTATTACATCTGTGCATCAGCATAGAGAGCTGCAAAACCTGGCCTGTCTCGGCCCTTGAGGAGGAAGTTTGAGGACTACTTCTTTAGACTGTAAGCTCACAAGGCCAGGGCTCTCCTTCCTATTGTCTCCTGTGCTTACAACACTTGGTTTAAACCTCGTGGCATCTAATTTTGTATTGTTCCCTGTACTATATATATTTACCTTGTTTGTAATCAAATCTTGTAAAGCGCTACAGAAGATGATAACACTATAAATAATAATAATAACCTGCAGCAACATTACATCAGTTAGATAATAGAAAGTAAAAAAAGTGACCAGGAAGAGGTCTCTATTAGGAATTGCCCAGTTTGACCTCCTCTAATGCTTAGCCTGGACTATCATTTAATGGTAGTTGTCCTTTGAAGTGTGTCTAACATCAGGAGGCCGGATCTATCACGTTCCACCCAAGCTGTAATCTCTCAGATGTCTCTAGCAGCTGCTGGAATACATCTGCTATAAATATAGAGCTAGCCAAACGGAAACTTTTCTGGATTATGGTTAAAGGACTCTTTGGGATAAACAAAAACAAAAAAAAACACATTTATATGCAGGGGTTACATCTCCAAGCATCTCCAGTTCTCTCCTCATCCAGAGCTTTCACATGACTTTAGGACCACCATTAATAATATTATTTTTAGTGATGGGTGAAACCGAACCGCAGAGTTCAAGTTCATACATGGACTTCAGCCAGAAGTCCGTGTTTGAGTTCAGTGGTTGGTCTAAACCTGGAAAAGCTGAGAAGAAATGCCGAGCAGCCGATTAACCAGCTTCAACTTAAGTGTGCAGCAGCAGGAAGCTGCTGTACAACTTACCTGAGCACTACGATCCCGTTGGAGTTATTTCAAAATGTCTACAGCCAGGGCTTCAGAAAAATGGCCGCCCCCTGAGGACACTTGCAGAAGCTTACAATGTAAAGTGTCCTCACTCATGATGGTGGCCATTTTTCTCAAGCTATTGATATTTTGACAGCGGAACGCCAACCGACGGATCAAGTGGCACAGGTTAGTTGTACAGCTGCTCCCTGTGCTGCACTCCACTTTTATATTTTAATAGGGTAAACACTAACCAAGACCTCCTTGCGCTCCCTATGCGGTCCAAGGGTCCCATGTTTCTATCCTGTGATACACTCATACTGTTCAAGCCCCCCTTATACAACCCACTCTCATTCATGCCATATGCATCCACCTCACTATGGAAACTAATCAGCCCCCTGATACTTTCCAAAGCTCACATTTATTCCATCCTAAATCCCCAAACAGATGTTTAAAATCCCATGAGTCTAAGAAGAAGGAATGACATCTAGCTATCTTCTCCATTTCACCACCAAGTAAAGACTGTAATCTGGTGGACCTCACACCTTCCAAAAACTCTCATACCACCTTGAATTCCTTCCCATTACCCCATAAATGTGTAAGATCCCACCTTTCTGAGAAGAAGAGTCACTACCAAATAAAGCAAAAAATCTGATGGACCTCATACCTTCAAAGGACTTTCTTATCTCCACCCTTCTACTACCAAGGCAAGAAATCAACACTACCTGGTGGACCTCATGCCTTCCAAAGGGCCTGATACCATATTGTGTTCAATCTTTTAACCCCACAGATGTGTAAGATACCATGATTTGAGAAGAAAGAATATCAAGGGAAATCTGTCAACTATCTCCACCCTTCCACTACCCAGGAAATGAATCAACAGTATCTGGTGGACAATGTATTTTCCAAAGACAACCTTGAATCCCATCCTATAATCCCATTGGATGTGTAAGAGTCCATGATTCTTAAAAGAGGCAATAGCAGGGGAACATCAATTTATAAGGAAAATAATCAACACTATCTGGTGGACCTCATATGTTCCAAAGGTTCTCTTACCACCTTGCATTCCATCCTATAATCCCAGTGTATGTGTAAGAGTCCATGATTTTGAAAGGAGGCAATAGAAGGGGACATCTATCTACCAAGGAAAATAATCAACACTTCCCTTCTACTACCAAGGCAAGAAATCAACACTACCAGGTGGACCTCATACCTTTCAAAGGGCCTCATACCATATTGCATTCAGTCTTTTAACCCCCACAAATGTGTAAGATCCGGTGATTTGGAGAAGAAAGTATATCAAGGAAAATCAACTATCTCCACCCTTCCACTACCAAGGAAATGAATCAACAGTATCTAGTGGACATTATATCTTCCAAAGGCACTCTTACCACCTTGCATTCCATCCTATAGTCCCAGTGGATCTGTAAGAGTCCATTATTCTGAAAAGAGGCAATAGTTGGGAACATCTATCTACCAAGAAAAATAATCAACACTATCTGGTGCACCTCATATGTTTCAAAAGCCCTCTTACCACCTTGCATTCCATCCTATAATCCAATGGGTGTGTAAGATCCCATGATTCTCGAAAGAAGGAATAGAAGGGGGCATCTATCAACTATCTCCACCCTTCCATTACCAAGGAAAGAAATCAACCCTCTTCCACTACCAAGGAAAATAATCAATACTATCTGGTGAACCTCATATGTTCCAAAGCCCCTCTTACCACCTTGCATTCCATCCTATAATCCAGTGGATGTGTGAGATCCCATGAGTCTCGAAAGATAGAATGGAAGGGGACATCTATCAACTATATCCACCCTACCAAGAAAATAAATCAAAACTGGTGGACCTCATATCTTCCAAAGGCCCTCATGCAACATTGCATTCCTCCCTATAACCCCACTGGATGTGTAAGCTCCCATTATTTTGAGAAGAAATTGCAGGAGACATCTATATCCTTGTATTGCTGATTGCTGGGGAAAGAAGGTATATGGATGTTTGGGGGGGAGGGGTGAACCTATCTTTTCTGCTGCCTAAGGCGAAATATAAAAAAGGAACCCCTGCCATGAATTTTGCTCCAATCCCCAGTAGAGCATTCCTCCTTCCTATGATGGGAGTGGGGCCAACTTGCAGCATGGGTAGGAGCCACAGCCCAGTGTGACGCTAATTTTTGTCTGTAGAAACATGACCGTGTGCAGTAGCACCCCTTATCTCTGCTGAACCACTAAGGGGAAAGTAAAAAAAACTGGTCCAGCCATTGCTGCCTCTCCTGCAGTCTGTCTGCCCTGCTCATTAATTAGTACTGCATTGAGGAGTGATACCCTCACTAGTATATGTATGGCCTAATACTGTTAAAATCACTTGAAATTAAGGTTTCCACCCCTCATTCAGCACAGTAGGAATGGTTATATACTCAACCCACGACAGAGATGCCAACCCTTTGACTCTCTATTCAAACGCAAGGACAGTCTATACTGCTGTACATGTATCACATTGTCGTCTCACCTTTAACTTCTTAGCGTATTGCTTCACGCCTGAGTTAAGAACCTTTTGCTTTAATAGGGGATTAGTAGCTTCGGCCCAGGACCATCTGTGCATGATAGGCCGGGGCCGGCCGGAGCTGTCATTCTGATGGACTTACAACATGTGTCATGTGTCAGCTTAATCAGGACCCAACATCTTGCAATCTTCTGACCAAACTGGGAATCTTGTCTTTTGAGAAATTTCAAATTATATTCAAATATATTCAAATTTACCACTTCCTTCTACAACTGACAACTATTTAATCAGTAATATATATTTATCTAACCCCCGTGTCCAGCTCCAGGGGGACCAAAACACCCCGGTCAGCTTGGTAAGCACAGTTGCGAGTTTTAAGTTCGCTGTGGCCTGCAGTAGCTTCACAAGAGCAACAAAGGGGGTGAAGCTGAAGTCCTTGGACTTTACTGAGGAAGTTACCCCAATTTAGGATGCCCTGGGGGGGGCAGGCTAGTGGCCAGCCCTGGAGTCATCTCGATTTCAGGGCCACCCTGCAAGGGTATGTTCATTGGCAGGGCTACACCTACTTACACACAGAGGAGTAGCATAGAATGCTGCGGATATTTTGTTCCTCAAAGGCATGCAGATAAGCCAAACCCCATCACACCTATTACCCTGTAAAGTGGTCAGCTTAACTAAGTGCCTCACTTTGAGTCTGCAAAAAAAGTCAGTTTATCCAAATGCTCGACTCGGAAATCATGTTTACCAATATGCTCAACTCGTGCATGCATGGGCCTCTGGTGGTATCTGATGTATGCATATCTGAATGGCTGTTGGCGGGTACGTGCAAGAGAGGGGAACAGCCGATGGGATTTCTATTCTAACTAATTGCCAAGCATGGTGGTGAGTTTTAATTAAGTTCTAATTTGAAAAGAACCCTCGCAAGCATGAGTCAATGTTAGTAAACAGGTATCCTGGGGGGTTTCCCATTCAGGGGCATATCTAAAATGGAATGAAAAAAAAACTTGTTTTATTAAAGGGACTCTAAACCCCAAGACAATAACAGGACAGCAAGCAGCTCAACTAATGCCTGTCCCATGTGCCTCTCCTCTATTACCAGCAGTGCTCAGTAGAAACCACAGCACAGCGACACATTTACCCTCCTTTCAATTTAATTCCTCCAGGCCCACACAAAAAAGTTGTTGGAATAGCTTTAAAGCGGACCTTCACCCCGAGTAAGACCTTACCACCCCTGTATATACAGATTGCACACATTAAAAATCACCCTACCTGCATCTACTGCATTTTATAAACCTTTAAACATCCAAGATGGCGGCTCATGGAGCATTAGGCAGCCTGCAAACAGGAAGTGTCTTCTGACTGTGCTGCTCTGCATTCTGGGATTGCTGTCCTTTTCCTGACCCCAGATCTGCTCTGTCTGAGCAAAGCCTTACAATTGCAATGTCCAGCTTAAAAAGGTCCCCTCCACCATTGGTCCCAATGGTGGAGGGGAGCACTTTCTGACTTGCAAGATGTTTGACGGCTGTGTTTGGAATTATCCTCATTTTAAGCTATGAAGTAAAAGCTAAGTTTTAACCCTTTTTAAGCTGGACATTGCAATTGTAACAGTTTGGGGAGTTTTTCAGGAGATCCTGAGGTCCGTGCTGTTTGGGTCTGAGGGTGAGCTGGTCATTTCTTGCTTATGTTTACTGTCTGAGCAAAGCACAGCTATAACCCTCTCCCCTGCACTTTATCCCCCTCTCCTCAGTATGTGATGCTTCTGAGGCAAGATGGAGGCGCCTGTATCCTAGAGTCCTGAACAGAGTTCAAGCCCAGTGGGGGAAAGAATAAAAAGTACATGGCTAAAAACATAAAATATATTAGTTTTAGATGCCGGAGGAATAGTTTTTTAAATGTTTGGGCTTTTCATTAAATCATGCTGAAGGTCCGCTTTAAATACATCAACTACATTCCGTGACTGTCTGCTTGTCATGCTATTGATAAAGTTAGTTCAAAGAAAAAACAGGAAGTCTTATGCAGACCATGTGACTATATGCATTGTGTGTTTAACGTGCTAACAGAAAGGAGCTGTGTGTACTTTGTTCCACACCAGAGATGTATCATGCTCATGTTTATGTTCCTGATTGTTGCTGAATAACCAGCTGTTGTTCCTGCACGCTGGAAGATTGTCATGTACAATCCACTACCAATAGGATATTAGCCCAGAGCAGGATTTCCCCAGAGCAACAGTGAATCAGAGAAGTGTGAGAAACACAGAAAATGTCTACTAACAACATTCCTGTAAAAAATATATGGTGCCATCTCTGACTAACTAGAACTATCAGTCCTGGAAATTCAAGATGTTACTGATAAGAGAAGGTGAACGTTTATCCAGGGACCTGTGCCTAATTCATTACCTATGCTAGAAAAGGATAAAGAAGCACAGAGCACTATCTACCTCAGCATATATAATAATCAGATTGTGCATATATGTAAGTGTGCAACTGCAAAGGAGATGTGGGATGAGTTACAAAAAGAGCATGAAACATCAAACCTCAGCAATAAGCTTTATCTCATGATAAACGGTATCTAAGCTAAGTGAGAGCCAGAATATGCAGGACTATATAAGAGACACCCTAGAGATTGTGGAGCGCCTCAGAGGCATTGGGGAAGAAATTAAAGATTTTCATGTTGCTGCACTTCTACTAAGTGGTCGTCCAGAAAGTTATGTTAAAGGCAAACTTGGTGATGAGTACAAAAGAAAAACAATGACTCTAAGCAAATGTTACGTTCACAGCAGAGGCAGCATTACAAACACAGGATTTCTTTCAAAATAATAGCCATCTAAAGGAATCTGGTGAATGTTTTGTGTTTAAAAAGCTTGTTCACCTAAAGAAAAACTGCAGAGCTTGGAAAGCTAAAATGAGTCATCTTCAGAAGCAGAAAATTCAGGGTTAAGTCGGCTGTGGAGGAAGTTGATGCTCCTGAAGGTATCAATTCTGATGAATGTATCGAAGCTGTGTTGAATGGGTCAGTCTAGCCAGATTGCCTATTTTTAAACTACTCCCTACCCTGCCACCCTTACCTAATGCTAAAGGAGGGATAAGGAATTAAACAACAAAATGACACTCACCTAGCCTGTTATCCAGCAGCTGTTTGATGAAAACCTACCTACAACAATTTTGGGAGAAGCCACCATGTCAGTGTGCTATCTACAAAACAGACTACCAGGCAGAGCTATAAACTACACTCCATATCAGCTATGGAACTGCAAGAAGCCTGACCTGAAGCACCTAAGGATATTTGGTAGCAGAATATATGTGCATGTTCCCAAAGAAAAACATTCCAAGTGTGAATCTCATGCAAAGGAAGGGGGCTTGGATGGTGTCATGAATCAAGGAGGTTTTACACCTTAATCCAGACCGGATTCTGATCGTACTACAAACAATCGCTTACACACACACGTTTTTGGGGACCTGCCCCTACTATACAGCAATAAAGTCACACTGGTAGCGATGGGCAAGCACACAGGGCACAAGATTTAGCACACATACAATGTCTCTTCTAAAGGTTAGCGAGTTAGCACACAGAAGTCCACTTTATAAATTTTTAGAATTTAATTCACCCATAAGGGGCAGTGCATGTAAAACAAAGATGTACAATAAAAATAACAGACATACAATATACGGCAATATGCTTATAAAATAACAGGGAGAAATAACAGAGATCTTTACCTTTATTGAAGATAATGTCTTGTGAGGGGTACACAGAAAGCAATGATAACAAGCCTACTTATTGGAAGCAATCCCCTGGCATGTCATGTCTTCTGTCCCCAACTCTCCCATTTTTAAACTGATTATTGGGGCGGGCAGAATGCTGTATGCAGCCAATCATGTGTCCGGGGCGTTTCATTGAAAAAGTTATGAAAAGATGTGTATCATATGTCTCGTTCACTGGTTTGTAGTAAGTAGGTGTCAACTACCACATGCGGAGGTGTGATGTGACTTCGCCAGGAAAACCTATTTAGCACATGGCTGCAAATTGGCTTGAAGATGTCAATTACCACATGTGGAGGTATGTTCTGCCTTCGCCAGGAAAACCTATTTAGCTGGAAAGTGGCTTGTCATATGTAAATGGCCTCCGTTGGTAACTGCAGACAAATGTGCTGGAAGCCTTGTAATTGACAAGTATTTGACAAGCATATATTTCATATCTCATCACATCCCTTTCATATCTCATCACAGATGGCTTTAAAAAGAGGTCAGGTTTTAAAGGGACTTTGTAGGCAAAGTGCATAAACTGCCATTTAGCAGCTCACCTCATCATGGCTGCTCTCTCACTTCCTGTCAGAACACAGATGCTGCTGAAAGTAGAATCAAAGCAAAGAGTAGTGGCACACCCTCTTAATTCCTTTGCCATAGACCACCAATAATAGCACTAAGCTGGAGGTCCAAAGCTCTGCATCATCAGAGAGTGGACACTGGGAGAGAGGGAGACCAGCCAGGGTGATGAGAATGCCTGTCTTACAGACTGTCAGGAAACCGGGGCGTCACGTGGTCCCACTACTAACCAGAGACCGCCGCACACGCCCACCGGGTTCCCCAAAACCTTGTCCGACCCTCTTATTATTAGGGTAACCAGGCAAACCGCCTTTGGACACCCAAATTCCGGGTTTAAGGCAAGAAGACAGCTCAATTAAATATACGTTTTAATGGCTATAAGCACGCTAGGCAGAGTTTACAAGCATTTAACTATAAAGAAGTATGGAATATTACAGATTAAATAACTATGCGATTCTGAGATGGGGTACAACAGATATGCAATACACAGAGACAATAACAAGCAAAGTTTACCTTAAGCATGCAGCGTGGTGAGGAGCTCTTACAAGGGGGTGTGTCAAGAGCTTCTGGTTATGGTGATGGTGATGGACACCCCTGGATATGCCGGCGAGCATAACCCCCCTCCGATGAGTGACGCCAGCCTGGTTTTTGACCATCCAATTTATGCTGCCAGGCTATCCATCTCCCCTCCCCATTGTGGGAGGGGATGTTACCTCCCATTTTTTAGAGTGGGATTTTGCCCTGAAACCCTTTTAGGAGCTATAACTTGGAGCAGGGGGGTCACACTGCCTTGTGAGCGGTACCAACCTATCGGGCCAGGCGCACCGAACGCGTTAAGTCCAGGAACCGGGTCTTTATTCGGTCCAGAACCTTAGTTCCCCGTTTACCAGTCTCTGTCTGGTTTCCAGACCTGTTTTATACTATGCTCCGGTCCGGCTTTGGGAGCTGGTTCTGGTTCTGTGACCGGTTTGGCCGTAGGACGCAAGGCGTCCACGTTACGGCCCATAGACTATCGGTGCCGGGCCTCCTGTCCCTTTAATTGTGGTTCTGACACCTCCCCAGTAGGAGGTTTCCTAAAATGTAGCCTCACTGGCAACTTCCCAGCTGGGGGTGTTATACAACAGCAGGAGGCATGCTGGCTGCAGCCTAGCTTGTGACAAAAGGCAGGAATCAAACACCCCAGGGGGTTTGATCTGAGCTTTCACACATCCCTGCCAAACATCTCTTCCGCATAGCTAAGGGACGTGTGCATTTGTCTCATGACAAGGGGCACAGCTTCTTATTATTAAGGGGAAGATGGAATTAGAAGGGATCATTAAAGTCTGGAATAAAAACAGGGAGGAGAAATTTAAGAAAAATTAAGTGGGGTTCCTTCACATCTCCCTTCTTTAGAGGGTGCTAGGGGCCAGAACCTGTCGGTGCTGACCCATGCACCCACTGGCTACCTCCCCCTGCCGGGATAGGCCATCTGCATTTCCATGGTCTCGGCCCTTTCTGTGGCGGATGTCAAATTGGTACTGTTGGAGAGCCAGGCTCCACCGCAACACTCTCCCATTGGTTCCAGAAACCATGTGTAGCCAGCGGAGGGGGTTATGATCGGTCTCCACAATGAAGTGGCGACCATACAAATATGGCTGCAGCCGCTGCAGTGACCATACAATGGCGAGACACTCCTTCTCCATGACTGAATAGGCCACTTCTCTGGGTAGGAGCTTGCGGCTTAAGTACAAGATGGGGTGCTCCTGACCCGTCGGGTCGACCTGGCTCAGCACGGCGCCGAGGCCAAAATCACTGGCATCTGTTTGCACTATAAATGGCCGCGCAAAGTCGGCCGCTTGGAGTACGGGAGAGCTGCAGAGGGCATCCTTCAGTGCCTGGAAGGCTGTCTCGCAGTCACGGGTCCAATTTACCGCGGAGGGCAGCTTTTTCCTGGTGAGGTCCGTCAAAGGCTTGGCCAGGGTACTATAGTGGGGAACGAACCTCCTATAGTATCCAGCGGTGCCCAAAAATGACTGCACCTGGGTTTTGGTCCTAGGGGTTGGCCAGGAGGCGATTGCCTCCACCTTCCCCGGTTCAGGTTTCAGGGTCCCCCCTCCTACCCTATGCCCTAGGTACTGGACCTCGCCCATGCCCAACTGGCACTTTCCTGGCTTGATGGTCAAACCTGCTCGCCGGACCCGCCCGAGCACCTGCGACAGGTGCTCTAGGTGCTCCTCCCATGTGGGGCTGAAGACTGCAATGTCATCCAGGTACGCAGCTGCGTACCCCTCTAGTCCCTGGAGCAAGGTGTTGACCATCCGCTGGAAAGTGGCAGGGGCATTTCTCATGCCAAACGGCATGACGGTGGATTCGTATAGTCCGAATGGGGTAATGAAGGCCGACCGCTCCCTAGCCTCGGGGGACAGCGGAATCTGCCAGTATCCCCGGCTCAGGTCCATGATGGTCAGGTACCTCGCCCCGGCCAGCTGGTCCAGGAGGTCATCGATGCGCGGCATGGGGTATGCATCGGCAGCCGTGACAGCATTGAGTCCCCGGTAGTCCACGCAGAACCGGAGGGTCCGGTCCTTCTTGGGGACAAGGACCACCGGGGAGGCCCAAGCACTGCTGGATGCTTGGATGACCCCTAGCTGCAACATCTCGTCAATCTCTTGACGCATTTGCTGCTGGACCTCCAGGGAGACACGGTAGGATGCCCGTCGGATCGGAGGGTGAGCCCCGGTGTCCACATGGTGGACGGCTAGCTTAGTTCGTCCGGGCTTGCTGTCGAACAAGTCTCGGAAGGGGTGCAGGGTGGCCCAGAGCTGGGCCCGTTGGTCGGCTGTCAGTTGGGGACCAATCTGGGCATCCTCAAGGGTCCCCCCCTCCTTGACCTGGGCCAGCATATCCAGGAGGGTTTCAGCTTCCCCCTCCTCTGGCAGATTGCAGATCGGGAGAACACACGCTTCCCGCTCATGATGTGCCTTCATCATGTTCACGTGGAAGGCCTTCCGCCGTCCTCGGGCAGGGTCTAGGGT
Organism: Gastrophryne carolinensis; assembly: GCA_027917425.1. Lineage (NCBI taxonomy): Eukaryota > Metazoa > Chordata > Amphibia > Anura > Microhylidae > Gastrophryne > Gastrophryne carolinensis. The sequence continues at coordinate 428,417,924 of CM051238.1, forward strand.
GACTAGGTACGTTACGGCATTGAGCTGCTGGTGCACGAGATAAGGACCTTCCCAGGCCGCCTGAAGCTTATCCTGGGGTACCGGGACCAGCACCCACACCTTTTGGCCCACCTGGTAGGTCCGATCACAGGTGTTCTGGTCGTACCACCTCTTCTGCTCGGCCTGGGCCTGTACCATGTTGTCGTGCACCAGCTGCGCCAAGGCCTGCATCTTGTCCCGGAAGCGCATCACATACTCGATGACTGACACCTTGGGGGGGGGGGCAGATCCCCCTCCCAAGCCTCCTTCACCAGGGCCAGGGGTCCCCGCACACGTCGTCCGTACAGGAGCTCGAAGGGGGAGAACCCGGTTGAGGCCTGTGGGACCTCCCTGTAGGCAAACAGTAGGTGAGGGAGATACCGCTCCCAGTCGCGCCCGTGGGCATCAACCAACATCTTAAGCATCTGCTTCAGAGTGCCGTTGAACCGTTCACAGAGACTATTGGTCTGTGGGTGGTACGGGCTGGTCACCAGATGTTGCACCTGGATCTGCTTACAGAGAGACTCCATCAGCTGTGACATGAACTGGGTTCCCCGATCGGTGAGCATTTCCTGGGGGAAGCCTACCCGAGAAAATATTTCCAGTAAGGCAGTGGCCACCTTGTCGGCCCGAATGGATGATAAGGCCACTGCCTCCGGGTACCGTGTGGCATAATCTACTACCGTTAGTATGAAGCGTTTCCCGGAGCTGCTGGGGATGGACAGGGGTCCGATCAAATCCACAGCTACCCTCCTGAAAGGCTCCTCTATAATTGGCAGAGGTACCAGCGGTGCTTTGGGGCGAGGCCCGGCCTTCCCCACCTTCTGACAGACCTCACACGAACGGCAGTAGGCGGCCACATCGGCCCCCATTTTTGGCCAGTAGAAGTGCTGGGCTAGTCTGGCTCTGGTCTTGGTGACCCCCAAGTGTCCCGCCATCGGAATCTCGTGCGCAACCCGCAACAACTCCGCCCGGAAGGGGTAGGGGACCACCAACTGTCGGTCCCTAGGCCACTCCTCTGGTGAACCCTGCGAGACCGTCATGCGGTACAGCCGTCCTTGGTCCCAGACAACTCGTTCTTTGTCTGAGCCCGAGGGAGGCTGAGCCGCCTGTTCCTTGAGGGCATTCAGGCTGTCATCGGCTTCCAAAGCCGCCTGAAACCCCTGGCTGGACGTGGCCAGTACTGAAGAGACGGCCATGTCCTCAGACCGCTCCTCCGAATCTGTCATCTGACCTCCATCTGTCCTGGCAGCCACTTGGTTGGAAGGGAGCACACCGTCAGGCCCCTGGGGGGCCCCTGGGCCCCTAGCGCCCCCACTGCGGGTGACAGCGGAAACAGTCACGGCGGCCGCTGGTAGCGCTAGTTCCCCTTTGGCTTCCAACCAAGTCGCCAGACCAGACTGGCCGGCCTGGGCCCTTAATACCCCGGGAGTGAAGTCATCCTGCACTGTGGACTCAGCTAGGGGCCCCACATCTCCTGGGACAGCCCCTCCCTCATCTGCAGGTCCTACCACCCCCCTTGCTTGTCCCTGGCCCCTTGCGGTCGGGTTGATCTCTGGGGACAAGAGATTGCAACCGACTGGGTCGCCCTCCTCTTCCCCGAGGGAAGAAGGACACCCCACTTCACCCACCCCCACATTCCCTGTAGCAGGCAGGTTATAACCATTACTCTCGACCGCACACATTGTCTCATGCATTACATTACTGTCTAGGGGACCAGACCTTGGGGGTTCAGTGGCCACATAGTGAGACACTAGCCGCCCCAAGTCTGTCCCTAGCAACACACTGGCAGGGATATTCGGCGACACCCCCACCTCCCGCACACCCTGTCCAGCACCCCAGTCCAAATAAACCTTGGCAACAGGCAATGCTGGTTCAGTTCCTCCAATGCCGGAGACCATAAGGGTCTTCCCGGGCACCAAATCCTGTGGGGACACCAACTCTGGTCGCACCAGGGTCATCTCAGCACCGGTGTCCCTAAGTCCCATGGCCACAGCCTGGCCTACAGTGACGGGCTGTATGTTGTCCCGATATCGCCCTGCCCCCTCGCCAACACATAACACAGTGGAGGGGCGCTGGGCTGCACCCCGCTGGCGCTGGGGGCAGTCGGTTCTGAAGTGTCCTGGTTGGTTGCAGTGGTGGCACAGTGGGGGTCCCCCTTGCCTGGAAAAGGGGGTGGGGGCAGGGGTCCTGGGCTGAGGGGCACGTACAACAGACGCCAGCGGCGGCTTACCCACTTTCCAGCTGGCAGGTTTCCGGGGCTCCTGGGCTCTGTTGTGACTGTACTCATCTGCAAGGGCGGCCGTTGCTGAGGCCCCCTCTGGCTTCCGGTCGCGCAGAAACTGCTGCCGCTCGTCAGAGCAATTCCAGAGGAACTGCTCTATGGCAATCAGCTCCTTCAGCTGCTGGATGGAGGTGACTCCTAAGCCGGTGGTCCACTGCTCAATTGCTCTCTGTAGCGCCCGCATGTGATCAGCCCAGCTGTCGCTGGGGCCCCGTCGCAGACCCCGCAGCTTCTTGCGATAAAATTCCGGGGTAAGGTTATATTGTCGGATCAGGGCTTGCTTGACCCCCTCGTAGCTCAGGGTGGTTTCGCTGGGCAGGTACCCAAAGATTTCCAGGGCTTTACCCCTAAGGCGGGGGGTTAGGTACCTGACCCACTGATCCTCCGGCACATTGTATTGATGGCAAACGGTTTCAAAAGCCAGCAGAAATGTGTCCAGATCTGTGCCTTTGTCCAGGATGGGGAAATCCTCTGCACGTAACTTTGGGGCCTGGTTCTCGGGGGGCCCGCTGGTAGATGTGCTGGGTTGAGGGTGTTGAAGCTGTAGCCGCAAAACTTGGAGCTGGTGGTCGCGTTCAGCTTGCGCCCGGCGTTCCTCCCGTTCAGCCTGCATCTGGTGTTCCTGCATAAGGAGCGCGTAGGTGGCGTGGTCTCCCGTCTGAAGACTTGCCACAGCAGCATTCAGGAGAGTGACTGAGCCGGCTTGGCTGGGAGGACCGGCAGGCGGGGCTCGGTCCTGCGGGATGCTGAGGGCTGGTGACTGGCTTCTGGGAGAGCCCTGGCTGGGCCCCTCTGCACCCAGTGTAACATCAGCAGCCACATCCCTGCTTCTGGCCCTGGTGCCACTTGCCATGCCTGCAACTGCTCTATTGCACACTGTAATCACACAACTACTGTAACCACTCTCAGAATATGCCTAGCGTTGAGCTGATCTTAAGATCCCAGCAACAGAAAAGCCGATGCTAGTAATCTTTAGTGTATGAGAGTATGGGGCCCACACTCACTTACACTATTTGCCTTATCCCAAACCGCTGCCACCAAATTGTCAGGAAACCGGGGCGTCACGTGGTCCCACTACTAACCAGAGACCGCCGCACACGCCCACCGGGTTCCCCAAAACCTTGTCCGACCCTCTTATTATTAGGGTAACCAGGCAAACCGCCTTTGGACACCCAAATTCCGGGTTTAAGGCAAGAAGACAGCTCAATTAAATATACGTTTTAATGGCTATAAGCACGCTAGGCAGAGTTTACAAGCATTTAACTATAAAGAAGTATGGAATATTACAGATTAAATAACTATGCGATTCTGAGATGGGGTACAACAGATATGCAATACACAGAGACAATAACAAGCAAAGTTTACCTTAAGCATGCAGCGTGGTGAGGAGCTCTTACAAGGGGGTGTGTCAAGAGCTTCTGGTTATGGTGATGGTGATGGACACCCCTGGATATGCCGGCGAGCATAACCCCCCTCCGATGAGTGACGCCAGCCTGGTTTTTGACCATCCAATTTATGCTGCCAGGCTATCCATCTCCCCTCCCCATTGTGGGAGGGGATGTTACCTCCCATTTTTTAGAGTGGGATTTTGCCCTGAAACCCTTTTAGGAGCTATAACTTGGAGCAGGGGGGTCACACTGCCTTGTGAGCGGTACCAACCTATCGGGCCAGGCGCACCGAACGCGTTAAGTCCAGGAACCGGGTCTTTATTCGGTCCAGAACCTTAGTTCCCCGTTTACCAGTCTCTGTCTGGTTTCCAGACCTGTTTTATACTATGCTCCGGTCCGGCTTTGGGAGCTGGTTCTGGTTCTGTGACCGGTTTGGCCGTAGGACGCAAGGCGTCCACGTTACGGCCCATAGACTATCGGTGCCGGGCCTCCTGTCCCTTTAATTGTGGTTCTGACACCTCCCCAGTAGGAGGTTTCCTAAAACGTAGCCTCACTGGCAACTTCCCTGCTGGGGGTGTTATACAACAGCAGGAGGCATGCTGGCTGCAGCCTAGCTTGTGACAAAAGGCAGGAATCAAACACCCCAGGGGGTTTGATCTGAGCTTTCACACATCCCTGCCAAACATCTCTTCCGCATAGCTAAGGGACGTGTGCATTTGTCTCATGACAAGGGGCACAGCTTCTTATTATTAAGGGGAAGATGGAATTAGAAGGGATCATTAAAGTCTGGAATAAAAACAGGGAGGAGAAATTTAAGAAAAATTAAGTGGGGTTCCTTCACACAGACCCTGTCCATTATGCTGATTATTGTGTGGCATCACAGAGTCAAAGGCCACGCTCATATATTTCATAAGGTGATACTGTAAACCTTGAAATCTCAGCCATTTCTTCTTCAATTTCAAAATGGAAAACACTTTAGGAAAGTGCCAAACGTAGCCCCACATAATGGTCTAACAATTGCCTTTGCCTTCTGTATCCCTTTAAAATAATTTAGCGAACAAATTAAAAAAAACAAAGGGGTACTTACCTTTTGTCCCATGCAGCTGATCAGTGCCAGTCCGGCAATCAGTAACTCATCTGATTGCTGGAACTGAGCCCCTGCCGCAGCTTACTGCCCCCACGCCATCAGTCACAGGCATGTGGTCATGCCCCCTACAATCACAACAATGAAGGGGGTGTGTCAGGTCTTGGCGCACTACCTCAATTGCAATGAATATTTAAGACGGGGCAGTACTTGGGGATTGATGGTGAGTCATGATCCCGACCCACCATCAAAGCCGTCTATGTGTTTGTGTCCTGAATGGCATGAGATCGGTTCCAGCAATCAGATGAGTTTCTGATCACCAGGCTGACATCAATCAGCTGTGCTGGACAAAAAGTAAGTAGCCCTTTTTATCTGCCCGTTGAATCACTTTATTGCATTTCTACTTTGGTTGTCTTTCCATTGGCCAAATATGCAATAGTTATTGTAATATACTAAAGTTAGCTATTGCCAATATGCAAAAAACTATATATAAAAGTATAACCCCAACAATGGGGTGGAAAGAGAGAAACAGTTAACTTGCTGTAGGTATGAACTTGGTTTCTAACAGATCTGCAATGAAACATATCTACGTTGTATTGGAAACCATCCAGCTGTGACAGATTCCAGATCCAGGTTGCCAGTGTTCTCAGCATTCCAGTGACATCACAATGAAGGGAGGGGGGATGACTCAAGTAAATTCCAAGACCTTTCCGGATCACCGGAATCCAGTCCAATTTCAGAAACGCGTTCTATATTTATTTGTTCTAGATGGATAATTTGCCGCCTTTGGCCAGCAGATGGTCTCCAATGTACAAAAAACAGTTGAACAGCCTTGCTTTGCATCGGGTGTGCTCAACCTTTTCACAAATGGGGGCCACTTAATTGATTTGGGACCTAGTCGCAGGCCACAGTGAAAAGGGTCAGATTTTTTTGCATTTGCATAATAACGATTTTCAACAGTTGATGATATCAGGATGCCTAAAGTCTTTTCCACCGCATCTCCACATTCATATGTAACAAACCCCACATGCTAGCAGCACACAGGCCAGTTGGCTTACCTCTCTGACTATATGTGTCCTCCTTTTATAGCCCCTCCCCCATCTGTCCCACATCAGTCCTAATCATGTTCCTAATACTCAATCCATCTAAGCTCCCACCAATGCTAAGCATACAATTAATATCCAAAAACTATTTTACCATATTATTACTACCTCAGATCTATTTACCCCTCCCACTTTCTCCACAGCAGGTCAGGGGCCACATCAGATATCTCCATGGATTACATATGGCCCCCATGCCGCAGGCTGAGCATGTGTGTGAAACCCCCCCAGGTTGCCCGGAAACTTTCTTTCTCGGTCCAACTGTGCATGACCACTATCCTATCAGCAGGAACTGTGCCCACCAGGCATTTGTGAATGGCCTCTCTGTTAGAGGGTAGCAGGGGATGCGGCCACCTGTGCAGGAGCGGGTCCGAGTGTGCCGGTTGGACGAGAGGGAAGGGTGAGAGATTGGACGACCTGGGGGGTTTCACACAGCGGGGCATCCCTGAAGGACCAAAACCGAGGATAGTCAAAATCCTGGGTTTTGGTCCACTTTAATGTAAATGTCTGATATTACACCTACAGCCAGTAGGTGGCAGTACCCCATGCTACATCACCAGCTTGTTCACACTAATTATTCCTCCAAAGTCTGTCTTTGTTTTGTCTCCTCCCTGTTTCAAAGCCTTGTCCCAACTGTAGCAAACATTTCTACATAGTATTTCCTTCAGTATGTACCCCAACGCCCCGTACCCGTTCCGCTTATTCATTGCTTCAATGTCAAGGGTCTTTGGCCAACCAGAGCCCATAACATACACATTCAAAGTTGCCTCCCCACAGGCTAAGCCAGTCAGTGATGTGGCTTCAGGTGCCTGCAGCAAAATTGAGACCTGGGGGTGAAGCTGTTTTGTGATAACAGTGAACTTTGTAATCTTCACTCCTATGGTTCAACTACAGAGGCAGAAGCGCTGACAGTAAAATGCATGCTGCAGCCATGCTGTACAATGTACAATGTCCTGCTGTTACATTGTAAACAACATAGGACGTGGCTTCTGTTACGATGTAACGCTGACTGATCCCTGCTGTGTTACATTGTATAGTAGCCAGGCACCCTTCTGTTACAATCTAAACAGCTGCATCACTCAGTGCTGACCTGGGGGTGGAGGTCATTTTGTTATAACCCTGAACTTTGTAATCTTCACTCCTATAGTTCGTCTACAGAGGTAGCAACACTGAGTAAAATGCATGCTGCTGTCATGCTGTACAATGTAACAAGCAAACAGCATTGTAAACAACATAGAGCATGGCTTCGGTTAAATGATCCCTGTTCTGTTACATTGTATAGTTGCCAGGCACCCATCTGTTACAATCTAAGCAGTGGAATCACAGTTGACTGCAGTGAGTGAGTAAATTCTCCATTGCTGTATGGCGAGATCACTCTTAAAAATGGCATATCTGTATGAGACTTCATTAAAGCAGAACAAAACCTGGGATTTTGACTTCCTGAGTTTGGTTCCGTGCCCCGGGAGCATCCCAAATTCCTATGCCCCGCTGTGTTAAACCCCCCCAACACCCAGAAAACTCACCTTTCCCGGGTCAACAGTGCATGCGCGGGCTTTCCTCCAATCAGAACCATTTGCTGGGGCTATGTCATTTGGCAAATGCCTCTAATAGATTTCATTGGGGAGTGAGAGTGGGTGCACATTCCCATGGGAGCGAGCGCACAGCCCGAAGATGCAGGGGATGTGTCCGCTCTTGCTCCCCATAGTAAACAGAGCCGTTTGCCGATTGTATTGCCCTGACAGGACGGCCCTTGCATGCGCCACTGGACCGAGGAGAGGTAAGCATTTACTGCAATCTGCGGTGTTTCACACAGCGGGGCATCCCAATTCATTCTCCAAGAAAAGGCCAGCTGCAGGCTTTTAATCTTTTCAATTACAGAGCCATTCAATGTTTAATGTTCGGCAAACCTCCTTTGTGTATCTGAAACTGGGAATGAGAAGGGCCGCATCCCCAGCATCATGCACCCTCCCGTCCCCATCCTATCAGAATGGCTGGAGGCGGGAGCATGCACACAGCCCAAAGATTCAGGGGATGGGGCCAGCCATTGTTTACATCACCGAGGGAGCCAGAAAGCAGGTGAGTTGTGTGGCTTCTGGGGGGGGGGGGCGGCTTTCACAAAGGGGGGCGTCCCAAAGGGTAAGGCCACCCACCGGCCCTGGAATCTTGAAGATTCCAGCCTGGCTTCCGTGGGGTTTTGTTAAACTTTGCTTTAATTTCTAGGTGGGGTTGAGCTTAGAAGAAGTCATGGAGTGGCTTTATGCTCTTCTGCAGTCAGAGCCAGATAATGGACCCTGTGCCACCTACACAGCAGGGGGTAAGGGCTTGTAGTCAGGGCCAGATAATGGACCCTGTGCCACCCACACAACAGTGGGTAAGGGCATGTAGGTGTAGTCAGGGCCATATACTGGACCCTGTGCCACCCACACAGCAGGGGGTAAGGGCTTGTAGTTAGGGCCAGATAATGGACCCTGTGCCACAAACACAGCAGTGGGTAAGGGCATGTAGTCAGGGCCATATACTGGACACTGTGCCACCCACACAGCAGGGGGTAAGGGCTTGTAGTCAGGGCCATATACTGGACACTGTGCCACCCACACAGCAGGGGGTAAGGGCTTGTAGTCAGGACCAGATACTGGACCCTGTGCCATCCCCACAGCAGGGGGTAAAAGCATGTAGTCAGGGCCAGATACTGGACTCTGTGCCATCCACACAGCAGGGGGTAAGGGCATGTAGTCAGGGCCAGATAGTGGACTATGTGCCACCCACACAGCAGGGGGTAAGGGCATGTAGTCAGGGCCAGATACTGGACCCTGTGCCACCCACACAGCAGGGGGTAAGGGCATGTAGTCATGGCCATATACTGGACACTGTGCCACCCACACAGCAGGGGGTAAAAGCATGTAGTCAGGGCCAGATACTGGACTCTGTGCCATCCACACAGCAGGGGGTAAGGGCATGTAGTCAGGGCCAGATAGTGGACTATGTGCCACCCACACAGCAGGGGGTAAGGGCATGTAGTCATGGCCAGATAGTGGACTATGTGCCACCCACACAGCAGGGGGTAAGGGCATGTAGTCAGGGCCAGATACTGGACCCTGTGCCACCCACACAGCAGGGGGTAAGGGCATGTATTCAGGGCCAGATACTGGACCCTGTGCCACCCACACAGCAGGGGGTAAGGGCTTGTAGTCAGGGCCAGATAATGGACCCTGTGCCACAAACACAGCAGTGGGTAAGGGCATGTAGTCAGGGCCATATACCAGACACTGTGCCACCCACACAGCAGGGGGTAAGGGCTTGTAATCAGGGCCATATACTGGACACTGTGCCACCCACACAGCAGGGGGTAAGGGCTTGTAATCAGGGCCATATACTGGACACTGTGCCACCCACACAGCAGGGGGTAAGGGCTTGTAGTCAGGGCCAGATACTGGACCCTGTGCCATCCACACAGCAGGGGGTAAAAGCATGTAGTCAGGGCCAGATACTGGACTCTGTGCCATCCACACAGCAGGGGGTAAGGGCATGTAGTCAGGGCCAGATAGTGGACTATGTGCCACCCACACAGCAGGGGGTAAGGGCATGTAGTCAGGGCCAGATACTGGACTATGTGCCACCCACACAGCAGGGGGTAAGGGCATGTAGTCAGGGCCATATACTGGACACTGTGCCACCCACACAGCAGGGGGTAAGGGCTTGTAGTCAGCGCCAGATACTGGACCCTGTGCCATCCACACAGCAGGGGGTAAAAGCATGTAGTCAGGGCCAGATACTGGACTCTGTGCCATCCACACAGCAGAGGGTAAGGGCACGTAGTCAGGGCCAGATACTGGACTATGTGCCACCCACACAGCAGGGGGTAAGGGCATGTAGTCAGGGCCAGATAGTGGACCCTGTGCCACAAACACAGCATGGGGGTAAGGGCATGTATTCAGGGCCAGATACTGGACCCTGTGCCACCCACACAGCAGGGGGTAAGGGCTTGTAGTCAGGGCCAGGTACTGGACCCTGTACCACAAACACAGAAGGGAGTAAGGGCTTGTAGTCAGGGCCAGATGCTGGACATTGTGCCACCCACACAGCAGGGGGTAAGGGCTTGTAGTCAGGGCCAGATACTGGACATTGTGCCACCCACACAGCAGTGGGTAAGGGCTTGTAGCCAGGGCCAGATACTGGACCCTTTGCCACCCACACAGCAGGGGGTAAGGGCATGTAGTCAGGCCAGATACTGGACTACGTGCCTCCCACACAGCAGAGGGTAAGGGCATGTAGTCAGGGCCAGATACTGGACATTGTGCCACCCACACAGCAGTGGGTAAGGGCTTGTAGCCAGGGCCAGATACTGGACCCTTTGCCACCCACACAGCAGGGGGTAAGGGCATGTAGTCAGGCCAGATACTGGACTACGTGCCTCCCACACAGCAGAGGGTAAGGGCATGTAGTCAGGGCCAGATACTGGACATTGTGCCACCCACACAACAGTGGGTAAGGGCTTGTAGCAAGCACCAGATACTGGACCCTGTGCCACCCATACAGCAGGGGGTAAGGGCATGTAGTCAGGGCCAGATACTGGACCCTGTGTCACCCACACAGCAGGGGGTAAGGGCATGTAGCCAGGGCCAGATAGTGGACCCTGTGCCACCCACACAGCAGGGGGTAAGGGCATGTAGTCAGAGCCAGATACTGGACCATGTCCCATCCCCACGGCAGGGGGTAAGGGCATGTAGTCTGGGCCAGATACCGTACCCTGTGCCACCCACACAGCAGAGGGTAAGGGCATGTAGTCAGGGCCGGATACTGGACCCTGTGCCACCCACACAGCAGGGGGTAAGGGCTTGTAGTCAAGGACAGATACTGGACACTGTGCCACCGACACAGTAGGGGGCAAGGGCATGTAGAGCATCTACAAACCGGAGCTGCATAAGAGAGGAGGCATCTTAGTAAGGAGGCACTTCATAGTTAGCCGCAAGCTTTGGGCTTTGTCCAGGAGGAGAATTAGTAGGAGTGATGTGGTTGAAGTCCACTGCCTCAATCTGTCTTAACTTTACTAAGCAGAGTTGAATTACTCGTGCCAGTGACATCATGTCATACTTGAGGTCACACCCGTCTTGGAGATGCAGCAAATATTGGTCACTCCCTGGTGTGGTTACTGATCTCGTAACTGTGTAGCATCCACGTCACCATGGTCTCTGCTTCATGCTGCATGTTCCTGCTCTCCACAGCCCACTTCGTAGGGCACTCTCATAGACCTTTTAATGTTCCACCCCAAACATTTTTGTTTAAAATAGGTCCTCTGGAGGCAAGAATCTAGCTTCTTTCCCACATTCCAAGCTGCTCAGAAGGGGTCAGGTCTAGTTTGCTTGATTATACTCCCATCTCTCCGATGGTGGTCTAAAGCTTTGCTCGTTGCCTGTAGAAGTTCTATCTCAGGCAACAAACTGTCAGAGGTTCTCAGTTGGATCCACCTGATACCCAGCTTCTTACTCATGAATCATGAACTAACCACAGAGCCGGTGGGGGAGGGTGTGAGGAGCGAGGGGATTTCTTGGACCTGGGGTGGGTGGCACAGGTTAGGATTAGTGTGGGGTGAGGTGCTCTTTGCTGCTTTTTCAAATGTTCTCCATAGATTACTCATTCGATTATAAATCAAAGGCAGACGGATGGATGTTATGGAGTAGGGTTAACTTCCACATCAGCAATAGTTAATGTCAGGCCCCGTAGGAAACTGTGATAATAATAGGTAAAGTGGCAACCTGGTCGCCATCTTGTCTGGATCTTATCCACAATTTTGTCTAGATGTTATCATCATCCGCCATTTTGTGTTCCAAGATGGATCCCCCCGGGCAGACATTTTGTGATCATGGTGTTATAACATAGCAAATATAATTTAGGAATATGTCCTGCCATGTCCAGGATGTATAGCAAGAAAACATTTTCAAAACTGAGTTTAAGATGTGTTTTTTGGACAAAATTTAAGTTGAAAACATATTTTTCTAAATGTACAGCTATGACGTGGCTTATCAGTATAGCATATGACTTATGTTCCTTGCTTATCTTACCTGGGAATTTGGCCAATTCCTGGGTGAGATAGGTATGGAAGATTAGAAAAACTCTTATCAAGAAAACAGGTTGCTTGCACCCCTTGGAATTTGGCCAGCTCTTGTGGTTGACAACTAATATAAATATGAGGGGCATACCACTGTATCAGGAGACTCAAGAGCCATTGACGAGGGACGCCTGTCATGGACAGTGATTTGTGGGGCTGTTAACCCACTGACCTCCCAAGCTCATCCTAATCTCGCTTTGCCTCATCGGCTGTGGAGCTCCTCAGCGACCAGGACCCATGATTAACCATATGCATGCTGGGTAGGTAAGCCAAACATTCCATGGAATAATTTTTGATTATGTTTATTTGTATCTGAAGGATATAGGAAACAGTTTGAATAGATGAGAGGTACCTTTAAGCAGTGTGGATTAAAGTTGAAATTAAATGTTTTCATGTTCTTTGCTATTGTCTAAGTTTTATGCTACTTTGTGCTTTAAGCTGTCATTATATCTTTGCTATTATCAAAGTTCTATTTTATGCAACATTTTGGAGTTGTAGTGCTTCCTTCAGGGCGGGAACCAATTAGGAACGTCACTTCCGGTTCCGGCTATTTCCGGTTCTGGTTCTGACTGATCCAGTTGCCAAAACAGACACCCACCTGCGGGTGAGTCAATAACTCTCAATCTCTGCTGCTGCTTCTGCCTATAGACAAGCCCCTGTTTGCCAGGACGCTGAATATGCCTCACTGGACACAGTTGCCCTCAGGTCTTAGCTGGCACAAAGGATGCTGACTTACAGGTTGAAGGTGGATGAACCAGGGACTAAACTGGGTGGGGCCAGGGTCATACACGGCAATGACAGTCCTTTCGATACCAGGCAAAAAGGCGATGAGCAGGTGAAAATTCAAAAGTCAAGCCAAGGGTCGAAGCGGGGAGATCAGGGGAGGGGACAAACTCGTCGAGGTCAGACAATCTTTGGTGCAGGCAGCAATCAGTGAAGTGGTCAGGCAAAGCTAAGTCAGGAAAGGATAACAGAACACAATACAGTGGCACTACAACACCCAGCAGTACGCTATCACGGACAGTGAGAAAGTAAGCTGGGAAGACTTATATAGGGCTAGGGTGGATGGAATTGGCCAGGGGGACTATGGGTTCATTGGTCATAGGGAGACCTGGAACAATTCCTGGTGCGTCGCACTGCTTTGGGGCCTGTTGGGCTACTGCTTTTAACACCCACATTCAATCTCTGCCCCTTTAGTCTCCCTCTCAAGCCCCCTGTACCCAGCCTCACTGTACCTACAAGCCAAGGAACCCCAGCCCCCAATGCAATAGCCCCTGCATTATGGTTGAGGGGGCCTCAGCAGGGATGTCTCAGGCTATCCAAGGACTGGTAAAATCTAGGGCAGATTTTTGGCCCTAGTCTACCACTGAAGGGGACCATGCCCCACATGCAAGGCTGGGGCTCATTGGCCTGTCCAAACTAGCCTCTGGCAGGTGCACTACCTGCAACGGCGCCGAAAGGCATAATAGTCTTGTATACGCGCGCGCACATGTACACGAGCTGAGGAACTGGTAATGCGGAGGGAGAAGGTGACGTGCGGTGCCACTCGACGTTTGGGCATGACGTACCGACCAGGCGTCAGTATCCTCAGTGCGCCACCCCGAGACAGTGCTGGAGCAAAGGATAGGTGAGTGGATTATTGTGATAGTTAATTCAGCTAGACACAATCTTAAAGCGGATCAATCACAGCCTTGGCAGATCCAAAGGGGCTTTAAGACTAAAGGGCTGGCCGACTAGGTCTCATTGGGGCACCCCGATTATGGATGCTCCACTGTGTGAACCCCCCCAGATTACCCGCAATCACCTTACTTCCTCCAGTTCCTGGCTGTAATCGTGGGTCTCGGCTTCATACCCAGCAGCCCAGAGAGGTGGAGACTTTGTGGAAGGTAAACATTAGTGTTGGTTTTGGGCCACTGTCCAACACAGCTAATACATTCCTTCATTTAATTAGCCTGAGGCTACACATCCCCTATTTACCTCATTTAATGGTTGGATCCCATCAATGTGGGTCTGGCTGGACGCTGGTCCAGGTCTGGGTGTTTGTTTCTGTGTAGGAAGCATAGCCGGGGTGGCAGGAGGCCCATTGGGTGCCAGAGGTGGAGGCAGGGCTGGTGGCTGGGTGGGTGCTGCAAGGCAAGGGAGAAACAATGTAAGCCAAACACATTCCTTAGCTGCACTCCTTAAGCTACTCAACATGGGGTACACACTGGGCACCAGGGCCAGATTATGAGGGGGGGGGGCACAAGGGGCTCTAGCCCTGGGGCCTCCACCACTTAGAGGACCACACACTTCTCTCTGCCCGAGTCTTGTACTGGATTTTATTTTGCTGCTGCTGTCAGTTGTACCGCTTTGGAGATGGTGATGATTTTAACATTTATGCAATAAAGACACGATTTTAAGGAAGTGCGGATCCATTATCGATCTTTTTTTGCCTCCACCACTTGCCCTGCAACCGTTGGGTTTCTCTTGGTCCAGGAGGCTTTTCTTGGCCCAGCAACAAAGCTATCAGACCCCCCGGCACCTGGGCAAGCCTTTTTTTTTTTTTTTTGCAAATCTGAAGCCAAAGCCACCACAGGTAGGAGGGAGAGTCTAGAGCAGCAAAGCTACAGTGATGGGTGCGTGCAGATCTGTCACTGCACATGAGCAACCAACAGGGCCGGATTATGAGAGGGGCGCAAGGGGCGTGAGCCCCGGGGCCTCCACCACTTACCCTGCAAAGGGGGCCTCCACCAACCTTCGGGTTATGGTCTGGTTCAGGAGGATTTTCAGTCTTTGGTCTGATTTTCAGTCTTTGGCGACGGGCCGGCATAGAAGCTATCGGCGGCAGTGGGGGCCCCTTGCTCCTGAGCAGCCAAAGCCACCACAGGGCAAGATGGAGAGTCTAGAGCAGCATAGTTGACATCAGTAATGCTACAGTGATGGGTGCAGAGCTGTCACTGCTCAAAAGCCACCAAGCACAGCCTCTGGCAACTCAATGCAGGGAACTGTTTTCTGCTGGACCAGCCGGGTGACTACAAACTCCCCTCCAGAATGGCAAAGCAGGAGTTCCTGAGCAGCACAAGGGTGGCACAAGGGACTCGATCTGACATTCCAGTAAGTAGGCGGGTGCCAGACAACCACCAATCAGTTACTTGGCTGGACTATTATTTTAAAGGGAAAAAAATACTGTATCTGGGGCCTCCAGCAGATTTTGTGCTCAGGGGCCTCCACCACACTTAATCCGGCCCTGCTGGGCACCACACGATGTGTGCCCACCACACCTTTGTAAGGAATTCAAAGGGTTGTTGGGCCTTGCAATTGCAGGTGAACCCATCTGTGCGCTTGACAAACGTGTGTCCCAGGCAAACGCTCACTGTTGTTGCGTGCGTCTGGCCACTCATGTTTGTTCCAACTGTTTTGCCCCCCCTCTCCAAATTTAAGCATTATGGGGGGCAACTCTTACCACTGATGGGCATTTGCTGCCTGTCGGTGTCGGTGGTCCCCGACTCCCCCTGGTAGGTGTCCCATATACATGCTGCTCTGCGTGTGTAAATTCTAGGGTTTTTGGTAACCCTCCACCAGTTTGCCCAAAACCAAACACAAATGGATAAGCTTATGAGTGATCAAATGTGTGACCCAGAAGCACCGCTCCTGGCCCTCCACACTTACCCCTCAGCCCGTTTCTGGTTGATTTTCTCTTCCGTTTTGGGATCGTCAAATTTTTTCGCACCTGACTCGCATCTTTGGTCCGCTGCCCAGCCAGCCTGTCAAAACTTTCCGTTAAACAGGGCCTCCAACTGGGCGTCAGTGAACCGGGCGCTCGGCTTCCCGCAGGCCAGCTTTTGCCCGCCCTGTGTGCAGAGTGGCAGATTCATCTGGATCGCAGCTTAGGTAAGAAGTATTTTTTTTATCTAACTGCCTCAGTGGAAGGTGTGGATTAAGGGGGGGCTGCCACACTGCCTGTTATGGGGGGGTTGGGGGTATTCTGCTTGCTGCCTGTTATATGGGGAGGGGGAGGAATCTGCATGCTGCTTGTTATTGAGTATTGGGGGGATCTGCTATACTACCTGTTATAGGAGGGGGGTATTCTCCATGCTACCTGTTATATGAGGAGAGGATATTCTGCATGCTGCTTGTTTTTGGGCATGGGGGGATCTGCCACACTACCTGTTACGGGGGGTTGGGGGTATTCTGCATGCTGCCTGTTATATGGGGAGAATCTGCTTGCTGCTTGTTATTGGTGGTTGGGAGTTGCCACACTCATGTTATTTGGTAATTGGGTTTTTAATGGCGGAGGGTATTTTAGCACACTTTTTTCAGTTTATTTTTTCCCTCTAAATCTTGGGTGTGTCTTATGGGGTGAAAAACAGTATTAAGTAGATAATTAAAAAAAACAAAATAATTTTTTATATAAATATTCGCAGTAGACCTCCTTTAAATCTGATTAAATTAAAGCAGGTGCTACCTAATGCATGGTGTCTCAGTTGGCACAAAGAATTATGAATGGTTGGCAGTAGTCAGCTGACTAAAGCCCGAGATCAATTAGTAAGGTCTAGAGCTGAAAAATATTGGCCACACCCCTAACAGATTTATCCAAACTGTGCTCTGTCAGTAACTGACTCTAACTGTCCTCTGCTGCTGAAAACCAAGCTATAGCCTGCAAACCAGGACCCCGCACCCTATTTCCAGGGGCACCCAGAAAGTTTATATCTCTGGGAGTTTTTTTTTTAATCGGACTGTTAGGGGTTGAACAAATTAGAATAAAATGAATTGTGTCCCTTTAAAACCTGACATCTTTACTATGGCTAGTAAGTTGTATATAGTCAGCCCGGCTGCTCCTTGTAGCAGTGTTTATGGCAATAGGTAACAGATGCCCGTGTTCTCTTCGCGTCTCGCTTTTTATGCGCCCTCCTTGGGGTCTCATGGGTTTTGCTCACATGATTGCTTCCAGGTTGTGGGACGTAAGGAAAACGTAAGCATCAATAGCTCTCTGTCCTCCTTTAATACATCGTGAATCTAAAACGTCTAATAAACCTTTGCAGGGAGAATATCTGATGACTGAAATAGCCACTGGAAGAGCAAGAGGCCTCCTCCCCACCGCTGACTCATTTCACAGCACTTTTTCTTTTAACCCTATGAGTGTCAGAGGAGTTCCTTGAGGGACGTCCACTACTGATCATGGTTCCGTTAACTGCCACTGCCAGGGACATAGCTGTAGGGGCCCAGGAGATCAGGGGGCCCCATCATTGTTTACAGGGCCGGCTCCAGGTTTATGTGGGCCCTTGGGCGGCATGGTCTCAGTGGGCCCCTTCGTGGTGAAGAATCGCGTCACATTACTGAGGGACGTCCCAAATCTGGATGTCCCACAAGGATTAAGCTATTTGGACCATAACTCTAGTTTTGGTCTACTTTGAATCACACCAAACCCCTTTAAATCTGGCCTCGGAGTATAAATGAATCTAGATTCTCCTGATTTTGGATGCCCCTGTGTGTGACCCCCCTTTGTTCATTACTTTCCTGGAACTGGTGAATGCACTGTGGGAATTGCCAGTTTGAGTTAACGGCCAAACCAGGAGGGTTCTTTCACAAACAGGGCCTTACCAAATTGAGATGCCCCTGTAAAGCAGACCAAAACCCAGGGGTGGAATTGCTTGCATAGTGGGTAGGCCAGAGATCCCTGGGGGTTTTCCACAGGAGGGTTTCACTGATTCGGATTTTCCAGGGATAGGAAATCAGCTGGGGTGGGCAACTTAAAAGCAGAACAAAACCCAGCACTTCCTCCCCTGGAATCTAAATCGAGATGCCCCGTTGTGTGTAACCCCGGGGAGATGTGGGCACCAGCTGTGGCAGTGCCCTCCCAGTCCGCCACCAGTCAAACGCCGTTGCACACCCCAAAGGCCGGCCCTGTCAATGGGCCTCCCTGGATGATGGGGGCCCCTGGAAGCTGGGCCGCCCTGCCGGGTGCTGAGGCCGGCCCTGATTGTTTATCCGATTTCTGCTCACTTAGCATCATTTAGAAAAGAGAAAGCACTATTTGTCTCTGGTGTCTCAGTCTTTAGTAGTGCAGCTGCATCCAATTGAGTGAAAAAAAAAAAAGTTTACTTTATGAGCCTTGAAAGGGCCCCAATATAATATTCGCACCAGAGCTTAGTCAAACCACTGACCACTACCTTATCTATAGTAATAAATCAATGTAACTGAACATGAGTTTTCTTTTCCCAGGGATTTCCTCATTACAGTCCAAAAAATGAGGCTTTGGGTCAAGGTATTGGGCTAGGTGGTGGTACAGATGGATCGGACTCCTGGTAAGGCTGTAATTCAGACAGAGACTGCCTTAGGGTAGGATGTAAGAAACAGAGAAAGATGGAGGGACTGTTAAAAAGAGAGAAAGATGGAGAGACTGTAAAAAATGAGAAAGAGAGAGAAATGTGAGAAAGTCTCTCTATGTCACAGAGGGAGTGTGAAAGAGAGAGAAAGAAGTAAAGGATTTGGAAATAAAAAGAAAGAAGTAGGTAATGTGAAAAAGAGAGAAAGATGGAAGTATGGAATGTGAGAAACAGGGAGAATGGGGGGATGTTATACAGAGAAACAGGGAGAAAATGTGATAAAGAGAGAAAGATGGAGGGCATGTGAAAAGATGGGAATAATGGAGGGACTGTTAAAAAGAGAGAAACGTGGAAAGCATATGAGGAAGAAAGAAAGATGGAGAGACTGGAAGAAAGAGAGAAAGAGCGAGAAATGTGAGAAAGATGGAGGGGATGTGAAAAAAAGAAAGAAGTAAGGAAAGTGAGAAAATGGATTGTAGGAATGTGAAAAAGAAGGAGAGGACGAGGATGTGAGAAAGATGGAGGGAATGTGAGAAACAAGGAAGATGAGGGAATGTGAGGAAGAACGAAAGAAGGATAGGAAGTGATTACTCCGATTACTGTATAAATGGTTCAGACTTCAGATTGGGTGCAGATTACACAGATAAACTGGTCTGTGGAAGAGATTTAGAGGCCGATTCATTAATAGCGGCAGGTAGCGACAGTTGAGCGACTGTAGCCGTATTTTCACAGCGCCCGCTAGTAATCGCTGTGCTTGGCCATTGTTTGTCGATAGCGGTGTGCAGTAATGTTGAATACGGGGTGATGAGTCGCTATTTGACAGGTTCTGCGCTGTATGGGAGCGCATGATAGCGACTGGCCATAGCGACCGGCTCCCACCATATTCATTAACAAATCACGCTCAAAAAATTCTCGCGCTGTGAAATGCATGTTTAAACCCCAGAGCGCTGGCGGCGATGGGTTAAAAAGTAGTTTTTTAACCCCCAAACAACCATATTTTTGGAAACCCAAAAAAACAAGTTTTTTAAATAATTTTGAAATATGAATACTTTAATATCAGACCTGTAATATCAATTCTGCACAAATGTTTTTTTTTTATTTTTTCCTTAAAAAAAATATCTAACATGGCAGAAGTGGTCACAGATTTTTTCACATTTGAAAAAAAAAAAAAAAAAACATTAATAACAATGAATTATGAATATTTAAAGATTGTCCCATTGAAATGCATTGGAGAGCGCCAGGTAGCGAGTGGTCATACCTGTCGCTGTTCAAGGTCGGACGCTGGCGCTGTGGGCTGAGGCTGGAATAATGATGAATGAGTGGCTATATGGCGCTATCTCAGTCGCTAAGCAGGATTGGCTTGATAAATGTGTGATTGTGGTGGGGAGCCGGCGTTCTCGTGGCGGGGCCCGTCATTACCGGCCGCTCACCAGTCGCTACCTGTCGCTATTCCTTCATAAATAAGGGCCATAGAATGGTGGTAAAGGATTACATTCATTTGCCCCCACCAACAACCCTTGAGAAAGGGGCCGTGGGCTCCGAAACAAGGGCATGTAAATTGCGATCACTGACTAATTTGCTGCCAATTGGTAATGTTCCTTATGTTCCTTATTTACATTGTATGATCACTGTTCTTGATGTCATGATTTATCTTGTATATTTATACCAAAACAATCGTTGGATTCTTTCTGGTATGATGCAGGGCAGAGAATAGTTGTTTTACTGACCAGAATTGATTGATCTTTGTGATATTTTGAATTGCTCATTTTTCTTGTTATTTCCTTGACTAACTCGGCAGCCTGCCTCTCATCAGGACCGTGACAGTATCACCTCATAGACTCTTATAGTAATGCATGATTACCCTAGTGGAGTAGCCCTAACTTATACTGTTTATGTTAGTGCTAATATCATAATTTTCTTTTCCTACTCCTGATGACATCCAGAATTTCCTATATACAGATTCATTTACTGTATCCTTTTTTGTATTATCTGTATGATCAGAGATCTGTAATCTCTGTATATACACTTGTTTGATACCCTAATACACTTTTAATTGCAAACTAACTTTTTTGCGTTTGGTGTGCTTTTGATCCAATTATCTATTTGTCCCACCAACAACCCTGCCATAGTGTCAGACTTCATGCAGGTACAGGATCCTTATTTTATGAGATGTGAATCCCAGTTGTTGCACGGATCTGATCAGCAGCGGACACGCTGGTCATATGCCATTTTGGCACTCGTCTAACCTATAAACCATGCGCTTGAATAAACTACCGACACCTTCAGCTGCCAGCTTCCCGCCCCGCACTGTTTACTTCTCTCTCCATGCTGACACATAATTTGGCCGCCCGCCATCACTGACACACACACAGGGTAAGAGTCATGCTTCTGTCCGGATGACAACCGCCCTGCAATTCTGTGTACCTGTCCCCTTGCGCACAGCGCACCTACCTGCCCTGTCCTTCTCATGCCTATGCCAGTTGGTTATGTTGCTCTATTGGTATATTTAAGGCTGAGGTTTTCCTGTCCCCATTGTACTGATAGGGCATAACTGTTGCTGAATATAGGCAGTAGATATAGAGCCCGCCGACCAATAAGAGAGTCAATGATCTCAGGGTAAACACCCTAATGCCTTGCTTCTTGGTAGACCCTGAAACTACTATCCTTATCTCAAGACTAAGGGGGCCATATGTGGCAATAAAGGAGATGGCTCCTATCAGGGATGGCAAGGCAGGAGATGGCTCTCTTTCACGGATGGCAAGGCAGGAGATGACTCTCTTTCACGGATGGCAGGGCAGGATATGGTTCTAGTTCAGGGATGACAAGGCAGGAGATGGCTCTAGTTCAGGGATGAAAAGGCTGGAGATGTCTCTCTTTCATGAATGGCATTGCAGGAGATGGCTCTAGTTAAGGGATGACAAGGCATGAGATGGCTCTAATTAAGGGATGACAAGGCAGACGATGGCTCTAGTTAAGGGATGACAAGGCAGGAGATGGTTCTAGTTCAGGAATGACAAAGCAGGAGATGACTCCTCTAGTTCATGGATGACAAGGCAGGAGATGGTTCTTGTTCAGGGATGACAAAACAGGAGATGGCTCTAGTTAAGGGATGACAAGGCAGGAGATGGTTCTAGTTCAGGGATGACAAAGAAGGAGATGGCTCTAGTTAAGGGATGACAAGGCAAGAGATGGCTCTAGTTAAGGGATGACAAGGCATGAGATGGCTCTAGGTAAGGGATGACAAGGCAGGAGATGGTTCTAGTTAAGGGATGACAAGGCATGAGATGGCTCTAATTAAGGGATGACATGGCAGGAGATGGCTCTAGTTAAGGGGTGACAAGGCAGGGGATGGTTCTAGTTCAGGGATGACAAAGCAGGAGAAGACTCTAGTTCATGGATGACAAGGCAGGAGATGGTTCTAGTTCAGGGATGACAAAGCAGGAGATGGCTCTAGTTAAGGGATGACAAGGCATGAGATGGCTCTAGGTAAGGGATGACAAGGCAGGAGATGGCTCTAGGTAAGGGATGACAAGGCAGGAGATGGCTCTAGTTAAGGGATGACAAGGCATGAGATGGCTCTAATTAAGGGATGACATGGCAGGAGATGGCTCTAGTTAAGGGATGACAAGGCAGGAGATGGTTCTAGTTCAGGGATGACAAAGCAGGAGATGACTCTAGTTCATGGATGACAAGGCCGGAGATGGTTCTAGTTCAGGGATGACAAAGCAGGAGATGGCTCTAGTTAAGGGATTACAAGGCAGGAGATGGTTCTAGTTCAGGGATGACAAAGCAGGAGATGGCTCTAGTTAAGGGATGACAAGGCAGGAGATGGCTCTAGTTAAGGGATGACAAGGCATGAGATGGCTCTAGTTCATGGATGACAAGGCAGGAGATGGCTCTAGTTAAGGGATGACAAGGCAGGAGATGGTTCTAGTTCAGGGATGACAAAGCAGGAGATGACTCTAGTTAAGGGATGACAAGGCAGGAGATGGCTCTAGTTAAGGGATGACAAGGCAGGAGATGGCTCTAGTTAAGGGATGACAAGGCAGGAGATGGTTCTAGTTCAGGGATGACAAAGCAGGAGATGACTCTAGTTCATGGATGACAAGGCAGGAGATGGCTCTAGTTAAGGGATGACAAGGCAGGAGATGGTTCTAGTTCAGGGATGACAAAGCAGGAGATGACTCTAGTTCATGGATGACAAGACAGGAGATGGTTCTAGTTAAGGGATGACAAGGCAGAAGATGGCTCTAGTTCA
This sequence comes from Gastrophryne carolinensis, assembly GCA_027917425.1. Classification (NCBI taxonomy): domain Eukaryota; kingdom Metazoa; phylum Chordata; class Amphibia; order Anura; family Microhylidae; genus Gastrophryne; species Gastrophryne carolinensis. The sequence goes on from CM051238.1 coordinate 428,440,467, forward strand.
GGGATGACAAGGCATCCCTGTACCTGCATGATGGCAAGGCCGGACATGGCTCTCTTTTAGGCATGGCAAGACAGGAGATGGCTCTGTTTCACGGATTACAGGGCAGGTTATGGCTGTATTTCATGGATGGCAAGGCAGGAGACGGCTCTAGTTCAGGGATGACAGGGCAGGATATGTCTCTTTCATGGATGTCAAGGCAGGAGATGGCTCTAGTTCAGGGATGGCAAGGCAGGAGATGGCTCTAGTTCAGGAATGACAAGGCAGGAGGATGGCTCTAGTTCAGGAATGACAAGGCAGGAGATGGCTCTCTTTCAGGGATGACAGGGCAAGAGATGTCTCTTTTTCATGAATGGCAAGGCAAGAGATGGCTCTCTGTCATGGATGGCAAGGCAGAAGATGGCTCTCCTTCAGGGATGTCATGGCAGGAGATGGCTTTCTTTTAGGAAGACCAGGGCAGGAGATGGCTCTCTTTCAGGGATGACAATGCAGGGGATGGCTGTCTTTCATGAATGACAAGGCAGGATATGTCTCTCTTTCATGGATGACAAGGCAGGAGATAGCTCTAGTTCAGGGATGGCAAGGCAGGAGATAGCTCTAGTTCAGGGATGACAAGGCAAGAGATGGCTCTCTTTCATGAATTACAAGGCAGGAGATGTCTCTCTTTCATGGATGACAAGGCAGGAGATGGTTCTAGTTCAGGGATGACAAAGCAGGAGATGGCTCTAGTTAAGGCATGACAAGGCATGAGATGGCTCTAGTTAAGGGATGACAAGGCATGAGATGGCTCTAGTTAAGGGATGACAAGGCATGAGATGGCTCTAGGTAAGGGATGACAAGGCAGGAGATGGCTCTAGTTAAGGGATGACAAGGCATGAGATGGCTCTAATTAAGGGATGATATGGCAGGAGATGGCTCTAGTTAAGGGATGACAAGGCAGGAGATGGTTCTAGTTCAGGGATGGCAAAGCAGGAGATGACTCTAGTTCATGGATGACAAGGCCGGAGATGGTTCTAGTTCAGGGATGACAAAGCAGGAGATGGCTCTAGTTAAGGGATTACAAGTCAGGAGATGGTTCTAGTTCAGGGATGACAAAGCAGGAGATGGCTCTAGTTAAGGGATGACAAGGCAGGAGATGGCTCTAGTTAAGGGATGACAAGGCATGAGATGGCTCTAGTTCATGGATGACAAGGCAGGAGATGGTTCTAGTTCAGGGATGACAAAGCAGAAGATGGCTCTAGTTAAGGGATGACAAGGCAGGAGATGGCTCTAGTTAAGGGATGACAAGGCAGGAGATGGCTCTAGTTAAGGGATGACAAGGCAGGAGATGGTTCTAGTTCAGGGATGACAAAGCAGGAGATGACTCTAGTTCATGGATGACAAGACAGGAGATGGTTCTAGTTAAGGGATGACAAGGCAGAAGATGGCTCTAGTTCAGGGATGACAAGGCATCCCTGTACCTGCATGATGGCAAGGCCGGACATGGCTCTCTTTTAGGCATGGCAAGACAGGAGATGGCTCTGTTTCACGGATTACAGGGCAGGTTATGGCTGTATTTCATGGATGGCAAGGCAGGAGACGGCTCTAGTTCAGGGATGACAGGGCAGGATATGTCTCTTTCATGGATGTCAAGGCAGGAGATGGCTCTAGTTCAGGGATGGCAAGGCAGGAGATGGCTCTAGTTCAGGAATGACAAGGCAGGAGATGGCTCTAGTTCAGGAATGACAAGGCAGGAGATGGCTCTCTTTCAGGGATGACAGGGCAAGAGATGTCTCTTTTTCATGAATGGCAAGGCAAGAGATGGCTCTCTGTCATGGATGGCAAGGCAGAAGATGGCTCTCTTTCAGGGATGTCATGGCAGGAGATGGCTTTCTTTTAGGGAGACCAGGGCAGGAGATGGCTCTCTTTCAGGGATGACAATGCAGGGGATGGCTGTCTTTCATGAATGACAAGGCAGGATATGTCTCTCTTTCATGGATGACAAGGCAGGAGATAGCTCTAGTTCAGGGATGGCAAGGCAGGAGATAGCTCTAGTTCAGGGATGACAAGGCAAGAGATGGCTCTCTTTCATGAATTACAAGGCAGGAGATGTCTCTCTTTCAGGGATGACAAGGCAGGAGATGGCTCTCCTTCAGGGATGACAAGGCAGGAGATGGCTCTCCTTCAGGGATGGCAAGGCAGGGCCGAATCTCTTTCAGGGTGGCAAAGCAGGAGATGGCTCGCTTTCAGGGAGACCAGGGCAGGAGATGGCTCTCTTTCAGGGATGACAAGGCAGGAGATGTCTCTCTTTCAGGGATGACAAGGCAGGAGATGGCTCTCCTTCAGGGATGGCAAGGCAGGGCTGAATCTCTTTCAGGGATGACAAGGCAGGAGATGGCTCTCTTTCAGGGATGACAAGGCAGGAGATGGCTCTCTTTCAGGGATGACAAGGCAGGAGATGGCTCTCTTTCAAGGATGGCAAGGCAGGAGATGACTCTAGTTCAGGGATGACAAGGCAGGATATGGCTCACTGTCATGGATGACAAGGCAGGAGATGGCTCTAATTTAGACATGACAGAGTAGGAGATGTCTCTCTTTCAGGGATGACCAGGCAGGAGAAGACTCTCTGTCATAGATGGCAAGACAGGAGATGGCTCTCTTAGGGATGGCAAGGCAGGAGATGGCTTTCTGTCAGGGATGGCAAGGCAGGAGATGGCTCTCTTTCAGGGATGACAAGGCAGGAGATGGCTCTCTTTCAGGGATGACAAGGCAGGAGATGGCTCTCTTTCAAGGATGGCAAGGCAGGAGATGACTCTAGTTCAGGGATGACAAGGCAGGATATGGCTCACTGTCATGGATGACAAGGCAGGAGATGGCTCTAATTTAGACATGACAGAGTAGGAGATGTCTCTCTTTCAGGGATGACCAGGCAGGAGAAGACTCTCTGTCATAGATGGCAAGACAGGAGATGGCTCTCTTAGGGATGGCAAGGCAGGAGATGGCTTTCTGTCAGGGATGGCAAGGCAGGAGATGGCTCTCTTTCAGCGATAGCAAGGCTGGAGATGACTCTCTTTCAGGGATGGCAAGGCAGGAGATGACTCTCTTTCATGGATGGCAAGGAAGGAGATAGCTCTAGTTCAGGGATGGCAAGGCAGGAGATAGCTCTAGTTCAGGGATGACAAGACAGGAGATGACTCTCTTTCAGGGATGACAAGGCAGGAGATGTCTCTCTTTCAGGGATGACAAGGCAGGAGATGGCTCTCCTTCAGGGATGACAAGGCGGGAGATGGCTCTCCTTCAGGGATGGCAAGGCAGGGCCGAATCTCTTTCAGGGTGGCAAAGCAGTAGATGGCTCGCTTTCAGGGAGAGCAGGGCAGGAGATGGCTCTTTTTCAGGGATGACAAGGCAGGGGATGGCTCTCTTTCATGAATGACAAGGCAGGATATGTCTCTCTTTCATGGATGACAAGGCAGGAGATAGCTCTAGTTCAGGGATGGCAAGGAAGGAGATGGCTCTCTTTCAGGGATGACAAGGCAGGAGATATCTCTCTTTCAGGGATGACAAGGCAGGAGATGGCTCTCCTTCAGGGATGGCAAGGCAGGGCTGAATCTCTTTCAGGGATGACAAGGCAGGAGATGGCTCTCTTTCAGGGATGACAAGGCAGGAGATGGCTCTCATTCAAGGATGGCAAGGCAGGAGATGTCTCTCTTTCAGGGATGACCAGGCAGGAGATGACTCTCTGTCATAGATGGCAAGACAGGAGATGGCTCTCTCAGGGATGGCAAGGCAGGAGATGGCTTTCTGTCAGGGATGGCAAGGCAGGAGATGGCTCTCTTTCAGGGATGGCAAGGCAGGAGATTACTCTCTTTCGGGGATGGCAAGGCAGGAGATGACTCTCTTTCAGGGATGGCAAGGAAGGAGATGTCTCTCTTCCAGAGATGACAGGGCAGGACATGGCTCTCTTTCAGGGATGACAGGGTAGGAGATGTCTCTCTTTCAGGAATGACAAGGCAAGAGATGGCTCTCTCAGGGATGGCAAGGCAGGAGATGGCTCTCTTTCAGGGATGGCAAGGCAGGAGATGACTCTCTTTCAGGCATGGCAAGGCAGGAGATGACTCTCTTTCAAGGATGGCAAGGCAGGAGATGACTCTCTTTCAGGGATGGCAATGAAGGAGATGGCTCTCTTTCAGAGATAACAGGGCAGGACATGGCTCTCTTTCAGGGATGACAGGGCAGGAGATGTCTCTCTTTCAGGGATGACAAGGCAGGAGATGTCTCTCTTTCATGAATGGCAAGGCAGGATATGTCTCTCTTTCATGGATGACAAGGCAGGAGATAGCTCTAGTTCAGGGATGGCAAGGCAGGAGATAGCTCTAGTTCAGGGATGACAAGGCAGGAGATGGCTCTCTTTCAGGGATGACAAGGCAGGAGATGACATTCTTTCAGGGATGACAAGGCAGGAGATGGCTCTCTTTCAGGGATGACAAGGCAGGAGATGGCTCAAGTTCAGGGATGGCAAGGCAGGAGATAGCTCTAGTTCAGGGATGACAAGGCAGGGGATGGCTCTCTTTCAGGGATGACAAGGCAGGAGATGGCTCTCCTTCAAGGATGACAAGGCAGGAGATGACTCTCTTTCAGGGATGACAAGGCAGGAGATGTCTCTCTTTCAGGGATGACAAGGCAGGAGATGGCTCTCCTTCAAGGATGACAAGGCAGGAGATGACTCTAGTTCAGGGATGACAAGGCAGGAGATGTCTCTCTTTCAGGGATGACAAGGCAGGAGATGACTCTCTGTCATAGATGGCAAGACAGGAGATGGCTCTCTCAGGGATGGCAAGGCAGGAGATGGCTTTCTGTCAGGGATGGCAAGGCAGGAGATGGCTCTCTTTCAGGGATGGCAAGGCAGGAGATTACTCTCTTTCGGGGATGGCAAGGCAGGAGATGACTCTCTTTCAGGGATGGCAAGGAAGGAGATGTCTCTCTTCCAGAGATGACAGGGCAGGACATGGCTCTCTTTCAGGGATGACAGGGTAGGAGATGTCTCTCTTTCAGGAATGACAAGGCAAGAGATGGCTCTCTCAGGGATGGCAAGGCAGGAGATGGCTCTCTTTCAGGGATGGCAAGGCAGGAGATGACTCTCTTTCAGGCATGGCAAGGCAGGAGATGACTCTCTTTCAAGGATGGCAAGGCAGGAGATGACTCTCTTTCAGGGATGGCAATGAAGGAGATGGCTCTCTTTCAGAGATAACAGGGCAGGACATGGCTCTCTTTCAGGGATGACAGGGCAGGAGATGTCTCTCTTTCAGGGATGACAAGGCAGGAGATGTCTCTCTTTCATGAATGGCAAGGCAGGATATGTCTCTCTTTCATGGATGACAAGGCAGGAGATAGCTCTAGTTCAGGGATGGCAAGGCAGGAGATAGCTCTAGTTCAGGGATGACAAGGCAGGAGATGGCTCTCTTTCAGGGATGACAAGGCAGGAGATGACATTCTTTCAGGGATGACAAGGCAGGAGATGGCTCTCTTTCAGGGATGACAAGGCAGGAGATGGCTCAAGTTCAGGGATGGCAAGGCAGGAGATAGCTCTAGTTCAGGGATGACAAGGCAGGGGATGGCTCTCTTTCAGGGATGACAAGGCAGGAGATGGCTCTCCTTCAAGGATGACAAGGCAGGAGATGACTCTCTTTCAGGGATGACAAGGCAGGAGATGTCTCTCTTTCAGGGATGACAAGGCAGGAGATGGCTCTCCTTCAAGGATGACAAGGCAGGAGATGACTCTAGTTCAGGGATGACAAGGCAGGAGATGTCTCTCTTTCAGGGATGACAAGGCAGGAGATGGCTCTCCTTCAGGGATGACAAGGCAGGAGATGGCTCTCTGTCATGGATGACAAGGCAGGAGATGGCTCTAATTCAGACATGACAGCGTAGGAGATGTCTCTCTTTCAGGGATGACCAGGCAGGAGATGACTCTCTGTCATAGATGGCAAGACAGGAGATGGCTCTCTCAGGGATGGCAAGGCAGGAGATGGCTTTCTGTCAGGGATGGCAAGGCAGGAGATGACTCTCAGCGATGACAAGGCAGGAGATGGCTCTCTTTTAGGGATGACAAGGAAGGAGATGACTCGCTTTCAGGGATGGCAAGGCAGGAGATGGCTCTCTGTCAGGGATGACAAGGCAGGAGATGGCTCTCTCAGGGATGGCAAGGCATGAGATGGCTCTCTGTCAGGGATGACAAGGCAGGAGATGGCTCTCTCAGGGATGGCAAGGCATGAGATGGCTCTCTGTCAGGGATGACAAGGCAGGAGATGGCTCTCTTTCAGAGATGACAGGGCGGGAGATGTCTGTCTTTCAGGTATTGGAAGGCAGGAGATGGCTCTCTATTAGCAATGGCACGGCAGGAGATGGCTTTCTTTTAGGGATGACAAGGCAGGAGATGGCTCTCTTTAGGGATGGCAACGCAGGAAGATCTATGTTTCGTTTTGTCCTCCATCCCATATCGCCTTCTACTTCACTCTTTCCATGTTGGCAGCAGCTTGTAGAGCCAATCCCGGTCTCTTGATTCCCCTTGCTCCATTAGCTGTGTTCGCATTCTCCACCTGTCACCTGCGACCTACTGTTCTACATTTTTAGTCACCTGATACAATAAGGACCCCCTCCCCACTTCCTATTCCACCAGCTTCCAATGACTGGCAGCCTATCAGTCTCTGGTAATCATGCCAGGCATTGTGCTTTGTACCAGCTGGATAGTCAATGGCTACATTGTGCCCAGGCTCAGCAGCATGGCCAAAAGAATGCAGTCAACCCTTTTAATCAATAAGGTGAATATTTGAAGTTAACTTAACAAAGTTTGCCAAATCGGTTCAGTCTTTGCCAAATACTGTTTTTCTTTTCTTTTTTTTTTTAAACTCTAACTTCATAAATTCACCTGTAGATTATGGCAGGGGTCCCGTTTAGCAATCTATTTTTAAAGTGGAAGAAAATAAAGGAAGCCGCTTTATAGTGGACAAATCATCGGCAATGGCAACTCTGAAAGACTCCAGGGCCGGCTGAAGGGCAGGCAGATTCATTACTAACGCCAGGTACTGGCAGATGAGCGTCTGTTGTGCGGCCGCTAGTGGTCGCTATGATCGGCTGTGGGTCACTATTACAGAGCACCTCAGTCGCTGTAGTAACCTGGCCGACATTGATGAATATGATGTATGTTGGCCACTCTAACAGCAGTACAGCGCTGCAGGGAGCTAATGGCTCAGTGTGACCGAATCTCAGCAACACCGTATTCATCAAAAATCCACACTCACAGAATGCCGGCACTCAAAATTGTAGCCTATAGCTGTAGCCCATAGCGCCAGAGGCTGTGTGATTAAAGTCTGTTTTATAACTTATATCCACCAAGTAACAAAGCGAAAAACACATGGAATGTCAATGTTATAACATTGTGACACTTTAATGCCAGACCTGTAATGACAATTCTGCATAAAAATATAAAAAAACAAAAAAGTTTTCAAAAATGACATTTAATGGGCCAGGAGAGGTCACACAATGATTTAATAAAAAAAAAATAAAAAGAAAACCCTGTTTAAAAAGAAGAAAAGTAACGTCCATTGAAATGTATATGAGAGCGACAGGTAGTGACAGGTAATACCGGGCGCTCTGTAAGCCAGATCGCCGGCACTTGGAGCCGCACGTACTGCAGTTTAAAAGGAGGCATGGTGGCAGCTATAGCGAGACGGCCTGAGGAAGTGATTCAGGGGAATCACGCTACGCGACGCCTTTCGCTTGTTCGGATCCCCAGCAGGATAGCTCTGGAGATTGGGTGGAGTACCTCACTATATACTATTTTTAGTCCCATGGATAGTTATTATGACACTTTAGTTATGTTAGTATTTGGGAGATAAGGGCTGCTTGCCACTCGGCACTTTATTTAATTAGTTGTTTTTTGGATAATAATATTACAAATATTTAATTATTTATTTATTTATGTATTTATTCACCAACAAGCACAGTTTTGCACAGAGTATATTATAGCACATAGGGTTGAGATAAATTCATTTTGTATGCACATTTATTATTCTATATTTTTAGGGACCTGATACAAATGGCTAATACAATAGAGCGTTACACAATTATCCAGGGGGTCTTATGTTTTTAATTGTTTTTTAATACAACAAGTGTGACCTAGCATTGTAATAATACCCGTGGACAAATAAAGGGTTTTTATTAATTAATATATTTCGTGGTTCGTGCGGTTGTACTATACAGGTATATTGTGGGGGTGTTCTGGGTTACCCCACTTTTGTGGAACGAGATCGCCGGAACTGTGCGCTGAGCCGTCTGTGATGATGAATCAGACACTACATGGCGCTTTTAGAGTCGCTAACCGGAATCGTTTTGATAAATGTGGTATTGCGTACAGCGTCCGGTGTTCACCGTTCGCTACCTGTCACTACGAGGCACTACCTGCCACTATCCCTTGTTGAATAAACCCCAAAGTGCCCCTAGGGTATCCTGATTCGGGAGGCACCACTGTGTGAACCCCCCAGAGAGGTCCACAATCTCTTATCTTTCTGCAAGTTCCTCCCTGCTATCATGCGCCCCAGCCTGCAGTAGAGACACGCTTCCGCACCCAGCCATTAAAACTGCAGGGAGACTCGGAATGCAGCCGTTCCTGCACCCTATGCCGACGCCCAGTACAAAACAATGGCTTTATGCCATACATTAGTATGCACAGCACAAAGCGATGATTGGATGAGAGCCAGCACATGTTCCGTGGGAATGGAAGTAAGGAATCCCAAATAGTGATGCCTCAGGGACAAGGACCAATCACCAGGATAGTGATAATTCTGGTGATTGGTCCATTTTAATCTCTGAATGCAATGCTATAATTCCTGTTTAACAAAGTAATTCACTCTTGGGGTGAAAAAGAATCCTGCACTAAAGAGGAACAACCTCAGTTTATAAGACTGGGGGGGGGGGTCACCCAATCCGCTCACTTTTTCCCCGAGTCCACACCACAACCTGGTTGCTGCGTCTGCACCCTGCTATACCTTTAGCTGGGCACATACCTGCGACTGGCCTTTCTGATTGTGCAGTCACTCCCACAGCTAGATGCAAGCGGGGATGTGGCCGGCAGCACTCACTCTATTCATTATCTTGCCTCACTGACATCAGAGCAGCAAAGGAAATTTTGATGAAATGGCCATCACCGATTGGCTGAGTGGCACACGCATGCACCATGAGGACAAGTAAAAGGTAAGTTTACAGCCGATCCTAGGAGATACACACAGCGGCATCCCAAATCAGGACGATCGGGGGTGCTGTAGCCGACGGAAAGTGTTCATCCATTATCTTTGTGGTTTTTCAGAGTGCTAGTTCATATCTGTCCTGCAGTTGTACTGCATCACCACTGTTGGATGGCTAATGGATTGTGACACTGGAGGTCTACCAAACTGTTTGCTAAAACCTAACCACATAGGAGTACAGCTGAGCTGCCATTGGCTAAGGTGAGTAAGACTAGAAAAGGTTCTATAAGCAGTGTAAGGGAATCTATATAAGGAGGCCATGGGTTAGAGAGTTACCTCAGAACTAGTGAGAAGTCAGATTGGATTGTAGTAACCGGGAGTGAGGAAGGCACCAGCAGAGTCACTGGTAGCAGTCCACAGTCAGAAGTGTTTAAGATTGAGAGCAGAGGAGCCACATTCATACATAACAAGTGACCACAGGAAAGGTGAGCCATTCCACCCGACATACTGATGGAGGAAGCTTAAAGTGGACCAACACCCAGGATTTTCACTATCCTGAGTGTTGGTCCACTTCCGCGGGGCACCCCGCTGTGTGAGACCCCCCAGAAAGCAGCTAAAATCTTACCTTATCGGCGACGGACAAGCACCAGATAAGCCGCCGCCTCTCGCGCGTCCCTCTTACAGGGCCGTTTGTGAATGGCCGGCGTGGTTGCACGTCCTGCTAGAGGGACGCGCGGGAGGTGGCGGTGGCGGCGGCTTATCCGTCGCTTGTCCGTCGCAGATAAGGTACGTTTTTAGGGGCTTTCTGGGGGGTTTCACACAGCGGGGCATCCCGATTTCGGATGCCCCGCAGGGAGGGAGCTGATCGGCCCAGGAATGTTGGTCCACTTTAAAGCCTCGGTATTCTGCTATGGGACCAGGATGAGTGGCCACCACCTGTTGAAGTCCATCTGGATGTAATGTTGTGCTATGCAAACTGCTGATGGAACTGATGTGGATAAAGACTGTATGATCTGCTGTGAATCCTAAAGTGTACCTGAAGTCCTGCTAATAAAGTAAGTGCCCTTTTTATAAAGTCGGTTTCATTTAAAGTTATTGGATGCAAGCCCACATTAGGAGGTCCCCCAAGCCCGTTAACCCACTCCCCATATGCCTGAGGAGCTAAACCCCTCAGGGACCCGTATGCTACAGTGCCCCACTGTGTGAAACACCCCAGGACGCCGAGCCCAGCTCACCTTATCCCCGACACACGGCATGTCTAAGCTGCCGCATCCTCTGCCTCCCTCTAACAGGGAGCGTGCCCACACAAATGGCTGGCGCGGGAGGGAAGCGGAGGATGTGGTCCACTTTAAAGAGTAAGTATTCTTTCAATGCAAAAAAAACTTAAAGTGGACCAAAACCCACCCTAGCGTCTATGAGACTCCTATGGCGCATGCACGAACATCGGCCGCATCCCCGCTATGCCTTTAGCAAGGCGCATGCCTGTGCCTGGCATTTGTGAATGGCCAGTGTGGGCACTCTTCCTTTTAAAGGGTAATGGGGAATGCGGTCGCCAGCGAACTCGGATCTGCTCGATAAGCTCCTAAATCCACGCACGCTGATGGGACGAGAGGCTGTGCATGCACCATAGGACCGGGGAAAAGCGAGGGAGCATTGGCGATCTGCGGGGTTTCGCACAGCAGGGCATCCCCGATCGGGAACCCTGGGGCAAGGACCAGTTTTAGTCCACTTTAAATGGAACTTCTTCTGCCGCCATAAAATTCATGACATCTAGCTTTACATACATATGAATGCAATCAAATCTCTGGCCATTCAGTTATAAGGCAGTGGAAGGAGGAGCTGAGCCATGCGCGGTGTTCTAGCGGAACACTACAACTGCAGAGCGTCTCGCCAGCTGTCTCTGGTTGAGCAAGGCACGTGCTATGTCTGTCTGCGGTCACGTCTATGCGCTCTCTCCTGGAGGGAGCCATTGTGAAAATAGTCCAAACTCTCTTTAAGAGGGCCCCCGGGAGACACTATTTAGGCACTGAAGAGAGAACGCTAGGCTCAGCAGTCCTGCTAAAAATTCCTTTCCCTTCCATTTTTCCACATGGCCTCCTTTTTCCCTTTCACACATTCCCTCCTTTTTTGTTTTTTTCCCACATTCCCTCCTTTTGTTTTTTTCTCACATTCCCTCCTTTTTGGTTTTTTTCCCACATTCAATCGGCCTCATTCTTTTTTTCCACATTCCCTTTTCTCCTTTTCACATTCCCTCTGTCTCAATCTCTTTTCTACATTCCCTCCTTCTTTTTCTCTTTTCCATAATTCCTCAATTGTCTCTCTTTTCAGCATTCCTCATTCTCCCTATTTTTTTCTGAATTCTCTCCAGTCTTGTCTCTTTTTTCTGAATGGCCTTATTTCTCTATTCATTTAGCCTCCCTTTTTCCACATTCCTCCCTCTTTTTATCCACTAATTCTCTTTTCCATGTCTCGCTATTTGTTCCACACTCCCTCCTTCACTCCAATCCCTCCTTCTTTTTGCCTTTTCCGCGTTCCAGCTGTCACTTTTTTTCACCATTCCTTACTTCTTTTTCTATTTTCCACAAATTTCCACAACTCCTCAATTGTCTTTCTTTTTCGCATTCCCATCTTTTTTCTCTTTTCCACACTCCCTCCTTTTTTCTGTCCTACATCCCCCCCCCCGTCTCAATCTCGTTTCTACACTCCCTCCTTCGTTTTCTTTTTGTCCTGAGGAAGTGACGCTGGTGACGTCACGCAACGCGTAGACGTAGGGGCAGTGGGCTGGTGGTCGTTTCTTGATGTAAGTTACCTTTCTCAATTATTGGGGGTGTCATTTCTTTGCCCCTCCCGGCTGGTTCTCACTTTATGTTAGTACAATTATGGTTAGGTATAGGTTTTAGGGTTATTAGGTTTGCACTTGCACTTTGGTGAGTGTTTGATAAATTGTGATACTGTTTCTATTTAAATATGATTATTGATATGCACTATAGCACTTTATTTTGGACTAGCGAGGTAGTATAAACAATGTAAAATTTACCATATTAATTATATCGTACCATCCACCTTCCCCCTGCCCCTTGAATGTGTGTTTTTTTCCCTTCCTTATTGACAATGTCTTGTCTTTGGTGTTTTTTAATCAGTCCTTAATGTATGTAGGTTATGTGACATTGTTATCAATAAACATTTTTTATTGTTATATAACCAGTAGTGGTGCCATATACTTTAGTGGGTGTTGTGGAAGGAGTGGGACCTTCGCTTTTTCTTTTTTATAAACAGTGGTTTCACCCTTTTGTGCACACTATACATAGACATAAATTTATGGTCCGGTGCAGTCTCATTGCTTTTTAGGTCTTTTTTTCCACAATTCCTCAATTGTCCACCATCCTGACGAAGTGATCATAGCGAGGACCACGCAACGCGTCGGTGCCTACACTGGGAAATGGCTTGTGATATGGTGATATGACTTACTTATCCTAATCTTACTTTATTTAGTTCCAAATTTAGCTGTCTATTGATTTATATACACAGTAGTTTTTATGGTTAGCATAGGCTGATAGAGCAGCACAGCATTTAACTTTACTAGCACTGTCTCACTATATGAATTGGATATTTGTGCGTTTTTACACATTTTTGTTACTACAAAATGATTGTTTTGCACATTTTTGAACCATTTATGTCTTAATGAACTATATTTGCACATTGCACTTTCATTGACCAGGAAATATTGTTAAAGAGCCAGTAATTATATTAACCAGTGATCCAGTGTATTTTAATAGGTTTTATTTGTTGTATAGTGTGAAGCTATAAATTCATAGATTTTTGTATATCCAATATATTGAATAAAGGCATATTTATTTTATTTTTGGTAGTGCGGCTGTGCTTGGTTGTAGGATTTTGTGTGTGGGGGGCCTCAGTAGTTGTTCATAGTGTTTCCCCACTATTTTAGTGGGAGTTCCTACATTCAGCCTGCACCCACTTTTGCTGATTGTGAGGTGGTGCGGAGTTTCTTTTGGTTTTTGTATACTATGATGTATGGTGGGCACTGTAGAAATCTCTCCCTGATTCACTGCAGAGCCAATCAAGAACTCTAGGTGGTGTCCTAAGATTGAAGCGCCCAAGACTACACCACATCTAACAATAGGACAACGCTACAGCGAGCGAGAGGTGGCGCTAGTTAAGTGCGTCCGTCACTCGGCGCTCCACACCATATTTAACAAAACACTAGACAGCGTCTGCTCTCTAAAGCTGGGCACTATAGCATAGAGCGCCAGACGCTGTGTGATTAAAGTCTGTTTTTGAACAATATACACCAGTAACAAAGCGAAAACACATGGAATGACATTGTTTTAACATAGTGACAATAACACTTTAGTGCCAGACCTGTAATGACAATTCTGCATAAAAATATAGGTCACACAATGATTGGAGCAAAAAATAAAAAATAAAATGCTATCTAAACACAACCGGATGAAACCCCATTGAAATGTATGGGAGAGCGATAGTGAGCGAAAGATAATACCTGGTGCGCTGGCGCTATACGCTGAGCTGCATGTAATAATACATGTGGCGCTACATGGCGCTATTAGAGGCATTTACCAGATTCTCTTTCTTAAATGTGGTTTCACATGCAGCGTCCAGCGTTCACCCAACGCTACGTGACACTACGTAGTATTACCTGGCACTAGCCATTATTAAATAACCCCCATAGACAAATACACAGTTAAAATCCAAAACAGGAGTGAGGCTGCCCTCTACTGGTGAATATATATATATATATATATATATATATATATATATATATATGTGCAAACCTCTACAAAGTGCTGGTGCAAAAAAACATTTTTTTTTAATACTCAAGGAACAAGTAAAATGCAAAGTTTCAAATGCAATAATAAACAGATCCCATTAGCCTCACACCACCTATCTGCTAACCATAAATGACACTAATGATTCATCATAATAAATTTATTGATCCATAACTATTAAAACATCAACATACAATACAATCACCTACATTTAAAATACAACATATAGTTATCTCCCAGCAGGAGTGACCCTAAAAAGACTATCTACCTAACCAACTTATATATAAATAAATCCATCATATCCTCAACCTGAATACTGCAAAGTGCAAATTACAAAATAAAGTGCTGAGTGCCAAATAAATTTGTGCACAAATATACAATATATTGCCAGGCCATACTAACCGACCTGCACCTCAGTGTGACAAACTTGCTCACCCCTGCTGGAAGGATCCTCACCCACGCGTTCCGTGCCCACCTGACACTTTCTCAAATACACAGTTAAAATCCAAAACAGGAGTGAGGCTGCCCTCTACTGGTGAATAAATAATACCATTGAATGCACTGGTCGAAAGTTAATAAATGAAGAAAAGGGATTTGATCATATATATATATATATATATATATATATATATATATGCAAACCTCTACAAAGTGCTGGTGCAATAAAACATTTTTTTTAATACTCAAGGAACAAGTAAAATGCAAAGTTTCAAATGCAATAATAAACAGATCCCATTAGCCTCATTGAGGAGAGCTATAAATGTAAACATGTGCAACCACTATAATGTCAATAAGAAAAGGGACCGGCAATAAGTAACCCTAGTGCTTTCTTTGAATATTTGTGGTGGTACAGCTCCCCTTTCGTGTTTAGAGTTCATGTCTAGCATCACAGGCCTGGCCAGTCGGAATAAATACACTTATGGATCATGACATTCTACATGAAAATATAAATTGCAGACTTACCCAGTAATCGATTATCTGTAATGCCATTAATTGAAGGAACTGATCCAGATATCGTCTTGGCAGTAACAGAGATGTGGATTAAAAAGTATGGAATAAGAATAAGAGTGTTGCCGGGGATTGGATTTCTGCCTTTAAATATTTAATAATGTTATAGAATGTTTGAATATATATATATATAACATTTAAACGTGTAATAGAAAGTCTGAGTTGCATTTAATAATATATAAGTAATAGGATTCCAACCTTGGTCTCCGACATTCCAGGCTGGGTGTTTATTCCACTGTGCCACCTAACTCTCTATCAGGTCTGCAACAAATCCTTAAACCGGACCTTCAGCATCATTAAATGAAAAGCCCAAATCTTTAAAAAACTGTTCCCCAGCATCTAAAGTTAATATATTTTATATTATATTATATTTTTTTACATTTTTATTCTTTCTCCCACTGGGCTGCAACTTTGCTCAGGACTTTAGGATACAGGTGCCACCATACTGGGGAGAGGGGACAAAAGTGCAGGGGGCAGGGTTATAGCTGTGCTTTGCACAGACAGAGCAGAGCCGGGGTCAGGAAAAGGACAGCAATCCCACAATGCAGGGCGGCATAGTCAGAAGACACTTCCTGTTTGCAGGCAGCCTGAGACTCCATGGGCCACTATCTTGGATGTTTCAAGACTAAAATGCAGTAGATGCAGGTAGGATGATTTTTAATATGGGCAATCTGTATGTACAGGGTGTGGGAAACATACAAAATAGACTCTTATTCAGGGTGAAAGTCCAGTTTAAGCCCTAGTTCACACCTGTCCGGGACCCACATGCCTTTCTGCAGACGCAGCGGTACCGCAAAAAGTATCCATCAATGGCACCTCTATGGGCCCTTTCACACCTCTCTGGTGAGCCCTGACCGCAAATGCATTTCTTGAAACAGGGATATTATAACACACAGGTGCAAGCACGAACGCAAATACAAATTTGGACAAAAAACATGAACACAAAAACGAAATTCCCGCCTCAAAATGCTGCCGAAAATGCGATGGGTGTGAACGCAGCCTTAGTGACTGGCCGCGACCTGTGTGGTGGCGCCTGTGAAATAACACACTGACACTTTATACCTGGGCAGCACCACGTGCGCAAGGAATTGTTGATTGCTTAAAATTTTCTTTTATATCTCCATACTATTGTAACTTCCATTCTTATTTCTCATTCCACTAAAAAAACATATTTTGCGCATTTGCCTTGGTCACTTTTAGGTGGACCTAAAATTTATGACCTACAATTAGTATCCATCATTTTACATAATTATTTAGCCAATATAAAATTCTTGCTTGAAGTGGACCAACACCCAGGGGGGATCGTCCCGGGAATCTATAAGATTCCCGGACCGATCAGATCCCTCCCCGAGGGGCATCCGAAATCGGGATGTCCCGCGGGGTGAAACCCCCCAGGAAGCCCAGAAACCTTACCTTAAGCCCGTTCTAACGGCGCATGCGCAGGCTGCAGCCGCGTCTCGCGCTTCCCTCTAGCAGGGCATCGTTTGTGAATGGCCGGCGCGGGCGCGCTCCCTGTTAGAAGGAAGCACGAGACGCGGCCTCCAGTGCTCAGAGCCGCTGTGGTTGGACGCCGCTTGTACGTGCATACCACAGCGGCTCTGAGCGCTCTGATTGGACGAGCGCCCGCGAAGGAGCATGGTGAGGTGAGTGTTTCTGGGCGTTCTGGGGGTTTCACACACCGGGGCACCCCCGATCGGGGTGCCCCACCGAAGTGGACCAAAACCCAGGATAGTCAAAATCCTGGGGATGGTCCACTTTAAGGTTTGTACTCATCGTGCATGCTGTTACATAGGTATACATTCCTTAGAGGACATTTTAAAACACTCCAGCCTGGATATATGCATTCAAGAAAGATAAATAAAAATCCAAAAAAGTCACATAAATACCTTTAACATGCCTGTTATATGGGCATCTCCTTATTTTTAGGATGGAAATGAGGTTACCTTTGTTTTAGGTGTTCCTTCATGGCCCGGGTGCACTACTCCTATTGGATGGAAGTTTGGAGATGCTAGCTGGCTCTCCAAGGTCCAGTTAGTGTGTGTGCGGGAAACAGGAGCGTAGGAAGCCGGCACTCCCCGAGTCTTGGTTAATAGGCTGTACGGGACGAGGATCTGGTGCTGCAGATGGCGGCAGCCATTTGAATATTCTGGGCTGGCATTAAACCTCGCTGTGCTAGTTCCCGTCTGCCCCTATATGCAATATCCGGGTTTGTTGGTCTACCCGAACCTGCCAACCCCCTTAACCCACCTCCCCCCCAGGCCCCCAACCTTGGCATGGACCAATGGAAGCCATCATCTGGAAATGTGGCTAATCGACAGCGGGAAAAAAATAAGCTGAGCTTCAACCTGAAGCGCATTGCACACACATACCGGGGTGGCTGGCCAGTTCTTCCCGGTCCATGCTGCATTCCATCTGGAGTGTACCGCGCATCCCTTATTCCACATCATCCGCCCATTAGGACAAATATCCCACCAATCGTCACTATGGAAACCTGCCACAACACAGATGCATGCATGTGCTCAGGAGATGATAGGAGGGACGGCACCTCCAAGCACCCCCGCCTTGCTCAGACTCCCAGACCAACGAGGCAGTGTCCACATTAAGACGAACTCTGCGTTGCCGTCATCCAGCCCATATCTGTGATTACTGCCATGCTGGTTTTTTATACTTCCCCTATTACAAAAATGGATAACTATTTCTTTAAAGATACTGATATTATCATATGGGTAGAGATCAAGTTTGCATAGTATCTAACGTTCTACATATTATGGTTTATACACATTATACTCTGCCTTGAGGAAGAGACATCGAGTCTCGGAACGCGTGGGCTCTGTGGGAGGTCTGCGGCATGCTGTCACCCGGTTACAGATAAGTAGTACTGATTTTGACTTTGATTTATGTCTTCTGGGGTTTATAGTTTAAATAAGGTTTAAGAATCTGTGTATATGTTCTCTTGAGATTGATGCACTTTATTAATGGTTATATAATGCACTTAGCACTTTGTGTAAATAGCAACATATGTATATAAGAAAATATTGATGATGGAATAGATGTTGATACTTTTTTCTTTTTTCACATATTGATATGTAACTGGGTGCTCTTCAGCCCGGTACATCAGCGCCCCCTGGTGGCAGATTATGAAATTGTATGTCTTGTATGTTTTTTAAAAAATTGTATGTCCTTTTTGTAATAATACTCTGATTGCATAATTAAAATAGTGATATTTTTATAATTGGGTGTGTGCAATAGTAAATCTTTGGTAGCTTTCCTAATAGGGACTTTGGGGCATTCCCTCTCTTTGGTCATATATTGCTTGGATTACCAAAGTTGTGCACCACATGCACTGGTGCCACCTTCTTACCCCTCGGGGGTTCTTACTCATATTATGGTTTAGTGTTACATCATAATGCATATTTATATTTACTATATTATTGCTTGATATTTCATCATACTAGTTTATATTTGCTAACTTATCTCTATTATCTGAACTTCATTTCAATCATGTTACCTAATGACCTATATAGCCACCACGGTATCTTATACAACGTAAGCAAAATACTTTACTATGAATTTATACTTGCTACAAAAAAGGTGCCAAGCTCCATCCTTCATTTAGGCCCTGGGCTATGTGGGCTTTGTATTTGTAAATCCATCTAGATTCATGCTGCAGGGTAAAAACCTCAATGCCCCCCCCCCCCCATCTGTAGGATACAACCTATTGATGCCCTGGAACCAGACTGAGTCTACTTTACTTTTGCGACAGCTTTAAGATAGACACGCACAGCCCAACAGCGTGAAAAGTGGGGGTGCCGGACCCGTCTGTGCCCGTCTAAACACCTAGCAAATACAGTTTGAGGGGGGTTTTCTGGAAACCCCTCACAGGCCCTCAGATTGTCCGCACTCAACCCACAAGAATATTGTAAAACAACAATGTGCTATGATAAAATCTAGTTTTATTTGTAATGAAAAAGACTCCTAAAAGGGATTATATACACATAGACACAACAAGTGACATTATTAAAAAACATAAACACAATGACACAAAGTAGGGGGACTCCCCTGAATGGGCTTTAAATTTATATAAATGTACATCAATGAAATGTCTTCCTGATGCTAGAAATATCTAATGTAAACATTCAAATGGTATTAAATGGCAGTGCCAAATAACAAACACCTACAGAAAAGTGCTATGTGCAATAAAAAATCAAACAAAGAGAAAATATTGTGCAAACATGAATTGAAAACACTGACAGAAAGACACTGGCCACACAATATACTAGCAACAATGTAAAGTCAGGAAGGGCATCACATTACCGTGTTGGCAACATCTATCGCCTGGGGTCCCCCATGTATCAGCCTGCCGACGCGTTCCGTGGATACACCACTTCACCAGGGCGGAAATGGCCGTTTTATAATATTCTTGTGGGTTGAGTGCGGACAATCTGAGGGCCTGTGAGGGGTTTCCAGAAAACCCCCCTCAAACTGTATTTGCTGAGTCTACTTAAAAGGGTCTACTTTACTGTCATGATGCTTGGCAAAGTGTCTGTCGATTGAAGTCCGCATATTGCCATTCCTAATATCACCTAAATGTTTGTGAATCATCAATCCTTTTAGTTTTACGATTGCTTATGTAATATCTACCACAGGCACATCCCAATGAATATATGACGAGCATAGAATTGCTATTTAAAAATGTCTCTAGAATAATCAAGTATTTTCACAGACCTGCCCATTATTAGAAATGTGGCTATGTTACAGTTGCTAGACAGGAATGAACCCGTGATTGTACAACATTGTTCATGTCTATTATCTTTAATGTGACTTTTGATCAAGTAAACCTTAAATTCCTTTAATGAATGATCACAGGTCAAAATGTTCCAGCATTTCTGAATCACTGTCTGAATGGTAATATGCTTGGTGGAGAACATTGTTATAAGACCTGGCCTATTTCTGATTTGTCCTCGTTGTTTGTTCAGTCCAAACAGGATCTCCTGTGTGTCCTGTGAAATAGCCCTTTGATAGGCTATTTTCAGAACCTTTCTACTGTTCCCCTCCCCGAATGCCATCAGCTGCCACCTGGAAGGACCCCTCAGAGGAGCAATTCCGATGGGCCCTAAGGTAGTAGGGAATGCTTCTCCTGAGGTGATCTGGGTGGCAGCTGGTGGCCTGCAAGATGTTGTTTGTGGCTGATGGCTTCCTATAAAAGTTGACCATTTTCATTCAGCTGGATTTTTAGATCCAAAAAGGAAACCATTTCTTTACTAAAATCCAGCATAAATTTCAAATTACAGTCATTGTGATTTAATAGTCTTAAAAAAACAACCGGGGATCCCACAACACCCCAAAAATACCAACCTCATCGAACTAAGTGGCACCACTACATTAATTTATGAAAAAATATCTACAACTTTATTGTTACAAATTTATATATACAATGACAGGCCAATTAAAATCAAGTTAAAAAACATAAACACATTCAATGAATTGAGGGGGGGAGACAAAAACGTGGGAAACTGGAAGGGAACAGATATATATACAGATGGAAATATAAGGTGCTGCTGAGCCTGATCTATACACCATATACACATCACATTTATATATATAAAATGGTGTCTGTACCGGGCTGGTATTAAAGAAAAATTATTTTTGTTTTTAAAAAAAAAAAAAAAAAAAAAACAATACAAAAAGAAAAAACAGAAAAAAGATTTTTTGTGCAAAATATCAAGAAAATACCCAACAATATTAATTGCTAATAGTATATAGTAACGCCATGTTCACTAACCACATGGGACAAAACATCAAATTCAACCCGTGCCCCAAATAAAGTGCAAGGTGCTCTGGTGATTATATTCTAAACCTATCTCAGTACATAGCAGCTTATTATAGCAGTAGGACCAGCCGAGTGTCACACGCCCTGATGAAGTGACGCGTTGACGTCACGCAACGCGTCGGCGGTGAGGCGGGGGTGAGACATGTGCTGGCTGGGGACCTGGCTGCTGCTGGCGTGCTGTGGATTAGTAAGACTTTGTTTACATGTTGTGTGTCTGTCTGTTCTCTACTCGGCTGGTCCTACTGCTATAATAAGCTGCTATGTAGTGAGATAGGTTTAGAATATAATCACCAGAGCACCTTGCACTTTATTTGGGGCTTCCTGACTTGCTCACAACCTCTCCTCCAACCAACCCAGGTACAGGTTCGTGAATGATGGGGCACATGTTGTCCCCATTGCAGTCCCCTGTACCTGGTGGTAAAGATGTTGATTGAAGTGGAAGAGCAGGTATGAATCACAGAAGGGTCAGCAGGAATTCATTGTATGGCCATTGACCTATTTCCCATTCTTTCAAAAACGCACTCACTGCCTCCACCCCTTTATCATGGGAAATACTGGAGTACAGGGCCTTCACATCGAGAGTGACCAGGGTAGTGCCCTGAGGGAGCACCAAGCCATCCAGGATCTGCAAGATATGAGTTGTATCTCGTACATAAGATGGGAGCTCCTGGGCGAATGGTTGTAGATATAAATCTACATATTGTCTTGTTTTTCTATTAATGACTCATTGCCTGAAACAATTGGGCGTCCTGGTGGGAACTCTACTGACTTATGCACTTTAGGTTAACAATAAAATGTCTGAGTTTCTGGATGTGGTACATCCAGGAACTCCCATACCCATTTAGTAAGTATATTTTCTTCCACTACTTGGTCCAGGATTGCTTGGTACTCCCTGGCATCCTTGTCCAGCCTCGACATGAAGACCCTGCAGTACCATCTTTGTTATCCAAAATGTCCATGCACATCTTAACATAGTCACTATTATTCGTGACTACTACATTCCCACATTTGTCGTTGGCTTTTATGGTAATTTTATGGTAATATGGGCATTCTCCTGTAGTTCTTTAAGGGCCTGTGTTTGTAATTTGGTCTCTGAACAAGTCATGGGGGGGGGGCTGGGGGCATCCAGATGAAGGAGTTTCCTACTCCACCAACTGGCAAAGGGTTCCAAACCCTGATGCCAGTACTTAACTACCCTAGGTGACTGCCAACCTGTGGGGTTCAAGGGGCTGGTTCACACACCACACAGACCCATCCTGCACCCTTCAACTATTGGAGGCTGGGACCCCCCTCTTTTTACCTTCCATGTGGATTTTAACGGAATTCTTGGGGTGTCCCAGGTATTTTGGAAAACTGTTTGAATTGCTCTCAAATTTTTGAGATTACCACAAAGGAATAGGTAGTTATTGTTCAATGGGTAGTGGCTCTAAGGGGACATAATGTCTGTTCATTAGCACTCTTGCTCCACTTTAAAGAAGGATGTTCACTCTTTGGGGTATTGTTCCTTTCCAGCAGGGCATCCCGATTTGGGATCCCTCTCTGTGTGTTCCCCTAGGGATCACTGTAAAAACTCCCCTCTCTGGCGAAAGGCAAATGCACGGACCGCTAGGCAATCAGTTTTCATTTTTTTTTTGTTTAAAACTCGAGCTCTATGATTGGTGGTATACCGTTAGGGGAATACCAGAAGGTGCTGCTGCAAAGTTACAGGAAGGGAGGGGAGGTAAGCTGCTGAGTCATGTTTTTGACATTTTCATTATTCACTCAACAAACACCACCCGGCTATTTATTAAGCAGCACACAATCAAATTACATAAAATAAAATAAATGTAAAGAATCGTAAAATCAAAACAACACACACAAGAGCAAGCTTAAATTTAATTAGTTGTGTATAAACAGCGTGTTTGGCAATTTACTTCTTTTTTTTTTTAGCTCAAATCATTGTGTGACCTCTCCTGGCTGCAAACAAACACTTTTATGAATGTTTTTGACTTTTTATATTTTTATGCAGAATTGTCATTACGGGTCTGGCATTAAATTGTTAATGTCACAGTGTTAAAACAATGTCATTCCATGTGTTTTCGCTTTGTTACTGGTGGATATGTGTTCAAAAACAGACTTTAATCACACAGCGTCTGACGCTCTATGCTATAGCGACCAGCTTTAGAGCTTTGATAAGTATGGTGTGGCGCACTGAGAGTCGGTTACACTAAGCTGGCGCTATCTCTCGCTCCCTTCAGCGCTGTACTGGTGTTAGAGCGGCCAACATACAT
Source organism: Gastrophryne carolinensis (assembly GCA_027917425.1). Classification (NCBI taxonomy): domain Eukaryota; kingdom Metazoa; phylum Chordata; class Amphibia; order Anura; family Microhylidae; genus Gastrophryne; species Gastrophryne carolinensis. The sequence goes on from CM051238.1 coordinate 428,463,595, forward strand.
CACATTCATCAATGCCTGCCAGGTTACTACAGCGACCGCAACGCTATGTTGCAGCGCCTGATACCTGCTTACAGGGTTTACTAGCGGTCGCTCTAAGCGCCGCTATACAGACGCTCATCTGCCAATACCTGGCGTTAGTAATGAATCAGCCTCTATATCTAATAAATAGAAGTAAAGCATATTCCACATTTGAGGCTCAGTACTCACCCAGCAGAATCAGAACAGACAGCCGAGCAGCACCCAGCACCCATGTCCAGCCATCATGGTCATGTACATACTGACATTCAGTGCTTCTCCTGACCCAGTGCCATTAATATTCCGATATTCAAACCAGTTTTTCCTGAAGTGAAGGTTGGAGACTCTGGGAAAGTTGCAAGACTTTAGGATGAAGTCACATCAATTATCTGGATGACTAAGATACACCACATGAAGCTTCCTATGTAGCCAGATGCACATATCCCATACTGTACTTCTTATAGAGGTAAATACTTTCAATTACAATTAACAATTTAAAGCATACCTTCACCGTGAATAAGAGTCTATCTCATATGTTTCCCACACCCTGTACATAAAGATTGCTCACATTAATCCGGACCTTCATCGTGAATAAGAGTCTATCTCATATGTTTCCCACACCCTGTACATACAGATTGCTCACATTAATCCGGACCTTCACCCTGAATAAGAGCCTATCTTATATGTTTCCCACACCCTGTACATACAGATTTCTCACATTAATCCGGACCTTCACCCTGAATAAGAGCCTATCTTATATGTTTCCCACACCCTCTACATACAGATTGCTCACATTAAAAATCATCCTACCTGCATCTACTGCATGTTATGAGCCTTTAAACATCCAAGACGGCGGCTCATGGAGCATCAGGCAGCCTGCAAACAGGAAATCCATTTCTGTCACAAACGTAATAGTGATTGAAAAAACTGTTACAAAAAAAAAAATATAGCACATACACTTATAGAGAAAATGATTACTTTTGGGTTAAAAGCTCACAATTTAAGACTAAAAGTTATACCTTCCACATGTGACAAATCAAAAGTTAAAAATATATCAGTAGCTTACCTTTTATTCAGTGGCTTAAACTGGACCTTCAGCATGATTTTATGAAAAGCCCAAGCCCTTAAAAAACTATTCCCCAGCATCTAAAATTAATAGATTTTACGTTTTTAGTCACTTATTTTTAATTTCCCCACCTGGCTGCAACTCTGTTCAGGACTCTTGCCTCAGAAGCATCACATACTGAGGAGAGTAGAGGGGGCAAAAGTGCAAGGGGCGGGTTATAGCTGTGCTTTGCACAAACAGGGCAGAGCTGGGGTCAGGGAAAGGACAGCAATCCCAGAATGCAGAGCAGCACAGTCAGAAGACACTTCCTGTTTGCAGGCAGGCTGAGACTCCATGTGCCGCCATCTTGGATGTTTAAAGGCTTAGAAAATGCAGTAGATGCAGGTAGGATGATTTTCAAAGTGGACCTATCCTGGGTTTTGGTCCTTTCCCCAAGGGCACCCCGCTGTGTGAACCAACCCCCCCCCAGATCACCGCAGCCAGCTCACCTTATCAGGGTCCCATGGCGCGTTTAAAAACAGCGGCTCTGACGGCCGCATCCTCCGCTTCCCTCTAGCAGTGCCTGTGCCCGCGCCAGGCTTTTGTGAATGGCCAGCGCGGGCACGCTCCCTGTTAGAGGGAGGCGGAGGATGAGGCCGTCAGAGCCGCTTTAGATGCGATGTGGGACCGGGATTAGGTGAGTTGCTGCAGCGATCTATGGGGGTTTCACACAGCGGGGCATCCCCAATTGGAGTGTCCCCGGGGAAAGGAGCAAAACCCAGGACAGTCAAAACTTTTGACCATCCTGGGTTTTGGTCCACTTTAATGTGGGCAATCTGTATGTACAGGGTGGGGGGAAACATATAATATAGGCTCTTATTCAGGGTGAAGGTCCGGTTTAAGGGCGGTGCTTCTTTATCTGTCTGTCTCCTTAGTGAGGGAATCGCTTCCTCATTCAGCTTTCAGTCCTCACACCACTGATCTGGTCCATCAATCAACCTTCGGTGGACCAAGAGCGGAAACACTCCCCACTCCCTGCCCAGGCGTCCTGATTGGCTGCCTCTCTCTGCAGCTCTGAAACCCCTCCCCCCCTCTCACACTCACTGTTTCTCTTCATTTTTTTCTCTGCATTACCAGTGCTTTTTATACTTTTAAAGATAAGGGCTACAGGGACTTTTTGAAAATGGATTAAACAGGGCCAACAGCCTGGCACAGTTGGAAAAGAAAGACAGCGGCCATTTTGGAGCTTCCTCTCCCAACTGACATAAATGATAATGCATAGTATCAGGAAGTCCAGCAGCACTTCCTGTTTGCAGGTGGCTTGCAAATGCACGAGCCGCCATTTTTTTTTTTTAATTTACCACAGCAAGAGTTAGAAAAGGGTAAATGAATTTTTATGTGCAGCAATCTAAATTGCCCTGGAGAAGGATTCATATGAGCCCTGTTTGTTGTGTTGGTCTAGAGATTAATATTATAAATATCGCAAATACTAACAATCATATCAGCCCAGCGGTCACTAATCTGATTCAAAACAATGGTCGCTGAGGTTGTCCCTATACATCCAGTGAAATGTCCTAAGGAAGAAATAGGTTATGCCTTTTTAATACCATAAAGTGGACCAACACCCAGGGTTTTGAGTATCCTGGGTATTGGTCCACTTCCGCGGGGCACCCCGATCGTGGGTGCTCTGCTGTGTGAAACCCCCCAGAAAGCCCCGAAAACTCACCTGACCCCGCTCCCACGTGACTCGCTCGTCCAATCGCCGCCGATGGACAAGGAGAGGCAGCGAGGGACAAGCTGAGCGTGGGCCGCCGCCGCCTCCCGCACGTCCCTCTTACAGGGAGCGTGCCCGCGCTGGCCATTCACAAACGGCGGTGGCCCGCACATGCGCCACTGGAACGAGAATCAGGTAGGATTTTCGGGGATTGGGGTGCCCCGCAGTCAGGGAGCAGATCGGTCCGGGAATCTTATAGATTCCAGAGCCGATCAGGGGAGGGTGTTGGTCCACTTTAAAAACTTTGCAACTACAATCTATTGTGTGAGAAATGATCCACTACACACACAGTAAGATGTATATATTATAACGGGTTTAATTACCAGCACAGTAAATAACCTTACTAACCCAATGATGTTCCTAAAGTTCCCCAGATAACATTATATTACAGGCAGTTTTTACATAATGTAAGGGGGAGGCCGATTCATTAATAGCGCCAGGTAGCGACAGATGAGCGCCAGTAGTGTGATTTTCTCAGCGCCAGCCAGTATTCGCTGTGCTTGGCCGGGGTTTGCTTGTTGACAGCGACTCAGTCGGTGTGCGGTAATGTTGAATACGGGCTGGGGGGTCGCTGTTTCACAGGTTCCGCGTTGTATGGGTGCGCCTGACAACGAATGGCTCCGAACGCTCCGAATTTTTCCGCGCTGTGAATTCCTTGTTTAAACCCCAGAGCCCTGGCGGCGATGGATTTAAAATAGTTTTTAACACCCAAACAACCATATTTTTTGATTGTAAAATTATACAAGTTTTTATAAACATTTTGTAATATGAATACATGAATATCAGACCTGTAATATCAATTCTGCACAAAATCATTGCAGAAGTGGTCACAGAATTTTTGACATTAAAAAAAAAAAAAAAACATTAATAGCAATTAATTATGATTAATTAAAGATTGCTCCATTGAAATGCATTGGACATCGCCAGGGAGCGACAGGTCAGACCTGGCGCTGTGATGGGATTAGCAGCGGCGCTGTTCGTTGCAGTCGGCTACATGATGAATCCCGCGCTAGCTGACGCTCTCGCCGGCGCTAGCCTCATTTAGCTTGATAAATGCGTCATTGTAGCCGACGCCGGGCGTACTTGAGTCGGTAGCCGCCGTTAGCTGGCGGGACCTGGCGCTCCTCAGACACTACCTGGCGCTATCGCTTGATGAATAAGGGCATAAGTTTACAGTGCAGTACAATACATGTTATAATGGTAAGAGAGATATAGTGGAGATACAGATAGATATACTTATGGTTGCTCCATCATCCTGGTAAGGTGTCCATCCATTGATCGACATGTACACAGCTTCCTAATGTATTGAACACTAGGGGGAGTGCCAGCATTCCCCGCCTCGTGGGAGTGTCTGCCAAGGTCGGCCCACATCAGGTCTCAATGAGATTAGATGTATATTTCATAAAGGGTATAATTCCCACAATATGCATGTTATCAAATTGTAACCAAGAAATTCATGATCCCCAATAATTTCTTAGTTAAATGAACCCAAACACCCCATATATATCATCCAGGGTCCGATACTATGTGGATTACCAGGTTCTGAACAACATATACATGCCATGTTTGATATCAAATGAAAGGTCTCATAGTCCTGAATTGGGACCCTCTCATTAATATAGTCATAACTGACATATTACAAGAACTACAATACTTCCCAGAAATAACAGCCAATGACCATATGCCCGACGTGTATTGAAATGTCGGAGTCTGGAGACATAGTTAGGAATTCAAGGATTACTTTTCAATTACAGCTTGTTGCCAGCTAGGTGTGATAGGTGTCTATTGTCATGGTCTGTTTAACATAGACATGGCAGGGTGTGGGACCACTATTTGAATGTTAATTTGAGGGACAGTGTCCTTTAACAGGGTCTGTACTTGTGTGCTGTGTCTGCGAGGCAGAAAAAAACCCAGGAATTTGACTTTGACATTGAAGCGGGATACGCCGCTGTGTGAAACCCACTAGGAACCCAGAAAAAACTCACCTGCCCCCACTTCAAAGGTGTATGCGCAGACTCTCGTCCAATGAGAGCTTCCTGAAATAACTACATCATTTAGCAGGCAGCTTTCATTTACTAGAATAGGGAGCACGAGCTGCCGCTTCCTCCGCATCCATATTCGTGCGTATGCTCCCGCCCTAGTCTATCTAAATGGCTGGACGGGAGCATGTGCATGATGCCGAGGATGCAGAGCACACTTGCCATTGCAAACAATGAGAGACACATGCCGAATGAAGTAGTCATTTCAGGCGGCTCTCATTGGACAAGAGCCAGCACATGTGCCCTTGGAGCGGGGAAAGGTGAGTTTTTATGTGAGTCCTGGGGGGTTTCACACAGCGGGCATCCTGAATCGAGAAAAAGCCAACTACTGGCCCTGGAATCTTTTGATTCCAGATTGGGCAATGCTAGGTTTGGTTGTGCTTTAAGCCAACAAAGGAATAAACACTTGTATAATAATTCTTACTGTAATATCAATATTTATTGGATTAGAATTATCTTTTTACATATATTTAGATTTGTTTTATCAGCCCCATAACACCATTAATATATATGTTATGTGACCATACTCGCTTTCCAAGTGATTATTCCTTTGTTGATTTTAAGTCTTTATATTCCATTAATGATTAATTAATATTTATATGTATTTATTTTTGTATGTTATTTCCCTACATCCAGGGCTTTCTATGCGATGGGGGCGCGTGCGCTCCCCGGACTAGCCATTCAGAAAAGCTGGGCACATGAGCGCGCTCGGCCGCATAGAAGCCGGGGATGCGGCACCGGTGGAGATACGCCAGCAGAGGTGTAGTTAGGCTTTCTGGCACCCGGGTAAAGATTGGAAATGGTACCCCCCACCTGTTCTCAGGACCCCCTTTCGCGCCCCCTGACCTGCTGCACCCTGGGCAAGTGCCCCCCCTGCTCCCCCTTAGCTACGCCCCTGCCCGCCAGGATCAGGTAAGAGCATCCGGTGCCCCTGGGGGTTTCACACAACAGGGCATCCAGGGCTAGGCTAGCGGCCAGGCCTGGAATTTTTTAGATTCCAGGTCCTGGCAGCGCAGGTTTTGACCTGCTTTAACTGTATCTAATGTAAATTAAATACAACATATATAAATAAAAGTGATAAGAGATGCTCTGGACTGATAGTCTCTCTGGTGAAGCACTGTGAGAGGGACACCACCTATCAAAACGTGCTGGTTTTTCTTGCAAAGAACCCTCTCTGTGACATAGGAGAAAATCTTCTTCAGAATACAGAATGGCCACATCATCTTGCTTCTTCCTTTATTTTGTGAGAAACAACAATACCAATTGGCATTCCCCTGAAGAAGACTTGTTGAAATGCATTGGGACAAAAATATTCCTTTTTAATTTGAATACTGTGCACAAGGGATGACAATTATTTGACTTTGTCTCTATACTAAATGCTAAATGGGAAAATTTACTTTGTATTAGTACAGTAGAATGATATTGTTAAGGTGGACCAATCACCAACCTGGCCAGCCCTAGATCCTAAAAGACTTCAGGGCCAGCTGAAGGTGCCCGGGATGCCCCACTGCGTGAACCCTCGGCAGTGACCTGCAAACCCCTTACCTTTCCGACCAGGTCCAGCTCTAGGTTTGTGGGGGCCCTTGGGAAAGAGAGTTTTAACAGGCCCCTAAGTAATGTGTCAAATGATGTCACCTTTCAGCTTTACTGCCTCAAATGGGTCATCTTCTGCTGATCGCCCTCCAATCCTTATTGCCTTCCCTATAGCCACCAATCATCCTCCAGTCCTTATTGCCTTCCCTATAGCCACCAATCACCCTCCAGTCCTTATTGCCTTCCCTATAGCCACCAATCGCCCTCCAGTCCTTATTGCCTTCCCTATAGCCACCAATCTTCCTCCAGTCCATATTGCCTTCCCTATAGCCACCAATCATCCTCCAGTCCTTATTGCCTTCCCTATAGCCACTAATCATCCTCCAGTCCTTATTGCCTTCCCTATAGCCACCTATCATCCTCCAGTCCTTATTGCCTTCCCTATAGCCACCAATCATCCTCCAGTCCTTATTGCCTTCCCTATAGCCACCAATCATCCTCCAGTCCTTATTGCCTTCCCTATAGCCACCTATCATCCTCCAGTCCTTATTGCTTTCCCTATAGCCACCAATCACCCTCCAATCCTTATTGCCTTCCCTATAGCCACCAATCTTCCTCCAGTCCATATTGACTTCCCTATAGCCACTAATCACCATCCAGTCCTTATTGCCTTCCCTATAGCCACCAATCATCCTCCAGTCCTTATTGCCTTCCCTATAGCCACCAATCACCCTCCAGTCCATATTGACTTCCCTATAGCCACCAATCACCCTCCAGTCCATATTGACTTCCCTATAGCCACTAATCACCCTCCAGTCCATATTGACTTCCCTATAGTCACCAATCATCCTCCAGTCCTTATTGCCTTCCCTATAGCCACTAATCACCATCCAGTCCTTATTGCCTTCCCTATAGCCACCAATCATCCTCCAGTCCTTATTGCCTTCCCTATAGCCACCAATCACCCTCCAGTCCATATTGACTTCCCTATAGCCACCAATCACCCTCCAGTCCATATTGACTTCCCTATAGCCACTAATCACCCTCCAGTCCATATTGACTTCCCTATAGTCACCAATCATCCTCCAGTCCTTATTGCCTTCCCTATAGCCACCAATCACCCTCCAGTCCATATTGACTTCCCTATAGCCACCAATCACCCTCCAGTCCATATTGACTTCCCTATAGCCACTAATCACCCTCCAGTCCATATTGACTTCCCTATAGTCACCAATCATCCTCCAGTCCATATTGACTTCCCTATAGCCACTAATCACCATCCAGTCCTTATTGCCTTCCCTATAGCCACCAATCATCCTCCAGTCCTTATTGCCTTCCCTATAGCCACCAATCACCCTCCAGTCCATATTGACTTCCCTATAGCCACCAATCACCCTCCAGTCCATATTGACTTCCCTATAGCCACTAATCACCCTCCAGTCCATATTGACTTCCCTATAGCCACCAATCACCCTCCAGTCCTTATTGCCTTCCCTATAGCCACCAATCATCCTCCAGTCCTTATTGCCTTCCTTATAGCCTCCAATCGTCCTCCAGTCCTTATTGCCTTCCCTATAACCACCAATCTTCCTCCAGTCCTTATTGCCTTCCCTATAACCACCAATTGTCCTCCAGTCCATGTTGCCTTCCCTATAACCACCAATCGCCCTCCAGTCCTTATTTCCTTCCCTATAACCACCAATCTTCCACCAGTCCATATTGCCTTCTCTATAACCACCAATCATCCTCTAGTCCTTATTGCCTTCCCTATAACCACCAATCGTCCTCCAGTCCTTATTGCCTTCTCTATAACCACCAGTCATCCTCTAATCCTTGTTGCCTTCTGTACTGCCTCCAAGCACCCATCAGCCCTTACTGCTTGCTCCGCTGCCACTTAAGACTCGATCACTGCTGTCAGTTGTCACCTGGTTCTCACCACCTTCTGAGCTTTTATCAATTGCCCTCCATCCCATGCCACCTTCTCCATTATTGCTAATCATCCCCTGTTGCTGAGGCCAGCCATGAGCAGGTCTGCACACAGCACTCAGCATTTGGTGGTTTGTGTCCACAAAATAATACCATGGCCAAGTCTGAGCCTGAGTGGGCTCCTGAAGATGGCAGGGGCCCTGGCAATTGCCAAGGTTTGCCCTGTGCTGACGCCGGCCCTGTTTCCATCTGTCCCTAGCCGCGATCAAGGGCCATCCCTGGCATCCCTGCAGTGAAGTACACACCCGTGCTCAGTGATTCAGATAGGCTGAGTGTGGAAGTGTGCACAGGGGTACCAAGGATTTGGCTCCCACCCCCCACCATGTGCCGCCGCTCAGTCCAAAACAAGGACTTTATGCCGTGCATTAGTATAGACGGCATAAAGCACTGAGTGAACGAGAGCCTGTGAATGAGCCATGGGAACAGCGGATAGGTGAGTAGAGTGGGCGATCTGAGGAGGTTTCACACAGTGGGGCATCCTGAATTGCGATGCCCCAGTTACAAGGACCAATCACTGGCATAATCAAAATCCTGGTGATTGGTCCACTTTATGGATTTCTTCAATTAACTTTTTTGTACTGATGCCACTTTTGATTAGGTCTAAATCAATGCTGTAAACCAAAGAGGAGCAGACACTTACCGCCACCCTGTAGGGTTCATTACCCTAATTATTGGATTCTGGTCTGCTCCAGGATATTCACGTTTTTCAATTCAATTAAATAATGTTATTACTACTTCAACTTTTTTAAAATGTTGTAGTGGTTAATAAATAACTCAACATAAATAAATATTTGGTTTGGATAACAGACACATTAAATAAAGTTTAACACATTATAAAACATTGTGTCTTTGATCATGTTGGACATATATAGGACAACATAAGGTCCACTTCATTTCTGATGACTGGCTGACCAGGGTGGATATTGTCCAGAAGATAGTGACAGGAGGTCATGTCCCAGGCATCTATAATAGTCACTACCATTCCCTTGAAGGCCGCCCTAAGTAAGATGTCCAGCTGAAGAGACAACCAGTCACTACCATATACAGACTTATAACCCGTGTTGGCAGATTTGATGATCACCTTTGTCTGAGGACTACGGAAAAGCAGAGAGGAAATGGATTCACGCACTTTCTCCAGCCTCTCCAAATAGAACGTAACGGGGTAAGTTGTGAAATGCGCCCAAAGGGTTAATACAACAACAGTATGAGGTCCTCCGCCAATGCCGGCTAGGTGGGCCGCTTCATAGTGCAGATCGGACATCATGGTCTTTGTGGTCCTTAATGGCAGTCCATGAGCGCGCCAACGTACGACCAATCCAGCTTTTGCATCCACTGCTAGTAAAGGACCTGACTGGTAGTTGACGTGCAAGTCTACTCTCTCGAGACCTATAAAATAAAATACAATTATTGGTCTAAGCATCTTTGCAGACTTCAGCAGCTATGAACACCAATGGGTAACTCATCTAATGCAGGAGTTCCCAACCGATGATACTAGTGCCACTGGTGGTACTTGAGCTCTCCTCTAGTGGTACTCAAAGCCACTGGAGGTGAAAGTGAGGGGGACATGAAGCACTGCACACAAGCTACTGCTCCCATAGGATGTTCCGGGTTGCCATGTCAACAAGCTGTAGGGGTGGAGCATCTTTGGATGACTGCATTGCTGGCAGAAGAGCTTGCATTGTTGGGTCAGTATAGGACCTAAATTCTCCTGAGGAAGTCTATGGGGTTTATTCATGAAGGTCTAGCGCCAGGTAGTGCTTCGTAGTGGCAGGCAGCGTCTGCTGAACGCTGGGAGCTGTACGCAAAACCACTTTTATGAAGGCGATTCCAGTGAGTGACTCTAACAGCGCAATGTAGCATAACATTCATCATTACAGGTGGCTCAGCGTATAGCACCGGCGCTCTGGCTTCCACAGTGCCAGGTATTACCTGTCGCTCTCCCATACATTTCAATGGACGTTCCTTTTCTTCTGTTTAAACTGGGTTTTTTTTTTCTTCTCTCTCAAATCATTTTGAAAACTTTTTAGATTTTTTGTTTTTTTATGCAGAAGTGTCATTACAGGTCTGGTACTAAAGTGTTAATGTCACAATGCTACAACAATGTTATTGTTTTCGCTTTGTTACTGGTGGATATGTGTTCGAAAACAGACTATAATAACACAGTGTCTGGCGCTCTATGCTATAGCGACCAGCTTTAGAGCGCTGGTGCCATGTGTGTGTGTGTGTAGCTTTTTGATAAGTATGGTGTGGAGCACTGAGCTGGTGCTACCTTTCGCTCCCTGCAGCGCTGTAATGGTGTTAGAGCGCCCAACATACCGGCCGGCCAGGTTACTAGAGCTACCAAGACGCTCTGTTACAGCGCCCAATACCCGCACATGAGCGTCTACTAGCAGTCGCTTTATACAGACGCTCATCTGCCGATAGCTGGCGCTAGTAATGAATCAGCTTCCACATTAGTGGTTCTGGGTGCTACTTGAGATAACTGCATCATGCAAAGTATTACTCCCCGGCTTTAACGCCTTTATTATGTTCTCTCCATACTGATAACTCCTAACCTTCTACAGTAGGAGTTGATCGTCTTGACTTTTAACTTTGGCCTCTATCAAACCTGGTCTCTCTCCATTTTTATTTTGTCTGTTCAAGAGGACCAAAATCCATTACACCTGGCCGTAGAGCAGGGGTCTCAAACTCGCGGCCCGCGGGCCAACTGCGGCCCGCGGGACAATATTTTGTGGCCCCCCGCCTGGAAAAGCACTTACCTTCCCTCCGGTACTTGAAGAAGATGAAGTCGCCGCTCTGAACGCACTTGGTGCAGGTCAGCCTCCGGCGGTGTTACACAGCGGGCAGCGCTCCACCGCCAAGTACAGTACCTCGGCGTCTCACCAGGGGGCGTAAGTGGCGGTGGAGCGCTGCCCGCTGTGTAACACCGCCGGAGGCTGACCTGCACCAAGTGCGTTCAGAGCGGCGACTTCATCTTCTTCAAGTACCGGAGGGAAGGTAAGTGCTTTTCTAGGCGGCTTCCCCTGGCTCTGAGGCAGGGCGGGGGTTTCAAAGAGAATAATCCTCTACCTCTCCCACAGCCCAGCGCCGTTCTGCCGGACACGTGCAGCTGCCACACAGACAGAGCACAGAGAGGCATCATCCGCTAAGTTCAAGCTCCCGTCTGCCCATTCAAGTCCTTCATCTTCTTCAAGTACCGGAGGGAAGGTAAGTGCTTTTCTAGGCGGGAAAAGCACTGGGAGGGATGGGAGGGACACGGAGAGGTAGCAGCCTGTCAGTCACGCTCTCCACGCACTTTTTTTCTTTTTCCTGTTCAGGCGACAGGACGTTCTGCCATTGGAGGCCCTGCATGGGAGGAGGAGACGCAGGGGTTTCTCAATGGGCGTCTCCTTCTCCCTGGCTGTGTTGTGATCCAATCACATCAAAGAGTGTCACAGACAAGGAGTTTTTTTCTTCCTGGCTGTGACTCTCACTGTGATTGGATTGAGGCACATGGAGAAGGAGACACCCATTGAGAAACCCAGCACAGTTGAGTGGAGGAGTGCTATTTTTATAAACCAGACAGGTGCGTGCCCACCCTAAAGGTATTTGGCTACTCCTGTGAGTAAAAATCAGGTCCTCTTTAATGTTGCCGAAGGTCATGCTAGGCAGCTAGGGGGACTGGGAAACTCTATTTCCGCTCATCCATTGTAAGCGCATTTTTTGTGGAAAACTTGATGCGGCCCAGCCTTACCCAGAATCTACCTCCAGCGGCCCCCAGGTAAATTGAGTTTGAGACCCCTGCCGTAGAGGATCTGGAGAAAACAAGTGTGTCACTAAAATACAGCAGGAAAAAGCCTATTTTGCAGGGCTGCCATCAGAAATTCCTTGGCCTGATTCAACCGCAATATCAGGCCCCCTATTCATTCCGTCATCTGGAGAACAAGTTTACTTTTAGGTGCGCTTTAGCATGAGCCTCACTGAGGAGCTGCTGCACCATACTCCCACAACAGTGCATGTAATAAGAAATGTCTGCAAAATGGCTTTGGCAAACTTTTTTTTTATAGGCATTACATTTATTTTACACAACCCCAGGTCAAAAAGCTCCTCACCCCCAAGAAACAGAACTGATGCTGATCAGCATTGGGTTGTAGTAAACAGGGAGCAACTCTAGTGCTGCCATCAGGACCGACGTCACTCTCTTGCTCTAGCCACTGTTTGTTTTCCCTCTTTTCTTTATAATTTTTATTTACTCTTTATATCTGCCTTATCTATCTTATTTTCTTCTTTTTCTTGCTTTCTCTCTACTTCTATACATTAAATCTACTGCTTATCTAACTCATATTCTCTTTTTCTGGTTCCAAGGGCTGATACAGAACCGATACTGGATTCAGATTTTATTTTAGCGATCCACATTGGAGGGGGGGTGCTCACAATCTGTGTTTACTGTTGAATTAATCTTTTGATTTAATTATAATATTTGGCCAATACTATGGCGCCCTACATGTTTGTCTGGTGACATCAATATGCCATCCGGAAGGATTGTAGGGACCTTAACATTGGTTACACACTCATAATTATTTAACCCTCCATGTTGTTAATGTTTCCTGATAAAGTGGTTACACTGAGCCCGAAACGATGGATTATGATAATTTTGGATAACTTTTGGTTTAGATATCTGCAATATATGAACATTGATTGAGCCTACTGGGAATGCTATCGCTTTGGTATACTATTATGAAAGGGAGAAAAAGATTTTGGGTGTTATAGCCATTCCTGTTACCTATGGTAATGCTGTAGTAAGATTAAATTTAAAACTACATTTCATATATTATGATTTCCTGTTAGCTCTTTTCTACTTCTGCATTTGTTTTTTCTTTTCAAATATGCATTTATAATGCTAAAGGAAAAGAGGTGCTTTCCTAGAATGGAAAATATTTACACAGCACTCAATACAAGGAATCATAGAATTACCCATCACGTTTTGCAGTGGGTGGAGCCATGCAAATCATCTTTTTTTTTACATTTCAGAGCCATCCATTTAAAACACTATAATTTCACCTATGAACGGCTCTGCTATATCGATTAAAACAATTACTGAAAATGAAAAGACACGCTACAACTCAAATAGCAAACCAAAATAAATTGGAACCTTACTCGGGATGAAGGCCACTAGATACTCAAACCACTGACGAAGAGTCGAATCTCCGAACATATGGATGTCTTTCTCTTTAAGGCAAGCTAATGCGTCAGTCGGCTGCGGGAAATGTCTTGCAGAACATTTTAAGGACGTCCAGCTGTCCTTGTAATAAAAACCAGAAGGTTGTATAGGTTCCTGCCCAGGACTGCAGGTTGGGAGATTGGAGGTGAGGTCTAAGTAAGAATAGTATAATTGAGGTCAAAGACTTGATAAAATAAAAAAAAAACACATTCTGGCAAAGTTTATAAAATGTTGATACTAATAGAAGAGTGAATGAGAAACAGAGGCCAAGAGTACAACTTTGTTGTACCAAAACCATTTCAGGACTCACTATGCCAAACTAGTCCTAATGCCAGGGGCGTAGCCAAGGGGGGCAGAGGGGGCACTTGCCCCGGGTGCAGAAGGTCAGGGAGGCACCAAAGGGGAGCCTGAGCACAGGTGGGGGGGTGCCAGAAAGCCCAGCTTCTCCTCTGCCTAATGCCACCAGCCTGGTGGTCACAGAAGGAGTAGCTCCTGCTACTCTTCTATTGGCTTCAAAAATGGGTTGTGCACAGTAACATCCCTTAGCATTTTTTACTTACAACCAGGATTTAAATCTGACCTCTAAACTGTTGGACTCATTGCAGCACTCTTCTTTGGTTAAGTTGGAATTTTTGTGTGGGCAAGAAGGTCTAGCCCACACAACAATGCTACCAGGACTGAGCTACAACACATTAAGGCACATCTGCCAACTTTAGATGTTCTGTTTTGCAAAATCTAGGGTTCATAAGATCATTGGTGACACGCCCACCCTGGTCACTCCTCTTTCAGTGGCCTACAGTCAGGACGTAGGTCCAAAGTAAGGACTGTAAGGCACAATAACAATAGCCATCAAAAGCCTAAATGGCAAACGGAACACCTAGTTTATTGTGGGTTACAATACTTATTATATCTTACATTATGTATTGTCATGGCGTGCTTACCTGCAGTCCGTTCCCGCAGCGTCCCTGGGCGTCGCAGACGGCTAGCCGGGACTCCTCCTGCCCAGCAGGCACATCAGCGTCAGACGCTGGTGTCCTGCTCCTCCCTTCCCGCTGCATCCCTCGCTTCTCTGCTCATGCTCACGCGTGCAGCCCTCAGATGACTGAGTTAATGAGCCCAAGGATTACTGTGGGCCAAAAATGCCCCAAAGGTTTAAATGGGGCAATCAGCCCATACCTTGTTTTACTGTCCATTGAGCCTGGTTCTTCCCATTCAATCCCCTGCACCCATTCCCTATAAAGCTTTTTCCTCCTCAGTTTGTCACTGCCCGTGATAGCATTTAGCCGGGTGTGATTGATCCTGAGATTTCCTGTATTGTTTATCCTTTGCCGACCTTGCTAGTCTGACTATCCTGAGGGTGAGGGTGTGCCAGTGAAACGTCCCAGACCAACAATATAATACACACAAAAGGCGATTTGTGGCCCAGTATGCCACAAAAATGGGAACCTTGTTCCAAAAGCACCACTCCTCCTCAACTAATAAATCATCAAATGGAATTAATTCATATCAAAAAAGATTTTTAATTCATCAATAAATCACATTAAAAAGGACACATACAATACAATAATCATCACGAGACATTTAAAAACACACATTCCAATACATAACCCAACCCAGCAGAGGGAGACCTAATTAATCCATTGTCTGTGCCAAAATATAATAATCTTACACCACAAAAATACATACATGCCAAGTATACTTAAAGTGCCTATGTGCAATATTAAAGTGCTATAAGTCAATACAAACACACAATATATGCTATAAACAATCAAAAATCACCTCAGTGAAAGATACATGAACAACCACCTGCTGAGCGAGATAATTAGCCACCCACGCGTTCCGTGACAGACTGTCACTTTTTCAAGGTGCCTCAAAGGTACATCCTTTGAGCTAATAAGTCCTGGGGGCAACCGTGTCCAGTGAGGAGTTAAAAGCGTCCAGGCAAACGGGGGCTTGGCTAAAAGTGAAGCTAGCTGTGGAGATTGGGAATTGTAAGCTCACAAAGAACACGGGTGTCCCCGGGGGTTTGACATGTATGTTCCCCCATGTTTGTTTAAGTAGGAGCTTGTTACAGATGAAAGTGGTAGTGGTTTGATAAGAGGCTCCAGGGTTGCTAGAATTTGTTAGAATGGGCCAGTCTACAGGGCCAGACAATTATCTAGCCCTGGAGCATCCCAATGTGTGACATCTTTGCTAGGCCTTTGTAACCTTTAGAATGTAAACTAATAAGTTAAACCGGACCTTCACCCTGAATAAGATTCTATCTTAAATACTCCCCCCATCCTGTACATACAGATTCTACATTCTGAGCCTTTAAACATCAAAGATGGAGTCTTAGGCTGCTTGCAGACAGGTATTGTCTTCTGACTATGGTGCTCTGCATTCTGGGATTGCTGTCCTTTTCCTGATCACAGCTCTGCTTTGTCTGTGCAAAACACAGCCATACCCACTTTTGCCCCCTCTCCTCAGTATGTGATGCTCCTGAGGCAAGATGGCGGTGCCAGCATCCTAGAGTCCTGAACAGAGTTGAAACCCAGTGGGGGGGGGGGGGGAGTAAGTGACTCAAAATGTAAAATATATTAATTTTGGATGATGGGGAATAATTTTTAAGGGTTTGGGCTTTTCATTAAATCACGCTGAAGTTCCGGTTTAAGCATTGTTCATAGTTCTGCATCTGAAGTTCAAAAAGATGAGAGCAACAATAAAGAGAAGAATTCTCGTTCTATGGCCAACTATGACTATGACAACAGAAAGATAATAAAATCACTGCAGAGTTTATATCCAGCAGTTTGCATTAGTATTAAAATCGTACCCAATGAGGTGCTATCTGCGATCACGTTGATTGGAGGAGCTGAGCCTGATATCGTCTTGGCAGTCACAGAGCTGTCAAGGTAACATAACAAAATGATTAAACCATGATGTGGAGTATATTTGTTTTTTCAGGGACTAGGAATTCCCCATACTCCAAAAACAGTTCACCTATTTAGTGACCACACTGCATAAATTATTTATCATGGAGATTGGTACAAACACAGGCTCATGCAACCATATTTGTTTTTTCAGGGACCAGGCATTCCCTCGTTGGGCTCATTGGGCACTGATTAAGTTGTAACTGACGAAAACCCGTTGGGCGGATCGCGTGAGTTCCTGAAAGTCGTCAGAGACTGCCGAAGTCTGTGGCCAAGGTAAAGGAGAGCAGTGACCGCCATTCGGCCTTTGAATAACTCTGCACAAAAGAGGTAGAAACCCAAAGGAGACGGCTAATGGATGTGCAGCCTTCCTTTTGCCTATGATAAGGGATTTATACGCTGTGAACAAGGATTCATCTGGTAAGCGGCATCCTAAAGCGTATGCTAGCCAGGAACCAGTTTTACCGGAATTATGCTATGTATGTTTTTAATCCGTCATGGATCAATCTTATTTTAATACAACTGACAAAACAAATGTTTAAACTGGACACAAAGTAATTGGTGGACTTAAAGGCCTTTATTCCTACATCGATGTAGTTTGTGATACTGGGTGACAGATTAAACACACGAAAAAAGAAGATTTCTGAGCACTAATGGCTGAAATTGAGATTTTTATATAAGTCCGGCGGAGATCATGTATAAATTTAATTATATGCAATTTCAACTATATAAAAGAATACAATTTATTTCATATCTATTAAAAAACACATTTAATCTTGTACATAATCCTTTGGAAAGGCTTAAATAACCTTAAAATGGGTGCCGCTTTTTTAAAAAGATATGCAATAAATTGTATTCTTTTATATGTATAACGTTTGATGTGGTCAAATACAAGGGCTCTTCATAGTATGGGGAATGCCTAGTCCCCGAAAAAACAAATATGGTTGCATGAGCCTGTGTTTGTACCATTCTCCATGATAAATAATTTATGGGGTGTGGTCACTAAATAGGTGAACGATTTTTGGTGTAACTGTAAATATGGAAATATGTGCAAATCAATGTCTCCACCAATAAGGAACAGGCATATTACTCACCTAATATAGATACTATAAAAAGACGACTGGCCATAGGGAGCAAAGAGAGAAATCCTGGTGGGCCGCATTGCTTCGGGTCCAACTGGGCTCGCCATATCACCCACCCTGAAACCTCATCTGTAGAAGGTCCTGACACTACTTTTCTACCAAGTCTCCCTTAAACCCCCCCCTCCCCCCATACCCGGTCCCATTGTATCTCCTAGTCAGGGCACACATGATTTTAAGATTGGCCATAGCCAACCTTGTTTTGATCTGTCCCTGCAGTGCTATATCTCCAGCTTACAAATTTACTCATTGAAGAGTTGGGAAGGCTGAGCAGCTTGCAGGTGGCCCCCGTCCGTCCCTGGATACTATCAGTGAAAGACTTGAAGAGGAGACTTGAAATTGGGCTTGGACTGGCACATCTCAATCCCTAGGAATGATGGGTAAACAATTTGTCCTGGGGCAGTACGCTCATGTAAATACCTCCTCATATTAAAGCGGAGCAAAACCCACATTCTTAACTAGCATCCTCTGAATTGTTTCCCCCATGAGGATCAACTTTTGCCAATTTTCACTGCTCCTGTTTCACTCTAATCCCAGATAATGGCGACTGTTTTAGCTGTAAAGCTCCGCCTCCTCCATTCATTACCACTGTTGTGCGTGGCAATTATGTCATTCCGCAAGTGGCAATATTAAGAATAATTTTCAGATATACATCTATAGAGCACCTACCGGCTGAGCAGAGAATCCTCCAGGGCATTGGTCACCATGCGGTATCCATCCATTGAATGATAGATCAGGCTATGACAGGGCATGTAAAACTCCGCCTCCTCCATTCATTACCACTGTTGTGTGTGGCGATGATGTCATTAAGCAAAAAAGAAAGTTAACCCTCTGCACACTCATACTATTGAAAAACCTAGCTAACACTTGTTAAGAACATGGACTGTTAGTTAACATAGATTGCAATGAATGTAAAAGCGAGGTAGCCGCGCCAAGGCCGTCCAATTTGTACCCCGTCCCTAACATTAAGTTTAAAAGTTTGTGCAGACATTGCTACTTCTTTACTTGTGTGTGCACGAGCAATGCAATACATGAATCAGCCTGTCTAAAGACATTGCAATAACTTAACTTGCTTGCACACTGTGAAGGAACGATCAGAAACCTCACATATTCCAAGTCTAAAGTTCTTCTTTAGCCCCTTGTTCTAAAGGCAAATGCACCGTGTCTCTATGCAGGAAGAGAGAATTAGCATGTATGTGTTAAATAGCTCAGATCACAAACCCCCCCCCCCCCCCCCCTGTGATGCTGCTTGTCACACCTGAGTCTCGAGACGCTCAGTCTGCAGCTGGTTCGACCCCCTGCTGTGAATTTGTCATAGCCAGGATAAAACCGCAGACTGGCGGCACCAAAAGAATTTGGACCATAACTCCGTGTCTATGCATCCTAGCGCCAAACCGGGTACAGGATCAGAACCGCTCACAAAACCACAAAAGAGCATGGGCGATTGCGTTTATGGAAATAAAGCAAAAGCCCGTAAATGGAGAACTAAGGCTCTGGTCAGCGTAAAAACCTGATCTCTGGACTCATTGCATGCACTGCGTCCAGCCCGATAGTTTGGTTACGCTTACAAGGCCATGCGACCCCCCTGCTCCGAGTTATAGCCTCTAAAGGGTTCTAGGGCAAAAGCACACTCCAAAACGGTAGGAGGTGCCGGCCCATCCCACAGAGGGGAGGGGGGCGGAGGGCCCTTGCAGCATAAATATGGTGGTCTAAAATCAGGTAGGGGTCACTCAACTGGAGGGGGATATGCAGCCAGCATACCGGGGGTGTCCATCATCATCATCATAAGCTCTTGACACACCCCCTTGTGGGAGCTCCCCATCACTGCTACCCTGCAACTGCATACTAAAGGTAACTGCTTATTGTTTTTTGTGTGATGCACTCTGTCCTGTAACCATCTCAAGAATAGCATATTTGTATCATCTGTAACATTTCAAATTACATCATAGTTAAATGTTTGTTATTACTGCCTAGTGTGCTTATAGCATTAAAACGTATATTTAATTTGAGCGGTCTGCTTTGTCTTAAACCAAGAATCGGTGTGTCCGAAGGCTGTGAGCCTGGTACCCCTGATAGGAGAGGGTCAGACAAAGGGTTTTGGGGAACGCGATCGGTGTGCACAGAGGTCCCTGGTTGTAGTGGGACCACGCGACACCCCGGTTCCCTGACACACACACACACAATGAAAAATGCTTTACTTGCCTGCAAAGTGTTAGCTAGGTTTTTCAATAGTATGAGTGTGCAGAGAGTTAACTTTCTTTTTTTGCTTAGTGTGTGGTCACACCCCTCTAGCACCTCTTGACTGCTATAAATTGACTGGATGAGCACATCCTATCTTTCTTTTTGATGATGTCAATGCCACACCTGTGCAATGACTGATCCCCTACCATCTTACAGGAAGGGACAGCAAAAAAAATTGTTCCAGGGCAATTCGAAAAGCAAAAATATAAATGTCTAGTTCTACACCCTAAGAAGGGAGTATCAGCAGGGGTTTTGGCCAAATGCATTTTACAAGTTCAGTGGGTTTTGGTCCGCTTTAAATCCACTATAGGAGGCGGTGGAAATGGCCTCTACCACTTTGGAAAATCTCTGCACTCCACATGGAGAACCCAGTCAGTCTATCCAAAGTTGGATAGATTCCCCACATTGAATTAATAATCTTGTTGATAAAAAATATAATTCTTAGCTAATGCTGGCGGAGTCTTCCGCAAGTGGCAATATTAAGAATGGTCTTTAGATATACATCTATAGAGCACCTACCCGCTGAGCAGAGAATCCTCCAGGGCATTGGTCACCTTGCGGTATCCACCCATTGAATGATAGATCAAGCTATGACAGGGCATGTTCTTGGGTTTCACACACTGCCATGTGTCACCAGTGACGGGGTCTTTGTAGGTGCAGATGTCCGTCCTTGCCAGTTCCACATTACACTCCACCACTGCACTGCTTTTGTTAAACTGAAAATAGCCATTAAAATAGATCTGCAATGCAGGAGAAAGGTAAACTGGTTTAAGACATTGAAATACTGTAGTTAAGGAAACTCTAATAAAACATATCTTATACAAGGTATATGTACAACACTTAGGCTCCATCCAGTGGTTATCAGATTCATTGCTGCCAAGTACAGATGTAGCCTTCTTCATTGTAAAGTGAAAATCATAGAAAACACACTTAGGGGTTTATTCATCAAGGGATAGCAGCAGGTAGCGCCTCGTAGCGACAGGCAGCATCTGGTGAACGCCGGGCGCTGTACGCAATACCACATTTATGAAGGCGATTCTGGTGAGCGACTCTAACAGCGCCATGTAGCGTTTGATCGATTCATCATTACAGGCGGCTCAGCGTATAGCGCGGGCGCTCTAGCTTCCAGAGCGCCAGGTATTACCTGTCGCTACCTGTCGCTCTCCCATACATTTCAATGGATGTTCCTTTTCTTCTGTTTTAACTGTTTTTTTTTTTTGTTTTTTTTTTACTATCAAATAATTGTGTCACCTCTCCTGGCCTAGAAAGTGTCGTTTTTTAAAACGTTTTTGATTTTTTATATTGTTATGCAGAATTGTCATTTCAGGTCTGGCATTAAAGTATTAATGTCACAATGTTATAACAATGTAATTCCATGTGTTTTTGCTTTGTTACTGGTGGATATGTGTTCAAAAACAGACTTTAATCACAACGGAATCTGGCGCTCTATGCTACAGCGACCAGATCCAGAGCGCCGACGCTCTGTGAGTCTTTTTTTTTTTTAGTTGAATATGGTTTGAGTCGCTGAGAGTCTGCCGCACTGAGCTGGCAGTACCTTTCGCTCGCTGCAACGCTGTACTGGTGTTAGAACACCCAACATACATCTCATTCATCAATGCCGGCCAGGTTACTACAGCGTCTGAGGTGCTCTGTTACAGCGCCCCATAGCCAATCACAGCGTCTACCAGCGGTCGCTCTTGGCGCCTCTGTACAGATGCTCATCTGCCGATAGCTGGCGCTAGTAATGAATCAGCCTGACATTGCTTCCTGCTCTCCCTGTGCTGGGTGTGAAGAGCTTCATTTATTCAACCTGCTTTATATTTTCTAACAAACCCAAGTGAATCCTCTTTCTTGTGCTGGGCCTCTCACAGCTCTGCATGTATCTCTATAGGGGACTTTGAATTCAAACAGGGGATCCTGAAACTTAAGTCAGCAGAAAGGCTCAAGTTCAATAGGGTTTATCAGGGAATGCACTTTGCGAGTTTGGGTTCCCAAACCCGAACAGAAGTCCGTGTTTGAGTTCGGTGTCCGGGTCCAAATGCAGAAAAGCTGGTTGATGGGCTGCTGAGCAACCAGCTTCGCCTAAGGTTGCAGCAGTAGGAAGCTACTGTAACTCACCTCTGCCCAATTCTCTTCTTGCCATCACAGCGGAATTAGAAACTGGCCCCAGCCGCGGCTACAAAAAGATGCCCGCCGGCTCCCATGATTAAGGACACTCCTAGTGGTGGCAATAGAAGTGTCCTCACTCACATGGCCAGTCTTTGGGGTGTGTGAGGTGTGTGGCTGCACAGGGCGCAATCACAACCTCCCTGTAAGTGGGCGCCAGGCGTCACTATTCAGATGCTCTTCAATAATGAGGGCTCTCATTTGGTTCAGCAGGGCTCACTTTTTCACATTTCCCCTCAATGTGCTATATCCCCCCCCCCCCTCTCTTGTCCCATTTCTTCTATTTTCTCTCTTTTCCGCATTCTTCATTTAATAGGATTGGGTAAGTATAGACAGGGTTATATTTTTAGTTATAACATGTCAAATATAATAAACATGTGCAGACTATAAGAATATACAAACACATTCTTTTCTTTGTCCACAAGGTGGCGCCGCATGAATAGTAAAACGTATGCTTGGTCAAAACAATAGAAACAGGAGTTTAATGTCTCTAAATGTGAAATCCTACACTAGGGTAGAAGGAATCCCTGCTCTGAGTACCGTATGGGCAGCACTGTGTTATCCAGGACCTTGGAGGAGAGAGATTTAGGGGTACTGATTACTGAAAGCTGCAAGATGAGTGGACAGTGTAGCCAGGCAGTGGGAAAAGCAAGCAGGATGCTCGGCTGCATAGCTCGAGGCATCACCAGTAGGAAGAGGGAGGTTGTGATGCTGCTGTATAGAGCCCTGGTGAGGCCACAGCTAGAATACTGTGTGCAGTTCTGGAGACCTTACCTGCAAAAAGACATTATTCAAATAGAACGTGTCCAAAGGCCGGCAACAAAAATGGTGGAAGGACTTAAACTTAAAATCAGCAAAGACTTAAAGAACTTAATCTGTACAGTCTGGAGGAAAGAAGGGAGAGGGGGACATGATGGAGGCCTTTATATATGTGAAAGGATTGAATAAGGTTCAGGAGGGAAGTGTTTTTAAGAAGAAACTTAATGATAGAACAAGGGGCCCAACCTGAAGCTAGTCGGGGGGAAGATCAGGAGCAATGTTAGAAAATATTATTTTACAGAAAGTAGTAGTAGATGCTTGGAACAAACTTCCAGCACAGGTAGTTGAAAAATCGACAGTAAGTGAATGTAAACATGCACACATCTATCCTAAGATAAGGAGTAAAATAAAACATACAGTATACACATAAGGGCAGAGGAGATAGACCATATTGTCTCCTTCTGCCGTCAACCTTCTATATTTCTATGTTTGTGGTCATTTTTATCGCAGAACATACAAAGAGCAATAACAATGTGGTGCGGCTCCTGAGCTATGAGCCTAACCTAGAATAAGACAGTCACAAAAATAAGAAAACCTCAATTTAGTAAATATTGTAATGTGACACAGCCAGATTAGGCATGCATATATTAAATATATTTTTAGCAGTCCCTTTTTTCAACACATTGTCACAGTACATAGTTAATCATTGTCACGTACCTTTCTGGAGACCAGGCTGATGAAGATGCAGACAGCTGTCAACAATACCGCCTGCAACCTCCCTAGAGAGTGAGGACTTGGGAGACTAAGCAGAGGGGAGGGCCAGAGTGTCAGTTGTGATGACAATGATGGCTCAGGAACACCAGACAGGAACTGAAGAATATCTGGAAGGCAATAGCAGGTTAGGGCTGGCTGTAACTGGTGGGAGCTAGCAATGAGCACAGAGGAAGTGCTACACCACACACTTGTTCCAGCGTAGGGAGTCTGCCAACGGGTCTGGTTTTTGACAAAGCCTTCCGCAAGGAGGGTTGTACTGTGCTGCAGACAAGCCAGGGTCCCATTATAGTTGCCAGCGATCACTGAGCCCAAAGTCCAGCAGGGGAAAAGTCCAGTTCAAGTTTTAGGGGAAACAACCAGGTAGAGTCCAGAGCCAGGAAGAGCCGTAGTCCAGAGCCGAGGTTTCAGGAAGCAGAGAGCCAGGGCAAGGCTGAATCCAAAGCCAAAAGTTCAGAACCCGAGCGGGGTCGATATCCAAATCTGGGAGGTCAGAGACAGAGTGAGTCACTATCTGAAGCCAAAGGCTGAGCCAAAGTCAAGCTAAAACGTCACACGGGGGACAGTGGGCAAGTGTCAGTTCAAGAAGATCTGCAGACAACTTGCTAGCTCCGCAGACCAACTTTTAAAGGCTGATTGGCACCAGGAAGTACCTGCCGCACATGTGCAGAAGTGCGGGCACTTGTGCACTCAAACAGCATCAGGGGCCACCTGGACATGCGCAAACCAGTGCACCAACCACCTTCTTCACTGCTCGCAACTCCGGACACGCACCACCCAAATGGAGACACCCAAGGGACGCGAAGGTGCACAAGCACGCCTGCAGGAGCAAGTGTGCGCACCCTGGCCCACGCAAGTCTGAAAAGATCTCCCACCATGACACTGCCCCCCCCCCCCAAGGGGCAACCTCCGGATGACCTCAGGTGCTGGTCTGTCAGGCTGGTCTTGGTGGTATAAGTGAGGGGGCACAAATGTTTCTTGCAGGTTCCCAAGAGTTCTCAAGAGCCATACCCTGACCACTTAACAAGGTATTGTAACTGAGTCTCCTTGAGCCAAGGATCTCTTCCACCTCATAGGGCTCGATTCAACAAAGGTAGAAATAAATTTGTGTTGCTCGAAAAATCGGAGTAAATTTTTAAATTTTTCGAGTGATTCAGAAAAGGTATTGAATTAAACACGTGCACTTGAAAATGCAATCGTAAAATTTTTGAATCACTCGTAAAATTTTCAAAATGCTCGTAAAAAGGCTGTTTCAAGCGAAAATTATTGGAAAGTGTACTCATTTTTTTTCTACTGTTTAGTATTGTTTTCTGACTGCTGCATGGTGTTGTAAGGTTTTTTAATGGGTAATTCGAGTGACTCGTGTTTTACAATGGTTTCAGGTTGCTGAATCACTCGTAAAAATAACTATCGCAAAATCGCAACTTTTTAAGCACAAAACACATGAAAAATCCATTTTCTACCTTTGTTGAATCCAACAAAGGTAGAAATAAATTCGTGTCACTCGAATAATCAGATCGCATGCACAAAGTTTTAACTTTTTCGAGTGATTCAAAAAAGGGGTTGAATTAAATACTTGCACTCGAAAATGCAATCGTAAAATTTTCTAATCACTCGTAAAATTTTCAAAATGCTCGTAAAAAGGCTGTCGCAAGCGAAAATTATTGGAAAATGTACTCGATTTTTTTTTCTATTGTTTAGTATTGTTTTCTGACTGCTGCATGGTGTTGTAAGGCTTTTTAATGGGTAAATGTGAATGCACAATTTTTTTTAAACTTTTTAAGTTACCTGTGTAGCTGTATGTACATGGCTAACATTGTGGATACATGTAATAAAGAGGTATGCTGTAGTGGAAGTACTAATTAAACAATAATATTTGTAAGAGGCATATATGTAGTTTTTTTTTTTTGGGGGGGGGGGGGTTGGATTGCCAGGGACCTGTATTAAAAATGTTTCCTTTAATGCAGAAATGTGGCCATTGTTTTCTATACAAAGCTTGCTCACATAGCACCACGTGTCCCTGGGTGCAGGGAGCAGCTCTTTGCTAGCTTTAACCTCATGGTACACCATTCTTATGCTTACACTATAACGTGGACCAAAAGCCAGGATTTTGACTATTCTGGGTTTTGGTGCACCGCAATGTAAAAACCCAAAGGTCGACTAAAGGTCTTCTACCAGTTAATGGTGCCAAATATGGATTCCAAAGCTGCACGATTTAGCCTAGTAAGCTGGAAAAGTGCTTGATATGGCAGTTGATCCACTTCCAAAAGTGTCCGAAAATATGGGAATGGGTAGTGTGCGCCTTCTCTGCACCACATCATCTACAATATGTCCGAAGTCAATGGCCTCGATTCACAAATCATTGAAAAAAATTCTCATGGTAGTAAAAAATTTAATTCATGAGAAAAAAGCCTGAGAATTTCACTGTTACCAAATCACCAGATAGGAAGACACTGAAAGTCAATGGAACTTTTTACTACCAGTAAAATGAGTTTTCTCCTGCTGAAAGCTGCATAAAAAAACTAGTCTGAAACACTCTAATTTATGTCATGTGTGTGGCTCATCAAGTCCACCTGAATCAGTAGTAAAATTTTCGAATTGTAAAATGCATTAGTACATTTTTCGATCCACTAATTTAATTCGCACTTTTACAATCGCACTTGAATTTAATTCAAGTGACTCGTGGTTTACAATGGTTCCAGGTAGCTGAATCACTCGTAAAAATAACTATCGCAAAATCGCAACTTTTTAAGCACAAAACACACGAAAAATCCATTTTTGACCTTTGTTGAATCGAGCCCATAGTCTTCAACCTCTACAGGCTTTTGGATAGGGGAGCTGGAAACAGGCTGCCGATAAGCTTTCAGCAAGGATGAGTGAAATATGGGCGGAATCTTGTATGATCGTGGCAACTGAAGCACGAAAGTTACATTATTGATTTTCCTCCTGATTTAAAAGGGTCCAATAAATTTAGGACCAAATTTCTGGGATGGTCTTCCCAATCTCAGGTTTACGGAAGACAGCAAGACCAACGGCCTTATTTATCAAGGGATAGCGCCAGGTAGTGTCTCACTAGCGCCAGGTAGCGCCAGCTATCGGCGGCTACCGACTCCAGAACGCCAGGCGGCAGACACAATCACGCATTTATCACGCTAAATGAGGCTAGCGCCGGCGAGAGCGTCAGCTAGCGCGGGATTCATCATGTAGCGGACTGCAACGAACAGCGCCGCTGCTAATCCCATCACAGCGCCAGGTATGACCTCTCGCTACCTGGCGCTCTCCAATGCATTTCAATGGAGCAATCTTTAAATATTCATAATTAATTGATATGTTTTTTTTTTCTTTTTTTTTAACTGTCAAAAATTCTGTGACCACTACGGCAATGTTATATATTTTTTTTAAGGTAAAAAAAAAAAAAAAAAACATTTGTGCAGAATTGATATTACAGGTCTGATATTAATGTATTCATATTACAAAATGTTTAGAAAAACTTGTTTAATTTTTTAATCAAAAAATATGGATGTTTGGGGGTTAAAAACTACTTTTAAGCCATCGCCGCCAGCGCTCTGGGGTTTAAACAAGCATTTCACAGCGCGAGAATTTTTTGAGCGTGATTTGTTAATGAATATGCTGGGAGCCGTTCGCTCTGGCCATTCGCTGTCAGGCGCACCCATACAGCGCGGAACCTGTGAAACAGCGACTCCTAACCCCGTATTCAACATTACCGCACACCGACTGAGTCGCTGTCAACAAGCGAACAACGGCCAAGCACAGCGAATACTAGCGGGCGCTGTGAAAATCACGCTACTGGCGCTCATCTGTCGCTACCTGGCTCTATTACTGAATCGGCCTCCAAATCTCCATTTGAAAATGCAGGGTCGGGAATCTTGGAGGTATACACTGTTCTTTTACATTTCTTGTGGGCTTTCTTGATATTTTCCCTAAGTTGATTTTGAAAGTTGATCAGTGAGATCCTGGACTAACAGTAAAATGATGTCTGCAGCAGAATTCGGAATCACTGTGGGATGAAATCCATAGTTAGCAAAAATGGAGAAAAATTTGTTGACTCATGTACAGAGTTATTGAAGGCGAACCCTGCCAGTGGTAGAAGTGACGTCCAGTTATCTTGAAGATAGGTGGAGTGACATTGGATATACGGCTCTGATTGATCCTTTCTGTTTTACCATATGTTTGCAGATGGTAGGCAGAGGAAAAAGATAATGAGGTAGGCAATGAAGATGAAAAATTTGCTCAATGAAAAATTTAGCAAGAACGGCTGCAGACGGAAGACCTGGAAGGGGAAAGAAAAGCGCCATCTTCAAAAATCGAGCTATCACTTCCAGGATAGTATTGTTCACATCAGACACTGGCAATTCCACAATAAAATCAAAGGTAATGTTAGACCAAGGACAAATTGGAGTAGGAAGCCGTTGCAACAACCCTGCTGGACACGAATGTTGAGTCTTGCATCTGCCACAGGTGCCACAACAATTAAACACATAATCCTTGCAATCTGAGTTGACCATAAACCACCAGAAGGGACGTTTCACCAAGTCCCTAGTTTTGCGTACCCCGAGATGTCCAGATACATGAGAGACCTTGGATCGCAAGGTTCCCTTACAAAAATTCCACCCTTAAAAGTACATTTAGTGACAAGGGCAGGGCCAATGTGGTCCGAGCATTCCTGAAAAAATTGGGGGCTGGATTGTCAAAAAGTGGTTGTGTTGCAATCGGGGCGGGTTCAGTGGAAGACTCATCCTCAGGGTCTGAACAGATGCGGGGCAGAGAATCCGCCTTACCATTCTTAGAACCTAGGCAATATGTTATATGTTAAAATACAATACAATAGGATCAAGACACGGAGATTATTGTGTGTAATAGTCTGATGCGCACCACCACTAGACACCAGAAGGTAATCGTCACCGACTTGCGTACTCAATTAGAGGCATGTCAAGCTCACACTGTTTTATTTATCCAGTGATCTCCTACCCGTACTCATTAATACAGAGACGATATCAGGAGTACCGTATTTTCGCCCTATAAGATGCAACTGCCTAGGATTTGGAGTAGGAAAATAAGAAAAAAACTCCAAACCAAATGTTTTGCTCAAACCCCCCCCCCCAAGAACCAAATAATAGGCAAGGTGCAGAATCCCCCACTTACAGCCAGAGTGGCATTCCGCCCTCCATTCCCCATATGCAGTGTGGCATTCCTCCCTCGCATTCCCCATAGGCAGTGTGGCATTCTTCCCCTCGCATTCCCCATAAGCAGTTTGGCATTTCCTTCCCTTCCCCCCTACCATTCCCAATTGGCAATGTGGCTTTCTCTCCTTCCATTCCCCATAGGCAGTGTGGCATTCCCCCCTACTATTTCCCATAGGCAGTGTGACGTGCCCTCTCCCATAGGCAGTGGGGCATTCCCCCCTCCTATT
The DNA here is from genome assembly GCA_027917425.1 of Gastrophryne carolinensis. Taxonomy (NCBI): domain Eukaryota; kingdom Metazoa; phylum Chordata; class Amphibia; order Anura; family Microhylidae; genus Gastrophryne; species Gastrophryne carolinensis. The sequence goes on from CM051238.1 coordinate 428,492,603, forward strand.
TCCCATAGGCAGTGTGACGTGCCCTCTCCCATAGGCAGTGTGGCATTCCTCCCTCCTATTTCCCATAGGCAGTGTAACGTGCCCTCTTCCATAGGCAGTGGGGCATTCCCCCCTCCTATTTCCCATAGGCAGTGTGACGTGCCCTCTCCCATAGGCAGTGTGGCATTCCCCCTCTCCTATTTCCCATAGGCAGTGTGGCATCCCCCCTCCTATTTCCCATAGGCAGTGTGACGTGCCCTCTCCCATAGGCAGTGTGGCATTCCCCCCTCCTATTTCCCATAGGCAGTGTGACGTGCCCTTTCCCATAGGCAGTGTGGCATTCCCCCTCTCCTATTTCCCATGGGCAGTGTGGCATCCCCCTTCCCATTTCCCATAGGCAGTGTGGCATTTCCCCATTCCTTTCCCATAGCAAACTCACACATACATCGCTCCCACGTTGCTGGATCGGCCACAGGAGGCCAGAAAATGGAGGAGCGGCAGGCGGGCAGGCAGGACAACTGATCCCTGCTTGATGTCCCTGCTGTCCTCGTCGTCCACGAACCTCAATTTCCCCGCCACCACCTCTGCTTCTTCTCTGGAGGCGCAAGAAAACACACCCATAGCGGTGGACACCATGCCCAACCGCTGCTCAGAGCCAGGAGTTTGATCTGTGTGCTTGCCGTCAGAGAAGAAGCAGCGTCTGGGACAGTGAGGACCGTGGAGGACCGTGGACGTTGGGGACAGCACGAATGGCGGGGACATTGTGCAGGGATAAGTTACCTGCCTGCCCATCTGCCGCTTCTCCATCTTCTGGAAAGCCAGCAGCTTTTAGGGAAAATAGGTGCGTCTTATATGGTGAAAAATATGGTATATAAAAGCACATAGCATAATCCAGTGTTGTAAAAATAAAATTGGAGTTAAATATCTAAAATGTGCTTACAAGAAAGTAGTTGCATTCAAACATCAATGAATATTATCCCCGTTAGTCTCTCCCATGGTCGATAGAAGGAGGCAACTGAAGAAGATCTGGAAAGCAATAGCAGAGCTGGCTGTAAATGGTGGGAGCCAGCAATGAATGCCTGGGAAAGTGCTACGCTGTGCACAGGTTCCAGCGTGGGAGTCTGCAGACCGGTCTGGTTATGGTCAGAGCCTTCCACAAGGAGGGTCAGACTGCGCTACAGACAAGCCAGGGACCCACTAACTTCGCCAGTAGCCGGTGAGACCAATGTCCAGCAGGGGAAAAGTCAATTTCAAGTTTTATGGAAAACCGGTGAAACAAGCCAGAGTCCAGAGCCAGGAAAAGCTGTAATGCAGAGCCAAGGTTTCAGGAAGTCATCCAAAGCTGAGGGTAGAGAGCCAGAGCAAGACGGAATCCAAAGCCAGAAGGTTTGAACCGGAGCGGGATCAATATCCAGAGTCGGGGGGGGGGGGGGGGTCAGAGCCAGAGTGAGTCGCTATCCAAAGCCAAAGTCGAGCGCCACAAGGCAACAGGGGGCAAGCGTCACTTTAAGAAGATCTGCAGGTATCTTCTCAGCGCAGCCATACTCCTTTTAAAGGCCGCTCAGCACCAGGAAGTACCTGTTGTGCATGTGCACTCTGCGAATAGTGGAGCACACGGCCACACAAACATGGTCTGGGGCCACCCAGGCATGCACAGACCACTGCGCCGATCACCTTCATGACCACGCACGCCCCAAACCACCCACCACCCAGCGGAGACACCCAAGGGGCACGACAGTGCACGCACACCCTTGCGCACTCAAGCGGACCTTCACCCTGAATAAGAGCATATCTTATATGTTTCCCCCACCCTGTACATACAGATTGCTCACATTAAAAATCATCCTACCTGCATCTATTGCATGTTATGAGCCTTTAAACATCCAAGATGGCGGCCCATGGACCAACAGGCAGCCTGCATACAGGAAGTGTCTTCTGACTGTGTCGCTCTGAATTCTGGGATTGCTAATCTTTCCCTGACCCCGGCTCTGCTCTGTCTGTACAAATAACAGCTATAACCCCACGCCCTGCACTTTATCCCGCTCTCCTCTCCTCAGTATGTGATGCTTCTGAGTCAAGATGGCGGCGCCCGTATCCTAGAGTCCTGACCAGAGTTACAGCCCAGTGGGGGAAAGAATAACAAGCAAGTGACTAAAAACTTAAAGTATATTAATTTTAGATGCTGGGGAATAGTTTTTTAAGGGTTTGGGCTTTTCATTAAATGATGCTGAAGGTCCGGTTAAAGTCTAACCAGATCTCCCACCGTGACAATCATAAGTACAAAAACATTTCAGCAACCATTAAATCACATAAAGTAATGCAAACAGGCATAGCCTATATATTACCCCAGTTTGTAGCAAGCAACCAAGAGAGCATCAGGCAGATGGCTAATCCCAACATTTCAGACCACAATGGATCCTTCCTCAAAGGGGTGATGATCCTAAACTGAGGAAGGATCCATTGAAGTCCGGAAAGTTAGGATTAGCAATCTGCCTGATGCTCTCTTGGTTGCTTGCTACAAACTGGGGTAACATAGAGGCTATGCCTGTTTGCATTACTTTATGTGATTTAATGTTTTAGTACATATGATGAACTATATACTGTTACATTGTGTTGAAAAAAAAGGACTGCTAAAAATATATTTGGCATATGCATGAATAATCTGTCAATATTTACTAATCCAAGGTTTTCTTACCTTTTGTGTTTTATTATAGACATAAATTTAGGCTCACAGCTTAGGAGCCCGATCCGGATAGTCATTGCTCTCTGTATGTTCTGCAACACAGCTGACTATGAATGTTATACTATTCATGCAGCCCCACCTTGTGGACAAAGAGAAAAATGTTTACTTCATTTGTATATTCTTATGGTCTACACATTTTTATTATACGTTAAAGCGGACCTTCACCCTGAATAAGAGCCTATCTTATATGTTTCCTCCACAGATTGCCAACATTAATCCGGACCTTCACCCTGAATAAGAGCCTATTTTATATGTTTCCTCCCCAGATTGCCAACATTAATCCGGACCTTCACCCTGAATAAGAGCCTATCTTATATGTTTCCTCCACAGATTGCCAACATTAAAAATCAGCCTACCTGCACCTACTGCATTTTATGAGCCTTTAAACATCCAAGATGGCAGCCCATGGAGTCTGCAAAGTGTCTTCTGACTGTGCCGCTTTGCATTCTGGGATTGATTTCCTTTTGATGACCCCAGCTCTGCTCTGTTTGTGCAAAGCACCGCTCCCTGTACTTTTGCCCCCCTCTCCTCTCTTCAGTATGTGATGCTTTTGAGGCAAGATGGCGGCGCACGTATCCTAGAGTCCTGAACAGAGTAGCAGCCCATTGGGGGAAAGAATAAAAAGTAAGTGACTAAAAATGTAAAATATATTAATTTTAGATGCTGGGGAATAGTTTTTTAAAGGTTTGGGCCTTTCTTTAAATGTAGTGAAGGTCCAGTTTAAGTGTTATAATTAAGCTTATAACCCTGTATATATTTACCTATCCTATGAAATACTTTTGATACGTATTAGCAACTATACTTTTGGTGTGTGATTGTTCCATTGACATTATAGGGTTGAGTCAGGACCTTATTTTTTTTTACTCAGGGTTTTCTCATGCGTTTTTCCTCAGTGCAATGCAGCACCATATTTAGCTGGTCAATTGTATTACATTTGCACAACTAAATAAGATGTTGAATTGCACCGAGGGAAAAACTCATGAGAAAAGGGGTTTACTCACAAAAAACTTAAAGTGGACCAAAACCCAGGATTTTGACTATCTTGGGTTCTGGTCCTGGTCCTTGCTGTGTGAAAACCCCCGGGTCACCTGCACCAACTCACCTCTTCCCGGTCTTACGACCCATGCACATCCGTTCGGCCAATCAGCGCACTTGGATACGCTCAGGAACTCGTCTAATGCAATCCAAGCACACTGGCGGTCACATCCCCTGATACCCTCTAACAGGGAGCTTGCCTGAGTTTCCTGGTGACCTGGGGGGTTTCACAAAGCAAGGCATCCCAATTCTGCCCCGGGGGAGGGAATCCAGGGGCCCTGAAATCTTATAGATTTCAGGGCCAATGGGGCAGGGGTTTTGGTCCTCTTTAAGTAAAAAAATACTAACTATGCTGAATCAACCCTTAGATGTAATAAGATCCCTATAGTATGAGTGGGTGTGAGAGGACTTACAGAAAGTTAAGACAGGGTCCATATCACAACTTGGTAAAATATAGTTCCTTAAATATTTGGGTGCTTCAGTCCTGCGGTGGCACCGCCTAGACTAACATCCAAACAGAAGAGCTGGCACTCCAAATGTTTGCAAAGGTAAGTATATTCGTTGCTGGCAATTGTACAATCCAAGGCCACATTTGAGGGTCGTGCAGGACCACTTTTTCAAGGAGACATACAAAACCATGGAGACATGTGAAAAGATCCTTATGTATAAATAAGTTGTCAAAAGAGACAGGCCACATGTCCCACCATAGGTGGTCTCCCTGCCCTCCTCCCCCTGGCATCCCGCCTGATGTCATGGCTGTATAGGCAGCTGTACTGTAAGCTACAATATAGATGATTACTGTAACTGGACATTCAACTAAATCATAAACTTACATTGCAGCGGTCTGTCATCATGGGGGGGGGGGGGGGGCACTGCCAGCAGGGACATCCGGCTGCTTCAGGGCCTGATCACTGCGCTCTGTGCTGGCTTAGCCGTCTGTAAGTGACAGCGCGGCTTTAGCCATGCTCTTCGAAATCCCGCACCACTCAGTGAAGTCTCACAGGATTTCGGGTGGTCCTGGCCAGGCACGGGATTTGGGGCCACGCACAGTGCATGATGGGGTGCAATATGGCACCGCCCGTCGGAAGGTCATCCAGAATCTGAGCGATCCAGAAGATGGACCCCCCAGCAAGGTAAGTATTTAGTGCCCAAAGATAAAACCGGAGAGGGGGCAGCAGATCAGTGAGTTTTGGGGATTGTTTTAACCTACCATGATGTTACTCTTTGAAAGAAGTCCCACAAGTGACATAAAATAAAAATAAGCATAGAAAGATACTCTACCAGACCAGGAAAAACCAGTGGTGGTACACTTCGTTGGGCATGGCCACCTCACCCATGAACTGAGGGGCATGGTCATTGATCAAGTACCTAGACCTAATAGAGGGGACTAGAGATGAGAGAACTTCTTGAAAGTTCGATTCGGGCGATTCGCCGAATTTCCCCAAGAAATTCGGGTTCGCCCGAATCGAACTTTCACGAATCGCTCATCTGAAAAAAAAAATGCCGGCATGGTTGGAGTGTGGAGGCCGGCGCCGCTCTCAGGCGCCCTCTGATGACGCGTCCTCTGATGACGCGTCCTCTGATGACAGCTGAGAGCGGCGCCGGCCTCCACGCTCCGACCATGCAGGTAAGTGTTTGCTTTTTAAACAAATGCCGGCATGGTGGGAGCGGGCAGGCCGGCTGCGCTGTCAGTGGGCCGGCTTCCGCCGCCCCCTGACAGCGTAGCCGGCCTGCCCGCTCCCACCATGACGGCATTTTTTTTTTTTATTTCAGGGAAAATTCGATCGGCATGAACCAAAAAAAATTCGGGTTCGTGCTGAATCGAATTTTCCCTGAAATTCGGAGCGAATTCCGGTTCGTCCGAACCGGTTCACTCATCCCTAGAGGGGACGATAGAGAAACCTTTTGGATGCATACACTGAACACAGTGGCCCCAAGAGGCATAAACACAGTGTTTGGGTTCACCCACTTTTTAGAACGATTAACTTGTGCTCCTCCTGGGTCCTCCTGATCCTGTAACTTTTCTAGTTTTTCTTTCTTCACTTTTACTCCTTCTAGACCAGGGGTTCATATCATTTTTGGAAAACCTTTGAAACTTTGAAAGAATAAACTACCTCAAAACTTTGAAAAGTTATAAGTCCATATCAGCACCCAAATGCCTCCTATACTGCCCCCCACTAAGTAGTGGCTGTGGAAGAGATGTTTAGGTGCAGAGGTGCACTTAAAGTGGAACCCGGAATTTTGACTATCCTGGGTTTTGTTACTTGCCCCCTATTTGTGATGCCCCACTTTGTGAAACCACAGATCACCTAATAACACAAATTTTTTCCTGGTACTACGGCACATGTGCAGGCTCTCATCCATCCTGAGCCATTTGCCATGCAAGTTCAGCAAGCGGCTCTCGGTTCATTAATGGTAAGTACAAGGGGCTACATCCCCAGCAGCAGGGATGCGCAAAGGGTTAGATAGCAGAAACCAATATCAGCTATACTATAATCCAGCTCAAATGTCATAGTCTGGAAGCTGGTTGGGGGAGAGCCGCATCTGCGCCATGGGCATGTGGAAAGGTAATGGCAGCAGGCTAATGGCGGGCTTTCACACAGCGGGGCATCCCAAACCCAGGGTGCCCCAGGGGTACAGACCATATCCCAGGTCCACTGTCCACAGAGGACCAAAACTCACCCTGGAGTCTATGAGACTCCAGGTCAGGCATACTCGTTCCCCTCGGGGCACCCCGATTGGGGGTGCCTAGCTGTGTGAAAGTCCAGTCCAGTGGGGAGCAGCAGCCGCATCCCCGCCTTTCTTTTTAGCAGGGCGTGTGCCCATGCCAGGCATTTGTGAATAGCCAGCAAGGACACACTCCCTGTTAAAGACTAGCTGGCACTGCGGCTGCCAGTGCACTTGGATCCACCCGCATTAGACGAGCTCTTGGGTAAAGAGCAAGTGCGCTGATTGGATGGGCGGCCGAGCATGCGACGTTGGACTGGGAAGAGGTAAGTTTGTTCAGGCAACCTGGGGGGGTTTCACAAAGCGGGGCAAGGACCAAAACCCAGGATGTATAATGTAACAGATATAAAATGTAGTGCCCAAAAGCAAACCTGTATTTCTGGGGATTGCAGCACTCATCAGGTCCTTTTATGTTTTGCTCTACTTTGAATGTTTAAAGATTAGAAAATAATAACATAATAATTATTAAATGAACAACACTTCATATTAAGCTTCATTTTTAGAGATTTCAAGTTAATTAAATATCATAAAATCATTATTAATCAGGTAAAAATACTTTTTAGATTTAGGTTGGTCAGTGCAATAATGAAATACTTTTTGAATTTCAAGCTCCCTTTTCTTCTTTAAAACATCCACAGCCTCACTGGAATGGATAAGCCGTATGTGGACCTGGGCTTCCCCTGGCCACAGAAGCAGGAAGGTAGTCAGATAAGTCCCATTGTTGTAGTCTTCCACTCGTCCAGTGACTCCAGCCTTCAAAGCTGGAGAATGCAGCTTGGCCTGAAAGAAGTCTCCTCCATACGCCTTGGTACTACCAGTGTGATCCCGAGCTGTGATGACCACTTGTAATGTCTCTCCAACCCTGTAGGTGTTCCGGGGACTCAGTAGGTAGAAGTCACATTTCTGGGGGCTTGTGGACAATTTAAAGTTCTGAAAAGTTATTGGAGGTGCCGGCCAATCAATCAGTTTGAGCAGCTCCGAGAGTTTTGACTTGTCAGAAGACTCTGTCATGGATTGGTTAAGGTCTATGGGCGGTTCAAATGCCTTAGGCAAGGGAGGTCTGTACTTTTCAAGATGATCCACTGCTTGGAATCTATAGGAGAGCTGAAAGTATCAATAGAGACATGAAATTAGAAGACAATCTCATAATGTAGTTTTACTTTCCAACTATGTACAGTATTTTCCAGTTTTAGTACAAGTCCCCTTTAACACTTTCGTTTGAAGTTTGCAAACACATTCACATTTTCTGACCCCCACTCCAAAACAGATTGACATGCCGTGTGTTCACACCCATTAAGTATGTCAGTTTGCAGTTTACACAGTCATGCCATGCGCGGTCAAGGAGATGATCAGTTTGCATATGTGCAGTCTGGTTCCTGTGACCTTGCATGCCCTGGATGCACTTCGCTATAGCAAATGGATATTCAGTGTGCCATTGAGCATGCACAGTGATCCTTCCCGGTGCCTGGTGCCAAACGGCCTTTAAAGGGTGCCATAAGAATCACCTTCTTCCTGGCTCCCTCACTGATTTAAATATCAGGAAGCCACATCCCCAGCATCTTTGATCTGTGCACATGGTCCCGCACTCAGCCATTCAGATAGGCTGGGGACAGGAGTGCGCTGCTGCTGGGGATACTGATTGGATGATGAAACCCCAGGCATGCACTCTCTTCCTACACTGGACTAGAATAGATATATATTGGATAGATAGATAGATAGATAGATAGATAGATAGATAGATAGATAGATGTCAGGCTTCCCGGCTACAACCAAGAAAAAGGTAGACTTCTGGCAAGAAGTGATGGCTGGGCAAAGCTCCAAATGTGGGTGAAGAATGGAAAAGGTCAAATGAGACAGAACAGAGTTCAGGGGTTTAATAAAGACCGAAAACAGATACGAAAACAGGCAAGTCTATAAACAATCAGTGTTCAGAGGCTGGCCATTAAACGAAAAACAGATTACAGGGATGGTGACTGAAACAGATTACAGGCACTGGGAGAGGCATGGGAAGGTCTGCAGGTTGGGGAATTAAATGTTTGTTCTGAGTACACGTAATACAAAAGGAAACATATGAAATACAGTCTGCTCTTAAAGTGCGCCACCAGAAATGACGTTGGATCTGACGAAGAGTCTTTTTGACCCGGACATGGCCAGCCAAGGGATGATCATGAAAGTTAGACAGATGCCCTTATTCATCAAGCGATAGCGCCAGGTAGTGTCCGACGAGCGCCAGGTAGCGGCAGCCAACGGCGACTACCGACTCAAGTACGCCCGGCGGCGGTCACAATGACGCATTTATCAAGCAAAATGAGGCTAGCGCCGGCGAGAGCGACGGCTAGCGCGGCATTCATCATGAAGCCACCTGGACCGAACAGCGCCGCTGCAAATTCCCTCACAGCGCCAGGTATGAGCTGTCGCTCCCTGGCGATGTCCAATGCATTTCAATGGAGCAATCTATAATAATTCATGATTAATTGGTAATAATTTTTTTTTACATTTTTTTAATGTCAAAAAATCGGAGACCACTTCTGCAATGTTAGGATTTATTTTTAAGTCAAAAAAAAAAAAATATGTGCAGAATTGATCAAACAGGTCTGAGATTAATGTATTCATATAACAAAATGATTCTAAAAACATGTATAATGTTACATTCAAAAAATATGGTTGTTTAGGGGTTAAAAACTAGTTAATACAGATCGACGCCAGCGCTCTGGGGTTTAAACAAGGAATGGACAGCGACAGCACATTCGGAGCGTGATTTTTTGATGAATATGAAGCTAGCCGTTCGCTCTGGCCATTCGTTGTCAGGCGCTCACATACAACGCTGGACCTGTGAAACAGCGACCCCCCAGCCCGTATTCAACATTACCGCACACCGACTGAGTCGCTGTCATCAAGCTAATGCCGGCCAAGCACAGCGAATACTGGCTGGCGCTGAAAAAATCACGCTACAGTCGCTCATCTGTCGCTACCTGGCGCTATTGATGAATCGGCCTCCCCGTCCTAGAATGTAAAGATTCAGGAACAAAGATTTTCTCTTGATGAACAAAAATTCCATTTACTCGCGATAGTTCAGAGTGCAGGTTCTCTGGGATAGAATTGGAAGTTCTTCGAATCTCAGCAATGAGTTCAGATTCAAGTAATAAGAAATTATTAGGTTGCGAGGTACAAGGTTCTACTGGCTCTGGACCTTGGTCAGAAAGATGAAGGCAAGAGAGTGCGTCTGGTTAAGTATTCCCTGGACAATCTATATGTTCACGCTGAGGCTGTAACTTTGCTCCAGACAATGGAGCGGCTGACGCATCTTTTAACTCTTGACATGCTGGAGAAAAAGAATCCGGTGGATTGAGAGTTTCTGAAGAGAGATTATTCTCCTTCTGTCTGCAAAACTGGTTACAGTGGGGAGAGGACAAGGAAACCAAACCGGACGACCAATCGATGATGGGGTTATGCATTGTAAGCCATGGGTAACCCAAAATGACAGGGTACAAAGGAGAGTGCATTAAATCAACAATTCTGAGTGTCCATCAGAGGTAGTGCAGTAGAGAGATTTAGTTCTACGGGACACTGGTACAGACTTGACAGTGGTTCCATCAGCTGGAGTAAGAAACAGAGGGGTAGGCCGAACTTCACATGGAATACTGTGAGTCTGTGCAAATTCTAAGTCCATGAAACAACTGCAGGTACCGGAGTCGATCATGGCCCTGGTTTTGATCATTCCTCCGGGAAACTTTAAAGTAAGAGGCACAGAGACATGAGGACCAGACAAGGGAAGCAGGGTGCTCTTAACTAGAGTTATTGATTTGTTCTTGACCGCTTGTCTAATAGGGCAATTAGCTTGATAGTGTCCAGGATTTCCGCAGTACATACAGAGGTTAAGCTGCCTCTGGTGCAGTCTTCCCTCCTGGGACAAGGCGGCCCGAATGGTTCCCAACTGCATAGGCTTAGAAACCCCAAAATCGATTGGTGGAAAATCCCGTGTTGCAGGCAGGGTCCGATGAGTAACCCGTTGGGCAGAAGCTGAAAGCTCTCTACGGTGTTCCCACAGCCGGCGATCCACCTGAATGGCAGAGAGAATGAGTTCATTCAAAGTTTCAGGAGTATCAAAATGGACCAATTCATCCTTAATGTCATGAATGATTTGCCTTCAGCCCGTGCCCGTGGTGTCCCTAGGCAACTGGCCAGGGTTTCTCCTGCCCAGCAGCCACTTCTGCCTCAGATGCCAGCTCCAGCGGCGCGTGTGTCGCTGAGCGCGCCCTCCTCCCTCGTCCACTGTCATTCTACTCGTGCTTGCGCGCAAGTACAGTCAGCTTATGCCCTCCGGTGGTGCTATACACAGAGTGGCCACTGGAGGCTGTTTAAAAGAGCTAAACCTAGGAGGTGCAGTTCTGGGCAGTATGCCTTTGGAGTTCAGCTGGGGCAATCAGCCCAGAGCTCTCTAAGTGCACCAATCAAACCACAGATCCAAAGTGCACCAATCACAGTCACTGCCTCCCTGTCCAATCCAGCCGGGTTCAGTCCTATAAAGGGATTACCTCTTCAGTGTGTCAGTGCCTGTGATAGCATTTAGCTGGCTTTTTATTTGTTCCTGTGATTGCCTGTTTATATCGTTATTGACTATCTGCTTGAATCTCGACCATGTCTTCGTCTCATCCCTTTGTACTGCGCAGCTCTCTGACCTCCCGTTGTGACCCCTGGCTTGACGTCTGACTTCGCTTGAATTCTCCTGAGCACCCGAATTGTGCTATTAAGTCCTGGGGGCAACCGTGTCCGGCAAGGCGTATAAAGCGTACCGGCAAACGGGGGCTTGTCTAAAGGTGAAGCTAGCAGCGGAGATTGGGGGTTGTGGGCTTTCTCTGAAGGCGGGTGTCCCACGGGCCTGACACTTAATCTGTTCAGAAAGACCTAAACAGAACTGATATTTTAAAGCTGGCTCATTCCACTGGGTGTCAGAACTCCAGCAATGGAAATCGGCAACATAATCTTCCACTGGACGGCGACCCTGTCGCAAATTATGCAGAGCTGCCTCTAAAAATTTCCGGGAAAGGAACTCGGGGTTCAGGGGTGACACCAGAAGCTGCCTCCTGTGAGGTGCAGGAAACTGCAGCGGCAGGTGCTTCTGGAGGTGTCATCTGTGCCTGTAACTGATTCAGCCTGTCCACAAGCTGGGTAAAGCCTCCCTGCAAGTCCTGGACGGCTCCAAAGAGGGAGGAGATTTGCTGCATCAATGTATCCAAAGGACTAGGTTCCCCACCGGAGCTCATGTTATGGCTGTGTTATACTGCCAGGCTTTCCGGCTACAACCAAGGAAAAGGTAGACTTCTGGCAAGAAGAGATGACTGGGCAGAGCTCCAAATGTGGGTGAAGTAGGGGTTTAATTAAGACTGAAAACAGATACAATTCCTGAGTTGGCGGCAAACAGGCAAGTCTATAAACAATCAGTGTTCAGAGGCTGGCAATAAACGAAAAACAGATTCCAGGGCTGGTGACTGACAGACAAAGTCCATTAAGCAATCTGTGTTTTCAAGCTGGTGACAAATGAAATACAGATTCCAGGGCTGGCGACTGACAGACAAAGTCCATTAAGCAATCTGTGTTTTGAGGCTGGTGATAAATGAAATACAGATTCCAGGGCTGGCGACTTACAGACAAAGTCCAATAAACAATCCAAGATCATGGGCAGGCAGAAAATAAGCAAAGTCCATTAACAATCCAAAACTCGAACCGTCTGATCCATGCGAGGGTTAATCCAATAGCTGGGGAAGCAGGCCAGGTCAAACCAGTATAGCAGTCAGGAGTTGCAGGTAACAGGAATCACAGCTTCCAGGAACTGAGCTCATAACACAGCAAGGAATACAGGCCAGGTGACCATTTAAATAGGGCTGTCAATTAGAGCAGGGAGGTATGTGTCAGAGTCCGAGTGAGGTCACTTCCTGTCCATTCAGAGCCAGGAAACCAGGAAGTAAAATACAAGCCCAAGAGCTTACACTCTAGGCATCTTGCAGTTACAGTGAGCCGAACACCAGGTGGAGCTGTTGAGCAGGGCAATGGATGAACAGCCAGGTCTAAAACAAACACCCAAAGCACTTCTGCAGCTGCATGCAGAGATCAATGAAAGACGCCCAAAAGAGCCTGACAATAGATAGATATTAGATAGATAGATAGATAGATAGATAGATAGATAGATAGATAGATATTGGATGGATAGATATTAGATAGATAGATAGATAGATAGATAGATAGACAGATAGATAGATATTGGATAGAAAGATAGATAGATAGATAGATAGATAGATAGATAGATAGATAGATAAGATAGATAGATAGGTAGATATTGCATAGATAGATATTGGATAAATAGATATTGGATAGATAGATATTGGATAGAAAGATAGATAAGATAAATAGATATTGGATAGATAGATAGATAGATAGATAGATAGATAGATAGATGTATTCTACTGTTTCAATAATACGAGAAAAAGCATCAGAACAGCACTTTATGCATAGCTAACTAATGCATTTAAAAGTGGTAAAGACAGAAGAAACCCCCTTTAACCTTAGCAAACTTCTGAATAAGATGTTAACTTTAACAGATTAATGTATTTTCATAGTGAAAGAATAATCCATTTAATAATCAGCCATTCCACAAGCCTTTATGAGTGACCTCAAAACCCACCTATTCAGCCTATCACTTGGCCTAAATAAAAGACAGCCTGAGCCACTTCAGATCATTTGCCATCATACTAAACATATACTACTTGAGACTTACCTTTTGTCTCCACCCTTTTCCTTTAGATTGTAAGTCCACAAGGGCAGGGCCATCTCTCCTTGTGTATTTCAGTATGACTATGTATTTGTGCTTTTCTGTCATATATTGCACGTTAGTTGTTATATCCTGTTTGTAATTTCACATTGTACAGCGCCATGGAAGATGATGGTGCTTTATACATAAACTTTAATAATACTAATAATACTAATTCCTTTAAAACACCTGTTTAATATATGAAGTTAGAGATACCCTTTAACCAAATAATATAATTAGAGTGGAAACATTTTCCTTTTATATTACAGTATAACATCTGTCAAGACAAGGGTACAAATGTATCAGTAAATGTTTTTAAGGAAAGCACTTGCTTTTATTTTTTCTATCAAATAATTGTGTGACGTCTCCTGGCCTAGAAAGAGTCATTTTTGAAAACTTATTTAGATTTTTTTATATTTTTATGCAGAATTGTCATTACAGGTCTGGCATTAAAGTATTAATGCCACAGTGTTACAACAATGTCATTCCATGTGTTTTCACTTTGTTACTGGTGGATGTGGATGTGTTCAAAAAGAAACTTTAAGCACACAGCAGCAGGCGCTCTATGCTGTAGGGACCAGATCCAGAGCGCCAACGCTGTGTGTTTTTTTGTTGAATATGGTGTGAGTCGCTGAGAGTCGGTCGCACTGAGATGGCGCTACCTTTCGCTCCCTGCAACGCTGTACTGGTGTTAGAACGCCCAACATACATCTCATTCATCAGTGCGGGCCAGGTTACTACACTCTGTTACGGCGCCCGATAGCCGATCACAGCGTCTACTTGGGGTTTAGCAGATTCTCACATTTTCTCTGCACTACTATCTATCTATTGAATCTAATCTATCTGTTTATCTATCTATCCATCCATCATATCTACCTATCTATTTATCTATCATATCTATCTATCTATCTATCTATCTATCTATCTATCTATCTATCTATCTCCTCTATAGTAAGCAGCGTGGGCACAGCAGTCTCTGGATTATCTATAATAAGCAGCATGTGGTGTCAGGCTTATCGGATAAGCAACTGCTATATGTTATTTGTATTATTAAAAGGCCAAACCTACACTAATAAGCATGAGCCTTTCCCCCACCTCAAACTTAACCAATCAAACACAATCAATTATATATTTTGCTTGAAAACATACATACCAGTGTTTTCATGTGATGGCTTTCTCTAAGGAACTCTAATATGTCAACTTGTGTATTGTGGAAGAACGCAGACTGCAATGAGATCATTTGAATACAGAATCTTTCTAATTTCCAGAATCCTGTAAATTATCTTCCTATTAATAATAATAGTAATAATTAATTGCTGCATTCCAGTGAGGTGAAGGATGCTGACCAATAGACATGTAAGTATTTGTACTACCTATCTATTGTATCTAATATATCTGTTGCTTTATCTATCTAACATATCTATCTATCCATTGCATCTATCTATCTATCTATCTATCTATCTATCTATCTATCTATCTATCATCTATCTATCTATCTATCTATCTATCTATCTATCTATCTATCTTATCTATTCATTGCATCTATCTATCTATCTATCTATCTATCTATCTATCTATCTATCTATCCATTGCATTCTATCTATCTATCTTTTTTCTGTTTATCGTATCTAATCTATCTGTTGTTTTTTGTATTATTAAAAGGCCAAACCTACACTAATAACCATGAGCCTTTCCCCCACCTCGGACTTAACCAAACACAATTGTATTATATTATATTTTTATATATCAATTATATATATTGCTTGAAAAATACAACTCCGTGAAGTACTCACCTAGAGATGAGCGAACTTTTGAAAAATTCGATTCGACTGATCCGCCAAATTTTCCGACAAAAAAGCGAATTTATTCGCGACGAATCGCTATTAAAAACGGCTATTTCTGAGCCTCCTAGAGCCTCAATAGGGTTGTAAACCATTCTGCCTTGCTGTAACACGCATAGGATGCGTGCTGGGTTTGTTAAATAATACTTTAAATAAATATCACATGCAGATCAGAGGCATCGCTAATAGAATCGCAGAGCGGCACAATTGCAGAGAGTTGAAGTGGCATCACTATGAGGGGCAGGAGCCCAAACATTGCTTTAAAGAGACACTGGAGTTGGCAGCAGCAGGAGCCCAAAAATTGGATGAATCACACCCTGGAGTTGCAAGCAGCAGCAGGAGCCCAAACATTGGCTGAAAGAGACACTGGAGTTGGCAGCAGCAGGAGTCCAAAAATTGACTGACACACCCTGGAGTTTCAAGCAGCAGCAGCAGCAGTAGCAGCAGGAGCCCAAACATAGCTTGAAAGAGACACTGGAGTTGGCTGCAGGAGCCCAAAGATTAGATGAATCACACCCTGGGGTTGCAAGCAGCAGCAGCAGGAGCCCAAACATAGCTTGAAAGAGACACTGGATTTGGCAGCAGGAGCCCAAAATTGGATGAATCACACCCTGGAGTTGGCGGCAGCAGCAGCAGCAGGAGCCCAACCATTACTTTAAAGAGACACTGGTGTTGGCAGCAGGAGCCCAAAAATTGACTGACACACCCTGGAGTTGGCAGCAGCAGGAGCCCAAACATTACTTTAAAGAGACACTGGAGTTGGCAGCAGGAGCCCAAAAATTGGATGAATCACACCCTGGAGTTGCAAGCAGCAGCATCAGGAGCCCAAATATTACTTTAAAGAGACACTGGAGTTGGCAGCAGGAGCCCAAAAATTGGATGAATCACACCCTAGAGTTGCAAGCAGCAGGAGACCAAACATAGCTTGAAAGAGACACTGGAGTTGGCAGCAGGAGCCCAAAAATTGGATGAATCACACCCTGGAGTTGCAAGCAGCAGCAGGAGCCCAAACATTACTTTAAAGAGACGCTGGGGTTGGCAGCAGGAGCCCAAAAATTGGATGAATCACACCCTGGAGTTGCAAGCAGCAGCAGGAGCCCAAACATTACTTTAAAGAGACACTGGAGTTGGCAGCAGGAGCCCAAAAATGTACTGACACACCCTGGAGTTGGCAGCAGCAGCAGCCGGAGTCCAAACATTACTTTAAAAAGACACTGGAGTTGGCAGCAGGAGCCCAAAAATTCGATGAATCACACCCTGGAGTTGCAAGCAGCAGCAGCAGGAGCCCAAACATTACATTAAAGAGACACTGGAGTTGGCAGCAGGAGCCCAAACATTGGATGAATCACACCCTGGAGTTGCAAGCAGCAGGAGCCCAAACATAGCTTGAAAGAGACACTGGAGTTGGCAGCAGGATCCCAAAAATTTGATGAATCACACCCTGGAGTTGCAAGCAGCAGCAGGAGCTCAAACATTACTTTAAAGAGACACTGGGGTTGGCAGCAGGAGCCCAAAAATTGGATGAATCACACCCTGGAGTTGGCAGCAGCAGCAGCAGGAGCCCAAACATTACTTTAAAGAGACACTGGAGTTGGCAGCAGGAGCCCAAATATTGACTGACACACCCTGGAGTTGGCAGCAGCAGCAGCAGGAGCCCGAATATTACTTTAAAGAGACACTGGAGTTGGCAGCAGGAGCCCAAAAATTGGATGAATCACACCCTGGAGTTGCAAGCAGCAGGAGACCAAACATAGCTTGAAAGAGACACTGGAGTTGGCAGCAGGAGCCCAAAAATTGGATGAATCACACCCTGGAGTTGGCAGCAGCAGGAGCCCGAACATTACTTTAAAGAGACACTGGGGTTGGCTTCAGGAGCCCAAAAATTGGATGAATCACACCCTGGAGTTGCCAGCAGCAGCAGCAGGAGCCCAAACATGACTTTAAAGAGACACTGGAGTTGGCAGCAGGAGCCCAAAAATTGGATGAATCACACCCTGGAGTTGCAAGCAGCAGCAGTAGCCCAAACATTACTTTAAAGAGACACTGGAGTTGGCAGCAGGAGCCCAAAAATTGGATGAATCACACCCTGGAGTTGCAAGCAGCAGCAGCAGGAGCCCAAACATTACTTTAAAGAGACACTGGAGTTGGCAGCAGGAGCCCAAACATTGGATGAATCACACCCTGGAGTTGCAAGCAGCAGGAGCCCAAACATAGCTTGAAAGAGACACTGGAGTTGGCAGCAGGATCCCAAAAATTCGATGAATCACACCCTGGAGTTGCAAGCAGCAGCAGGAGCTCAAACATTACTTTAAAGAGACACTGGGGTTGGCAGCAGGAGCCCAAAAATTGGATGAATCACACCCTGGAGTTGGCAGCAGCAGCAGCAGGAGCCCAAACATTACTTTAAAGAGACACTGGAGTTGGCAGCAGGAGCCCAAATATTGACTGACACACCCTGGAGTTGGCAGCAGCAGCAGCAGGAGCCCAAACATTACTTTAAAGAGACACTGGAGTTGGCAGCAGGAGCCCAAATATTGACTGACACACCCTGGAGTTGGCAGCAGCAGCAGCAGGAGCCCGAATATTACTTTAAAGAGACACTGGAGTTGGCAGCAGGAGCCCAAAAATTGGATGAATCACACCCTGGAGTTGCAAGCAGCAGGAGCCCAAACATAGCTTGAAAGAGACACTGGAGTTGGCAGCAGGAGCCCAAAAATTGGATGAATCACACCCTGGAGTTGGCAGCAGCAGGAGCCCGAACATTACTTTAAAGAGACACTGGGGTTGGCTTCAGGAGCCCAAAAATTGGATGAATCACACCCTGGAGTTGGCAGCAGCAGCAGGAGCCCAAACATTACTTTAAAGAGACACTGGAGTTGGCAGCAGGAGCCCAAAAATTGGATGAATCACACCCTGGAGTTGCAAGCAGCAGCAGTAGCCCAAACATTACTTTAAAGAGACACTGGAGTTGGCAGCAGGAGCCCAAAAATGTACTGACACATCCTGGAGTTGGCAGCAGCAGCAGCCGGAGTCCAAACATTACTTTAAAAAGACACTGGAGTTGGCAGCAGGAGCCCAAAAATTGGATGAATCACACCCTGGAGTTGCAAGCAGCAGCAGCAGGAGCCCAAATATTACTTTAAAGAGACACTGGAGTTGGCAGCAGGAGCCCAAACATTGGATGAATCACACCCTGGAGTTGCAAGCAGCAGGAGCCCAAACATACCTTGAAAGAGACACTGGAGTTGGCAGCAGGATCCCAAAAATTGGATGAATCACACCCTGGAGTTGCAAGCAGCAGCAGGAGCTCAAACATTACTTTAAAGAGACACTGGGGTTGGCAGCAGGAGCCCAAAAATTGGATGAATCACACCCTGGAGTTGGCAGCAGCAGCAGGAGCCCAAGCATTACTTTAAAGAGACACTGGAGTTGGCAGCAGGAGCCCAAAAATTGACTGACACACCCTGGAGTGGGCAGCAGCAGGAGCCCAAACATTACTTTAAAGAGACACTGGAGTTGGCAGCAGGAGCCCAAAAATTGGATGAATCACACCCTGGAGTTGCAAGCAGCAGCATCAGGAGCCCAAATATTACTTTAAAGAGACACTGGAGTTGGCAGCAGGAGCCCAAAAATTGGATGAATCACACCCTAGAGTTGCAAGCAGCAGGAGACCAAACATAGCTTGAAAGAGACACTGGAGTTGGCAGCAGGAGCCCAAAAATTGGATGAATCACACCCTGGAGTTGCAAGCAGCAGCAGGAGCCCAAACATTACTTTAAAGAGACGCTGGGGTTGGCAGCAGGAGCCCAAAAATTGGATGAATCACACCCTGGAGTTGCAAGCAGCAGCAGGAGCCAAAACATTACTTTAAAGAGACACTGGAGTTGGCAGCAGGAGCCCAAAAATGTACTGACACACCCTGGAGTTGGCAGCAGCAGCAGCCGGAGTCCAGACATTACTTTAAAAAGACACTGGAGTTGGCAGCAGGAGCCCAAAAATTCGATGAATCACACCCTGGAGTTGCAAGCAGCAGCAGCAGGAGCCCAAACATTACATTAAAGAGACACTGGAGTTGGCAGCAGGAGCCCAAACATTGGATGAATCACACCCTGGAGTTGCAAGCAGCAGGAGCCCAAACATAGCTTGAAAGAGACACTGGAGTTGGCAGCAGGATCCCAAAAATTTGATGAATCACACCCTGGAGTTGCAAGCAGCAGCAGGAGCTCAAACATTACTTTAAAGAGACACTGGGGTTGGCAGCAGGAGCCCAAAAATTGGATGAATCACACCCTGGAGTTGGCAGCAGCAGCAGCAGGAGCCCAAACATTACTTTAAAGAGACACTGGAGTTGGCAGCAGGAGCCCAAATATTGACTGACACACCCTGGAGTTGGCAGCAGCAGCAGCAGGAGCCCGAATATTACTTTAAAGAGACACTGGAGTTGGCAGCAGGAGCCCAAAAATTGGATGAATCACACCCTGGAGTTGCAAGCAGCAGGAGACCAAACATAGCTTGAAAGAGACACTGGAGTTGGCAGCAGGAGCCCAAAAATTGGATGAATCACACCCTGGAGTTGGCAGCAGCAGGAGCCCGAACATTACTTTAAAGAGACACTGGGGTTGGCTTCAGGAGCCCAAAAATTGGATGAATCACACCCTGGAGTTGCCAGCAGCAGCAGCAGGAGCCCAAACATGACTTTAAAGAGACACTGGAGTTGGCAGCAGGAGCCCAAAAATTGGATGAATCACACCCTGGAGTTGCAAGCAGCAGCAGTAGCCCAAACATTACTTTAAAGAGACACTGGAGTTGGCAGCAGGAGCCCAAAAATTGGATGAATCACACCCTGGAGTTGCAAGCAGCAGCAGCAGGAGCCCAAACATTACTTTAAAGAGACACTGGAGTTGGCAGCAGGAGCCCAAACATTGGATGAATCACACCCTGGAGTTGCAAGCAGCAGGAGCCCAAACATAGCTTGAAAGAGACACTGGAGTTGGCAGCAGGATCCCAAAAATTCGATGAATCACACCCTGGAGTTGCAAGCAGCAGCAGGAGCTCAAACATTACTTTAAAGAGACACTGGGGTTGGCAGCAGGAGCCCAAAAATTGGATGAATCACACCCTGGAGTTGGCAGCAGCAGCAGCAGGAGCCCAAACATTACTTTAAAGAGACACTGGAGTTGGCAGCAGGAGCCCAAATATTGACTGACACACCCTGGAGTTGGCAGCAGCAGCAGCAGGAGCCCAAACATTACTTTAAAGAGACACTGGAGTTGGCAGCAGGAGCCCAAATATTGACTGACACACCCTGGAGTTGGCAGCAGCAGCAGCAGGAGCCCGAATATTACTTTAAAGAGACACTGGAGTTGGCAGCAGGAGCCCAAAAATTGGATGAATCACACCCTGGAGTTGCAAGCAGCAGGAGCCCAAACATAGCTTGAAAGAGACACTGGAGTTGGCAGCAGGAGCCCAAAAATTGGATGAATCACACCCTGGAGTTGGCAGCAGCAGGAGCCCGAACATTACTTTAAAGAGACACTGGGGTTGGCTTCAGGAGCCCAAAAATTGGATGAATCACACCCTGGAGTTGGCAGCAGCAGCAGGAGCCCAAACATTACTTTAAAGAGACACTGGAGTTGGCAGCAGGAGCCCAAAAATTGGATGAATCACACCCTGGAGTTGCAAGCAGCAGCAGTAGCCCAAACATTACTTTAAAGAGACACTGGAGTTGGCAGCAGGAGCCCAAAAATGTACTGACACATCCTGGAGTTGGCAGCAGCAGCAGCCGGAGTCCAAACATTACTTTAAAAAGACACTGGAGTTGGCAGCAGGAGCCCAAAAATTGGATGAATCACACCCTGGAGTTGCAAGCAGCAGCAGCAGGAGCCCAAATATTACTTTAAAGAGACACTGGAGTTGGCAGCAGGAGCCCAAACATTGGATGAATCACACCCTGGAGTTGCAAGCAGCAGGAGCCCAAACATACCTTGAAAGAGACACTGGAGTTGGCAGCAGGATCCCAAAAATTGGATGAATCACACCCTGGAGTTGCAAGCAGCAGCAGGAGCTCAAACATTACTTTAAAGAGACACTGGGGTTGGCAGCAGGAGCCCAAAAATTGGATGAATCACACCCTGGAGTTGGCAGCAGCAGCAGGAGCCCAAGCATTACTTTAAAGAGACACTGGAGTTGGCAGCAGGAGCCCAAAAATTGACTGACACACCCTGGAGTGGGCAGCAGCAGGAGCCCAAACATTACTTTAAAGAGACACTAGAGTTGGCAGCAGGAGCCCAAAAATTGGATGAATCACACCCTGGAGTTGCAAGCAGCAGCAGGAGCCCAAATATTACTTTAAAGAGACACTGGAGTTGGCAGCAGGAGCCCAAAAATTGGATGAATCACACCCTGGAGTTGCAAGCAGCAGGAGCCCAAACATAGCTTGAAAGAGACACTGGAGTTGGCAGCAGGAGCCCACAAATTGGATGAATCACACCCTGGAGTTGGCAGCAGCAGGAGCCCGAACATTACTTTAAAGAGACACTGGAGTTGGCTTCAGGAGCCCAAAAATTGGATGAATCACACCCTGGAGTTGGCAACAGCAGCAGCAGGAGCCCAAACATTACTTTAAAGAGACACTGGAGTTGGCAGCAGGAGCCCAAAAATTGGATGAATCACACCCTGGAGTTGCAAGCAGCAGGAGCCCAAACATAGCTTGAAAGACACACTGGGGTTGGCTTCAGGAGCCCAAAAATTGGATGAATCACACCCTGGAGTTGCAAGCAGCAGCAGCAGGAGCCCAAACATTACTTTAAAGAGACACTGGGGTTGGCTTCAGGAGCCCAAAAATTGGATGAATCACACCCTGGAGTTGGCAGCAGCAGCAGGAGACCAAACATTACTTTAAAGAGACACTGGAGTTGGCAGCAGGAGCCCAAAAATTGGATGAATCACACCCTGGAGTTGGCAGCAGCAGGAGCCCGAACATTACTTTAAAGAGACACTGGGGTTGGCTTCAGGAGCCCAAAAATTGGATGAATCACACCCTGGAGTTGGCAGCAGCAGCAGCAGGAGCCCAAACATTACTTTAAAGAGACACTGGAGTTGGCAGCAGGAGCCCAAAAATTGGATGAATCACACCCTGGAGTTGCAAGCAGCAGCAGGAGCCCAAACATTACCTTAAAGAGACACTGGAGTTGGCAGCAGGAGCCCAAAAATGTACTGACACACCCTGGAGTTGGCAGCAGCAGCAGCCGGAGTCCAAACATTACTTTAAAAAGACACTGGAGTTGGCAGCAGGAGCCCAAAAATTGGATGAATCACACCCTGGAGTTGCAAGCAGCAGCAGCAGGAGCCCAAATATTACTTTAAAGAGACACTGGAGTTGGCAGCAGGAGCCCAAACATTGGATGAATCACACCCTG
The DNA here is from genome assembly GCA_027917425.1 of Gastrophryne carolinensis. Lineage (NCBI taxonomy): Eukaryota > Metazoa > Chordata > Amphibia > Anura > Microhylidae > Gastrophryne > Gastrophryne carolinensis. The sequence continues at coordinate 428,515,151 of CM051238.1, forward strand.
GAGTTGCAAGCAGCAGGAGCCCAAACATAGCTTGAAAGAGACACTGGAGTTGGCAGCAGGATCCCAAAAATTGGATGAATCACACCCTGGAGTTGCAAGCAGCAGCAGGAGCTCAGACATTACTTTAAAGAGACACTGGGGTTGGCAGCAGGAGCCCATAAATTGGATGAATCACACCCTGGAGTTGGCAGCAGCAGCAGGAGCCCAAGCATTACTTTAAAGAGACACTGGAGTTGGCAGCAGGAGCCCAAAAATTGACTGACACACCCTGGAGTTGGCAGCAGCAGGAGCCCAAACATTACTTTAAAGAGACACTAGAGTTGGCAGCAGGAGCCCAAAAATTGGATGAATCACACCCAGGAGTTGCAAGCAGCAGCAGCAGGAGCCCAAATATTACTTTAAAGAGACACTGGAGTTGGCAGCAGGAGCCCAAAAATTGGATGAATCACACCCTGGAGTTGCAAGCAGCAGGAGCCCAAACATAGCTTGAAAGAGACACTGGAGTTGGCAGCAGGAGCCCACAAATTGTATGAATCACACCCTGGAGTTGGCAGCAGCAGGAGCCCGAACATTACTTTAAAGAGACACTGGGGTTGGCTTCAGGAGCCCAAAAATTGGATGAATCACACCCTGGAGTTGGCAGCAGCAGCAGCAGGAGCCCAAACATTACTTTAAAGAGACACTGGAGTTGGCAGCAGGAGCCCAAATATTGACTGACACACCCTGGAGTTGGCAGCAGCAGGAGCCCGAATATTACTTTAAAGAGACACTGGAGTTGGCAGCAGGAGCCCAAAAATTGGATGAATCACACCCTGGAGTTGCAAGCAGCAGGAGCCCAAACATAGCTTGAAAGAGACACTGGAGTTGGCAGCAGGAGCCCAAAAATTGGATGAATCACACCCTGGAGTTGGCAGCAGCAGGAGCCCGAACATTACTTTAAAGAGACACTGGGGTTGGCTTCAGGAGCCCAAAAATTGGATGAATCACACCCTGGAGTTGCCAGCAGCAGCAGCAGGAGCCCAAACATTACTTTAAAGAGACACTGGAGTTGGCAGCAGGAGCCCAAAAATTGGATGAATCACACCCTGGAGTTGCAAGCAGCAGCAGTAGCCCAAACATTACTTTAAAGAGACACTGGAGTTGGCAGCAGGAGCCCAAAAATGTACTGACACACCCTGGAGTTGGCAGCAGCAGCAGCCGGAGTCCAAACATTACTTTAAAAAGACACTGGAGTTGGCAGCAGGAGCTCAAAAATTGGATGAATCACACCCTGGAGTTGCAAGCAGCAGCAGCAGGAGCCCAAATATTACTTTAAAGAGACACTGGAGTTGGCAGCAGGAGCCCAAACATTGGATGAATCACACCCTGGAGTTGCAAGCAGCAGGAGCCCAAACATACCTTGAAAGAGACACTGGAGTTGGCAGCAGGATCCCAAAAATTGGATGAATCACACCCTGGAGTTGCAAGCAGCAGCAGGAGCTCAAACATTACTTTAAAGAGACACTGGGGTTGGCAGCAGGAGCCCAAAAATTGGATGAATCACACCCTTGAGTTGGCAGCAGCAGCAGCAGGAGCCCAAGCATTACTTTAAAGAGACACTGGAGTTGGCAGCAGGAGCCCAAAAATTGACTGACACACCCTGGAGTGGGCAGCAGCAGGAGCCCAAACATTACTTTAAAGAGACACTAGAGTTGGCAGCAGGAGCCCAAAAATTGGATGACTCACACCCTGGAGTTGCAAGCAGCAGCAGCAGGAGCCCAAATATTACTTTAAAGAGACACTGGAGTTGGCAGCAGGAGCCCAAAAATTGGATGAATCACACCCTGGAGTTGCAAGCAGCAGCAGGAGCCCAAACATTACTTTAAAGAGACACTGGGGTTGGCTTTTGGAGCCCAAAAATTGGATGAATCACACCCTGGAGTTGCAAGCAGCAGGAGCCCAAACATAGCTTGAAAGAGACACTGGAGTTGGCAGCAGGAGCCCACAAATTGGATGAATCACACCCTGGAGTTGGCAGCAGCAGCAGGAGCCCAAACATTACTTTAAAGAGACACTGGGGTTGGCTTCAGGAGCCCAAAAATTGGATGAATCACACCCTGGAGTTGGCAACAGCAGCAGCAGGAGCCCAAACATTACTTTAAAGAGACACTGGAGTTGGCAGCAGGAGCCCAAAAATTGGATGAATCACACCCTGGAGTTGCAAGCAGCAGCAGGAGCCCAAACATTACTTTAAAGAGACACTGGGGTTGGCTTTTGGAGCCCAAAAATTGGATGAATCACACCCTGGAGTTGCAAGCAGCAGGAGCCCAAACATAGCTTGAAAGACACACTGGGGTTGGCTTCAGGAGCCCAAAAATTGGATGAATCACACCCTGGAGTTGCAAGCAGCAGCAGCAGCAGGAGCCCAAACATTACTTTAAAGAGACACTGGGGTTGGCTTCAGGAGCCCAAAAATTGGATGAATCACACCCTGGAGTTGGCAGCAGCAGCAGGAGCCCAAACATTACTTTAAAGAGACACTGGAGTTGGCAGCAGGAGCCCAAAAATTGGATGAATCACACCCTGGAGTTGGCAGCAGCAGCAGCAGGAGCCCAAACATTACTTTAAAGAGACACTGGAGTTGGCAGCAGGAGCCAAAAAATTGGATGAATCACACCCTGGAGTTGCAAGCAGCAGCAGGAGCCCAAACATTACTTTAACCCCCTTGGCGGTGATCCATAGCGTGACTCGGGGTTAATTTGCGCTGTAAGTGGCGGTAACCCCGAGTCAAGCTCGGGATCGTTCTGGGAGCAAGAGCGGGCGGCGCAGCCTCCTTACCTTCTCCCTGTGATCCAGCGATGTCTCCGCCGCGATCGCAGGTGAGAGCCGCGGCTGCGGCGTCCGTCTCCGCTTCCGGGTTCCGTCTCTGTGAGCCGCAGAGGCTCATGGGGGCAGAGCCGTGTGTCAGAAACAAATGCAATGGTAACACTTTCGTTACCATTGCATTTGTCTATTTCACAACGCCAGGGAGGTTAAAGAGACAATGGGGTTGGCTTTTGGAGCCCAAAAATTGGATGAATCACACCCTGGAGTTGCAAGCAGCAGGAGCCCAAACATAGCTTGAAAGACACACTGGGGTTGGCTTCAGGAGCCCAAAAATTGGATGAATCACACCCTGGAGTTGCAAGCAGCAGCAGGAGCCCAAACATTACTTTAAAGAGACACTGGAGTTGGCAGCAGGAGCCCAAAAATTGGATGAATCACACCCTGGAGTTGGCAGCAGCAGCAGCAGGAGCCCAAACATTACTTTAAAGAGACACTGGGGTTGGCTTCAGGAGCCCAAAAATTGGATGAATCACACCCTGGAGTTGGCAGCAGCAGCAGGAGCCCAAACATTACTTTAAAGAGACACTGGAGTTGGCAGCAGGAGCCCAAAAATTGGATGAATCACACCCTGGAGTTGGCAGCAGCAGCAGCAGGAGCCCAAACATTACTTTAAAGAGACACTGGAGTTGGCAGCAGGAGCCCAAAAATTGGATGAATCACACCCTGGAGTTGGCAGCAGCAGCAGCAGGAGCCCAAACATTACTTTAAAGAGACACTGGGGTTGGCTTCAGGAGCCCAAAAATTGGATGAATCACACCCTGGAGTTGCCAGCAGCAGCAGCAGGAGCCCAAACATTACTTTAAAGAGACACTGGAGTTGGCAGCAGGAGCCCAAAAATTGGATGAATCACACCCTGGAGTTGCAAGCACCAGCAGGAGCCCAAACATTACTTTAAAGAGACACTGGGGTTGGCAGCAGGAGCCCAAAAATTGGATGAATCACACCCTGGAGTTGCCAGCAGCAGCAGCAGGAGCCCAAACATTACTTTAAAGAGACACTGGAGTTGGCAGCAGGAGCCCAAAAGTTGAATGAATCACACCCTGGAGTTGCAAGCAGCAGCAGGAGCCCAAACATTACTTTAAATAGACACTGGAGTTGGCAGCAGGAGCCCAAAAATTGAATGAATCACACCCTGGAGTTGCAAGCAGCAGCAGGAGCCCAAATATTACTTTAAAGAGACACTGCAGTTGGCAGCAGGAGCCCAAAAATTGGATGAATCACACCCTGGAGTTGGCAGCAGCAGCAGCAGGAGCCCAAACATTACTTTAAAGAGACACTGGGGTTGGCAGCAGGAGCCCAAAAATTGGATGAATCACACCCTGGAGTTGGCAGCAGCAGGAGCCCAAACATTACTTTAAAGAGACACTGGGGTTGGCAGCAGGAGCCCAAAAATTGGATGAATCACACCCTGGAGTTGGCAGCAGCAGCAGCAGGAGCCCAAACATTACTTTAAAGAGACACTGGAGTTGGCAGCAGGAGCCCAAAAATTGAATGAATCACACCCTGGAGTTGCAAGCAGCAGCAGCAGGAGCCCAAATATTACTTTAAAGAGACACTGGAGTTGGCAGCAGGAGCCCAAAAATTGGATGAATCACACCCTGGAGTTGGCAGCAGCAGCAGCAGGAGCTCGAACATTACTTTAAAGAGACACTGGGGTTGGCTTCAGGAGCCCAAAAATTGGATGAATCACACCCTGGAGTTGCAAGCAGCAGCAGCAGGAGGCCAAACATTGGCTGAAAGGCACACCCTGAAGTTGGCATCAGCAGGAGCCCAAAAATTGGCCTAAAGACATAAATATGTTTTGCACCATTTGGAAAGTCTAAAACGTGGCACCATGCTGAATCTAGTCGCATGCATCAGGCATTGGTGGGTGGAAATCCTGGCTGATCCATCCCTGATTCATTTTGACAAAGGTGAGTCTCTCCACATTTTTAGTTGACAGACGAGTTCTCCTCGCCGTAACTATGGCCCCTGCCGCACTAAACACCCGCTCAGATGGCACGCTACTTGCCGGGCAGGACAGCTTTTCCAGGGCAAACTCTGCTAGTAGCGGCCACAAATCAAGTTTGGCTGCCCAGAAGTCCAGCGGATCCTCAAGGTGTGTTGGCATGGTCATGTCAAAGTATGACATGACCTGCTGGTTCAGGTCCTGCTCCAGGTCTTCCTGCTGCTCATGAGTAGCCTCACTATGCGGGTGTAGAAAGCTACTCATTAGCGACTGAAGACTGAGGCTGCTGCTGATGGAGCTGCTGCTGCTGCTCCTGCCAACCCCCCCAGCAGCCATGGTAGTGGAAGGTGAGCGCAGAGGTCCCCTCGAGTCAGACCTGCGAGAGTATGGACCATGGCGCAGATAGGCATCGGCCAACTGCCTACGTAGAATGTCTTTGTAGTAGTTCAGTTTGTCCTCCCTCTCGGTGGGTTTAAAAAATGCCCCCATTTTGTGCCGGAAGCGAGGGTCCAATAAGGTGGACAGCCAGAAGTCATCCCGCCGACAGATGGAAACAATTCTGGGGTCACTACGCAAGCACGTGAGCATGCTTCCTGCCATTTGCGTAAGTGACTCGGATGGACTACCTGTCTCCATCTCCACTGCATACTGCCACGGTGTGTCAGGGTCCTCTGTCTTGCATTCCTCAAAAACCTCTAGCTCCTCTGGCTGCTCCTGCTCCTCCTCTCCTGTCCGCTGACTAGATAAACCAGCCATTTCGCCAAGCCTAAACTGTGTTTCGCTGGGCAACTCCTCCTCCTCTTCCTCCTCCTCCTCCAGTTCAGCTCCAACGGGGTTCATGTGGCCGTAAGATGTAAACGCCATGTCTCCAGTGCCCTGACCAGCCATGGTTTCCAACATGTGCTGTAGTACATGAAGCAGTGGAATCACGTCGTTCATCCCGTAATCCTGCCGACTGACAAATAAAGTGGCTTCCTCAAAGGGCCTGAGCAAACGGCAGGTGTCACGTATGAGCTGCCACTGGTTGACATTGAAGTTACACAGAGGAGTCCCCCTATCCGCTTGGATCATCAGGAAATCCGTGATGGCTTTTCTCTGTTCATATAATCGGTCCAACATGTGAAGGGTGGAATTCCAACGGGTGGAAACATCGCAAATCAGACTATGTTTTGGGATACCGTTCTGACGCTGTAGCTCAAGAAGGGTGTGTTTGGCGGTGTATGAGTGGCTGAAGTGCATGCAAAGTTTCCTTGAAGTTGTTAGGATGTCTTGCATATGGGGGGAGCACTTCAGAAACCGCTTGACAACCAGATTGAAGACGTGAGCCATGCAGGGGGCATGGGTCAGGCTTCCTTGGCGCAGCGCAGACAAAATGATCTTCCCATTGTCGGTAACCATGATTCCCATTTTAAATTTTCTTGGAGTAAGCCATGTTTGGATTTCCTGATGAATAAATTTAAGCAGTTCCTCCCCTGTGTGACTCCTTTCGCCAAGACAAACCATGTGAAGCACTGCGTGACACCTCCGTGCCCTGCACACATGGTAGACTGGAGGGGCACTGAGACTTGAGCCTACAGTGGAGGGTGAGGAGATGGCGGAGGATGAGGAGGCCCGAGTCGCACAGTGTCACAGGCCCAATGGGCAGGGAACGCGGGGGCCGAAGCGGCGTGACCTGTCCAAGTTGCTGCTGCAAAGGGACCACATTCACCCAGTGGGCCGTAAACGACATGTACTGTCCCTGACCGTAGTTACAGCTCCAGACGTCGGCGCTGTCATGCACTTTGCTACACACCGACAGGCTCAAGGACTGGCCCACCTTCTGTTCAACAAAAGTGTGCAGCGCTGGTACTGCCTTCTTGGCAAAGAAATGACGGCTTGGGACTCTCCACCTCGGCTCGGCACAAGCCATCAGTTCTCTGAAAGGTGCAGAGTCCACCACCTGAAAAGGGAGCGACTGCAGCACCAGCAACTTGGACAGGAGCACATTCAGCTTCTGCACCGTAGGATGAGTGGGCGCATACTGCTGTCTCTTGGACATGGCTTCGCTGATGGATTGCTGGTGGGACGCATGACTTGGAGGAGGAGGAGCAGGAGCGACAGAGGATGGGTATGACGCACAGCTGCCTTCGGCTGAGGTGCTGGAGCCTTGGCTGGCAGAAATTGGGAGCGGCGTGCCACATGGTGAGGAAGCAGACTTGACCACCCCTTGGGAGCCTCGGTTCTCCCAGGTCGCTTTATGGTGACGCATCATATGTTGATGCAGGGCCGTGGTGCCAACATTTGGGCCCTGGCCACGCTTCACCTGCCTACATATCTTGCATGTGGCCATGTTACCCACCTGCGCCCCTCTTCTCCTGATGATGACGATGAAGCCCCTTCATCACCCGGCTCCCAAGTGCGATCGGCTTCATCGTCATCATCATTATCACCGAGTTGTGGCTGTACGTCACTGATGTTCGTGGATTCGTCAACAGTGTCTGGCGCAGGAGCTGGAACGCTCGCAGCACCCACGACACTGTCCACATCACTATTTGTCTGCCTAGCTAAAGAAGCCACCTCCATTTCTTGGCTGGGCAGTAGCTGCTGACTGTCCTCTATCTGATCGTCCTCTTCACTAAAGAGTGGAGCTGAACCCAAAGCATAGGATACGTCGCTGGGGGAGGGAACGGCGTAGGACAGAAGCAATGGGAGGACAGGGACTGCTCTCGGGGCATGCCAACTCAGGGTTGTGTCAGAGGAACCTACCGACCCTAGACTGGGGGTCTCAGACGTAACTTGATGATGTTGTTGATGAGCGCGTTAACCAATCTACCACGGCAGATGCGTTACTGGTGGAGACACGACTGCTAGCAGATACTGGCAGACCAGGTCTCTCACCGTGACTCCTGCTGCCACTCGCCCCTAGTCTGCTGCGACCTCTGCCTGCTGAATCTTGGCCTCTGCCACTCCTCTTTGAACATTCTGGCACTTGTCTGCCTGATATTTTTATGTATTTGCTTATTTAGTATAAACAGATAGGGTTCAAGGTGCAGCTTTGGGGTGCCCTGCTGCCTGGTTTATTAAAAGCAGTCAAAAACAAATGGGATGGCCCCACAGCAGACTTGAGATCAGTATATATGCACACAGCAACAGTGTCTAAGCATGCTCATACAGGCCAAATTACTTTAAATAAGTTGGCAGCTTAGAGTAAATACAGAGGCTAATGGTATGTTACAGAATGGGATGCCTCACAGCAGACTTGAGATCAGTATATATGCACACAGCAACAGTGTCTAAGCAGGCTCATACAGGCCAAATTACTTTAAATAGGTTTGCAGCTTAGAGTAAATACAGAGGCTAATGGTATGTTACAGAAGGGGATGCCCCCACAGCAGACTTGAGATCAGTATATATGCACACAGCAACAGTATCTAAGCAGGCTCATACAGGCCAAATTACTTTAAATAAGTTTGCAGCTTAGAGTAAATACAGAGGCTAATGGTATGTTACAGAATGGGATGCCTCACAGCAGAATTGAGATCAGTATATATGCACACAGCAACAGTGTCTAAGCAGGCTCATACAGGCCAAATTACTTTAAATAAGTTTGCAGCTTAGAGTAAATACAGAGGCTAATGGTATGTTACAGAATGGGATGCCCCCACAGCAGACTTGAGATCAGTATATATGCACACAGCAACAGTGTCTAAGCAGGCTCATACAGGCCAAATTACTTTAAATAAGTTTGCAGCTTAGAGTAAATACAGAGGCTAATGGTATGTTACAGAATGGGATGCCTCACAGCAGACTTGAGATCAGTATATATGCACACAGCAACAGTGTCTAAGCAGGCTCATACAGGCCAAATTACTTTAAATAAGTTTGCAGCTTAGAGTAAATACAGAGGCTAATGGTATGTTACAGAATGGGATGGCCCCACAGCAGACTTGAGATCAGTATATATGCACAGCAACAGTGTCTAAGCAGGCTCATACAGGCCAAATTACTTTAAATAAGTTTGCAGCTTAGAGTAAATACAGAGGCTAATTGTATGTTACAGAATGGGATGCCTCACAGCAGACTTGAGATCAGTATATATGCACACAGCAACAGTGTCTAAGCAGGCTCATACAGGCCAAATTACTTTAAATAAGTTTGCAGCTTAGAGTAAATACAGAGGCTAATGGTATGTTACAGAATGGGATGCCTCACAGCAGACTTGAGATCAGTATATATGCACACAGCAACAGTGTCTAAGCAGGCTCATACAGGCCAAATTACTTTAAATAAGTTTGCAGCTTAGAGTAAATACAGAGGCTAATGGTATGTTACAGAATGGGATGGCCCCACAGCAGACTTGAGATCAGTATATATGCACACAGCAACAGTGTCTAAGTAGGCTCATACAGGCCAAATTACTTTAAATAAGTTTGCAGCTTAGAGTAAATACAGAGGCTAATGGTATGTTACAGAATGGGATGGCCCCACAGCAGACTTGAGATCAGTATATATGCACAGCAACAGTGTCTAAGCAGGCTCATACAGGCCAAATTACTTTAAATAAGTTTGCAGCTTATAGTAAATACAGAGGCTAATGGTATGTTACAGAATGGGATGCCCCCACAGCAGACTTGAGATCAGTATATATGCACACAGCAACAGTGTCTAAGCAGGCTCATACAGGCCAAATTACTTTAAATAAGTTTGCAGCTTAGAGTAAATACAGAGGCTAATGGGATGTTACAGAATGGGATGCCCCCACAGCAGACTTGAGATCAGTATATATGCACACAGCAACAGTGTCTAAGCAGGCTCATACAGGCCAAATTACTTTAAATAAGTTTTCAGCTTAGAGTAAATACAGAGGCTAATGGTATGTTACAGAATGGGATGCCTCACAGCAGACTTGAGCTCAGTATATATGCACACAGCAACAGTGTCTAAGCAGGCTCATACAGGCCAAATTACTTTAAATAAGTTTGCAGCTTAGAGTAAATGCAGAGGCTAATGGTATGTTACAGAATGGGATGCCTCAAAGCAGACTTGAGATCAGTATATATGCACACAGCAACAGTGTCTAAGCAGGCGCATACAGGCCAAATTACTTTAAATAAGTTTGCAGCTTAGAGTAAATACAGAGGCTAATGGTATGTTACAGAATGGGATGGCCCCACAGCAGACTTGAGATCAGTATATATGAACACAGCAACAGTGTCTAAGCAGGCTCATACAGGCCAAATTACTTTAAATAAGTTTGCAGCTTAGAGTAAATACAGAGGCTAATGGTATGTTACAGAATGGGATGGCCCCACAGCAGACTTGAGATCAGTATATATGCACACAGCAACAGTGTCTAAGCAGGCTCATACATGCCAAATTACTTTAAATAAGTTTGCAGCTTAGAATAAATACAGAGGCTAATGGTATGTTACAGAATGGGATGCCCCCACAGCAGACTTGAGATCAGTATATATTCACACAGCAACAGTGTCTAAGCAGGCTCATACAGGCCAAATTACTTTAAATAAGTTTGCAGCTTAGAGTAAATACAGAGGCTAATGGTATGTTACAGAATGTGATTCCTCACAGCAGACTTGAGATCAGTATATATGCACACAGCAACAGTGTCTAAGCAGGCTCATACAGGCCAAATTACTTTAAATAAGTTTGCAGCTTAGAGTAAATACAGAGGCTAATGGTATGTTACAGAATGGGATGCCCCCACAGCAGACTTGAGATCAGTATATATGCACACAGCAACAGTGTCTAAGCAGGCTCATACAGTCCAAATTACTTTAAATAGGTTTGCAGCTTAGAGTAAATACAGAGGCTAATGGTATGTTACAGAATGGGATGCCTCACAGCAGACTTGAGATCAGTATATATGCACACAGCAACAGTGTCTAAGCAGGCTCGTACAGGCCAAATTACTTTAAATAAGTTTGCAGCTTAGAGTAAATACAGAGGCTAATGGTATGTTACAGAATGGGATGGCCCCACAGCAGACTTGAGATCAGTATATATGCACACAGCAACAGTGTCTAAGCAGGCTCATACAGGCCAAATTACTTTAAATAAGTTTGCAGCTTAGAGTAAATACAGAGGCTAATGATATGTTACAGAATGGGATGCCCCCACAGCAGACTTGAGATCAGTATATATGCACACAGCAACAGTGTCTAAGCAGGCTCATACAGGCCAAAGTACTTTAAATAAGTTTGCAGCTTAGAGTAAATACAGAGGCTAATGGTATGTTACAGAATGGAATGCCTCACAGCAGACTTGAGATCAGTATATATGCACACAGCAACAGTGTCTAAGCAGGCTCATACAGGCCAAATTACTTTAAATAAGTTTGTAGCTTAGAGTAAATACAGAGGCTAATGGTATGTTACAGAATGGGATGCCTCACAGCAGACTTGATATCAGTATATATGCACACAGCAACAGTGTCTAAGCAGGCTCATACAGGCCAAATTACTTTAAATAAGTTTGCAGCTTAGAGTAAATACAGAGGCTAATGGTATGTTACAGAACGGGATGCCCCCACAGCAGACTTGAGATCAGTATATATGCACAGCAACAGTGTCTAAGCAGGCTCATACAGGCCAAATTACTTTAAATAAGTTTGCAGCTTAGAGTAAATACAGAGGCTAATGAGATTTTACAAAATGGTAATGTTCCCACAGCAGACTTGAGATCAGTTCAGTATATATGCACAGTAAAAGTGTATAAGCAGCCTGAAAACGCTAAGAAAGCCAGTCAGCCAGCCAGTAACAAAAAAAAAATCTCCCTGTGACTGCCTCCGATTTTTCCTAACTTTCCCTGCTTCTCGCTGACTTCCTGCCTGTCTCCTGCCTGTCTCCTGCCTGTCCCTGTCTGTCCCTGGCTCTCTAACTGTCTCTCCCTGACTACAGCAGTGTTCTGTCTCTCACGAATGCAATAGAGAAATGAGGAAAAGCAAGATGTCCGCCGCCTTAAATAGCGCTGTGACGTCACCGGGCTTGCTGGCTGCTGATAGGCTGCATGTGACTGCCCCAGCATGCACTGGAGCAGGGTAGATGTCTGGACATGTCCCGTCCGCCATCTGAGAATGCCTGTAATGTAAATGAATGGATGTTAAAGAAAAACTTCGAGCGATCGAAGCACGGGGAAATTCGGATTCGATCGGAATAGAAATTTTTCATGAAATTCGGATCGAATCTGGGTTCGTCCGGATCGATTCACTCATCCCTATACTCACCTGTAGAGTTGGTATTATACGCATACAGCACGTCCTGCTCCAGTATTAGTCATAACATGTGGGTAGTCCTCCGCCTCCGGCGCCGTGCACTGCAGACATGTAGAAAACAAGCTCCTCCCGGCCCTTCATATACCGAGGGACCTCCCACAAATCCCCAGCATTGAAAAGCAGTGAGATATAGAGACCAGGAGAAAGCAACCACCCAAAACTGGCAAAAATATCAAAGAGAACAATCACCAACAGGGGATCCAGAACAAGGTGAAACAGGGTGGGGTGGAGCAGGACGTGCTGTATGCGTATAATACCAACTCTACAGGTGAGTACTTCACAGAGTTGTATTATTCTAAGCATACAGCACGTCCTGCTCCAGTAGTAGTAATAACATGTGGGACATCCAATAGCAGTGTCCATAAAGAAGGGTGGGATCCCCAACAGAAGGCAGCAGCAAGCAGTCTAAACTACTGCCGCCTGCAGAACCTTGCGGCCAAACACAGCGTCAGCTCAGGCCCGAACATCAACCTTGTAAAACTTAGTAAAGGTATGTACAGAAGACCAAGTAGCGGCCTTGTTCAACAGAGGCCTGGTGCTGAAAAGCCCAAGAAGCCCCAACAGCTCTAGTAGAGTGAGCAGTAAGACGAAAGGGGGGAGTCTTCCCCTTGGCAGTGTAGGCTTGAACCACAGCCTGACAAATCCATTTACTGATGGTAGACTTGGCGGGAGCCAAACCCTTCCTAGGCCCATGAGGCACAACGAAGAGAGCATCCGTCTTCCTAAAGGCCTGCGTGGTAACCAAGTAAGACTTGACACACCTGACCACATCCAAGGAATGCAAAACCCTTTCCTTAGGGTTACTAGGATTGGGGCACAAGGAAGGAAGTATGATATCTTGATTCAAATGAAATGCAGACACAACCTTAGGCAGGAAGTCTGGCTTGAAGTGAAACACCACCTTGTCCCGGTGTCTCTCAAAGTAGGGAGGCTGAATAGACAAAGCAGCCAACTCAGACACACGTCTGACCGAAGTAATGGCTACAAGGAAGACAACCTTGAGCGTGAGCACAGCTAGGGCGGCCTCATGGATAGGCTCAAATGGAGCCCCCTGCAGGGCCGACAACACCAAGTTCAGGTCCCAAACAGGAACCATAGGTTTCCGAGGAGGGCGCACATGAGTGACCCCCTGAAAGAAGGTCTTGATAAGAGAGTGATGGGCAAAAGTCTTCTGAAAGAAGATGGACAGGGCCGAAACCTGGCCCTTCAAGGTACTGAGCTTGAGACCTAAGTCTAGGCCATGTTGTAAGAACTCCAGCACCCTGGATACTAAGAATTCCCGGGAGGGAAGAGACCTGGATTCACACCAGTCAATGTAAGCCCGCCACACTCTATAGTAGATGGCAGCAGAAGTCTTCTTCCTGGCTTGGACCATGGTAGCCACAACAGACGCAGACAAACCTTTTTCCCTCAAGATGGCGGTTTCAATAGCCAGGCCGTCAAAGCCAGCGTTAGTAAATTGGGATGGCGTAGCAACCCTTGGGTCAGAAGGTCTGGTAACCTTGGCAGATCGCACTGATCTACTGCCATTTGAACCACGTCCGCGAACCACACTCTTCTTGGCCACCTTGGGGCCACCAGAATCGCGGGTACCCCTTCCAGAGCGATCTTGCGCAGCACTCTGCCCAGAAGGGGAATTGGTGGAAACACATACAGGAGCCGAAACTCCTTCCAAGACATTGACAGGGCATCCGTGGCCAGAGCCAGAGGATCCTGAGACAGGGATACAAAGCTCGGGAGCTTGTGATTGTGACGTGACGCAAAGAGATCCACGTCCGGCACACCCCAACGGTGACAAAGTGACTGAAATACCCTGTCGCAGAGGGACCATTCCCCCTGACGGGACGACCCCCTGCTCAGAGCATCTGCTAGCAGATTCTCCGTCCCCGGAATCTAGACAGCCGATATGCATTGTACATTGGTCTCTGCCCAAGTTAGAATCAGAGACACCTCCTGGAGAGCACCCTTGCTCCGGGTTCCTCCCTGATGATTGATGTAGGCTACGGCCGTCCTGTTGTCTGAGCGTACCTGAACCGCCAGACCCTTCAGGCGCTGGGTCAATCTTTCCAGCACCAACCCGACCTCCCTGAGTTCCAGGACATTGATAGGAAGATGGGCCTCCTGAGGGCCCCATCTCCCCTGGAAGCGCAGGGACTTCCAGAAACCCCCCCAGCCCGAAAGACTGGCATCCGTCGTGACCGTCTCCCAGGAGGGAGCCAGGAAGGATCTGCCCCTTGTCAAATTCCTGTGGTCCAACCACCACGCAAGGGATTGTCTGACCGAGGGGGGAATCACCCAGCTGTCGTCCAGAGATGCTGGGTCCTTGTTCCATACTGACAGAAGGTGAAGCTGCAGAGTTCTCAGATGAAACTGGGCATAGGGCACCGCCTCGAAGCTTGCCACCATCGAGCCCACCAACTGCATTCCCTGCCAGATAGAGGGATGAGGGTTCGCGAGCAGGGATCTCGCCTGGGTTATCAGAGCTTCCACCTTTTGCGGGGGAAGGAATATCCTTGATTGAACCGAGTCCAGAATCATCCCCAGAAACGGGGTCACTGAGGAGGGGGACAGAGAGGACTTTGGGTAATTGATCACCCAGCCGAAGGACTCCAGGGTGGACACCACCAACCGAGTGTCCAGCTCTGCCTGCTGCAGAGACTGAGAGGTGATGAGAATATCGTCCAGGTAGGGCAACACACGTATGCCCTTTAGTGATAAGAGAGACATCACCCCTGCCAGCACCTTGGTGAAGACCCTGGGGGCCGGCGTGAAGCCGAATGGGAGGGCCACGAACTGATAGTGCTGATCCAACAGCGCAAATCTGAGGAACCTTTGGTGCCCTGAAAACACCGGCACGTGCAGGTAAGCGTCCTTGATGTCCACAGATGTCATGAAGTCCCCTGGACGCAGCGAGGCAATGGCCTAGTGCAGAGTCTCCATACGAAAATGCCTGCTTCTGACAAACTTGTTTAGGATTTTCAAATCCAGAATGGGTCTGACTGACCGGTCCTTTTTGGGGACCGTGAACAGGTTGGAATAAAACCCCATGCCCCTGTCTCTTAAGGGGACCTCGCAGATGACCCCGAGCTCCAGAAGGTCCTGCACAGCCAGCATCAAGACCCGAGCTGAGGCAGGATCCTGCGGGATCCGAGACCCGACGAACCTGGTAGAGGGCAGCACAGTGAATTCTATCTAGTAACCGGAGGAGACTACCTCCTGAATCCACCGGTCTGGGACAAGGCGTCTCCAGACATGCTCGAAGTTCTGAAGACGTCCCCCCACCCTGACGGGCGACGGCGCCCCTTCATGCTTGGGGGGTCTTGGGGGGGGCTTTGGGCTTGGGCCCCCAGGAGGAGCCGGGACGGCGTCCTCTGTTCTTGTTCCAGGGTTCTGAGCGCGACCCAGAGAAGCACACCTCTCTACCTTGCTTGTTCCCCCGGTAGGGGGTAGAATGGGAGCTTGGACCACAAGGGCCGAAACTGACGCTTGCGCTGGGGCAGCTTGCCCCCCTTGGCAAAGATATCTAATCTTTCTCCAAACAGGTGCAGCCCTTTAAATGGGAGCCCTGTAAGGGCCTTCTTGGCGACATTGTCAGCAGCCCACTGGCATAACCAGACCGCACGGCGTATGGCCACCACCAGAGCAGAGGATCTAGCACTCAGCTTAATAGCATTGTCCGATGCAAATAGGATATAATTCACAAAGGTCTCACAGGTGGCCAGAGCATTGGCGGCATCAGAGGGCAAGTCATCCGCCCCTTCCAGAGCAGTCTTAACCACAGTCCTGAGCACCACCGCCGTGATGGCTAAGGCGCAAACCGGGCGGAGCGACGCTCCCCCAAATGCAAAGGCGTGACATGCCAATTGATCAACTCGCCGATCCTCTAGATCCCGCAGCATAGTAGTGTCAGGGGAGTGCATAATAGAGGTATTGGACAGACTCAGAATCTGGGCATCGACCTCGGGCGCCGATGTCCAGCACTTAACCAGATCGGCAGGAAATGGATACTTCTTATCCACAGCCTTGGGGATTCCCTGGAGTTTACTGGGATGTTCCCATTCTTTCAGCACTAGGTTATTAAAGTGAGTTTGTTCGGGAAACTCCAACCGCACCCTAGCGGTATGAAACAGATCGCCCCGCTGCCGAGGTGCCGCGGGAGGGGGGGAGAGGGATAAAACATCAAAGATCTGAGACAACCGTCTGTCAATGTCGTCCTGGGACCAAAGATCAGAGCCAGACTCCTCCTGACTCCTGGACTCGTCCTCGTAGGATCCTGAGTCAGATAGCAGTTCCCCTTCCTCTGATGGGGACTGAGCATAGGAAAGCAGCAAATCATCAGATTCTACAGGGAGAATAGTAGCTTCAGGGTTCAAATGACGCTTCTTGTCAGTAGCCTTGCGCGACAGGGAGCCAGCAATAAAGCTTTCCACACTGGCCAATCTAGAGGCCAAATCAGCGTGAGAATCCCCACTAGTTATGCTCAAGCTAGGGGGAGTAGGGGAAATAAGGCGAGGTGCGGGCCCAGCCTCGGAAGAGGTGGGGAGACCGGCTAGCGCCTGTTGAGCACAAGGTACGCAGACCCGTGAATTGTCACTGCTGCTAGGTGAAACCCCACAAGCTGCACACAGACGGGCTTGTCCCAGGGGGACCCCGTTCGCAATGTCCTGGGATGCCTCCATATGGTGATTATTAACTTCAATGTGCCAGTAGGGATTGACGCTTTAAGCAACCCTGGATGCCCCTATGACCCGCTGGGAAGTGGGAGTGATATCTGAAAAATGGTCTGGACCCCAGCTTAACATGGCACTGGATGAGATGGCGGAAAAGAGGCTTAGGTGGGGCAAACAGAGGTACTATGCGAGAGCCAATAAACCTGATACCCCCCTGGCTAACAGATTGCGATGCTCGTGGCCGCGGCAGTCCTTGGTCTCGCTTAGAACCCCTGAGGGGAACCTCACAGCTAACCCTCTTAAGATCATACAAATATTCAGAAGCCTATTAAGCAAACTTTACAAGCCCCCCCACGCGTTCCCCCGAGAGGCAGCGGGCAGATTTCTAGATTCCGTCTCACTACCTAAGCTGCAGGACGCCCATAAGGAGAGTCTTGACGCAGACATTACGATCCCAGAGGTATTTTGAGAGCCATTAGGAGTCTTAAGACATCCAAAGTGCCCGGACCAGATGGATTCTCGGCCCTATATTTCAAAAAATATGTCACAGAACTGGCCCCCTATCTAACTGCCATGTTTAACTCCCTTAAAGAACAGGGTTCTTTACATCAGTCATCTTTGGAGGCCTACATAAGTATGATTCCAAAGCCTGATAAAGACCACTCAGACGCACAAAACTATAGGCCTATATCGTTACTCAATGTAGATGTTAAAATTTTAGGGAAAGTCCTGGTTACCAGGATCAATGAGTTCCTGGGTACCATAATAGGTAAAGACCAGGTGGGATTTATCCCATATAGGCAGGCCCCGGACAACATTCGCAGGCTGCTTCACTTGGTTGACCTGGCTCAGCAAAGGGATGTCCATAGCCTTCTCTTGTCTCTGGATATGCAGAAGGCATTCGACTCCCTCTCGTGGGATTACATGGATTGCACTCTCCAGAGGTGGGGTTTTCGGAGATAACTTTCTTGCCTGGATCCGCTCCATTTACTCCTCCCCCTCTGCTAGAGTGCAATACAATGGTTACCTTTCTGAGCCATTCTCGATTGGCAGAGGCACCCGCCAGGGATGCCCGCTCTCCCCGGCGTTGTTTGTGCTGGCACTGGAGCCCTTGGCCCTTGCTATTCGGGCAAACCCAAACATCAAGGGTATTGAAATGGCAGGATATCACCATAAAGTGTGTTTGTTTGCCGATGACATTATATTGACTCTTTCGCAGCCCCATACCTCGCTACCTAGCCTGCTCCAGCTTTTGGAAACTTTCTCGAGGATCTCGGGCCTTAAGGTCAATAAAGAGAAATCGGTGGGACTCAACCTAAATATCCCTGCCCCAGCCCTAAACGTCCTTCAATCCAACTTCCCATTTCGTTGGGCCCCGGGATCCCTATCCTACTTGGGCGTCAAAATTACGCCACATTATCAGTCTTTATATCAAGCGAACTACCCCCCCCCCCCCCTCTTTAGAAGATTAAAGGCGATGCTGGATACCTGGCGGGGTCACGAGATATCCTGGATTGGAAGGGTAAACGCAATAAAAATGACTCTGCTTCTGAAGCTTTTATATTACTTTAGAACTCTCCCGGTACATATCCCGCAGTTCCAGCTTAAAAGTATGCAAAACAGCATAATGAAATTTGTTTGGGGGAGGACTAGACCGAGAGTAGCTAGAGCTACCATGACCAGGCTTAGGAAAGAGGGAGGTCTGGGGGTACCGTGCATTTATAGATACTACCAAGCAGCCCAGATAGGGCAGCTTCAACAGCTACATGTCCAAACGGAGACACCTCTGTGGGTGGCGTTAATAGCCTCAGCATGCGACCCAATCCCGGTGGACAGTTTAATGTGGTTACCGCCGCAATATAGATCGCAAATCTTGTGCCCAATCCTGAATCATTCTCTTCGAGTCTGGGATGGGACCAAATATTCGGGGAATTTCATTTCACCACACCTTCCATTAATGCGAATCGCTAAGAACCCGATGTTCCCTCCGGGGCTGGATCCCAAAGTGTTCAGTTGGTGGGAGCGTGTGGGGATTAGCAAACTTTATCATCTCCTGACTAGAGGCGAGATAATCTCCTGGCCCACACTACAGGAAAGGGAGAATGCACCGCAATCGGAGCAATGCCGATATTTACAACTTCGTCACTGGATTGCGCCCTTGCTTAAAAATAAGACTGGGGACTCAGACATGACTCCTTTTGAGAAACTGTGCGCGCGGGGGACCCCTACTGCAAGCCTTGTGTCCACCATTTACTCGAACCTTGTAGCATTGCCCGCCAACTCAAAACATGGGTACATGGCCAGATGGGAGACCGACCTGGGCCTGGTGAGAGATAGGAGGGACTGGGAGGAGATATGGACTGGAATTAACAGGTGCTCCATTAATGTTACGACTCTAGAAGCAGCATGTAAGATGCTCACCAGGTGGTACCTGGTGCCCTCACGTGTAGCTAAGGCGATCCCAGGCTACCCTGCGCACTGCTTTAGAGGCTGTTCTGCGGAGGGTTCCGTCCTGCATATATGGTGGGAGTGCCCGAGGGTCAAGAGATTCTGGTCGCGAGTTTTTGGTCTCCTGAGCATTCATTTGCAAATCCACATATGTCAAGACCCTTGGGTGGCCCTATTACAGATGAAGCCGGAGGGTGTCACCAGAACCCAACATATTCTGCTTACTCAACTTATGTTGGCAGCAAAGCTAACGATCACTAGTTCCTGGAAGAAGCCAGGAATTCCCTTCCAGGCAGTTAAGGACAGGCTTAATGGCATCTTGGTTAATGAGAAACTGACTAGTATCCTGAGGGACTCGCACGCCAAATTTATCAAAGTATGGAAGCCTTGGGTAGATTACGCCTACCCGGAAGCATGCAACACTTTGTTACAATGAGCAACGATCTGTGTTTTTTTTTTTCCCCTCTTCCCCCCCCTCCCAACTTCATCTTAGGCCACCCCTCCACTCGCCTCCCTCCTCTTCCCCCCCGTGTCCACCCTTTTCCCCCTCCTTCCTCCTACCTGACTCACCCTCCCGTGAATTCAATAATGGACTCTTATGCGCGTTTAGTTGGGAGCAGGGGGCTAAAGTCCAGTGTAGCAGATGTTACTAGAGTTAGGCTATCTAGGCTGACACGCTGGCGATATACAAACAGCCAAGTTGTGCAAACGCATATACAGATGTAGTAAATACTTTATTGATATCTTATAATGTTTACAATGTGCCAGTTCTGTGAAAGATTGAACACCTGTATGTTGTACAACAATTGTATGCCATTGTCATTTGTCCACGTTTAAAAAAAAAAAGAAAAATCTTAATAAAAAGATTGAAAAAAAAAAAGAAAAATGGTCTGGACCGGGCGCTACGTCGGACTAGGGGAAGCCACCGATGACCGCTGTCTGAAAGACACAAGGGAAACAGGTATGTCAGAGCCGAGCGCGGGGAAACAAGCTAGAAAAAGGATCGCCCATGAGGGCACTTACAGTCTGCAAGGGGAGGACCGTCCTCACCACACGCATGCGAGAAGGAAATGGCGCCCAGCGAACCTCGAAGGGTGGGCAATAGCGGTCGATGGCGCTGAACGCGTCAGGCCGAACCACGCCTCCCCCCCCCCCGGAGCGCGCGAAGCTAGAAGGCGCGCAGCCAATCAGGAGAGAATGTAGCTACGTCAGCATCACTTCAGAGAAGAGGTCTGACGAAGTGAGCAAGGGAAATTGAAACACGCCGTAGCTTCCCCAAAACGTGCTGCTGTGTGCGCATAAGGCACAGTAAAACGCTGCGGTCAGTTTTCCCCCACTAATGGGGGAATCTGGGAAGGAAGGTGATCCGAATAGAGGGTTCACCGTTAGATGGGGCATGGGGGCACTAGTGCGGGAGGGGCATCCACTGAAGGTTCACCATTCGCCTTAACCGCCTACCCTATGGAGGGGGATTGCGGTGAAGACTAGCTCCGTAAGCACACTAGGTGCTGCCTACCTTCACCCGACCAACGCAGCCCAGGCTGGGAGGCATATTCTTAACAAGAAGGACGGGTGGAAATAGTCCCGCAGGGCCTCGGGCTGTCAAGCCCCGCTCGCCTGCGAGAGCGTGATACTTCATGTCTTCGCAGTTCCAGCACTGCAGAGAAATCTGGGGATTTGTGGGAGGTCCCTCGGTATATGTAGGGCCGGGAGGAGCTTGTTTTCTACATGTCTGCAGTGCACGGCGCCGGAGGCGGAGGATTACCCACATGTTATGACTATTCGGGAGCAGGACGTGCTGTATGCTTAGAATATATACATACCAGTGTTTTCATGTGATGGCTTTCTCTAAGGAACTCTATGTCAACTTGTGTATTGTGGAAGAACGCAGACTGCAATGGGATCATTTAAACACAGAATCTTTCTAATTTCCTGAATCCTGTAAATTATCTTCCTATTAATAATAATAGTAATAATTAATAGCTGCATTCCAATGAGGTAAATGATGCTGGCCAATAGACATGTAAGTATCTAAGTCGAAGGAAAATCTTCTGGAACCATCTTGGTGCCAAGAGCTCCTTATTAAGGGCCCTGAATATGCTTAGGCCCTTATTTATGAAGGAATAGCGACAGGTAGCGACTGGTGAGCGGCCGGTAATGACGGGCACCGCCACGAGAACGCCTGCTCCCCAGAGCCGTATTTAGGATTTGAGCTGCCCTAGGCACTTTTTGGTCATGCCCCCCCCCCCCTTGGCCCGCACATATACCATGATGAATTTGCCCGCCCTCCCATGAAAGCCGCAAAGAGGGACACGAGAAGACATTTTTTAACAATTAAACCATGCTCCCGGCCACACCCGTAAAGGGAAACACCACCTAAGAGTTAAATAAATAATAATAATAAAACAGGCAAGGCCTCAGCAAACATATGACAGCCTGGGGCTGTAGTGAGAGGGGCATTCCTCCATTCCAGCCAGTGAGGGGCATCCCTCGTTACAGGTGACACAGACACCCCTCCAAATCATAATCTATTTTTTTTTCATATATATATATATATATATATATATATATATATATATATATAACAACATTTTTACATGACGCTCCTCCGGTAACTTTTCCTCCAGGGTCTCAGTCTCTGGGGTCTCTGGAGTCAGGAGTGATCGAAGTACAGCAGCCCCAGCGGCACCTAGTCACGCGTCTTTGGGCCGGCTCCAGGTTTCGATGGGCCCTTGGGCGACAGTGTCACAGTGAGCTCCTTGCTGTGAATCAAGTCACATTCAGTTACCCCAGGACCCAGCCATGCAGAGCCTGAATATGATTTGATAGATGCCGCTACCGGCCACGCATGTGCATGGGCTTGTTGGATATGCCATTCCGGGGTGCTCCAGGGGGTGGTTGTCTAAATGGACCTTGCGTCTGCTGGATGATCAACTTTAATAGTGCAGGCAAACCCCGCCCTGGACCTAGATGTTAAGGTGGCCCAAAACCCAGGTTTTCTACTCACCTAGGTTTTGGTCCCTTTTACTGAACCCCAGTGGATTGCCAGTATTCTTCCAGCTAATCAGAAAAGATTATGTAATCCAGGAATCTATTCTGAAGTCAAAACAAAACCCTGTGGGGTCAGCTCTGAAGTCTAAAAATCCCCTAGGGCATCCCAGATTGGGTCACCCCGCTGTGTGAAACCCTGATAGTTGCCCGCAAAACACACCTTTGCCAGCAGCTCCCACAATGAGGTAAACAACTCCGGCTGCATCTTCTGCATCTCTGGGCAAAGGCACCAAAATGCTGAGCTCTGTGTGTAAACACAGCCATATTGCCATCATTAAGATTCACCGCATACAATTTAGGTTAAACAAAAGCCCCCTCATGCACCATAGGATTGCAGAAAAGTGTGTTTTTATTGGTGACCTGGGGGTTTCAATGTCAATAATGTGAGAATTCCACAGGAACGCCTGTATACTCACCTCTCGTGTGAATCCCCAGCACCATTCCTGTCACTCGTCTAGCTGAAGTGCTCATCTACTGCCAGCGCATCTGAATGGCCGGCAATGGCTGTGCACAGCACAGGGGAGTGGCCAGAGGAAGGCGCCCAGCAATCCATACATTCAGAATAGATGTGTCTGCGCATGCACTGTGGGGGCATGATTTGAGGTTAAAGGGGAACAAAACCCAGGAATTTGATTGGGGATGCCCCGCTGTGTGAAACCCCCCAGTTCACCCAGTAAAACTGACCTCTCCTCAGTCCAATGGTGCATGCATGGGCTCTCATCCAATCAGAGTCCTTTGTCATGTTTACTTCCTTCAGCAAAGAGCTCTGATTGAATTAAATGGGGAGCCTATCTGAATGGCGGGGCAGGAGAGTGTATATCCTACGAGGGATGCACAAGACATGGCAGTGAAAATAATCAGAGCTGTTTGCCTTATTGATTGGATGAGAGCCCCGGGCATGCACCGTTGGACTGGGAAAGGTGAGTTATAACTGGTGCTCTGGGGGGTTTCACAAGGTGGGACATCCCGATTCAGGATGTCCCAGTGGAAAGTCAGCAGCTGACTCTGGAATCTTTCAGATTCCAGGCCGGTTGCTTGTGGGTTTAGTTCTGCTTTAACAGCCAATCCCAGGAGTTTCACACAATTGGTCATCCCAAACTGGGATTTGATCAGTGGAAAAAAACAGCCTGTTATATGGTGATTAGGGGGTGCTATGCCACACTGCCTGTTATGTGGTGATTAGGGGGTGCTATGCCACCCTGCCTGTTATGTGGTGATTAGGGGGTGCTATGCCACACTGCCTGTTATGTGGTGATTAGGGGGTGCTATGCCACACTGCCTATGTGGTGATTAGGGGGTGCTATGCCACACTGCCTGTTATGTGGTGATTAGGGGGTGCTATGCCACACTGCCTATGTGGTGATTAGGGGGTGCTATGCCACCCTGCCTGTTATGTGGTGATTAGGGGGTACTATGCCACACTGCCTGTTATGTGGTGATTAGGGGGTGCTATGCCACACTGCCTGTTATGTGGTGATTAGGGGGTGCTATGCCACACTGCCTGTTATGTGGTGATTAGGGGATGCTATGCCACACTGCCTGTTATGTGGTGATTAGGGGGTGCTATGCCACACTGCCTGTTATGTGGTGATTAGGGGGTGCTATGCCACACTGCCTGTTATGTGGTGATTAGGGGGTGCTATGCCACACTGCCTGTTATGGGGTGATTAGGGGGTGCTATGCCACACTGCCTGTTATATGGTGATTAGGGGGTGCTATGCCACCCTGCCTAGTATGGGGTGATTAGGTGGTGTTCTACCACACTGCCTGTTATAGGGTGATTGGGGGGGCTCTGCCATGCTACCTGTTATGGGGTGATTTGGGACTACTGTGCCTGTACTGGGGGGATTGGAGGGCTCTGCCACACTGTTATGGGGTGAAAATAGAATTTGGTCTATCCCAGGTTTTGCTCTGTGCCCCAGGGGCATTCCAATTAGGGATGCCTCTGTGTATGAAACGTCTTTGTTTATGACAATCGGATGGAGAGTGCATCCGCAGCAGGGGGCATGCTCCAGCCCATAGCCTATCCAAATGGTTGAGCGCGGGAGTGCGCACAATGCCCAAAGATGGCAAGGGAGCCAGGAAGAAGGTAAGTCTTGCCTGCCCGAAAGGGGCTTACACAGCAGGGAAGCCCCAAGGGAAGGCTAGCAGCCAGCCCTGGAATGTTTTCAGAGGTGCAGCACAGTTTATCAATCTGACCTGCTAGGATCAAGTTTCTTCAGCAGCCTGAGGTCAAGTTCCGGGTCACCTTCTTATCAGCAGACAGTGAGTGGACCTTCAGTTCCCGAGATCTGTCACAGGAGAGGAGGGGAGGGGGGAGCATGAGGAGAATTCAGTCCCAGCAGCTCCAGACTCCATTCCACATACCGACACCGAGGGGGCCAGAGGGAGGGGGGGGGCTAAAGACGAGGGCTACTGCACAGAACAGCAGTGTCACCAGCGCTGATACTGAACATGGGAGGGGGGAGGAGGGAGGGAGACAGGAGGAGCGGGGAGCGCGGAGCATGACGAGACAGAGCTGCAAGACTCTGCAACATCACAATGCCAGAGGCAGAGCACAAGTTTCCTGGCAGGCGGGACCTACGGGCGCTGGCTGATGAAGCAGGGATTAGACCACCCCCCCCCCCCCAATTAGCCAGCGAACCGCTCCTCATAGAAAGGAGCAGCTGGGCAGAACAGGGCAGGCGGAGCAGGGAGTGCAACATAGAATGGAGGGGGGAGGGTTCCGCTGTTCCACCAA
Source organism: Gastrophryne carolinensis (assembly GCA_027917425.1). Taxonomy (NCBI): domain Eukaryota; kingdom Metazoa; phylum Chordata; class Amphibia; order Anura; family Microhylidae; genus Gastrophryne; species Gastrophryne carolinensis. The sequence goes on from CM051238.1 coordinate 428,540,143, forward strand.
TGTATTTAAAAATAAAAACTCTGTCCTTCCTGCATCACCGGCCAGCCAAACACATTATTTTTATTAAATTGTTGTGGACGTCGCCTCATCCCCGCCCCCAGGCTCTAGCCCCGCCCTAGGCACGTGCCTACCCTTGCCTAATGGCAAATACGGGCCTGCTGCTCCCCACCACAATCACACATTTATCAAGCCGATCCTGCTTAGTGACTGAGATCGCCAGATCGCCAGATCATTCATTATTATTCCAGCCTCAGCCCACAGCGCCAGCGTCCGACCTTGAACAGCGACAGGTATGACCTCTCGCTACCTGGCGCTCTCCAATGCATTTCAATGGAACAATCTTTAAATATTCATAATTAATTGTTGTTAATGTTTTTTTTTTTTTTTTTTTTTTTAAATGTGAAAAATTCTGTGACCACTTCTGCCATGTTAGATAATTTTTTTAAGGTTAAAAAAAAAAAAAAATTGTGCAGAATTGATATTACAGGTCTGATATTATTGTATTCATATTACTAAATTCTTTAAAATTTTATTTTTTTTTTTGTTTCCAAAAATATGGTGGTTTGGGGGTTAAAAAACTACTTTTAACACATCGCCGCCAGCACTCTGGGGTTTTAACATGCATTTCACAGCGCGAGAATTTTTTGAGCGTGATTTTTTGATGAATATGGTGGGAGCCGGTCGCTCTGACCAGTCGCTATCATGCGCACCCATACATCGCGGAACCTGTCAAATAGCGACTCGTCACCCCGTATTCAACATTACTGCACACCGACTCAGTCGCTATCAACAACCGAACAACGGGCAAGCACAACGACTACTAGCGGGCGCTGTGAAAATACTGCTACAGTCACTCAACTGTCACTACCTGACGCTATTAATGAATCGGCCTCCCCGTAAAGAAGAATGAATTAGCGCACCTGCACAAAGATTAATCTGGATGCAGAACCCCACGCACACGCATCTTGGCGAACCCAAGGTTCCTCTGCCAGGGAAAGATGGCCTAGGACCAAAGATTCGACCTTGCAGCCAAGTACGTAAGGACCTCCCTGGTCCTCTCTAGAGCCCCCGGAAGTAAGGATACTGAAGGTTTAGCTTTTTGGTAGGTTGCAGGTCACGCCCAGGTAGACAAGGGACTGAGCAGGCAGGTAGTGGTCCCCAGGGTCAGATGGTACAGAGAAGCATAATGCTGGTCAAATGTTTCCAAGGTCAAACAGTAGAGAAGGTAGAGTGGTCATGTTCAAAGCAATAGGTCAGCGCAGGTAGTAAGCAAAGGTTAGTCCCAAAACAGCCTAAGGGTCATGGAGGGGTAGCTAGCAAAGCTTGGTCAAAGTCTGTAATATGGGTCAAAGGGGCATGCAGCGTGCGGTCCAAAAACAAGCCATGGTGACCAAAAGGGGCTCCGTAGAACACAAAAACGCAGTAAGACAGTTCTGAGAGTTTCACTGTTGCTGAATCACCAGCTAGAAAAACAATGAAAGTCAATGGCACTTTTTTACTCCTAAGAAAAGTAGAGAACTGTTTACTCCTTTCTACACTGTAGTAAAAGCTGCCATTGACTTTCATTGACTTCCTATCTGGTGATTCAGTAACAGTGACATTCTCAGGCTTTTTTCTCATGAATTGAATTTTTTACTACCGTGAGAATTTTTTTAAACGTTTATTGAATTGAGGCCTATGGAACGATACCGGCTCCCTATGGGGGTCCATGCAAAGTCTGGCTGCACGTTTGGGTGTGAATTTTAACGCATAAAAAGTGCAATAAAAATGTTTTTTTTTTCATTTTCCATGTGATGGGGAATTTTTACAGATGAGGAACATTATTTTTCCAATGAGGCAAAAATGTATATTTTTTATTGTTTGGAAAAAAACAGCATTCTATGGGGTATGCTAAAGAATTATTATTTTTTCTGCAAAGCCTATAGGGTGCTGTTTCCAAACTTTCAAACAATTATTCTTACATTATTGGAAAAATGATGCACCTCACATGTAAAAATACCCCATTGCAAGTGTGGGTGATTTTTTAGGAAAAATTGGAATAAAACATTTTTTATTGCACTTTTGTGTGTTAAAGTCAAAAAGCTCACCTAGATGCAGGCGGCAATTCGTGCAATATGTCCAGATATAAACCGGACCTTCAGCATGATTTAATGAAAAGCCCAAACCCCTAAAAAAATTATTCCCCATCATCTCAGATTAATATATTTCAAGTTTTTAGTCACGTACTTATTATTCTTTCCCCCATTGGGCTGCAACTCTGTTCAGGACTCTAGGATACAGGCGCCACCATCTTGGCTCAGTAGTATCACATACTAAGGCCCTTATTCATCAAGCGATAGCGCCAGGTAGTGTCTGACGAGCGCCAGGTAGCGGCAGCTAACGGCGACTACCGACTCAAGTACGCCCGGCGGCGGTCACAATGACGCATTTATCAAGCTAAATGAGGCTAGCGCCGGCGAGAGCGACGGCTAGCGCGGCATTCATCATGAAGCCGCCTTGACCGAACAGCGCCGCTGCAAATTCCTTCACAGCGACACGTATTACCTGGCGCTACCTGCCGCTCTCCCATACATTTCAATGGCAGACGCTGAAATGATTGTTTTTTGTGGTTTTTGGGTTTTTTTCTTTGGTAAAAAATTCCACACATGTTTATATTGATCTGTTTAATGAATCTGGCTGGTTATTTTTTTTTTTTTTTTTAATTTTTTTTTTTCACAATGTAATGTTGTGAGTGACATGGGAATTGCATCTCCTCCACCCAAACTCATTGGCATCAAAATCGCTGGTTTTCCACACAATGGTGGCTTGTAAAGCTATTTTGTAGCCTGTCAGGTTGGGCGGTCACGTTCGCTCTTCGAAATTGTCAGCGCCCAAGCTATTCGGCAGCCCTGTCCTTGATGAATCTGTGTTGGTCAGTGTTTGTGCAGTCGCTGTTTAGATTCGCTATGTGGCGGCGCGAGCGTCGCTGTGCCTCGCTGCGCTGCGTTGTGCGGCGCTGTGCTGTTCATACATGTGCCCTTCTGCCATTTGCAAGGAATTCACTTCCCGCGACCCCAGTCGTTGTTAATGAATACACTGTAGTTGTGAGCGTGCCTGGCCACATATTGCAGGATTAACATTCAGTCGTACCAGCTCATAACAACCCGTTATGCATTCTCATGTGTGCCACATTTTCAGGTAGTTGTCTACTTTGATTGTGTGCTGAATTTTTGAAGGAATCAGATTTGTATATTTAAGCCCAACGGTGTATGCTTTAGGAGGACCTATGCATTACAGTATGTAGAATCCCCTGCTAAATCAAGCTAATAATTCGTGGCGCCTTTTGCCCTAGCTTGTTTTGCAGCGTCATTTTAATGTATTTCCGCCACTTAGCGTGTACATAGCTGATATTAGCTTGTCCCTGTTGCGCGCATGTTTGTGTTTGAATTTTGAAGCACAGTTGCCAGCGTCATATCCGGTTCCGGGATCCTCCTTTGCGTTTCAACGCCACCTTAAGGTAAAACTGTCTAGCGCTTATGCCAATAGCTTGTTTTGCAGCGTCATTTTAATGTATTTCCGCCACTTAGCTTGCACATAGCTGATATTAGCTTGTCCCTGTTGCGCGCATGTTTGTGTTTGAATTTTGAAGCACAGTTGCTAGCGTCATATCCGGTTCCGGGATCCTCCTTTGCGTTTCAACGCCACCTTAAGGTAAAACTGTCTTGCGCTTATGCCACTAGCTTGTTTTCAAGCGTCATTTTAGTTTTTCCGCCACTTAGCTTGCACATAGCTGAGAATAGCTTGTTGCTGGTGCGCGGAGCGTTTTTTTTTTTTTATCTTTTTCCCAATGTCGCTTGGGTCATTTCCGGTTCCTGTTTCCTCCTTAGCGTTTCCAATATGATGCATAGACGACGAGTAATGCGCCTCCCCAGCTCCTCCTCAGACTCTGACCCCACCACCCCTCCCCCACCTCCCCAACCTACCTCACCTTCCTCAAGTACCACCCCTCCCACCCCTTCCCCTCCTGGGCCTAGTAAGCCAAAGCGCACCCGGGTGGATAGCAGAGTAAATGGCCAGGTGGTAAAAGTGAGTATTTTTTGGTTTGTGTTTTTAGCTTAAAAGTTGCAGAACACACAGGGGGGATTGGTTATGACAAATTTTGGTTTTAATAACAAATTTGAGCAATCCCCGTGGGGCATCCCCATTGTGGATGTCCTGCTGGGATGCCCCCCCTGGAGGGCCCTAAATATTACCTCAGTCCCGTCCCATCTGTGCATGCGTTAGCTGCGGATGCCTATTGCGCTTACCTCTAGCAGGGTGTACCCCTGCGCCAGACATATTGTAATTTTGGGTGCAGGCGCACTCCCTGTTAGAGTCAAACGCCACATGCCTACTTTGCCGTGCAGACCCAGCTGAGCTGGTATGCACGTCCCAACGGCCTTGTATGCGCATACCACAGCGGCGCCGAGCCCTGTGTTTGGCTTGGGGAGTGACGTGGGAGTGTCCTCAGTGGTGTATTTGTGGCCTTCCAAGGGGGTTGCAGACAGCGGACCACCCACAATTGGTGTGGCCCACCAAAGTGCACACAAACCCAGAATAGTGATAATCCTGGGTGTGGGTCCACTTTGATCTGGTCTCTGTATAACTGTTTATGACTGTGTTCTGATGTCATGTATTTATTTTAGTTTGTTTGTTCTTTTTTCATAGGACTTCTGCCTGGCCGAATATGACTATGCCCGTGGAGGCAAAAAACGCATAGCCATGGAGGTGAAGGCCACAGTGTCCCGGCGCTTCCAGACCGAGCTGACCATCCGCTCCATCCAACAAAAGTGGTCGGATTTCAAGCGCCGGGACCCTGAAGGCGTGTACCGCCTATATGATGCCTAAGCATCAGGTAAGTTAAAGCTTATGTTATGTTTAGCCTTTGTGCCGAATCATCTGCTAAGCTGTGTCCATTTGTGCTCTTTAGATTAATTATTTTCTTTCACCCCCTCCACACAGATAAGCGTCCTCCCCTGGGGAAACGTGGGAAGGGATTCCTCCCCCGAACCAGGCAGGCGGACTCGGGGGAGTCATCGGGGGAGGGTCCCTCCCGCGGGTCCTATTTAGAGGACCCAGGGGAGGAAGGGGATGACGCCCCAGAGGAGTGTGCTGCTGGGGGGCTGGCTGGATCAAGCCTCAGCTCCTCACACTCTGAGTGTGAGGACTCTCACCAGGCAAGGGGCCACTCTCAAGCAGGGAGTGAGAGGGAGGAGGGTGGCCCTTTGCCTGGTGGATCTTCCGACCAGAGTGTGAGGAGCCGAGGCTCCCCGCCTCCTCCTCAGAGCCCTCCCTGGGCTTCAAGTGGCGCTTCATCCCCTGGTGAGTGTACATTTTTTAATTGTTAGTCTGTGACAGGTTTCATCTTGCAATGTGTCCTTAGCCCTTGCCATTCCTCTCTAATTTGCAGGGCATCATATAGGCGGCACCTCCATGGCATTTTGGCGTAGGATTCTCCACGGGCATAGTCATGGTAAGTGTTTTTGGTTAGCCATCACATTCCCAATGTTATTACCTTCATTCAAGTGTACCCCCAAACATTGATGGTGCTTGGTTTCTGGAAGGTTCCAGGACCAATCACATCCCTCACCCAGGGCCCCCCCCACCAAAAAAAACCCACAAAACTCCTTACCTCTTTGGGGGTTGCCAAAGCCACCGTCCAAGCCTCCTGTGTGACACTCTAGATGTGTGTGCGCCTGCGCTCTTTTTCAAAATGGCCTGCGCGTCCGCACACACTCGAGGAGTGATGTGTGGAAGGCAGCGGGCGCGGAGTACGTTGGCTCATGCAAATTGTGTGGCTCGGCCAAAGTGGACCTAAACCCAGATTAGCAGCAATCCTGTGTATAGGCCCACTTGTAACAGACACATGTTTCCTGGTCCATTGTCACAGCTGGTTTGATAAGGTACCCTAACCTCACAAACCCTACTACAGTGCTAGCCAACTGTCAACCACCCCTATGTTTCTGCCCACACCATGATGGGTGTTCTCATTTCTTTTCTTGGGTTAAGTTGTTCCCGCTCCAACATGTGGGCCACTATTAACATTAGCCAAACAACTGCTAAAGATTCCTTTACATAGCACTGTCTATGTTATTTGCACATTCTCTTTAGGGATACATGTGTGAAGCCTTACAAATTGACATTAACTCATGGTCCAGGAAATATGCTAATTTAGGTCAACCTGTATGTAACCATGCAAGCCTTTGCATTTTCAGACTCAATAACCAGATGGATGTCAAATAGTCAGGTGTCATTTGCCCACTAATTGTGTTTTTGTCTTTTGCTTTATGTTGACAGATGTTGCGACGCAGACGGAGCCAGAGACCCTCCTCCCCACCCCAGCTCCAGGGACGGCCAGCAGCATGGGCCCCCGCCACAGCTGCGATGGTGAGTACATCCCACTTCATATGCCAAAAGACTTGTGAAACCTATGTCTTCTAGTCACATCTGCATCCAATTTAAATTTACCTATGTGTTAAGTTCACACACATCTCGATTCAATGTGTTTGCACAATAATCCAACATGCCTGTTTGCATGCTTGATTGTTGGCTCACATCCTTCATTAGGCCACATAGAGACTATTTTTGCGTTAGACACAACCAAATGGGCCCTATTAGGTCTGGACCTGTAACATTATAGGGAAAACTCGTGTACTCGTTCGGACTTAGGCCCTGATGTTTGGCTGTTACTAAACACAAAAATGGACACACAGGGAATTATACCTTCTTTGCTTCCCAAGAGTTAAACTGGAACAACAACCAGGATTTTGACTTTCCTGGGTGTTGTTCCACTACGGTGGGGCACCCCTGATCGTCACCGCTGTGTGACAACCCCCTGAACTCACTTTGACTCCAACAAATGTACAAGCCATGGCAAATTGCCTCCTCCTCCGCCTCCCCCGCGCCCCTTTTTACGCGCGCGTGCCTGCGCCGGCCATTCACAGACGGCCGGCGCAGGCACGCACACGTCTAGAGGGGCGCCAGGGAGGGCCCAGCGGCACTGCCACACAGAAACTGAGGTAGGTATTTTGGGGTTTGGGGGGGGTTTCACACCCAGGGACATCCCGATCTTGGATGTCCCGCGGGGAGGGAGGTGATCGGGCAGGGAATCTGATAGATTCCCGGGCCGATCACCCGTGGGTGTTGGTACACTTTAAGAGAAAATGTATGCTTGGGATGTGTTGTTCACATTCCTGCCAGTCAATAGTACTCCTATCATGTTAACCAATAAGCACACAGTGGTCAACAATGTTAATGTGAGTGTCACCTAATTGGACACACTGACATTACATTGCTACATCTGTGTCTGTTGAGGTCACATCCAATTTTTTTAAAAATTGTTGTTTCTACCTTTCTACAGCTTGTGAAAACCAGCATCGCAGACTGTGGCGGGAGATCCGGCTCCTGAAGCTGATGCTGCTGGCCAGGAAGAGGCGCCGACGGCGTCATTAGGGTGGGGGGAAGGCTGGCCTCTTGATGGCCGTTGTTGGCCAATGTTGGCCGTGTTGGCCATGTTTTGTAATTAAATTTTTTGGATTACCATCATTACAGTGTGTTGCATTGCAAAGCATAGTTTAACTGTCTCCCAAACCATTTGTGTGTCAATGTAGCCATACCTTTGGAGCCATTTCAGGTGTTAACCATAGTAAGCTATGGTCTCCAATGTGTGGGCTAAATTGACCAATACATTGACATATGTAGATCAAGATACTCATCCCTGACTGTGTTATTAGCTAGGTCTTAGGAAACACACAATTTAGAGGTGGGTGAAGCAAATATATTTACAAAACCAAAAATATACAAAATTAATATTCTTGGCTGGGTGGCCGGGGAGGTTGGGAGTCATTGCTAGGGGCGGTGTTGGGGGACAACAGTGCAGTAAAAAATATAGACTGCTGTTGTATGAGCTGTTGTAGCAACAACAAAGTTTGGTCCTGCCGCTGGAGACATTCTTCCTGGCGCTGTATTGATTCTTCCTGGCGCTGTAGAGATTGCTCCATTAGATTTGCCAGCCGACCAAGTTCCTGGTTCTGGTGTTGGTTTTGGAGCAACTGGTCCATCTGGCGCTGCAGGGCCTCATTTTGTTGCTGACACATCAGCACCTGATTTTCCAACGCCGCAATGCGCTCATTAGTTCCATCACGCGGCTGTAGTCCTCCAGCATCCGGACCCCTAGCTCATAGAAATCTGCACTGGTTGGTGCCACACCTCCTCTTGCTGTGGTTTGAGGCTAAACAAATAGTAAACCACATTTTAGTCAAACAGAACCAATGCAGGTATGCCCCTGAAAATAAATCCCATAAACAGTCACTATCCAACTTACCCTTGTCTGAGCCTCGGAAGCTTGGCCACATGGGACTTGGGAAGAGGTCCCAGCTTGGGGTTCTGGTTCCGCCTCCTGCAAAAACAACAATGAAAGGAAATGTGACATGTTGCTTCTTCCACTACCCACGAAGATGCCAATGTGGTTCGAGGTCGTCTACATCAGCCATGTTACCTGCGTGTCCTCCGGCACAGGTAGGCTCGAGGTTTCGCTGCCAGAGAGTGGCAATTCAACATGTCGAGATGTCCGGCAAGTTGGCATATGCTAAACAGGAAAATCAGGTTAGTAGGTCTGTGGCCCAAACTCTAATGTAACCTGGTTAGGCTATCGAGGCCATACCTCTAAAAAGTGCCCAAATACACACTAGACCAAAGGTATCTGTTAAACTCAGATTGTTAACATGTATGTTACAGGACTAAGAGGCAATAATTTTTGCTAATCACATCAGAAACATTGCTTAAATTACACATACCCGCAATCTCCCAGATGTCTTGAGTGGGGTCCTCACTCGAGCTTGGACCTTGAAAATACATGTGGACACACAAGTTGCCAGAAGCAAGTGCCACAAAAGTAGAGCCAAAATACAGACTAGAGCAAGGCAAAACCACTTACCCTCATCTCTGGCAGCCGGAACTTGAGGGGCCCTTTCTGGACAGCCACTTCCGATATTCGGGTCAACTAAAAAAAACAAGGAATGTCTCTAAATATTCAGCAAACTACTACGGGGAATGTTTGCCTAAAAAGATGTCCGCAAAAATACATTGCTATCACTCCAATAACTAATAGACTGACCCTGGGGAGGCAACAAGCACTCCCAAGAGGCATCTTCAAGTTTACCAAGCAAACATGTAGCTTAGTAGACTAACCAAATTGAACCAGTGTAACATAAACAGCATAAAGGATACATTATGTATTGCTCTACACACCAACAGGGTCCTGTTGACCGGCAACATCGGAAGTGGGGTCCAAAGATGAACCAGTCACTTGGCCTACCAAGAAAAAAGAGGAATGAGACACATGCACTTGGGTAAAAGTGGATCAAGCAAGGTGAACACATGCACTTACCGACATCCAAAGAGTAGGTGGGATCCGGAGGAGATGCTGGGGCCAAGGGCATGGGAGCTAGGCAAAAATAAAGCCAACATTGAGCCATAGTTAATGTGCGTGCAAAAATACAACATGCATTAAGGTGTGTGAGCAGCTCTTTCACTAATATTCACTAATCAAGGCCAGTGTGGCTCCCACATTGATATGCCGATATATGGCTACACATCTCTGGCTTCAAACATATCTACACATGTTAGGGCCTTGTTAGTTAGTTGCTGTGAGTGTTACAGTGGGCGTGCAATTAGGCCGCAGGCACATATTATTAATACTCAACAGTGCAAAACTTGATTGTTTGAGCTGCTCCCACACCCATTTGTTCACCAAACAACCAGCAACCAAATTAGGGGTAAATACCTTCAATGGCAGACTGGGGTAGCCTTGAGGTTGCTGGAAGGGCAGGAGCTTGGGTGTCCTGAGGCACATCCCGGACAGCAGCATGTGCACCTATGCATAAAGCAACAGACAGAAAAGTAACAAATGTTTGAGCTCTAATGTAATACTTCACAGGTCCTACTGTTAGTTGGTCAGAATGTAAAAATGCAAATCACATACATTAACATTAGGTTAGTACAAAAGCCAGAAAATATGTACCTTCAGTCCAACCGGTGGTGTCATCCCCAGGATCCACACCCTGCAGCCGAGCCAGTGGGATTTTGGCCTTCAGCATCTCCTCATACGGCCTGTAGGTACTCTTTGGAGCCTGGATGAACCCACTGTCCACATCAAGATCGTGATTCATCTTTTTCATAAGGGCCCCTCGCAAAGTGTAGAAGCATTTCCTGCAGGATGGGCCACTACGTGGGTGTTGAGCAGTGCTACTAAGCTCCACACCAATGGCATCCCACAGTTTGCTTCTTTCTTGTTTGCCTATGGACTTGCTTTGGGAGCCAAATATCAGCTCCCATTTAGCAAGTGTAAGGCGCACAAGATGATTATTCTCAGCCAAATTAAATTCAGGCTCCCTCTTGGCACCTGGGCGCTTAGCCTGGGGTGCTGCCCCACCTTCAGGCTGTGCCCTTTTCCGTAAGGGAGGTCTGCGCACAGCACCCACCAAACTCCTACTCGGGCCTGCTGTGGCCGGCAGATGTCCTGAATTTGGCTCCATCCTGTAGCTGCACACACACACAAATACACACCCAACAAGCACGCATGCAGACTACAGAATGGCATCGCAATCTCTTAGGCTTGGCCAGGTTTTATGTGCTCTAACAGCCAATCCAAAAGCAGGCCACTTAATTGATTCACACATACAGCCCAGTTCCTTCTAGGCACACCTCCACTGCACTGACAGAAGCATGTGTGTTAGCCAATTAACTCATTACAGACCTCATTAACCAAACAACACACACCCAAATCCAACAATGGACTGATGTATCTCAAACCCTTGTGACATGTGGTTAGCCTAACGGCTATTTAAAAAAACAGCAGCTTACCTTTCATTGGTCCACCACTGATTTTTGGCCCATGTCCGTTAATGCACGCAAGTTTCGGCTCAAGTACGCTAGTAGCGCTACTAGCGTGCGCGTGCGCACTCTGTTTTACGCACACCTGGGTCGGCTAATTGGCGCCCGGAAATAGCAGAGCGACGCAAAAGGCGGCAAAGCGGACCTGTCCCTTTTGAAAACGAAGTATAAAAGGAAGGAATTTTCTAGCTTCTGCTATTCTTACACTGTGGCAAAGGCTGTGGTGTGGTGCTGTGCTCGCTTCCCTTAGCTCATTTGAGCCTCTGTCTGGTTTCTGTCCTCACTCTCTGTGGCTTGTTGGGTGATTTATGACATCAGTGCTGTTTCTTTAGGAGCTTGGTTTTGGTGGCATCTGCAAATATTGTGTAGCATACAGCAAGTGAGGCTTGATTTTGGGGCCTTTTGTGGGCTGTGCAGCAACTCCCCTCTTGGTTGTGCCTAACTTAGAAAGCTGGTTTTCAGCAGGCTGGTGGTTTGGACCACTATAGTTCTGGTTTTGTGGTGAGCTGCATTGTAGCGGGTGTGTGTGGAGTGTGATTGTTTGTGTGTGTGTTGTGTGTTAGTGGTTTTTTTTTTTTTTTTTTGGTTTTGTATATATCTTTAGTGTGTGTGATGGATAAGAGGGTGATGTATGGTGTCTGGGTGGATGGATGTATGTGTATGCTGAAAGAGCAGGAGGAAAGGGAGCGGGGTGTTGTGAGGCTTAGGGCACCCCGCTCCTTTGCAATCCGCCTTTCAGTATGGGACTTAAGTGACGAGCAGATCAGGAGCCGCTTCCGTCTGAATCGTGCTGCACTACAGTCCCTATATGATCAGATTAAGACCAAAATCGAGCCATCCACCAAACGCACTCATTCCATTCCAGGCATAGTACGCCTGTGTGCCACTCTCAATATTTTGGCACGAGGGACCTTCCAGGCAACCTCAGCCCTCCTCAGCGGGATAAGCCAGGCTACTATGAGCCGCATACTAATCCAGGTAGTTCTGGCAATTTGTGATTTAATCCCAATTTACATCAGGTTTCCTGAGGATGAGGAAGAGGTTGCCAAAATAAAACATACTTTCTATCTGATGGGAGGGATCCCGAATGTGCTAGGGTGCGTTGATGGTACACATATCCCTTTCCGCCCTCCCCGTGCACAGGAGCTGTCCTACAGAAACCGGAAGCAATTCCATTCCATTAATGTGATGGTTGTCTGTGACCCAGACATGAGGCTGCGGGCGGTGAGATCGGGGTTCCCCGGCTCATGCCACGATTCTTACGTCTTGCAGCGGACAGTCCTGTGCCGGAAGTTTGATAACAACGAAATGCCAGCTGGCTGGCTACTGGGTAATAAATTAACCATGTCAATGTATTTTGCAAATATGTGGCCTAGTAAGCCAAATTTAACCAAACTACCACCAAAAAACATGTACTAGTACTAATTGCTGTCTCTCTCCTTGTGTTTTTTCTACAGCGGATAAGGGATATGGGCAGAGAACGTGGGTCATGACTCCCGTCAGGAACCCACGGACCTCTGCCCATGAACGCTACAATGCAGCGCATCGCAAGACCAGAAGCATTGTGGAAAGAACCATCGGCCTGCTGAAAGCACGCTTTCTCTGTTTGGCACGGCCAGGAGGAGAGATGCTCTACAGCCCACAGAAGGTCTCCAAAATCATCCTTGCCTGCTGTGTGTTACACAATATCTGTATATCCCACCGAATCCAAGCCCCCGAGGAGACAGCACTGGTGCCAGAAATCCCCAACATGCCCGCAGCAAGAAGTGAGGACACCCAGACTGGCGATGAGCTAAGGGAAAGGATGATCACTTCTTTTTTTGCGGTAAACTAAATAACCTTCACTCTAATGCAAGTACTGCACTACTGGCTAAATGTATTAGAACTACCATCAAAAAGAGCCCAAAAACACACTAAGGGGGGTGTAAGATGATCCCAACCACTCTAAGGGGGGTGTAAGATGACCCAAACCACTCTAAGGGGGGTGTAAGATGACCCAAACCACTCTAAGGGGGGTTTTAAGATGACCCAAACCACTCTAAGGGGGGGTTTAAGATGACCCAAACCACTCTAAGGGGGGTGTAAGATGATCCCAACCACTCTAAGGGGGGTGTAAGATGACCCAAACCACTCTAAGGGGGGTGTAAGATGATCCCAACCACTGTAAGGGGGGTGTAAGATGAGCCCAACCACTCTAAGGGGGGGTTTAAGATGACCCAAACCACTCTAAGGGGGGGTTTAAGATGACCCAAACCACTCTAAGGGGGGGTGTAAGATGACCCAAACCACTCTAAGGGGGGGTTTAAGATGACCCAAACCACTCTAAGGGGGGTGTAAGATGAGCCCAACCACTCTAAGGGGGGGTTTAAGATGACCCAAACCACTCTAAGGGGGGGTTTAAGATGACCCAAACCACTCTAAGGGGGGTGTAAGATGACCCAAACCACTCTAAGGGGGGGTTTAAGATGACCCAAACCACTCTAAGGGGGGGTTTAAGATGACCCAAACCACTCTAAGGGGGGTGTAAGATGATCCCAACCACTCTAAGGGGGGTGTAAGATGAGCCCAACCACTCTAAGGGGGGTGTAAGATGATCCCAACCACTCTAAGGGGGGGTTTAAGATGACCCAAACCACTCTAAGGGGGGTGTAAGATGAGCCCAACCACTCTAAGGGGGGGTTTAAGATGACCCAAACCACTCTAAGGGGGGGTTTAAGATGACCCAAACCACTCTAAGGGGGGTGTAAGATGACCCAAACCACTCTAAGGGGGGTGTAAGATGACCCAAACCACTCTAAGGGGGGTGTAAGATGATCCCAAACACTCTAAGGGGGGTGTAAGATGACCCAAACCACTCTAAGGGGGGGTGTAAGACGCCAATGTTGGTTATCAAGTAATGCATTTTTGTATTTGCTACAACTATACTACTTTAAAGATCTATACTAACTGCACTTTTCTTATTTTTTCAGGCACAAACACATGCACCGTGATCCATATTTAGGACTTTACAAACTTTATTTCACTTTACTTTGCTTTTTCCTTTCTGTTTGAATTTTTATTTTCCTTTTCTCTTGTGTTCATTTTTAAATTTTTGTAGATTTTAATAATAAAATCTACTATATATAGATACATGTGGCTATGTGTTTAATTCTGGTGAAAGTTTCCTTGGCATTCTACTTCCTATTGTAATTTTCTTTTTCTTTCTGATTTATGTTTTTATTTCCCTTTTCCATTTTCCTTTTATTTCTCTGTTCTGTTTTTATTTTCTTTTTCTATTTTCCTTTCTCATTTCTGTTTTTATTTTCTTTTTCTATTTTCCTTTCTCATTTCTGTTTTTATTTTCTTTTTCTATTTTCCTTTCTCATTTCTGTTTTTATTTTCTTTTTCTATTTTCCTTTCTCATTTCTGTTTTTATTTTCTTTTTCTATTTTCCATTTCTTTCTCTGTTCTGTTTTTATTTTCTTTTTCTATTTTCCTTTCTCATTTAGGTTTTTATTTTCTTTTTCTATTTTCCTTTCTCATTTCTGTTTTTATTTTCTTTTTCTATTTTCCTTTCTCATTTAGGTTTTTATTTTCTTTTTCTATTTTCCTTTCTCATTTCTGTTTTTATTTTCTTTTTCTATTTTCCATTTCTTTCTCTGTTCTGTTTTTATTTTCATTTTCTTTCTCATTGGTGGTTTAATTGTATTTCCTTTTTATTTAAAAAATAAATAAAATAATTTAAAATGTGGCTATGTGTTTAATTATGTTTTATTTTGCATTTATATTCTAATATCTGGTTTAATTTAATTTCCTTTTCAACACAAAATAAAAACTCTTGAATTTATAAAAAAATGTGGCAATGTGTTTTATTCAGAAGGTACTGGATGGCCAGGACACAGCAAAGCTAACAGGCGCTGTGTACAATAGCGTGGTCACACTGACTGACAGCGCCTACAAAGCTGAGGGCCAACATCATATTCAGCAATGTAGGCGTTGTTCCCAACAACGCCAGGTAGCGACTGAGGAGGCCTGCTATAGCGAATCGCTACCGCCCGCGGCTGACGCTAGCGGCGCTCATAGCGCCATACTTCAGTCGCTCATCTGTCGCTACCTGGCGCTATTGATGAATCGGCCTCCCCGGAGAGAAGAGGGGGGAAAAGTGCAGGGGGCGGGGTTATAGCTGTGCTTTGCACAGAAAGAGCAGAGCCGGGGTCAGGGAAAGGACAGCAATCCTAGAATGTACAGCAACACAGTCAGAAGACACTTTCTGTTTGCAGGCTGCCTGATGCTCCCTGAGTCGCCATCTTGGATGTTTAAAGGCTGATAACATGCAGTAGATGCAGCTAGGATGATTTTTAATGTGAGCAATCTGTATGTACAGGGGGGAAACATATAAGATAGGCTCTTATTCAGGGTGAAGGCCCGGATTAATGTGAGCAATCTGTATGTACAGGGTGGGGAAACATATAAGATAGGCTCTTATTCAGAGTGAAGGTCCGGATTAATGTGAGCAATCTGTATGTACAGGGTGTGGGGAACATATAAGATAGACTCTTATTCAGGGTGAAGGCCCGGATTAATGTGAGCAATCTGTATGTACAGGGTGTGGGGAACATATAAGATAGGCTCTTATTCAGGGTGAAGGCCCGGATTAATGTGAGCAATCTGTATGTACAGGGTGTGGGGAACATATAAGATAGACTCTTATTCAGGGTGAAGGTCCGCTTTAACCTTTCTTTACTAAGGGCCATATTTATGCTGTCAGCGCCTGTTGGACCCGCCGGCCAATTATCCCAGCGCCAGTGAGCGCCACTTTGTACTGCTGTTATTCTGGCGCTCCCCTGCTTATTTATGATTTTTTTCCTCCTTCAAATCTTTGGCTCTGTATTTTTCCGCCGCTGGTCGGCGTTTTGTCAAATTATTACTAGGGACAAAGAGGACAAACTTTAGAGTGTGTTTTGGTTGTGTTTTACTTGTTGCTGTTCAAATTCCATATTATTAAGCAAAATAAGGCATTAAAATCAATTTTAATTACCCCCCAAATAAACATTTTGGCCCATCTAGGTCCTGTGTTTCAATTATGGACAAGTCACAATGCAAGTTCCCCGCAAGTTCCGAAATTGAGATGCCCCGCTGTGTGAAACCCCCCAGGGCGCCCACAAACCTTACCTTCTCCCCGTTCCAACGGCGCATGCGTGGGCCGCGGCCGCCTCTCGCGCTTCCCTCTAGCAGGGAGCGCACCCACATCATTTTCTATACCTAACAACTTTTCAGGGTGGGAAAGAGGGACAATTGTTAAACAAAGTCACGCCCCCTCATTGAGGGATAAATAGGAGATAGGATGTAACAGTTACAACAATAGAAACACTTTGGCCCTTATTTATGAAGGAATAGCGACAGGTAGCGACTGGTGAGCGGCCGGTAATGACGGGCCCCGCCACGAGAACGCCGGCTCCCCACCACAATCACACATTTATCAAGCCGATCCTGCTTAGTGACTGAGATAGCGCCATATAGCGACTCATTCATCATTATTCCAGCCTCAGCCCACAGCGCCAGCGTCTGACCTTGAACAGCGACAGGTATGACCTCTCGCTACCTGGCGCTCTCCAATGCATTTCAGTGGAACAATCTTTAAATATTCATAATAAATTGTTATTCATTGTTTTTTTTTGTTTTTTTTAAATGTGAAAAATTCTGTGACCACTTCTGCCATTTTAGATAATTTTTTTAAGGTAAAAAAAAAAAAAAAAAATTGTACAGAATTGATATTACAGTCGCTGGCCGGCATTGATGAATATATTGTGTGAGTCGCTCTAACACCAGTACAGCTCTGTATGGGAGCGAACGGTAATGCCAGCTCAGTGCGACCGACTCACACCATATTCATCAAAAAAATTGCCCCACACAGCGCCAGCGCTCAAAATCGGGTAGTGGTAGCCCAGAGCGCCAGAAGCTGTGTGATTAAAGTCTGTTTTTAAACATGTATCCACTAGTAACAAAGCGAAAGCATATGGAATTACATTGTAACATGAATAATTGAATACCAGACATGTAAGGACATTTCTGCAGAAAAATATTCTAAATCAAAAAAGGTTTCAAAAAGGACTTTAAATAGGCCAGGAGAGGTGACACAATGATTTGATCATTGAAAAAAAATAAATAAATAAATAAAACCCTGATTAAAGTGAAGAAAGGTATTGTCCATTGAAATGTATGGGAGAGCGACAGGTAGCGACAGGTAATACGTGGCGCTCTGCAAGCCTGAACGCCGGCGCTCTACGCTGAGTCTGGGATAATTATGAATCGGACGCTACATGGCGTTGTTCTAGTCGCTCACCATAATCACCTTCATAAATGTGGAATTGCGTGCCGCGGACGGCGTTCACCTACCGCTACCTGACGCTACCTGTCGCTTACAAGGCACTACCTGTCGCTACCTGTCGCTATCCCTTCATGAATAAAGCCCTTGGTTAGCTAGATTTAAGTACCATGAGAACATTTTTATAACTCTTCATGAATCGAGGCAATTGTGTTGTAATATGAATTTCAATACACCCACCACAAATTGTTGTAAATCACGCAGGTACATTTACAAAGTACTGGATTGTGGTTAACAAATGCACATGATCACTTTTGGTTTACAATGACTTCATGTCACACAGAATACAGAATCAGATTCTAACAGGCTGATTCATTACTAGCGCCAGGTACCGGCAGATGAGCGTCTGTAGCGAGGCGCTTAGAGCGACCGCTAGTAGTCGCTGTTACAGAGCGCCTCAGTCGCTGGCCGGCATTGATGAATATGTTGTATGTGAGTCGCTCTAACACCAGTACAGCGCTGTATGGGAGCGAACGGTAGCGACTGCTCAGTGCGACCATATTCATAAAATATGAAGTCATGAGTAAGGGTGAGAACCCGAAACGCGTAGACGTGTGAGGACACCTTGTTTATGCTGCTCTTATCTATGCCGCTGTGACGGACTTTTAACCAGTATGGAATAAAATGGATTTTTAAATTGCTCTACTACTATGTGGCTGGCTTTCCCTATGGTTCTTGGACTACCACCAAGTTTTGAGGTGAGCGCTCTAGCCTTTGCCTGAGTGTGGGGTTGTATTCCCTGTTACCGAGCTGGCACTCCTGCTATTCAAAATATTCATAAAAAAAAACTGCCTCACATAGCGCCGGCGCTCAAAATGGGGCCGTTGTAGTCCAGAGCGCCAGGGGCTGTGTGATTATAGTCTGTTTTTGAACGCATATCCACTAGTAACACAGCGAAAACACACGGAATGACATTGTTAATACATTGTGACATGGACACTTTAATACCAGACCTGTAATGACAGTTCTACATAAAAATATTAAAAATCAAAAAAGTTTTCAAAAATGACTTTTTATAGGCCAGGAGAGGTCACACAAATATTTGATAATAATAAAAAATAAAAAAATAAAAGAAAACCCAGTTTAAAAATAAAAAAAGGAACGTCCATTGAAATGTATAGGAGAGCGACAGGTAACGACAGGTAATACCAGGTGCTCTGAAAGCCAGAACGCCGGCGGTGTACGTTGAGCCGTCTGTGATGATGAATCGGTCGCTACGTGTCGCTGTTAGAGCCGCTCACCGGAATCGCTTAGGCCCTTATTTAACAAGGGATAGCGCCAGGTAGCGAATGGTGAGCGAACGGTAATGACGGTCACCGCCACGAGAACGCCAGCTCCCCTCCGCAATCACACATTTATCAAGCCAATCCTGCTTAGCGACTGACAGAGCGCCAGATAGGGAATCATTCATCATTATTCCAGCCTCACCCCACAGCGCCAGCGAGCGACCTTGAACAGCGACAGGTATGACCTCTCGCTACCTGGCGCTCTCCAATGCATTTCAATGGAACAATCTTTAAATATTCATAATTAATTGCTATTAATGTATTTTTTTTTTTTTTAAATGTCAAAAATTCTGTGACCACTTCTGCAATGTTAGATATTTTTTTAAGGTAAAAAAAAAATTGTGCAGAATTGATATTACAGGTCTGATATTAATGTATTCATATTACAAAATGTTTTGAAAAACTTGTTTTTTTTTTCCAAAAAATATGGTTGTTTGGGGGTTAAAAAACTACTTTTAACCCATCGCCGCCAGCGCTCTGGGGTTTAAACAAGCATTTCACAGCGCGAGAATTTTTTGAGCGTGATTTGTTAATGAATATGCTGGGAGCCGTTCGCTATGGCCATTCGCTGTCATGCGCTCCCATACAGCGCGGAACCTGTCAAACAGCGACTCCTAACCCCGTATTCAACATTACCGCACACCGACTGAGTCGCTGTCAACAACCGAACAACGGCCAAGCACAGCGAATACTAGCGGGCGCTGTGAAAATACCGCTACAGTCGCTCATCTGTCGCTACCTGGCGCTATTAATGAATCGGCCTCCCCGATAAATGTGGTATTGCGTACAGCGCCCGGCAGTCACCGTTCTCTACCTTGCGCTACCTCTCGCTGCCAGTCGTTACCTGTCGCTATGGCTTGATGAATAAACCCCTAAGACGCCGCCCCCCAAACAAGAAAAGTCCATTGAATTCCTATAGTACAAAACCAGGCAAGTAAAACAAGTGGTCCATATAAAGACGTTTTCTTAGGACCAGCACAGCCTGAGACATCGGCTGTCCAGGGGTTTGAGGGATTACTTGTGTTTCTCAGGCAATACATCTATTGCTGGTGTTGTTAGAAATTCAACAGTAAAAAAAACAGAAGTTCTACCTGATTGATAATCCCTAGGTAATAAGCCTCAACCAAAAGCTGATTACGTTTAATTTTAAATATTTCATAGCTCCTATGGTAGGCGTCTGTAATACCGTGGCCTACATAGATGTCTCCTAAGCTCTTTTCGGTAATATCCGACATAATCACTAAGAGGCTGATTCATCATTAGCGGCAGGTAGCGACAGATGAGCGTCTGTAGCGGCATTTTCAGAGCGCCCGCTAGTAGTCGCTGTGCTCGGCCGTGGGTCGCTACTTTATAGCGACTCAGTCGCTGTTCAGTAATGTTGAATACATTGTGAGGAATCTCTATTTGACCAGTACAGCGCTGTATGGGAGCGCATGTTAGCGACTGCTCATAGCGACCAACTCACATCATATTCAGCAAAAAAACAGCCTCACAAATCTCTGGCGCTGAAAAATACTTGTTTGAAGCCCAGAGCGCCGGAGGCGTTGTGTTTAAAGTCTGTTTTTCAGCATCTATCAACTAGTAACAAAACGAAAACATATGGAATTACATTGTAGAAACATTGTAACATGAACACTTTAATGGCAGACCTGTAATGTCATTTCTAAAGAAATATTTAACAAATGTAAAAATGTGAAAAAACAGCGTGTTCAGTGCCAGAAGAGGTCACAGAATTATTTGTGATTTTTGTGAAAAAAAAAAAAAAACCCCAGTTTAAAGAGAAGAAAAGGTTTGTCCATTGAAATGTATGGGAGAGCGACAGGTAGCGAGAGGTCATACCTGGCGCTGTGCAAGGCTGAACGCCGGCGCTGTTCGCAGAGGCTTTGAAAATGATGAATCAGACGCTACATGCCGCTATCCCAGTCGCTAAACAGATTCTGCTTTATAAATGTGTAATTGCGTGCCGTGTCCGGCGTTCACCAGTCGCTACCTGTCGCTACCTCTCATTAATCAGGCGCTACCTGACGCTATCCTTTCTTAAATAACCCCCTAAGTTTCCATCCTTTGTCAGTTTTATTACGGTTACCATTTTTCATTGCTTGACATTCAGTGGTAAAAACATTTTGATTCCTGTGAGGATCAGTGTATGCACCCAATTACTTACCATCTCCAGGAAAATTCCAATTGCAAGACATGTATTAAAGCGGACCAACGGTCAAAACTGAGTTAAACCAGACCAACACAACAAACAGTGCTCATATGCACCCTTCCCTGGAGCAATTTAGAATAATGCACAAAAAAAATTCTAACTCCTGCTGTGGTAAATTTTCTAAACAAAATGGCGGCTCATGCATTTTCAGGCCACCTGCAAACAGGAAGTGCTGCTGGGCTTCCTGTAACTGTTATATCAACTGAATCCAGGCAGCAGCATGGCTGAGATGCTGGGAGAGGAAACTCCAAAATGGACGCTACCTTTCTTTTCCAACTGAGCCAGGCTGCTGGTTCAGTTTAAGGAAAAGCAACAGGGATTTTCGGTGGAAATTGTTAGAACCAAACCTGTGATTCAGGGATCGGTTGGGGGACGAGAGCCTACCCTCTCCTACTGTGCATTGTGGGTAATGTCAGTTAAAACCAGGCAGCAGCACGGCTGGGATGCTGAGAAAGGAAGCCTCAGGGGTGCTTCAAGATGGCCGTGGCCAGGAGAAAATTGGTGAGGTGGCGTTACAGCTTTCAGTGGATAAGGGTGCGAAGGTAAGTACTGACGATGATTAGGTATCATGCGTGCAGATAGGGCAAATGAGTTTTGGGGAATTCTTTCTTTTCTTTTCAACTTCAACAGGCTGTTTTAAATATTTCTATCAATTGTATTACTATGAAAAAATAATTGTACAAAGGAATAGCAACTGAAAATGTTTGAAATGTATAGTGTGCATGTTGCAGAGTGTGAGTGCTGGGTGCAGCGGAGTCAAATCTAGATATACATTTGTGGTGTAACAGGAACTGGCTTTACTGGAACATGAGTACGGTAAGAGAAGGTCAGCTTACATGGTGGATAATACAAAAAGGATAAAGAAGTCATAGATTTTGTCTCAATGTACTGGAAACACAACATGTAGTAGAGAATGTACAATATATATATAGTCTCTGTTGTACATTCTCTACTGCATGTTGTGTTTCCAGTACATTGAGACAAAATCTATGGCCCTTATTTAACAAGGGATAGCACCAGGTAGCGACTGGTGAGTGGCCGGTAATGACGGGCACCGCCACGAGAACGCCGGCTCCCCACCACAATCACACATTTATCAAGCCGATCCTGCTTAGCGACTGAGATAGCGCCAGATAGCGACTCATTCATCATTATTCCAGCCTCAGCCCACAGCGCCAGCGTCCGACCTTGAACAGCGACAGGTATAACCTCTCGCTACCTGGCGCTCTCCAATGCATTTCAATGGAACAATCTTTAAATATTCATAATTAATTGTTATTAATGTTTTTTTTTTTTTAATGTTTTTTTTAAGGTAAAAAAAAAATAAATAAATAAAATTTGTGCAGAATTGATATTAAAGGTCTGATATTAATGTATTCATATTACAAAATGTTTTTATAAACTTGTTTTTTTTGGTTTCCAAAAATATGGTTGTTTGGGGGTTAAAAAACTACTTTTAACCCATCGCCGCCAGCGCTCTGGGGTTTAAACATGCATTTCACAGCGCGAGAATTTTTTGACCATGATTTGTTAATGAATATGGTGGGAGCCGGTCGCTATGGCCAGTCGCTATCATGCGCTCCCATACAGCGCGGAACCTGTCAAATAGCGACTCCTCATCCAATATTCAACATTACGGCAAACTGACTGAGTTGCTATCAACTACCGAACAATGGCCGAGCACAGCGACTACTAGCGGGCGCTCTGAAAATGCCGCTACAGTCGCTCAACTGTCGCTACCTGGCGCTATTAATGAATCGCCCTCTATGACTTTATATATAATATATATATATATATATATATATATATATATATATATATATATATGTAACAGCGCCATCTACTGTCATAAATGTAAGCTACATTAACCCAGCAATATAGATGCAGATCACATAGAGAGACAAGCTGTAAGCTGTTGCACAGTATCTCTAACATCACACACATAAGGGTCGATTCAAAGAAACATGTAACAGCTTTGATTTTGGTGCCGATCATCCTATTTTTCCCGTACGCTCGTGCGTTCGTATGAACTTGCGAGTGATTCTATAAGCAAATACGTTTCTATCCTAAAATGTACGTCCGTTCATATGGCAGTTCGGGAATCAGACCTATGTCAGTTTCCATCCTGAATTTTCTGTTTCATTTCTCAGGTTGCAACATTGGTTTTGCCCTTTTTCCTTTTTTGTCTGGACGTAAATCCTTCTGATCTTGCGGCTCCGCACTACAAACTTACCTCATTAAAGTGCATTCTAAATATTTGGTCTTTTATTTTTCTTTATTTCATTCATTTTGTAGTAACCAACCATTAATTAATGCATTTGCATAAGTAAATCTTACTTTGTTTAATTTTTAGTTAACTTGCATTTTTTACTTGTGGATTTAATTTTAATATTTTGACTTCAAATGGTACAACTTAAAATTTTGGGTGTGGTTACCCACACCCTCTACATACAGATTGCTCTCAAATATAAAAAAACACCCAGCAACTTCTGCATGTTATGAGCCTAGAAACAGCCAAGATGGCGGCTCAGGTATTCTCGGGCAGCCTGCAAACAGAAAGGGCCTTGTGACTGTGTTGCTCTGCATTCTTTGATTTCTGACCTTTCCGTGCCCCCAGCTCTGCTGTGTCTGTGCAAAATACAGCAGTAACCCACATCCTGCACTTTATCCCGCTCTCCTCTCCCCAGTAAGTGTGATGCATCTGACCAAAGATGAGCTAAAATAATTAAACAAAGCAAAGGTAAACAACTACACCAATAAATATAATCTAAAAATATTATTCTAGTACATCAATTTAAAAATAAATAACAAAGGACTTAAGTTTCTTTAATTAACGTAAATATATGGATGTATTGCAAAATAAAGTTTTACATGCAAAGGACTAATTAAGGTCCACATTAAAATGCTTTTATAAGGCATACATGAATCAGGTATGCATTGCCATACAATTTATGGCCTCGGCCATGCTGATACATGCAGTTCATTGGAGCTCAAGACGCGCAGACTCCTCCACATAGCCAAAAAACCTGTTCAAGAACAGCAATACGACTGCTAAAAGGTGTCGGCAGTGGCTTTCTATTAAAACGTATTTAGAGGTTTGAAAACTGTTCTCTGAATCACACCGAAACACATCCAATTATCCTAAGTTTTACGTTTTCATCCTAAGTTTTAGGATTTGATCCTAAGTTTTACGTTTTGATCCTAAAATTTAGGAACGAACTTGCGATGATCGTAAGAGCATATACGCATTCGAACGTAGGCTCGTGCGAGTCGTAAATGGCCAAAAAAACAGGAAAAAATGACTAACACCCACCCAAACTTACGATTCTCGATCCGAAATCAATTAACTTTTGCTCTTTGAATCGAGGGGATAAAGACCCACAATAATACCAAAATGACTCACTCTCTGCATTGTATCGTGTACAGAGGAGACAATTTTCAGTGTTCTTATGTTTGAGGCACACATCACATTGAGCTGTATGCTATCTGTAAGTTACAGATGTAGCAATCATTAACCCATTGGAATATCTCACAAAGAAGCCATTGAAAAACATTTAAGATTTCAAGACAGCTTGATGCACCAGTGCACCAAGTTGCATTTTAAAGAAAGCTGCATCTGTATTTAAATTACAGCAGCAGGCATATGACTGCTGATTACAATCAGGGCTGGATTATGAGGGGGGCGTGCTCCCCTGGGCCTCCAGCACTTGCCCTGCAAAGGAGGCCTCCATCAACCTTTGGGTTATGGTCTGATCCAGGAGGTTTTTCAGACTTTGGTCTGACGGGCCGCGGAGCTTGCAACAAAGCTATCGGCACCAGTGGGAGCCTTTATTTGTTTTTGCAGCCAAAGCCACCACAGGGCAGGATGGAGAGTCTAAAGCAGCTAAGTCTCCGTCAGCAGTGCTACAGTGATGGGTGCAGAGCTGTCATTGCACATAAGCCACCAAGCACAGCCGCTGGCAGCTCAATGCAGGGAACTGTTTTCTGCTGGACCAGCCGGGCGACTACACCACCCCCCACCCAGAATGGCAAAGCAGGAGTTCCTGAGCAGCACAAGGGTGGCACATGGAACTCAATCTGACATTCCAATAAGTAGGCGGGTGCCAGACAACCACCAATCAGTTACTTGGCTGGACTATTATTTTAAAGGAAAAAAACTACTTTGTCTGGGGCCTCCATAAGAATTTGTGCCCAGGGGCCTCCACCACACTTAATCAATAACTCAATAGAAAAAAAAATGTCACCCCATAAGATGCACTTTTATTCTAGCAAAAGCAGGGGGAATGCAAGTGTGTCTTATCGAGCCGATGTAGCAGGCTGCCCAGCAGTGGCCATGGCTTTTTTTTTTTTTTACAGTCATATTCAGCAGTGGTTCTCAACCTTTTTACCCCAAGTACCCCCTAGAGACAAGAAGTTCCAAACACGTACCCCAAAGAGGATGATTAATTATGAATAGTAACCAAATAAGTAAGTAAAATAATATACCAGACCATTCAGAAACCCCCTGAAGGTTTGCCCCGGAACACTGCCGCATACCCCCTGGGGTAAGTGTACTGCAGGTTGAGAAACAGTGATCTACAGCACTGGCTGGCAACGAAGCTGGGGGGGGGGGGCTGCCTTAAACAAACTTTCTAGCAGCAGGTGTCACTTGGTGCTGTTTTTAGCCCCTCCCCGAGGCTGTGACTTTAAAGGTCTATTCTCACATCAGAGTCGATTCATGACCGTGAGTAAAGTAATTTGCGCACACTTTTTATGAGCAAAAAAAAAGTTTTCCCCCCTTACTCCCGATTCAGCAGACACATTTTTGCAAGTAAAATTTGCACACTGAGTAAGATTTCAATGCGCAAATTTACTCCAAGAGTATATTTGCATGTGATTCAAGCAGTGGGCGCAAATGTGTTTATTTCATGCGGAATTTTCCTCCAGATTACAGCGGGAGGAAACTTCCGACTTCACTAACTGACATGCTTATTCATTCAACTATTTTTCACAATTTTGAGAAATTAAACATTTGGCGAATAGCTCCAAACCACAAAAAGGTGGACATTCGGCCACAAATGTTTAAATAAAAAAAACATTAAAGAGGACCAAAGCCCACGGCCATCCCCTCGGGACATCCCCCCACTGTGTGAAACCCCCCAGATCACCTGGAAACATCAGTCACAGAATAGCACCTTAAAAAACCCAAACATACAACCACACAATCTTAATACAGAACAAAGACTTTCACACAGTATTTCAGCCAACAGTACACTTAAAGAAACAACACATTACAACTAAGTACAACAATTACACACTCTTGCATGGTATATTACGCAATAGCTAGCCGTAAAGACCCACAATAATGCAAACAACTTCTCTCCCGCAGCATTTCACCTAATATGCCCCATAAGAACCCACAAAAAGGCAACCACACAATCAAACACACTGTATTGCCTGATAGTCACTTAAAGCACACCATAGTACAACTACACTGTCTCCCACAGTGTAGCACCTGATAGTCCCCATAAAGACCCACAATAATTCACCCAACTACACACTTTCCAAAAGTGTATTGGCATAAAGACCCACAATAATACAAGAAAACAAAACCCTTAAAACAAGTGACTTGCAATAAGTGGCTGAACACTGGATGTCATCTAAGCCCAACAATTAAAAGTGCGCATATTCTAATATATACTATTGTGTGCTGGTACTCACCCAGCCTAAACTGAAGCAGCAGAGAAGGACCAAATACATCCACCCGGCCATCATCCTCCTCCTGTCACTAATGTCACTCGTTACCTGGATGTCTTCAGACACACCTGAGCTCCTCCTGTGTGAGTGACTTATGTGCACTGCTGCTTACACACAGGATCATGAGCTGTTCAATATATACCTGCACAAGCTGCTCGCTGTTTACTTACCATTCCGAATATAGGGGATCAATGAAACCAAAAATTACACAAAAGCATTTCAATTATTAACATCTATGTAAAAGTGACATCCATGGTGATGGTGGCCCCTCTCCATAATGTGGAGCAGTTGCAGAAACTTTTCCAGGATACAGGTTAGGGCACAAACCCTGGATAAAGGCAAAGGACTTTGGACTTGGACTTCAGAGCTGGATGCAAGAGTTTGGAGCAAGATGCAGGACCTCTTTGCTTTGAAAAAACATAGAACTTCAGGGTGGTCATCATTGGCACAGAGGACAAATGACTTTGGTCACTGAGTTTAGCGCATTATTCTAAAGCCTGACAAGTTTCCTCAAGTTAGGACAAGGGACTTAATTGCTGGAACAGAGGGCCTATATTGAGGTTCCCACAGCCAGGAGCTGGACACAAGACCTCAGGTTAGGACACAGGGCAACAAAAACAGTTGCAGAACTGCAGGTTAGGACAAAGGAAAATGAAGCTAGATGCAGGAACTTAGATTAGACCATAGAATAAAGTTGGAATTGGACACAAGAGCTTGGGTTACGACATAGGATAATGGAGCTGGACTAAAGAACCTTGGGTTAGGGTGTAGAGCAATGGAGGCAGACACAGGACCTGGGGTAGGGGTTGAGCTACAGGACAGCTGAGTTGGGCACAGTCAAAGGTTAGAACACATGACGTTATTACTAGAGCACAATAGCTTTGCTCTGGGTCAAGAGCTGGTCACAGAACCTCAGGTTAGGATACAGGACAACAGAAGTGGACACAGCTTCAGGTTAGGGCAATGGAAACCAGAGATAGACAAAGGACCTCAGATTAGGATACAGGACAATGACGCTACATACAGAACCTCAGGCTAGGGCACGAGACTTCATTGCTCAAGCCCAATACAATGAGACTGGGATACTCAGCCAAGAGCTGAACATAGGACTTCAAGTCAGGATACAGGACCGCAGAGTAGGACACAGGTCAACAGTGTTGGATACAGGACCTCAGGCTAGGACACAGGAGAAAGGAGCTGGACTCAAGGCCTCTGGTTGGAGTATAGTAAGATGGAGCTGAACACAGGACCAAGAGTCAAGATACAGAACAACAGAGCTGGACATGGAACAGTGACGCTGGATACAGGATCTTGAGTTAGGATACAACCAGGCTGAGCTGAACACAGGACCTGTGCTTAGGGTACAGAACAACAGAGCCGGACACATGACCTCAGGTCAGGAAATGCTCTAAATGCTGTAGCAGGTCTCCAAAGTTTTCATCTCCTCATTTCCATTCCTTCACTTCAAATTTGGTTGCACAACTGCCCCATCCCTCAGCACTCCCATCATGGGTGAGCCCCGCTAGCCACAGCCTCATTGTCATGCTCACCAATGCTGGGAGTGCTGAGGGACGGAGCAGGAATTTAATCACATTTGAATCCTGGTTGTGGTAAACTTGAAAGGAAAGTCGTAGCCTTGCTGCAGTAAGTACGGTGTGCCGCAGGACAGGAACACAGGACAGGCTTCAGAGCTTCTTAATGCCTTATTATGGGTATAGTCTGGACTGCCCC
This sequence comes from Gastrophryne carolinensis, assembly GCA_027917425.1. Classification (NCBI taxonomy): domain Eukaryota; kingdom Metazoa; phylum Chordata; class Amphibia; order Anura; family Microhylidae; genus Gastrophryne; species Gastrophryne carolinensis. The sequence continues at coordinate 428,568,380 of CM051238.1, forward strand.
TTTAGGTTACAAAGCTACAGAAAAAGATGGTGTTATATTAATAAACAAAAATAATAAATAAGTTAATTTTATACTGGACTTCTGCTTTCAGGTTGTTGAGCAGTGTTTTATAGGTGTCATAAATGTGTGGCATGCAGCACACCAAGGGACAAAGTGCGCTCAGTTGTAATACTTTACTAGGTAGATTGTATATTACCGATGTGTCTTTTTTCGTTATAGAATTTTTTAGAAGCACATTGGGGGGGTTCTAATTCATTTCCCAAAAATAATCCAGGTGGGTTTTCCAAGCAGAGACTTAATATCCCGCAGGACTAGATGCGGAGTTCCTTCAGCACTGTCATTCTTCTCAGGTAGGTGGCCTGAATTAGGAAATACCCTTCCTCATCTCCAGCTCTGGCCACTCGTCTTCCAGGTCCTATGATGAAACAAAGCCTCCTCCCCTGCCTCTGGCCTTAACAATGCTCTGAGCTGCCATGATGCCCAGCTTACCCCTACCTCCCTCTGCCCAGCCTCCCCCTAGCAGCGATTTCTCTCTTAGCACTGACAGCTGTCCCCCCCCAACCCAGCGGCGTGGCAAATGCCACTGGGAGTGGGAGGCGCGGGCTGCAAAGCCCGACCCCAACTGCTAAGGAGCTGCCCACCACTGGAGGAGCCGTCCAAGACCGGAGGGATAAGCCGCCGCTGCTTGAGATGTCCGCCACCTCCCCCCACACGAGCCATGGAAAGAAGCCACCGTCAGATGCGCCCACCGGTAGTTGGAGCTGCCTGCAGGTAGGAAAGCCCATCCCGAGGCTGCTGTCCCCCCAAGCTGCCACCACAGCCACTGCCGGAGTCCTCCTTCCCACCCTCCTGTCTTCCTGCCCACCTATCTACCTACCAAGTCACCCATTGGCCTGCCCACCTACCCTGTTTGCAAGTGCACGGATGTGTTTGGGACTATGGGGGTGCACATATGTGTTTGAGAGTGTGTGCATGTGTTTGGGAGTGCGAGGGTGTGTGTATGTGTTTGGGATTGCGGACATGTGTTTGGGAGTAAAGGGGTTTGTGCATGTGTTTGGAAGCGCGGGTTTGTGTTTGGGAGTGCGTAAATGTGTTTGAGAGTGCGGGGTGCATGCATGTATTTGGGAGTGCGTTCATGTGTTTGGGAGTGCAGGGGTGCATGCATGTGTTTGGGAGTGTGTACATGTGTTTGGTAGTGCAAGGGTGCATGCTTGTTTTTGGGAGTGAAGGCTTGTGTTTAAAAGTGCGAGGGTGCGTGCATGTGCTTGGGAGTGCGAGGGTGCATCCATGTGTTTGGGAGTGCGAGGGTGCGTGCATGTGTTTGGGAGTGCAAGGGTGCGCGCATATGTGTGAGAGTGCTAGTCTAGGCGTCCAGTATCACCAAGCAAAAGGGAGAGAGAGAGCACAGCCAGGGTGTCTGAAGCAGGATCTCAAGCTCTTACAGACCCCGCCCATTATGCTGATTAGTATGCAGCATCACAACTCCAAGCACCACGCCCACTTTCTTCATACGAGTAATCAGGAGGTGAACCTGTAAACCTAGATATCTCAGCTAATTCTTCTTCAAAACGGAAAACACTTTAAGACAGTGGCAAACATAGCCCGACGCAATGGTCTAACAATTGCCTTTTCCTTTAATATCACTTCAATTTTTTTATGTTATGCACTCCATCTATTTAATAGTATCTGTGCTTTAATGAAAAGGCACTTTCAATGGCATTTTTAAAAGTGTCCATTATTGTGTGCCAAAATGATGTCTTTTAAGTGCTGTCACTGGTAGTGTAAACAATTATCACATTTTCGCCCCATAAGACGCACCTAGGAGTTGGAGGAGTGATTGGCGTGGGACACAGTGCTTGGGGATGGATGGGAGGTATATATTAAAAAAAAACTAATAAAATATATTTTTCTCTCTGTGTTTTTTTACATGTAACTATTTGTGAACTGGCAAGGGATCTATAAGACTCCTATACCAGTTCAGAAAGCTTAGGGGGCTGGCAGGTGACTTGCCATTAACCCCTAGCCCCCCATTACCTGCCTCCCCAAAGCCCAGGGGGGGGCAGAAGAGCCTGGGACCATTTAGGCTATGTGGGATTGTAGCCTGCAGGGTGGGGGTGGGGGCACTAAAGCTGCCCCCTGTTCCCTGTTCTACAAGCCCTGCATAGCTGGTGCATGCCATATTTTGAGGGGATTTTTAAGGGTACCCTTAAAAATCCCCCCCAAAATAAGGTCCCCCTCCCCTGGGGAGGTAAGCCCCATGCCACTTTTTTAATTTTACCCTTTATAGTGTGGATAGTAGATGTATTTTATTTGTAAATTTTATAAAGTGCTTTTTTCAGTTTGGGGGTCTCCTGGGCAGGAACAGAGGACTACTACATATGTGGTACTGTTCTAATCGGGAGAAATGGGGCTTTCACATGCAATATAGTTTTCCTTAATAAAATCAATGTTTTTTTTTATTAAATAAGATTTTTTAAATATTTTTTTACTTTAACACTAAACTAAAACTAAACTAAACTCTGCTGCAAAAAATATATAATTTTCCTGGAATTCCTGCAAAAATCACAGTTAAACATAGCGCAAAATGGTGAAAAATGACCTGTCATCAGAGGGTGACAAAATCTCAAGTAGGTTGGCAGTTAAAAGGGTTAAACTACTTATGCATGTTGGGTATTGTTCTATTGCACTTTTAGATTTATCTTGTTTTTTCTTGTTTGCATATTGATATTTTAGGAAAATGTGTTTTTTCTTTCACAATGTTTTTATTGTAAGACACGAAATAAAACATTGATACCATAGCTTAACAGACATGTTCCAGTGCAATATGATTCCGTTACATTGAAAATTGTGCAAATAAGTCAGAACATCCATATATTAGATCCGCGTCAGCATTTTCTACTATTTCCACAATAAACACGACACAGAGACATGGAGAAATGAAAAGAAAGGACAAGACATACAAAGGGAAAGGGAGGGGGGGCAAGGGCAGAGTAGGGATGGCAAGGGAGGGAAGGAGTGGGGGGAGGGGTAGGAGCCGCTGCCAGACTGGGCCTATTGGTCATACCTGAGCACTGTGCATTTAAACTTTGGGCTTCCCTAGTCCAAACAGTCCCATGAATAGTTTTAATAATGCTATTACTACTGAGCCTGGCGTCGCTGCCACGAATTCCACACCAGATCATACTGCTCCATTCGGAAGCCCACTACCGCCGTCAATTGCTCATTTACCATGATGTTAGCCATTCTGGCTTCCACGTCTCTCCATGATAGCCGCGGAGCCTTCCAGTTAGCCGCTATCGTGAGTCTCACAGCCACCAAAAGGTGCTTAGTCAAGAGCCACTCATCCCTGGAAAGAGCATTCTGCTTCAAGGACAGTAGCGCCTCAAACGGGCTGGGGGTACACAGCTTCCCCAGAACCCGGGACAGAACTGCATATGTGTAGCCGGCGGAAGGTATTCAGCCATTATCTTTGTTGGTCTTTTAATGTAATGGTTCATATCTGTTCTGCAGTTGCACTACATCACCACAAGATGGCACTATTGGATAAGAAATGAATTGTGACATTACAGGTCTACCAAACGTAAAACCTAACCACAGAGGAGTACAGCTTAACTGCTATTGGCTAAGGTGAGTAGAAAGTTAGAGAAGGTTCTAGAGGCCACTAGAGGGAGTCTATATAATGAGAGTTACCTCAAAAGAGTTAGATCTACGGAACATACAGGATGTAGTTCTCTATTGTAGTAACCGGGAGTGAGAGGAAGGTACCAGCAGGGTCAACTGGTAGCAGTCGCAGAGAGAGAAGGAGAGAGCAGAGGAGCCACATTCATACCTAACGAGTGACCACAGGAGAAAGGTGAACTATTCCACCCAAGATGCTGAGGAGGAAGCTTAATGCCGCAGTATTCTGCCATGAGATCAGAATGAGTGACCACCACCTGTTGGAGTACATTTGGATGTAATGTTGTGCTATGGAAGCTGCTAAGGAAACTGTTGTGGAAAGACTGTATGACCTGCTGTGAAGTCTAAAGTGTACCTGAAGTCCTGCTAATAAAATAAGTGCCCTTTTCATAAAGTCGGTCTCATTGGAGTTTTTGGAAGTAAGCCCACGTCAGGAGGTCCCCCAAGCCCGTTAACAAAGAACCCACTCCCCATACACCCTGAGGAGCTAAACCCCTCAGGGACCCATATGCTACATATGCTCTCTGCCAGAGAGACTTGACCCTCGGGCAAGCCCACCAGACATGAAGGTAATCCCCCACCTCCCCACATCCCCCAAAGCACATGGGGGAGTGGGAAGCGGAGCATCTATGAAGCCTGGCTGGAGTAAAGTACCATCTCAGTACCAATTTAAAGGCATTCCCTGCTGCCAACACATTAAGTGAAGTGGAGCGTACAGAATTCCAAATCTTCCTCCAGGCCTCATCATCAATGGTCACTCCAAGCTCCCCCTCCCGCCTCGCCATATACTCATGCCTGGGGGGGTCCATCTGATTGACCAGAGCTCCATAAATGTATGAAATCACCCCCGTACCAAATGGTTGCTGACAACACATCTGTTCCAATATTGTCTTTCTGAATGGCTGGGACCCCCCTTTCAAATTGCTCCTGACAAAATGGGAGAGCTGCAGATACCGAAAGGTTTCAGCTGGTGGAATCTGCTTTGCCATTCTAAGATCTTCAAAGGATCTTACACCTCTATGTGTGCATAGATCCTGCACCACCTCCAGGCCATTGGCTTTCCACCATCGAAAATTGGGGGCATAAGTCATTCCTGGGGGGAACATAGGGTTATTGAAGAGCCTAGCTAGCGGGAGTAGCCCAGACATCAATCCCGCTCGCATCTTGCAGCTATCCCACATGCCCAGCAAGCACTCCAAAACAGGAGATATGTGTTTAGGTCTAACACGCCTAGGGAGCCATGGTAACGCATCCACTGCTATTGGGCTAGACCTACTGGCTTCTTCCAGAACCCATAACGGGGCTGCCTTCTTCGCATGAAGAAGTAGGACAGGGGCGATCTGCGCCGCCAGGTAGTATTTATTGAGAGAGGGCACACCCAAGCCACCCTTGGTAGTATGGTAGTACAATGTCTTTCTATTAATTCTCGGTTTCGTGGGCCCCCAAATATATTTCAAAATCCTATTTTGTAATGGTTTAAAAAAGGACAGGGGAACCCACACCGGGAGCACTCTAAATAAGTACAGCATTTTAGGCAAAAGAACCATTTTTATTGCAGCCAATCTGCCCAGCCATGACATCCTCAGGTTATACCATGGATTCAGCAGCGAATCTACAAGTTTCGGGATGTGGGAGTAATTAGCCTTAAACAACGTTCCATAACTAGGAGTGATTTTGATGCCTAAGTAGGGCAACTGCTGTGTCCAGTTCCACAGGAAATTGGCCTGCAGAATCTGCTTAGTAGGTTCTAATAGTGATACATCCAAAGCTGCAGATTTCACATCATTGGTCCGAAGCCCGGAAAGACCCCCAAACTCGGAGAGAACCTTAAAAAGATTGGGAACAGAAACATGGGGAGCTGTGATCAAGAGCAGCATGTCGTCCGCAAAGAGGGACAGATTACTCTCCCCAGAAGGGAGGGGAAACTATTCCCCTTATGTTCCTGTCATTCCGGATCTTGATGGCCAGGGGCTCTATTGGCAGTATAAATAGGATCGGCGACAAAGGGCATCCCTGCCTAGTGCCACAGAGAATAGAGAATGGGGGCGACTCAGCGCCAGCATACTTCAAAGTGGCCTTCGGGGCGTTATACAACGCATTTACTCCCGCCTTAAGGCCCTCCCCCAAGCCCCACCTCTCTAGTGCCAGTTGCAGGTACTCCCAGGAGATGGAGTAAAACGCCTTCTCCACATCAAGAGATAACAGCATAGCCTCCTGGTCAGTTCCCCTGACCGAGTCAATCAACTGAACTATACGTCTGACCCCATCTCCTATACATCTGAATCCCACCTGGTCCCGATGTATTAGGGAGCCCAAAAAGTCATTGATTCTCGTGGCCCAAACCTTTGAGAATAGCTTAAGGTCAATGTTCAAAAGGGATATGGGCCTATAGTTACTCCACTGTTGGTGGTCCTTCCCGGGCTTCAGAATCATAACCACATTAGCTTTTAACATCTCACTCTCAAAGTGGTTCCCTTTCATAATATAGTTAAACAAAATGGTCAGGGGAGGGACCAGTTCCTGAATAAGCTTTTTATAAAAGACCGCTGTCAATCCATCAGGGCCCGGTCTCTTCCCTGATTTGAGCGACCCAATAGCCTGCCGCACCTCCTCAGCAGTAATTGGGGCTTCCATTGCTCACCTCTGCTGCTCCGAAAGCTCCAGGAGGACGATGTCCTCAAAGAATGCATCAACTTTTTTGTGATCCAGCCTCATATAACTTCGATAGGCCGGACCTAAACTCCTCCAAGATCTTCACCGGGTTAGTCGTTATATTACCCCCTTTTATCCTCAGTTTAATAGGCGGGGCAGGGTTTTCTTGACACCTAAGCTGAGACGCTAATAGGGAATTAGGCTTATTGCTACAAGCATAATATCTCTGTCTGGACCATCTATATCGGGTTTCAGCTTGCCTAATCTGAACCTGATTAAGTGCCACTCTTGCCCTCTCCAGCCTGATCGCTTCCGCCCTCTGGCATGAGTCCTTAAAGCCCTGTGCAGCCTCAGAGTATTCCCTTTCCAGATGAACGGTCTGGACTTCCCTATCCCTCTTTTTCCTCGAGGCCTGTCCCAGAAAGTATCCTCTAATTACTGCATTAAATGCTCCCCACAATATTGCAGGAGAAGTCACTGTACCAGTGTTGTGCTCAAAATACACCGAAGCTACCTGTCTGGCCTCCCGGACCGCCTCCTCAGAAGTCAAAAGCGATTCATTTAGCACCCACATAGCGGGTCCTGTACGCGTGATCAGACCAGAGCAGGCAACAACAACCACATCGTGATCCGACCAAGGCACTGGTATTATCTCTGCACACCTAACCTGCGACAGTCGGCCCCTTTCTACAAATATATGGTCATTTTGGGTGTGAAGGTTATGAGGGTGAGAATAGTGGGTGTAGTCCCGTTTCCCCGGGTTCAGTTTGCGCCAGGCGTCTACTAACTGCGCACCCTGAATTATACTAAGGAAGGCCCTGGATTCCCCCAACGAGTGAGAAGAGGGCGGGGAAGATCTATCAAGCCTATCAGGCAAAGTTAAATTAGAATCCCCACACATTAGAACCGTCCCCCGTGCATGAGCTTTGATTAACTCACAAACCCTAGACAGGAACCTAATCTGACGGGTATTAATAATAATCAAGAAGTGTAACTTGCACATCGTGCAAGGTCCCCACCAGCAACAGGTATCTGCCCATTGGGTCTGCCAGCTGCTTGGAGCACGAGAAGGGGGAATTTCTGTGAAAGGCTATCAAAACCCCTCGCTACTTTGTTTGGCCCATAGCTTGATAGAATTGTGGATACTTCGGGTGCATGTACCGAGGTGAGGATGTAGATGAAAAATGTGTCTCCTGCAAACACACTACGTCTGCCTTGAGCGTGACAAAGGCTTTAAATGCCCTTGAACGCTCATTGGGAGAGTTAAGTGCATTAAGGGAAACCACCTTCATCGACATCCTCTACCTTTGGAGGTCCTATAAATACCATACCTAATCATAGCCTGAGGAACAACAGCTCCATGGGGGGTAGGGCAGGCAGAGGGGGAAGAGGCAAGGTAAGAGGGACTGGGGGTGAGGGAGACACACAACACACAAAAAAACATTAATCTTAAGTACACATATAAACCAATAATGCTCATAATACTATTCACATTGAACATAGTCAATTTCCAGTGGAAAAAATCCAGAGGTAACATTCTACCAGACCCTTGCCTCTGGCAGAATGCAGGGGGGTAGGCACGGTATATCCCCCAGGCCATTGGGGCAGCCCAACTTTTTTTTTTTATAACTAGAATGCAGGCCCATTTTTCTTCTCCTGCGGGTCCTCCACCACCCCAGCGGCATCCCTCCTCCACTGCGAACCACGACTCGCCGCTGGGGCGGAAGCTGGTCCCTGGGGATCCTCTGGGTCAGAGAATCCGAGCTGTAGAAAAATCGCTTTCGAATCTGAGGCTTGCGTAACATGGTGAATGCGGCCATTAAAGGAAAACGACAGTTAAACGGAAAGCCCCACCGATAGCGTATATTGTGGGACCTGAGAACTTGCAAGAATGGCTTGAGGGCTCGTTGCTTAGTAATGGTGGACTGGGCAAGGTCTGCAAAAACCTGATAGGAGTGACCCTGGAACTGTAGGGGGTCCTTATCTCTTGCTGTTTGCATCACCACTTCCTTAGTTTTAAAGTAGACAAACTTTACAACAATATCTCTCGGGGGTCCATCAGGATTGCGCTTGGTAAGAGCCCGATGCGCCCGCTCCAGCTCCAGCCTCTCAAGTGGTATATTAGGTGTCAGTTCCTGCAGAAGAGCTGTAATAGTGCCCTGGGCATCCTCCATCGACCCTGGGAGCCCCCTGAACCTGAGATTAGAGCGGCGACTCCTGTTCTCCAGGTCCTCCTGCATATCCCTCAGTGCTGCAATCTCCTCATGCAGATTCTCCACTTCCTTCTCATGGCCCTCCAGGACAGTAGTGACATTGTTAATATGGCCTTCCAGGGACGCTATTCTGTGCCCCTGCACCTTCATTTCTTTAATCAACTGAGAAGTGCTTTTAGTAATCACTGAAATCTCTTCCCGTATCACAGCCTGTATATGCTGGAGTGAGGCTCGATCCAGGACCATTTGTGGGCAGTGATCCTGCAGCTCAGTGGGGAACTGGGCCTGGCTATCCCCTGAGTCCAGAGAGTCCTCTGTGTGGAATGCTAAAGGGGTCAGAGCACCCTCTCCCTCCTCACCTCGTGTTGCGTGTGTTGCTGCTGGTGCTGCGGCCGCCATCTTGGATTCCGGCGGCCTCTGCTTGCTCCTACGGCTCTGCCGCATGCTCCGACGGGAGGTAAGGCACCTCTGCTACTTCACCTTGGCCCAGGTGCTTTGTTGCGGGTTTCCATGCTGCGTTAGGCGGCCCCTCTGCGCCCGAGTTTGCGGAGCTCTAGCAGGAAGCGTCCATCTGCCAGCTGCCCCCCCCCCCCCCCCCCCCGAAAATGTGTTTTTTATTCTGCTTTTTTATTTCTTTTTCTAAGGAAACCCTGTGCAACCAAATACATATTTGAGGGATTACCTTCAGAAATATAAAGCCACTGCAATAGGCTGGGTACGCCTTGAACGTTCAGGAAATATATGGTTTGTCAGGGATATTCCAAATGTAAAGGGTTGTTTTGGTTGAAAAAGCACAAGGTGCGCACTTTGTCTGCAGAGCTGAAATTTTCATTCAAGTAAATTTAACATTACGCGCATGCTTGACTGGACTAGCGCTCCATATGCCCTACCTCCCTTAAATTCCACCATTAAATAACGACTCCAAACCACCATGTCTTTGGAAAGATTAAAATTTAATCGGCCACAGTCAAACATATAAACAAGTTATAAGCAATTAAAGAGCCACCCCTTTTGTTACGGGTCTGAGAAGCCAAAGATAAGACAACCATGGGAAGGGGAGACAAACGCACCACAAAGCGGAAGCCAACATAAGCTCGGCCACGTCCCTCCTAGGCCTAGGAGCTTAACTGGGCTAACTGCCAGAGGTCAAAATTCCCCATGTCCCTCCCAAATTGATCCCCTAAATTCCTTATCTAACCACCAAGAACCTTCCTGGCCGGTTTGCGCTGGAAAGAGCCGCATACCCAACCAATTAAACCTGCTACCTCAGACCCAAAACCCGAGAGGAGACAAGCCACAGCCAGGCTGCGCTGACCCCTTAGCGCTGGCTGGCCCGCCAGAACTCCATTGCCATCTCGATCCGCTCCTTCAGCGATTGATAAAAACCCCGAATTCCCTCAACATCGACATGGCACACAGTCAACCCCCCCATTCAACCTCACGAACCGCGCTATCGCCTTGTTGACCTTCACCCGGACCTTCTCTATGGCCAACAAATCTCTAGAGTGCTGCCACACATACAGCAATTTGTGACCACACCAGAACCACCCCCGGAAAACACCCCAAGGAAATACAACAAGTCATGGGTTATGGACTTGATGTCTCATCGGCACCCTCCCCAAATCGTTTCCACCAGCATGGAATACCAAAACTCCCGGTGGCCCCAACTTCGATTCCATTCCTATGGTGTGCTCCCGCAGTTCATGCAGCCCTCTCACACCAGCCCAGCTCAATCGTGTGTGCTCCTCCGGTATTCCTAGTTGCGTCCCACTCCTTCTCAATGCCGCTCGCCAAGCCGAAAAACAAAAACAAGGGAAGAGGGAGAGGGGAGGGGAGTGGGAGGAGAGGAGGGTGGGATGTAGGTAGATGTTAGAAACCGATCATCACGATCACCTATGACCGTTCGATTTTATCCGGGCGAATATACCACCGAAATCGCGCCGATTCCCATCTCCCCAGCCTCTTTATTATCTCTTCGGGAAGCCCCCACCTAGTGGCCTTGATTGCTGCCCCTATCCGAAAGGAATGGGTGCCGCCCCCCCGCTCGCAAGCCTCATCTCCCCCAGGCATCTCCTAAATACTGCCAAACACTGAAAATGCTATAAGAAGGAACCATCCTCATACCTCAAAAGCGGACCACCCCCATTCGGCCTGACCGCCATAAACTCCTCGACGGCGGCTGCGGGGCATAAAGCACAGAGCGGCAACCTCCCCAGAAAGATGCTAACCCCCTGGCCCCTTTGATCAGTTTTCAACCTCCAAATACGCAGAGACACCTCCTCCTCTGACACAACCACATCTTCTGCCCTCAATCCCCCAGGCACCCATTTATTGGGGCTCACCAACTCCTCCACCCTCATAGCTCCATAGAATGCCAATGAGAAGGCCACTCTAAACAACTGTGCTTCGAAACTCGCCGAACAAACCCGGGGCAATACGCCAATCACTCCCCGAAGTATTCCCTATGAGACTGGCCGCCTGCTATCCGCCAACCCTTAAACGCCTGCCGCACCCAAAATGATTTAGTAACATCTGACCAACCCTCTAGCTGACACAAAAAGGCCATGGCTATTATCTTCTTGTCGACCGAGGCCAGGTCTCACCTCCCACTAACAGCTCACTCGCATACCATATCAGCAAGCCCTGTCTGTCACCTTCTGTGGCCGGTACCCCAAATTCCTCCTCCAAGGCCCACCACTGCTGCCATGTTTTCACATAAGACCCCCAAGTGGATGGTGCGACTGACCTTTGAATTCAAAAACAAAAAGGTGCCTCACACAATCTCCAAAAGCCAGCTTGCGCATGACTTGCCGACCTCCATTGCCTCAGGTGCCAGTTTCCTGAAACGCTCCCACTGTGAATGAGAAAGAGCATCAGCTATCCCATTTTTCCACTCCAGCCACACACCGCCCTGCTCAACACATTATACCGCAAACAAGCCAATTCCAGCTGCCTAAGCAGCACTGCGATGACGATGTCTGTGTGTGGATTGCTGAATCAACCGTCATGTTGTCCGACCAAAAGCACACCGCCTTGTTTTTCAGCAAGGCCCCCCACGGTGTCACCGCCACCACAAGTGGAAACAGTTCAAGAAAGGCCAAGTTTCTTATAACCGCAGATTCCAGCCACTGCGTTGGCCAAGGGCCCGCACACCAACGACCCCCCAAATAAGCCCCAAAAACACCCGAACCTGCCGCATCCATAAACAACTGGAGCTCATCGTCAGCCCGTTAAAAGACTCCAGAAAAGTGACCCACATCCTGATGTCCTTCTTCATAGCTGCCGTCAGCCTGATGAAGTGATGCAGCTCCCTGACACCCACTGTTGCCAATGACCACTGCTGGCAGTGGTAGGTGACCTGTCGTTACCCCGGCTTGATTACCTGCCTTTCAGTGGGGGACAGAAGAAAGAAGACATGACCCCTGCTGGCAGTGGTGGGTGACATGTTGTTAGCCCTGCTTGATTACCTGCCTTTCAGTGGGGGACTAAAGAAAAAAAGACATGTACCATGCTGGCATTGGTGGCTGACATACCGCAAACTCTGTCCAATTACCAGTCCGTCTGGTAGAGGAAAGAAGAAAGACGTCACCTGCCAGCACTGGTGGGTGACATGCTGCTACCCAATGCCCCGCTTTCCCATGGTACCCCTGGAAAACCATACTGAAGGGCATGGGGGGGGGGGTCAGCCTCTGAGCCCTGGGTTACTAGCCTCTGTCTGGTGCCCAGGCTGGGGAGCACATTTTTTTTACATTTTTCAATCGATTACAAATTATATTAATGTAATTTTCATTGAAAAAAACATTCCAGCATATGCGGCATGTTATTTATTTTTTCAATAGAAAAAGCATGCCAGTTAGTGGCCTTTCTTGCCTGCTCTAGGCAGTAGAACTTTCATGTGATTTCTCACACAAAAACAACAATTCTCTCAAAATTGTTTTTTTCTACAGCGGCACCAAATCAAGTCATTATCAATACCAGTGCTGCACGCGGTTAATTACTCTTCACTAGCCCTGCAGTGGTTAATAACACTACACCAGTTGGAATAAAGGTGAATGGTTGCACTTCACTCCAGCCCTGAAAAAATAAAATCCTACTCACAGCGCTATTTGAAATAAAGGTTAAGGTTACGTTTATGGCTGTTTTGAATGCAGGGTCTGTAAATGTTTACCTTTCAGAAATACTCTAATGACTCAAAAACACACATACTGTAGGATAATATAAGAAATGTACTTAGTTTCAGTTAAATGTGGGAAAGGATTGGGCTGGGTAAACACAGTTAAAATGCAGGGGAACTTGGCCATTCTCATCATCTTTGCTCAACTACACGTTGTCCACCTAAGTTCAACATTTGTACAGCTGAAAGTGGTGTGAACCTGCACTAAGGAAAAAAATTATTATAAAAATAATGTTCTCACAAAAAAGGTGAGAACAAAATCCTTACAGTGCTGAATCAGCCCTATAGAGTCTGTGAAGTAGCCCCTGGACTAGATACAACATAAACCAGCCAACATGCTGGACCCACGGTAAAGGTCGAATGTCACAGCCCAAGTATACATGCATAGATCATATATACTGTATAAATATTTACAGCTACATAGACAATATTCATGAAATAATAATAATTAATAACATAACACATATGTAAATATGATGTTCCTTGTGAATCAATAAACTAATTAGACCCTTGCTTCATTTTGTTACAGGGGATCTGTGGCATTATAGCCTCGATTCAAAGACACATTCGTCCGGACTTCCGTAGCTGTTTGGGTGGGTGTGTTATTTTTTTGCTTTTTTTCGTTCATTTTTCATGCGTACGAACGTTCGGGAAAATGCGTATATGCGCTTTCGATGAACAGAAGCATATGGGAACATTTCCGTTAGTTCGGATCATTTTCCAAGCGAAATCTGATATTTTTCGTTCGTTCGGATAACTTACGTTGTTGGGATGGGCTTACGTCTGATTCAGAGAGCTGATTTCCGACGGATCACCACCCTATAAATCCGTTTCATTTCCGATCCACTTACGGGACCTTTGAGGGCTCGGATTGCTATTGTTGAACATGTTTTGCGGCTATGTGGAGGAGTCTGCGCGCCTTTAGCACCAAGGCATTGCATGTATCAGCACGGCCGAGGCCATAAATTGTATAGCAATGCATACCTGAATCTATACATTTCATGTATGCCTTATAGATGCATTTTAATGCTGACCTTAATAAGTCCTTAGCATGTAAACATTTATTTTCCCACACATCCATATAATTGCTATATTTTTTTAGACTTATGTCCTTTGTGAATTATATTTGGATTGTTGAACGTTAATTTGTTGTAGGAGTTCTTGTTTTAGTCGGTTACCTTTGCTTTGTGTAATTATTTTATATTTGGTTGCAGGAACCGCAAGATGTGCCACTCACACAACATACAAGCAGTGTTTGGTCCAGCTATGCGATTCCTCAGTGTTCTTGCAGGGCATCCAGGGTCGTCCCATGATGCTTATATATTGCAGAGCTCCGGCTTATTTCGTCAGTTTGAGTCAGGAGAATTATCTGGTGGATGGCTCCAGGGTAAGTTTGCTCACATTCCATCAATCCATTTTCACTGTATGGCAATGAATATAGTTGATGACTCATGACTTAACCTATGGCTGTTTTTAGCCCTTGATGACATGTTAAACAATATTGTAGCTTAGAATTTGTATTTTATGTTATTATTTTTAAATTCTTTCAGGGGATTCTGGATATCCACTCCTTCCCTTGCTCCTGATGCCTGTTCTTTGCCTGCAGAATGCGGTCCAGGGGTTCTCTAATCGGGCACTATGCAAAACCTGGGCCGTGGTGGCGAGGTCCCTCTGGCTTTTGAAGTCTAGATTTAGGTGTTTGGACCATACAGGGGGGGGGGGGGGCACTGCAGTATGACCCCAACAAGGTTATACCGATATTTTAATTCACGTTTTTTAATAGGGACCACACGTGTCAGAGTGGCACAACTGAGTGTCAGGGTCCTTCAGTTGGTGGGTGAGATGCAGGAGCTACGCAACTCGTTGGGGATCACAGATGAAGAATAATGTTCTGTGGCCTGCCATTGCTATGTATTTTGTTTTTTATAGTTGTAAAAATTTGAAATTTTCTACATTTTTTAAAATTTTATATTTTATGATGGAATCCAAAAAAAAATGTTACAGTGTCATTTCATTTACAAAATACATTAACACAAAACTAATGGGCCCAGAAATATTTAAAGATGAATATTCACATGACCGAGAAGTGATTTGGGTGAGCTTTAAGGGTCCAAAAGGGAAGATGGAGGATAGTGCTAAGTGGTTTAGCTAAACATTGTAGTAGAAGTGAGGGTGGCAAATATGTAGGCGAGCACTTTAATGAGTTAAGTTTGTAGTGCGCAGGTGCTAGATCGTAAGGATTTCAATCTGGACAAATATTTATTGAAAATGGGAAACAGAATCTAACGGGAAACGTAAAGGATTCGTTGGAGGATACGATGGGAAAAGGGCAAAAATGAAAGGCTACGTTGTAACATGTGAAAATGAAACGGAAAAGTCACGCTGGATAATGACATCCTCGTATTCGTAATTTGCCGTACGAACGCACGGAAACTTTACAGAAGGATTGCAATACATGCATAGAATCGCTCGTACACTCATACGAGAATGGAAACATTTCACACAAAAAAATCAGATCGGCACTTAAACGGAAGTTTTTTTTGGTCTCTCTGAATCGAGCCTTATATGCTAATG
The DNA here is from genome assembly GCA_027917425.1 of Gastrophryne carolinensis. Classification (NCBI taxonomy): domain Eukaryota; kingdom Metazoa; phylum Chordata; class Amphibia; order Anura; family Microhylidae; genus Gastrophryne; species Gastrophryne carolinensis. Next base: position 428,583,671 of record CM051238.1, read on the forward strand.
CTTTAGTATTGTTAAAGGGACTCTAAACACAAAGACAACAATAGGGAAGTAAACAACTCACTTGGTGCCGGTCCCAATTGCCTCTCCTTCAAATATGAATGCACACCTGACAACTGTGGTTTTTTAAGATGCAAAAAAGTGAAGTCACAATTTATTTATGTACAATAATTAAAGTCATCCAACCCAGAAATCTGGTAGGGCACACAATGGTAATCAAACTATATACATAATATTTACAAACATAGCGAGAGACCCTGGGGTACTATGCATTTGGACCAACCACAGCACACAACCACGGCACACAATTCCACATTTATGAAGCAGATTATGGTGAGCGACTGGAACAACGCCATGTAGCGTATGATTCATCATTACTCAAGGCTCAGCATAGAGCGCCGGTGTTCAGGCTTGCACAGCGCCATGTCTTACCTGTCGCTACCTGTCGCTCTCCCATACATTTCAATGGACAATACTTTTCTGCACTTTAAACAGGGTTTTATTTTATTTTTTTTTAATTATGAAATAATTGTGTGACCTCTCCTGGCCTTTTTAAAGTCATTCTTGAAAACTTTTTTTGATTTATAATATTTTTATGCAGAATTGTCCTTACACATGGTATTAAAGTGTTCATGTTACAATGTAATAACAATGTAATTCCATATGTTTTCGCTTTGTTACTAGTGGATACATGTTCAAAAACAGACTTTATTCACACAGCGTCTGGAGCTCTGGACTACAACAACCTGATTTGGAGCGCTGGGGGTGTGGGGGCTTTTTTTTTATGAATATGATGAGTCGCACTAAGATGGTGCTACCATTCGCTCCCATACAGCGCTGTACTGGTGTTAGAGCGACTCACGCAATATATTCATCAATTCCGGCCAGCGACCAAGACACTCTGAAATAGCGAACCATGGCCGAGCACAGCGACTTCTAGCGGTCACTCTTAAAGCCTCGCTACAGATGCTCATCTGTCTGTACCTGGCGCTAGTAATGAATCAGCCTGGCGCTAGTAATGAATGGCGAGTTTGGGTTATTGCTCTGGATTTCACATGGCATATCATGTTTCTCTGTGAAAATGGAAGCAATGAAGAGGTTTAGTACATTGGCTTTTTCTACATTCCCCTCTACAGTTGCCCTCTCTTTTTACTGTTTACATAGCTGGAGTCCATTTTGGGGTTAGTTTTACTCTCTTTGGCAATCTGTCTTTCCGTCTCCAGCTTTGTCGCCCGTATCTGTTGTTTACAATGTTTATTAATTTCTTTATAATTTTGTAACACTTCCATGGTGCCTTCTTCCTTTAAATTATTAAATGCCCTGTTTTTGTTATTTATTGCCCCCTTATCCCTTTTGTTTAGCCATATAGCTTTACTCTCGCTTCTACCCTTTTTATTCCGGTAAGGTATATATCTCTCGCATTGCATAATTAGAATTTCTTTAAAGGTATTTCATTTAGTGTCCGTGATTTTGTTTTTGAGAACATTTTCCCAGTCAACGAGGTTTAGGGCATCTCTTAGCTGGTTACATTTTGCATTTGCAAGTTTTGTATTTTTGAGACTCCTTGATCCTAGTGACAGTTACGTAGAAAATAATAATATTATGATCACTGTTTCCAAGGTGTCCCCGACCCGTACCTGTGTTATTTTGCCCGGTGCATTGGTTAGTATTAAAGTGGACCAACACCCAGGATTTTGACTATCCTGGGTTTTGGTCCACTTCAGGGGGGCACCCCGATTAAGGGTGCCCCGCTATGTGAAACCCCCCAGAAAGCCCCCAAAACTCACCTCACCACGCTCCCACGTGGCCGCGCTGACCAATCAGCGCCAACGGACAAGCGGGTAGCAGCAGCGGACAACACAGCGCGTCCGCCGCCGCCTCCCGCGTGCCCCTCTGACAGTGCGCGTGCCCGCGCCGGCCATTCACAGACGGCCGGCGCGGGCGCGCGCACGCCTAGAGGGGCGCGCGGGAGGCGGCAGTGGCCGCTGCCGCCGCCGATGAGGTGAGTTTTTTGGGGGGGTCCCTCACCGCGGGACATCCCGATCTCGGATGTCCCGCGGTGAGGGAGGTGATCGGTCCGGGAATCTTAGAGATTCCCGGGCCGATCACCACTGGGTGACGGTCCACTTTAAGTCCAAGATGGCCCTCTGCCTAGTTGGAGCATGTACTTGTTGGGAAAGGTAGCTATCTTTAATTGTTGATAGAAAACTTAGATTTCTGGGATCCACAGATTTCAGCTTCCCAAACTATATCTGTATAGTTAAAGCCCCCATAATAACTACCTCATTTATATTAGCAGTTTTACCCATTTGCCTTAGCTGCAGGTTTTCTGTGGATTCTGATATATTTGGATACTTGTAGCAAAAGAAACAAAGAAGGGGTGGCAGCCGCTCAGACCATTTTATAACTAACCTGGGAGATGCACGTTAGCAGGGCAATTAGAATACAAAAGTCTTAAAGAAGCCACAGCACTCAAACCAGTTAGCTTGCTGACCAACCTACAATCTGTCTGTAAACTTGGTTACAAATTGTAGGTTTGAGTTCTGTGGCTCCTTTAAGACTTTTGTATCCCAATTGCCCTGCTAACGTTCCCCTCCCAGGTTAGTTATAAAATGGTCTGAGCGGCTGCCACCCCTCCTTTGTTTCTCTTGAATTTTTGCAAGCACATGGTGTGTGGGGTCTAGGCTGTACTGCAAGGTCTTTGACCCTTCCACCCCATGGCTTGCACTTGAGGTTTAGGGCAACCTCAGGTAAGCCTGCTCCCAATTTATCTATTGCATTGTATGTCCCAAATGGGCTCTCAGAGATTAGAGTTAGGACTGCACCCCACAGAGGCACCTTGGCGCTTGGTGGTGCAGCTTAAGCATACTTCTGCAGATGTGTGTGACCGAGCCCTCTGTTTTTAACCAAGTTTAGATACTTGTAGCAAACCCCCATCAGTTTTTCTTTTCCTCAAAGTATTTCTACCCATACAGACTCCACATGGTCATTTCCCTGGCATATATCCTTCCGCAGAGCGGGCTGTAGAGAGGATTTTACATATAAGCAGCCTCCAGCCCCTCCTAAACATACAGTAACCCTGCATGTTTACTGCCATAGCTTTCATCCAGCCAAGTCTCGGTTTTCCCCACTATGTCATACTGCTTCTCTGTTATCAGTTTTAGTTAATCTATTTCTTTTGTCATGCTTCTAGCATTGGTAAGCATACATTTCATATGATTTTGTTTATTTTTTAAACTGTCCATTTGCCTGCTCGGTATACTCCCCCTTCCCCCCTCTCCACCCCCAGTTCCATTTCTACCTCCACTGTCTCTTTCTATCCTTCCTCACACAGCATCTGGAGCTCTGGACTACAACAACCTGATTTTGAGCGCTGGGGGTGTGGGGGCTTTTTTTTTATGAATATGATGAGTCGCACTAAGATGGTGCTACCATTCGCTCCCATACAGCGCTGTACTGGTGTTAGAGCGACTCACGCAATATATTCATCAATTCCGGCCAGCGACCAAGACACTCTGAAATAGCGAACCATGGGCGAGCACAGCGACTACTAGCGGTCACTCTTAAAGCCTCGCTACAGATGCTCATCTGTCTGTACCTGGCGCTAGTAATGAATCAGCCTGGCGCTAGTAATGAATGGCGAGTTTGGGTTATTGCTCTGGATTTCACATGGCATATCATGTTTCTCTGTGAAAATGGAAGCAATGAAGAGGTTTAGTACATTGGCTTTTTCTACATTCCCCTCTACAGTTGCCCTCTCTTTTTACTGTTTACATAGCTGGAGTCCATTTTGGGGTTAGTTTTACTCTCTTTGGCAATCTGTCTTTCCGTCTCCAGCTTTGTCGCCCGTATCTGTTGTTTACAATGTTTATTAATTTCTTTATAATTTTGTAACACTTCCATGGTGCCTTCTTCCTTTAAATTATTAAATGCCCTGTTTTTGTTATTTATTGCCCCCTTATCCCTTTTGTTTAGCCATATAGCTTTACTCTCGCTTCTACCCTTTTTATTCCGGTAAGGTATATATCTCTCGCATTGCATAATTAGAATTTCTTTAAAGGTATTTCATTTAGTGTCCGTGATTTTGTTTTTGAGAACATTTTCCCAGTCAACGAGGTTTAGGGCATCTCTTAGCTGGTTACATTTTGCATTTGCAAGTTTTGTATTTTTGAGACTCCTTGATCCTAGTGACAGTTACGTAGAAAATAATAATATTATGATCACTGTTTCCAAGGTGTCCCCGACCCGTACCTGTGTTATTTTGCCCGGTGCATTGGTTAGTATTAAAGTGGACCAACACCCAGGATTTTGACTATCCTGGGTTTTGGTCCACTTCAGGGGGGCACCCCGATTAAGGGTGCCCCGCTATGTGAAACCCCCCAGAAAGCCCCCAAAACTCACCTCACCACGCTCCCACGTGGCCGCGCTGACCAATCAGCGCCAACGGACAAGCGGGTAGCAGCAGCGGACAACACAGCGCGTCCGCCGCCGCCTCCCGCGTGCCCCTCTGACAGTGCGCGTGCCCGCGCCGGCCATTCACAGACGGCCGGCGCGGGCGCGCGCACGCCTAGAGGGGCGCGCGGGAGGCGGCGGTGGCCGCTGCCGCCGCCGATGAGGTGAGTTTTTTGGGGGGGTCCCTCACCGCGGGACATCCCGATCTCGGATGTCCCGCGGTGAGGGAGGTGATCGGTCCGGGAATCTTATAGATTCCCGGGCCGATCACCACTGGGTGACGGTCCACTTTAAGTCCAAGATGGCCCTCTGCCTAGTTGGAGCATGTACTTTGGAGTTGGAGCATGTACTAAAGAAGCCACAGCACTCAAACCAGTTAGCTTGCTGACCAACCTACAATCTGTCTGTAAACTTGGTTACAAATTGTAGGTTTGAGTTCTGTGGCTCCTTTAAGACTTTTGTATCCCAATTGCCCTGCTAACGTTCCCCTCCCAGGTTAGTTATAAAATGGTCTGAGCGGCTGCCACCCCTCCTTTGTTTCTCTTGAATTTTTGCAAGCACATGGTGTGTGGGGTCTAGGCTGTACTGCAAGGTCTTTGACCCTTCCACCCCATGGCTTGCACTTGAGGTTTAGGGCAACCTCAGGTAAGCCTGCTCCCAATTTATCTATTGCATTGTATGTCCCAAATGGGCTCTCAGAGATTAGAGTTAGGACTGCACCCCACAGAGGCACCTTGGCGCTTGGTGGTGCAGCTTAAGCATACTTCTGCAGATGTGTGTGACCGAGCCCTCTGTTTTTAACCAAGTTTAGATACTTGTAGCAAACCCCCATCAGTTTTTTTTTTCCTCAAAGTATTTCTACCCATACAGACTCCACATGGTCATTTCCCTGGCATATATCCTTCCGCAGAGCGGGCTGTAGAGAGGATTTTACATATAAGCAGCCTCCAGCCCCTCCTAAACATACAGTAACCCTGCATGTTTACTGCCATAGCTTTCATCCAGCCAAGTCTCGGTTTTCCCCACTATGTCATACTGCTTCTCTGTTATCAGTTTTAGTTAATCTATTTCTTTTGTCATGCTTCTAGCATTGGTAAGCATACATTTCATATGATTTTGTTTATTTTTTAAACTGTCCATTTGCCTGCTCGGTATACTCCCCCTTCCCCCCTCTCCACCCCCAGTTCCATTTCTACCTCCACTGTCTCTTTCTATCCTTCCTCACACAGCATCTGGAGCTCTGGACTACAACAACCTGATTTTGAGCGCTGGGGGTGTGGGGGCTTTTTTTTTATGAATATGATGAGTCGCACTAAGATGGTGCTACCATTCGCTCCCATACAGCGCTGTACTGGTGTTAGAGCGACTCACGCAATATATTCATCAATTCCGGCCAGCGACCAAGACACTCTGAAATAGCGAACCATGGGCGAGCACAGCGACTACTAGCGGTCACTCTTAAAGCCTCGCTACAGATGCTCATCTGTCTGTACCTGGCGCTAGTAATGAATCAGCCTGGCGCTAGTAATGAATGGCGAGTTTGGGTTATTGCTCTGGATTTCACATGGCATATCATGTTTCTCTGTGAAAATGGAAGCAATGAAGAGGTTTAGTACATTGGCTTTTTCTACATTCCCCTCTACAGTTGCCCTCTCTTTTTACTGTTTACATAGCTGGAGTCCATTTTGGGGTTAGTTTTACTCTCTTTGGCAATCTGTCTTTCCGTCTCCAGCTTTGTCGCCCGTATCTGTTGTTTACAATGTTTATTAATTTCTTTATAATTTTGTAACACTTCCATGGTGCCTTCTTCCTTTAAATTATTAAATGCCCTGTTTTTGTTATTTATTGCCCCCTTATCCCTTTTGTTTAGCCATATAGCTTTACTCTCGTTTCTACCCTTTTTATTCCGGTAAGGTATATATCTCTCGCATTGCATAATTAGAATTTCTTTAAAGGTATTTCATTTAGTGTCCGTGATTTTGTTTTTGAGAACATTTTCCCAGTCAACGAGGTTTAGGGCATCTCTTAGCTGGTTACATTTTGCATTTGCAAGTTTTGTATTTTTGAGACTCCTTGATCCTAGTGACAGTTACGTAGAAAATAATAATATTATGATCACTGTTTCCAAGGTGTCCCCGACCCGTACCTGTGTTATTTTGCCCGGTGCATTGGTTAGTATTAAAGTGGACCAACACCCAGGATTTTGACTATCCTGGGTTTTGGTCCACTTCAGGGGGGCACCCCGATTAAGGGTGCCCCGCTATGTGAAACCCCCCAGAAAGCCCCCAAAACTCACCTCACCACGCTCCCACGTGGCCGCGCTGACCAATCAGCGCCAACGGACAAGCGGTTGGCAGCGGCGGACAACACAGCGCGTCCGCCGCCGCCTCCCGCGTGCCCCTCTGACAGTGCGCGTGCCCGCGCCGGCCATTCACAGACGGCCGGCGCGGGCGCGCACACGCCTAGAGGGGCGCGCGGGAGGCGGCGGTGGCCGCTGCCGCCGCCGATGAGGTGAGTTTTTTGGGGGGGTCCCTCACCCCGGGACATCCCGATCTCGGATGTCCCGCGGTGAGGGAGGTGATCGGTCCGGGAATCTTAGAGATTCCCGGGCCGATCACCACTGGGTGACGGTCCACTTTAAGTCCAAGATGGCCCTCTGCCTAGTTGGAGCATGTACTTGTTGGGAAAGGTAGCTATCTTTAATTGTTGATAGAAAACTTAGATTTCTGGGATCCACAGATTTCAGCTTCCCAAACTATATCTGTATAGTTAAAGCCCCCATAATAACTACCTCATTTATATTAGCAGTTTTACCCATTTGCCTTAGCTGCAGGTTTTCTGTGGATTCTGATATATTTGGATACTTGTAGCAAAAGAAACAAAGAAGGGGTGGCAGCCGCTCAGACCATTTTATAACTAACCTGGGAGATGCACGTTAGCAGGGCAATTAGAATACAAAAGTCTTAAAGAAGCCACAGCACTCAAACCAGTTAGCTTGCTGACCAACCTACAATCTGTCTGTAAACTTGGTTACAAAGTGTAGGTTTGAGTTCTGTGGCTCCTTTAAGACTTTTGTATCCCAATTGCCCTGCTAACGTTCCCCTCCCAGGTTAGTTATAAAATGGTCTGAGCGGCTGCCACCCCTCCTTTGTTTCTCTTGAATTTGTGCAAGCACATGGTGTGTGGGGTCTAGGCTGTACTGCAAGGTCTTTGACCCTTCCACCCCATGGCTTGCACTTGAGGTTTAGGGCAACCTCAGGTAAGCCTGCTCCCAATTTATCTATTGCATTGTATGTCCCAAATGGGCTCTCAGAGATTAGAGTTAGGACTGCACCTCACAGGGGCACCTTGGCGCTTGGTGGTGCAGCTTAAGCATACTTCTGCAGATGTGTGTGACCGAGCCCTCTGTTTTTAGCCAAGTTTAGATACTTGTAGCAAACCCCCATCAGTTTTTTTTTTCCTCAAAGTATTTCTACCCATACAGACTCCACATGGTCATTTCCCTGGCATATATCCTTCCGCAGAGCGGGCTGTAGAGAGGATTTTACATATAAGCAGCCTCCAGCCCCTCCTAAACATACAGTAACCCTGCTTTCATCCAGCCAAGTCTCGGTTTTCCCCACTATGTCATACTGCTTCTCTGTTATCAGTTTTAGTTAATCTATTTCTTTTGTCATGCTTCTAGCATTGGTAAGCATACATTTCATATGATTTTGTTTATTTTTTAAACTGTCCATTTGCCTGCTCGGTATACTCCCCCTTCCCCCCTCTCCACCCCCAGTTCCATTTCTACCTCCACTGTCTCTTTCTATCCTTCCTTCCCCTCTGCATATACCCCCTCCCCCCAGTGCTTAGTTTAAAGACTCCTTCAACCTTTTAGCCATCCTCTCCCCACGGACAGATGCACCCTCCCCATTTAGGTGCAGCCCATACCTGCCATAGAACTTGTGGCCCACTGAGAAGTCAGCCCAGTTCTCTATGAAGCCAAACCCCTCCTTTTTTTCCAATTTTTGAGCCACTCCCCTAATCTCCCGTTGCCTCTCTGGTGTGACTCTTGGTTCTGGTAGCATTTTTGAAAATAATACAGTTGAGGTCCTTGCCATTGGCAAGTCAAAAAATAAATATCAGTAGCTTACCTTTCATTGAGTCTTCAGACTGAGGAAGTAAGATTTTTGCCCACGGAACACGTGGCTCTGGATGTTGGCAGGCGGTGGGAAGACCCTATTGGTTTGACATTTTGATATTATGGGTATTGATTTTATTTACATTCATCAGTTGGCATGTTAATTCATATAGTGATTTGATCGGATGATAGTGCTTTGATACTGCTGTTTCTGTCTGAGGGACAGCCTTTGTGCTGTTGTGGTTTCTGAGTTTGAGATCAGCTATATCCATTATATTATTCTTGCACATTTTTGCACTCTGTCTTGCACCTTGCACTTTTTGACAGTTTTTGCACAAATCTTTATTAAATTCATTTAGTATATGGATTTCATGCTTGCTGTATTATGATTATGATGAGGCATCAATTTTCTCCCCACCACGTACACATCCTGTATGTTTGTATGTCCTGTGTGGTATTGTCTTATGTTTCTTAATGTGTTTTTAATATATCCATTGTATAGGTTGTGGTTGAAAACATTTAATAAAGTCCATTGTATAGATTGTGGTTGTAAACATTTAATAAAGTTTGATATTAATTTTTGATTCTGAGTTGGAGTGCCTCCCTCCCCTGTGTTTTTGAGGTACCTTTCATTGAGTGGCTCGAGCATTGTGCTTTCTCCTCTGTATGTCTCCTTAGTTAGATAAATCAACTCCTCATTCAGCTTTCAGTCCCCACCCGCTCACCTGGTCCATCAATCAACCTTCAGTGGACAGCATAAGACATGGGTAAGTATAAGACTTTAAAGAACGGCTCCTACACTGACACATTAATATGTGTCTGGGGGCAATAGAACAGAAGTGTAGTATGTAAGGGAGACACTTTGCTGCTAGCCAACGTTTATCAACTCTGATCGTTTTTGCTCTAATGGTTTTGCTAATTGGGAAGAATTCTCACCGTCTTGCTGCAATCCTCATCACATCTCCATGGAGAAGAGAAGAACGTCGACATGGTGAGTATTTTTTTCCTGTTCATCTAATTGGGCATTTCTTGGGAGAAACGTGGAGGGTTTTTATTATTGGCATGTTTATTGCTATTATATGGGGATTGTTAAATATGCATGTGGGGGTGTGGTAGAAGGACATGTTCTTACTGGTCCAGGATGGCAAGCTTGGACTTATTTGAAACAATCATTTTGACTATAGTTTCCTTTTAACTCGGCACAACAAGTTACAAGTTATCAGTGTCAAGTGTTTTTTTTTACATATCAAGCTGCCCTTTGAGTTGTAATGGCCCTGGTCATGTTGAGTCTGGGTGGATGTGTCTTTTTTCTATTGTGCAATAAGCATTAGTATAGTCTTGGTCTGAGCACACCTTATAGTACTGAGATATCAGTAAATCTAACGGGGTGCAAAATATATACCCTACGTTTCGGAACCCCCTGGTTCCTTTCTCAAGGCTGCGATGCCTTGAAAAAGGAACCAGGGGGTTCCGAAACGTAGGCTATAGGTTCTTGCGATCACTTTCTCCATACTTTGTGGTAACTGTTATGTCATTTCACTGCAATGCTTAATTATGATGCACGTCATGATTTGATCTATTGTTATGCACTTTTGTGATCATATGTTCTATATTTTTCTGGAAGGATGATGGTTGGACTGACCAGGAAATTTTCATTATTGCAATACATCATTGTTGTCCTTAACGCATCCTGGCAAGCCACCTCTCACTCCTCAGGACCAGTGCTGAAACTCCTCTATATTTTTTATTTTACTATAGTCATAATATATTTCTATAATTACATGTTAGAGTTACATGCTTTCTTTTCTTTTTTTCTGAGGAGATCCACGATCCTGGAGATTGTATCTTATTCCACACAACACTATCCTTTTGTAAATAGCTATATTTGTGCAGCTTAACATATTTTGGCATTAACGATTATCATGTATTTACCTGTGTTAACTATATAAATATATTTTAATTGCAAACTATCCTTCAATGAGGTGTGCATATATCCGCCATAGTCCTACATATTGTGCAATAAGCAACCTCCTTTTACATGAGCCACCGCCCGTTAATTTTATATAGTGACGCTTATGATTCACTTTTATCAGCCTTGGTGTCATTTTTACTGCATTTTTTTGAGTTATTTGTCTGGTCTGTCTTCACCAAAAGACAATTTCTGCCCTGTGGATGGAGACTGGTACGATGGCTTATAAAGCTGCACTTCAGCATCTAACTGGAATGTCAGTTCTCACCAAATGACCTATGGAAATTTAACTTAAAGTGGACCTCCAGTGAAAAATGAAGCTCCCCTCCCTCCCCAGGTGCATCCCAATTTGGGAAGTCCTGAATTGGGCAAGATACACATGAGAGGTGCAACAAATGTGGGTTTAGGGTCCCCTAAGGAAGAGCGACCTGCCTAAATTAATCCAAAGACTACTATTTTCACTCAGACAGCCGCAGGACAGCCTTTAAGGTGTTATCCTGGCTTTGGTACCTCCTATCAAATGAACAGCACATGGAGCCAGCAGCCATGAGCAAGGAACAAAGATGTGAGTATTGCTCATGCTTTCCATGCCGGTATTCAGCATGTGTCCTGCCTTCTGGATGCCCCCAACCTGCCTGGTTCAGGGACTCTTCCACCTAACAGAGGCAGCAGTGGTTAGAGCCATGAAATTTGTCCTGCAACTTTTACTTTATAACTAGCATTGCTGCCTCTATTCCTCACCCTGTACAATGTAACAAGCAGGGATTTTTTACATTGTAACAGTGGCTGTGTGTTACATTGTGGGTGTCCAGTGTTACAATGAACACCAACCATGCCTCCCACTGTTACATTGTTCAGTGTTACATTGGGGGTTTCCAGTAGGTGTCCAGTGTTAGATCGAACAGAGGCTGTGGCTTACATTTTTCCTTTTGAAGTAACATCAGCGGTACAATGAACACCAACCGTGCCTCCCCCTGTTACATTGATTGGTGTTACATTGTGGGTTTCCAGTGGGTGTTCAGTGTTACATCGAACAGAGGCTGTGGCTTCCATTTTTCCTATTGACGTAAAAACATCAGCAGTCCCATTAGTCTAGTAATGTATGTTTCAAATAGAAAAAGCAACCTTGCTTTATATTATCCCCGTGTAAAGCACAAAAACACAACAATAGTGTGTGTAGCTCTATTAGTAACAGTAACCACCAGGTGGCAGCACTACCAAAGGTAATCACAAGATTCTTTTACATTAAAAATTATATGATGATTTTATTGAAAACACTATACATCAAAATACACATGCATATAAAACAAAAAGCCAGAGGTGGGCAAGGAGGACACATAGCTCAGCTGACATTAACAGGGAATGCTACAATGTGCCAGGGGCCTCGTCATGGTCACAAGCCCTGTAACCACAATTGTTACACCTCCAGTGCTGCAACCAGTCACGACCATAATAAACAGCTTGTGATACCTCAAAATGTAAAAGAAGGGCCAATTGCCACACTCAGACCCCCGGAGGGGGAAAAGATGTCCCCCGGAAAGGGGAGGGCAGTAAGCTTCTTCTTAGAAGCAGTGTTGTCCAACCACTGTTTCAGCTAGGGCGTCACAAGGTGACCAGCAAGGCCAGCCCCCCAGCTACCAGACGCCCTAAGTCGCAGCATGTATCTGAAAACCTCCAAAGCGAAGGAGTTCAAACAAACTGTAGAGGAATGCAAACCTCCATGTTACAAATGCCTCCTCTGCTGCTTCATCTAGTCCTTGCCTGCCATAGCCGCCATCGACGTGGAGCATATGGCCGAGCCCACCATGGAGAGCGCATGTCTGGCCAACTGGTCCAACCTCCTATTGGCTGAGTCTCTCAAAGCCGTACTATCCAAAGTAGAGATAATGCTGTGCCGAGCCAGACCCGACACCGGTTCGTCTACCTCAGGGGACGAAGACCAAACCCTGACCGCCTTGTCCAGAATGGGGTACTTGGTGTCCAGGAGCTTAGGAGGAGACAGAAGCTTATCCGGTTTCTCCCACTCTTTTGCCACCAGCCTGTCGAATTGGGAAAGCCTGTGAAAAACCTGCCCGACCTTCTGACACAGCCCAGAAGAACAGGGAGGCAGTGCAGGAGCTGCCAAGCGACAAACTGGGGATGCAGCACAGACCTCCGGGCACTGCACAGCAAGCAAGCTAACTGGTTTGAGTGCTGTGGCTCCTTTTAGACTTTTGTATCCTAATTGCCCTGCTAACGTGCACCTCCCAGGTTAGTTATAAAATGGTCTGAGTGGCTGCCACCCCTCCTTTGTTTCTTTTGAATTTGTGCACTCACATGGTGTGTGGGGTCTAGGCTGTATTGCAAGGTCTTTGACCCTTCCACCCCATGGCTTGCACTTGAGGTTTAGGGCAACCTCAGGTAAGCCTGCTCCCAATTTATCTATTGCATTGTATGTCCCAAATGGGGCTCTCAGAGATTAGAGTTAGGACTGCACCTCACAGGGGCACCTTGGCGCTTGGTGGTGCAGCTTAAGCATACTTCTGCAGATGTGTGTGACCGAGCCTCTGTTTTTAACCAAGTTTAGATACTTGTAGCAAACCCCCATCAGTTTTTTTTTTCCTCAAAGTATTTCTACCCATACAGACTCCACATGGTCATTTCCCTTGCATATATCCTTCCGCAGAGCGGGCTGTAGAGAGGATTTTACATATAAGCAGCATCCAGCCCCTCCTAAACATACAGTAACCCTGCATGTTTACTGCCATGGCTTTCATCCAGCCAAGTCTCGGTTTTCCCCACTATGTCATACTGCTTCTCTGTTATCAGTTTTAGTTAATCTATTTCTTTTGTCATACTTCTAGCATTGGTAAGCATACATTTCATATGATTTTGTTTATTTTTTAAACTGTCCATTTGCCTGCTCGGTATACTCCCCCTTCCCCCCTCTCCACCCCCAGTTCCATTTCTACCTCCACTGTCTCTTTCTATCCTTCCTTCCCCTCTGCATATACCCCCCCCCCCCAGTGCTTAGTTTAAAGACTCCTTCAACCTTTTAGCCATCCTCTCCCCACGGACAGATGCACCCTCCCCATTTAGGTGCAGCCCATACCTGCCATAGAACTTGTGGCCCACTGAGAAGTCAGCCCAGTTCTCTATGAAGCCAAACCCCTCCTTTTTTTCCAATTTTTGAGCCACTCCCCTAATCTCCCGTTGCCTCTCTGGTGTGACTCTTGGTTTTGGTAGTATTTCTGAAAATACTACAGTTGAGGTCCTTGCCAGTGGCAAGTCAAAAAATAAATATCAGTAGCTTACCTTTCATTGAGTCTTCAGCCTGAGGAAGTGAGATTTTTGCCCACGGAACGCGTGGCTCTGGATGTTGGCAGGCGGTGGGAAGACCCTATTGGTTTGACATTTTGATATTATGGGTTTTGATTTTATTTACATTCATCAGTTGGCATGTTAATTCATATAGTGATTTGATCGGATGATAGTGCTTTGATACTGCTGTTTCTGTCTGAGGGACCTCCTTTGTGCTGTTGTGGTTTCTGAGTTTGAGACCAGCTATATCCATTATATTATTCTTGCACATTTTTGCACTCTGTCTTGCACCTTGCACATTTTGACAGTTTTTGCACAAATATTTATTAAATTCCTTTAGTATATGGATTTCATGCTTGCTGTATTATGATTATGATGAGGCATCAATTTTCTCCTCACCACTTACACATCCTGTATGTTTGTATGTCCTGTGTGGTATTGTCTTATGTTTCTTAATGTGTTTTTAATATATCCATTGTATAGATTGTGGTTGTAAACATTTAATAAAGTTTGATATTAATTTTTGATTCTGAGTTGGAGTGCCTCCCTCCCCTGCGTTTTCGAGGTACCTTTCATTGAGTGGCTCGAGCATTGTGCTTTCTCCTCTGTATGTCTCCTTAGTTAGATAAATCAATTCCTCATTCAGCTTTCAGTCCCCACCCGCTCACCTGGTCCATCAATCAACCTTCATTTGACAGCATAAGACATGGGTAAGTATAAGACTTTAAAGAATGGCACCTACACTGACACATTAATATGTGCTAGGCTGGGGGCAATAGAACAGAAGTGTAGTATGTAAGGGAGACACTTTGCTGCTAGCCAACGTTCATCAACTCTGATCGTTTTTGCTCTAATGGTTTTGCTAATTGGGAAGAATTCTCACCGTCTTGCTGCAATCCTCATCACATCTCCACGGAGAAGAGAAGAACGTCGACATGGTGAGTATTTTTTTCCTGTTCATCTAATTGGGCATTTCTTGGGAGAAACGTGGGGGGGGGGTATTTATTATTGGCATGTTTATTGCTATTTTATGGGGATTGTTAAATATCCATGTGAGGGTGTGGTAGAAGGACATGTTCTTACTGGCCCAGGATGGCAAGCTTGGACTTATTTGAAACAATCATTTTGGCTATAGTTTCCTTTTAACTCGGCACAACAAGTTACAAGTTATCAGTGTCAAGTGTTTTTATTTTTACATATCGAGCTGCCCTTTGAGTTGTAATGGCCCTGTTCAAGTTGAGTTTGGGTGGATGTGTCTTTTTTCTATTGTGCAATAAGCAACCTCTTTTTACATGAGCCACCGCCCGTTTATTTTATATAGTGACGCTTATAATTCACTTTTATCAGCCTTGGTGTCATGTTTACTGCATTAGGATTTTTTTCTATTGTTTGGAGTTATTAGTCTGGTCTGTCTTCACCAAAAGACAATTTCTGCCCTGTGGATGGAGACTGGTACGATGGCTTATAAAGCTGCACTTCAGCATCTAACTGGAATGTCAGTTCTCACCAAATGACCTATGGAAATTTAACTTAAAGAGGACCTCCAGTGAAAAATGAAGCCTCCCCAGGTGCATCCCAATTTGGGAAGTCCTGAATTGGGCAAGGTACACATGAGAGGTGCAACAAATGTGGGTTTAGGGTCCCCTAAGGAAGAGGGACCTTCCTAAATTAATCCACAGACTACTATTTTCACTCAGACAGCCTTTAAGGTGTTATCCTGGCTTTGGTACCTTTGGTACGTAAGGTTCCTGCATGTAGCCCCCCTCCTGTCAAATGAACAGCACATGGAGCCAGCAGCCATGAGCAAGGAACACAGATGTGAGTATTGTTCATGCTTCCCATGCAGGTATTCAGCATGTGTCCTGCCTTCTGGATGCCCCCAACCTGCCTGGTTCAGGGACTCTTCCACCTAACAGAGGCAGCAGTGGTTAGAGCCATAAAATTTGTCCTGCAACTTTTACTTTATAACTAGCATTGCTGCCTCTATTCCTCACCCTGTACAATGTAACAAGCAGGGATTTTTTTACATTGTAACAGTGGCTGTGCGTTACATTGTGGGTGTCCAGTGTTACAATGAACACCAACCATGCCTCCCACTGTTACATTGTTCAGTGTTACATTGTGGGTTTCCAGTAGGTGTCCAGTGTTAGATCAAACAGAGGCTGTGGCTTACATTTTTCCTTTTGAAGTAACATCAGCGGTACAATGAACACCAACCGTGCCCCCCCCTGTTACATTGTTTGGTGTTACATTGTGGATTTCCAGAGGGTGTCCAGTGTTACATTGAACACTGACCGTGCCTCCTACTGTTACATTGTTTGGTGTTACATTTTGGGTTTCCAGAGGGTGTCCAGTGTTACATCGAACACTGACCATGCCTCCCACTGTTACATTGTTCAGTGTTACATTGTGGGTTTCCAGTGGGTGTTCAGTGTTACATGGAACACTGACCGTGCCTTCCCGTTATATTGTTTGGTGTTACATTGTGGGTTTCCAGTGGGTGTTCAGTGTTACATCGAACAGAGGCTGTGGCTTTCATTTTTCCTATTGAAGTAAAAACATCAGCAGTCTCATTAGCCTAGTAATGTATGTTTCAAATAGAAAAAGCAACCTTCCTTTATATTATCTCCGTGTAAAGCACAAAAACACAATAGTGTGTGTAGCTCTATTAGTAACAGTAACCACCAGGTGGCAGCACTACCAAAGGTAATCACAAGATTCTTTTACATTAAAAATTATATGATGATTTTATTGAAAACACTATACATCAAAATACATATGCATATAAAACAAAAAGCCAGGGGTGGGCAAGGAGGACACATAGCTCAGCTGACATTAACAGGAAATGCTACAATGTGCCAGGGGCCTCGTCATGGTCACAAACCCTGTAACCACAATTGTTACACCTTCCATATGTATTTTGCCCAATTCAGAGCCTCCCAAATATCTCCATGTATCTCTAGTGCTGCAACCAGTCACGACCATAATAAACAGCTTGTGATACCTCAAAATGTAAAAGAAGGGCCAATTTCCACAATCAGACCCCCGGAGGGGGAAAAGATGTCCCCCGGAAAGGGGAGGGCAATAAGCTTCTTCTTAGAAGCAGTGTTGGCCAACCACTGTTTCAGCTAGGGCGTCGCAAGGTGACCAGCAAGGCCAGCCCCCCAGCCACCATACGCCCCAAATCGCAGCATGTATCTGAAAACCTCCAAAGCGAAGGAGTTCAAACAAACTGTAGAGAAATGCAAATCTCCATGTTACAAATGCCTCCTCTGCCGCTTCATCTAGTCCTTGCCTGCCATAGCCGCCATCGACGTGGAGCATATGGCCGAGCCCACCATGGAGAGCGCATGTCTGGCCAACTGGTCCAACCTCCTATTGGCTGAGTCTCTCAAAGCCGTACTATCCAAAGTAGGGATAATGCTGTGCCGAGCCAGACCCGACACCGGTTAGTCTACCTCAGGGGACGAAGACCAAACCCTGACCGCCTCGTTCAGAATGGGGTACTTGGTGTCCAGGACCTTAGGAGGAGACAGAAGCTTATCCGGTTTCTCCCACTCTTTTGCCACCAGCCTGTCGAATTGGGAAAGCCTGTGAAAAACCTGCCTGACCTTCTGACGTAGCCCAGGAGAACAGGGAGGCAGTGCAGGAGCTGCCAAGCGACAAACTGGGGATGCAGCACAGACCTCCGGGCACTGCACAAGATGGCACTGCCTCGCGCTGTTAGTGAGGAGAAGGAGTGGGGAGCCATGGACCTCACAAATGTGGCCGTCCTGTCCCCTCCTCCCGTCATCCTGCCAAAGGCACGCCCCCGCCAGCATCGCAAGCACGGCCAGCCCACCCCCATCCTGAGTTAGCCAATAGGCAGGCCGTCTGGCCGGTGGCCACGTCCCCTCATCACGAGGCAACCTCCCCCTCTAAGCAGTAAAAATCACACTGACACCAGGGAGCCCTGCCACCTAGCTGAGGCCCCACCCAACAGCCCTGGGAAGGCAGACTGCTTCTGGCAGGGTGTCATGAAGCCATGGGGTAGATGACCCAGTGGGCAGAGGGACCAGGGCTCAGTTGGAGACACACAACAGGACCACCATGCAAGGCCCAGAGACCAGGTTTCTTGCTGCAGCGAGGTCCTGATCCTCGGGGCTCAGACCAAGTCGGACGAGCCCTGGCGTGCTTACCTGGACCCATGCGTGCTCCCCTTACTCTGCATGATCCCACGCTATTGGCTTAGGAACCGACTTCAGGCATATAATGGGGATCCCCAGGAACGCTGAAGTTGGTGAGGGGCTGGGAGAGAGGCGGAGTCTGCACAGCACTGTAACTAAAAAAAAAAGTCCCTTGCCACTGAAAGAAAAGGAGACCCTGCCGCAGCCTTCCCTATATAGGCCAGGAAGAACTAGTTTTTTTCTATCTTGCAGTCCCCACCTACAGCTGAAATTAACCCACGCGTAGATACTGGTGGTGCCCCGGAGATGAGATATGGTGCCAGAAGATCTAGGATTTAGTTCCTGTGACCTTCAGATTGTTGACCCTTAGACTGCCCTCCTATCGTCCATTGCTTGTACCTGGACTTTGCCTGTTTCCTGTCAGCCCTTTGATTTAGATTTGGACTTTGGGTTTCCCCTTTGCTAGCTTTCTGCTCATGATCATTTATTTGTGGGCTTGAGAGAAAACCAGGGAGGTCCTTACACTCCTGGCTGCAAAGTTGAGACTCGCCACAGTCCCTTGCGGCTGCAAGAAAAGAATTGAGGAGATCCTGCCACAGCCTGCCCTATATAGTTCAGGAGGAGCTAGTTTTTTTCTATCTTGCAGTTCCGGTCTACCGCTGAGAATAACCCACGCATTGCTACTGGTGGTGCCCTGGAATGGAAGAGATGAGAAAATACCATTTTGTGAGTACTCACCTGTAAAATGGATATTGTCAGTGTGTCACACACCCCGCTTCCCCTTTAATTCTTACGATCGGGTTACTCCACCAGCAGGTGGCGATGTTGCAGAGAGAAGTCTTGAAAACAATCCCCTTCCGGCCTATATATACCTGGGACCTCCCACTTAACACCCAGTGAATTCAAACAGCAGTAAGACAAGGTACCAGGAAATCCAACGGTAACCTCAAAATAAAAGAAAAGAAAAGCTTCACCATATAGAGGATCCAGGATACCAAAAAGGGCGGGTGAAGCGGGGTGTGTGACACACTGACAATATCCATTTTACAGGTGAGTACTCACAAAATGGTATTATTTTCAGTGTGTCACACACCCCGCTTCCCCTTTAATTCTTACGATCGGGACATCCAAAAGCAGTGTCCACAAGGGATGGGTATCCGAAGGCAAAATGAAGCATAACTTAAATGACTGCAGTCTGCAGAACCTTGCGGCCAAACACAGCATCCGCTGAGGCCCGCACATCAACCTTGTAAAACTTAGAAAAAGTATGAACAGAAGGCCAGGTTGCAGCCTTACAAACTTGTTCAACAGAAGCTTGGTGCTGAAAAGCCCAAGACGCTCCAACGGCGCGAGTAGAATGAGCAGTCATACGAAAAGGGGGAACTTTCCCCTTAGCAGAATAGGCCCCAATAATGGCCTGACGTATCCATTTGCCAACGGAAGACTTGGCCGGAGCCAAACCCTTCCTCGGCCCACAGGGCACAACAAAAAAGGCATCAGTCTTACGAAAAGGAGAAGTAGTAATCAAATAGTACTTAACACAGCGTACTACATCCAAACAATGCAAAACCCTCTCCTTGTCATTCTTAGGCTTAGGACACAAGGAGGGAAGAACAATATCCTGATTCAAATGAAAAGCAGAAACAACCTTAGGAAGAAAGTCCGGTTTGAAACGAAAGACCACCTTGTCCTGATGCCTCTCAAAGAAGGGCGCCTGAATCGACAAGGCCGCCAACTCCGAGACACGCCGAACCGAAGTGAAAGCCACCAAGAAGGCAGTCTTCTGAGTCAAGGTAGACAGAGCAATATCCTGCAAGGGCTCAAAGGGAGGAGCCTGAAGAGCAGAGAGAACCAAGTTCAAGTCCCAAACAGGGAGTAATGGTTTCCTGGGAGGCCGCACATGCGTAACCCCCTGGAAAAAAGTTTTAACTAAAGGATGAAGCGCAAAACGCTTCTGCAAAAAGATAGATAAGGCAGAAACCTGCCCTTTCAAAGTACTCAGCTGGAGACCAGAGTCCAGCCCTGATTGCAAAAACTCCAGAATCCTGGAAACCGAAAAGACCCTACAAGGCAAAGATCTAACCTCACACCAAGCTATATAGGCTTTCCAAGTCCTATAGTAAATGGTAGAAGAAGACCTCTTCCGGGCACCGATCAGAGTCTTAACAACCGAGTCAGAAAGACCCTCCTCCTTCAAGATGAAGGTTTCAGCAGCCAAGCCGTCAAACCCAGCGTTGGTAAATTGGGGTAACACAGCCGACCCTGAGTGAGCAGATCGGGCCGAAGAGGCAGAACGATCTGATCCACCACCAGCCGAACGATGTCTGCGAACCATACTCGCCTTGGCCACCTTGGAGCCACGAGAATGGCGGACACCCTTTCCAGAGCCAGCTTCCGTACCACCTTGCCTAGCATGGGAATCGGAGGAAAAAGGTACAGAAAACCCAGATCCCCCCAGCTCAGGGACATGGCGTCCACCACCAGAGCCAGAGGATCCTGGGAGAGCGACACGAAGGTCGGAAGCCTGCAATTGTGACGAGAGGCAAACAGGTCCCCCTCCGGTGTCCCCCACCGGAGACACAGCGACCGAAAAACTTGAGGATGGAGAGCCCATTCTCCCAGACGGGAAGAGCACCTGCTCAACAGATCTGCTTCCCTGTTTTCCACACCCGGAATGTAAACTGCCGAGAGACAAGGAACATGGGCCTCCGCCCAGGTCAGGATCAGGGACACCTCTCTGAGGGCACCCAGACTGCGAGTCCCTTCCTGATGATTGATGTAAGCAACCGCTGTTCGATTGTCCGAACGAACCTGAAGGCCCAGAACATGTTGAGTCAAAACATGTTGAACAAGAACCAGACGGATGGCTCTCAGTTCCAGAACATTAATGGGCAAGTGGGCCTCTCGAGGTCCCCACTGCCCCCGAAACTGAAGATCCTTCCAGAATCCCCCCCCATCCTGAAAGACTTGCGTCCGTGGTGACAATTTCCCAAAGAGGAGTCAGGAAAGACCTGCCCCTCAAGAGATTGGTCGAGACCAACCACCATTGAAGGGACTGCCGGACCCGGGAGGACAACTGGAAGGGCCGATCCAACGACCGTGGTCGCCGGTCCCAAGACGCCAACAGATGAAGCTGAAGCGTCCTTGTGTGAAATTGAGCAAAAGGAACTGCCTCGAAAGAGGCAACCATCAACCCTACCAGTCTCATCCCCAGACGGATGGACGGTCGAGGATTGGAAAGAAGGACCCGAGCCAACTCCTGAATCAGACAAATCTTGGATTGAGGCAGAAACACCCTGTGTTGACAAGAATCCAACCGCATTCCCAGAAAGGACACCACCATGGCCGGGGCGAGGGAGGACTTGGGAAAGTTGATCACCCAACCGAAGCTTTCCAGCGCGGAGACCACCGTCCTGGTGTTCGTCTCCGATTGATTGAGAGAAGGAGCCATGATGAGAAGGTCGTCCAGATAAGGTACGACACGAATGCCTTGAGATCTGAGAATGGCCATCACCCCTGCCAGCACCTTGGTGAACACCCTTGGAGCTGAGGTAAGGCCAAACGGAAGTGCCACGAATTGAAAGTGCCGACCCTTCATCACGAACCGAAGAAAACGTTGATGAGCCTGGCAGATGGGAACATGAAGGTAAGCATCCTTAATGTCTATGGACGTCATGAAGACCCCCTGCCGAAGAGAGTTTCCATGCGAAACTTCCGAGCACGGATGAACCTGTTGAGGAACTTCAGATCCAGGACGGGGCAAACCGACCCGTCTTTCTTGGGGACTATGAAAAGATTGGAGTCTTTACCGATGCCAGGAGCCCCTGCGCGGCCAAAGGATCGGTGGGCACCCGAGACCGGAAAAACCGTGAAGGCGGGCGAGACTCGAACTCCAGCTTGTAACCGGACGACACCACCTCCCGGATCCATCTGTCCGGAACCTCCTGGTCCCACACCAGGGAGAAGTGTCGTAATCGTCCCCCCACCTGCACGGGTGAGGGCACCCCCTCATTGCTGAGCGAGCTTACCCGCAGGCTTGGGCTTGGCGCCCCAGGACTGACCGGGACGGCCATGGCCCCTCCCCCGGGTCCAACCTGCACCCCTGGTAGCGGGAAAGGAGGCCCCTCTGCCCGCTCTGACTCCCCGAAAGGAGGAACTGAAGGAAGTCGTACCCCGAAAGGAACGACGAGGCCTCTTGCGTTGAGGCAACTTACCACCCTTGGTAACAGAATCCAATTTATCGCCAAACAGGCGCAAACCTACAAAAGGAAGAGCTGTAAGCGACTTCTTTATAGTTAAAGTCCGCCGTCCACTGGCGCAGCCACACCGACCGACGAATAGCAACCAATAGGGCTGTGGTCCTGCTACACATCGCAAGCGCATCGTCCTGGGCGGTCATGACAAAGGAAATAAATGATTCACACTGCTTGAGAGAACTGAACTCATCACAAGTGGGATCAAGATCTGCGTACAAATCTCTAATAATGGACTTAGCAGCCATCAGAAGAAGCGCCGAAGCACACACCGGCCGCAGTGCCGATCCAGCACTGATAAAACCATGGCGAGCCAATTGATCAATCCGATGATCCTCACCATCCTTAATGGTAGTAGTGTCAGGGGAGTGCAACACAGCCGTGTTAGACAGCCCCAACACAGGGGCATCGACATCAGGGGGAACAGACCAAAGCTTGACCAAATCCTCCGGAAAGGGATAACGCTTATCCCAACTAGGAGGAACTCCAACGAGACGCGTGGGTTGTTCCCATTCCTTAAGGACAACCCTCACAAAGTGTTGTTACCTGGGAAACACCAAACGCAGCTGGGGTACATCAAACAACTCACCCTTTGGCGGGGGGACCGCCACATGCGGATCCAAAGCCAAAATTTCAAACATTTGAGCCAGAATGGAAGGAGTGTCAAGGAACACCCCAGCAGCCTGATCGCCAGCGGTATCCACCAATTGCTGGTCTGCAGGCTCGTCCGACTCCTCAAGGAGCTCCCCCTCCTCAGCAGGGGGACAATCGGACCAATCCAATACTTCAAACACCTCATCCTCCAGAACAGGCAATGCCGGAGAAAGGTGCTTCCGCTTAGCCGTAGTCATCTGAGCCACCGCGGCGGAAACTATTTTCTCGAGGCTGGCCAATCGTGCACACACCTCGGATTGCGAATCCCCACCTTTGACAACGTCACACGGGGTCCGGAATAGGTGGGGGGGGTAGGAGATGACGGAAGTTGCGAGGAGCCAGAAGCCGGAGTGCCGGACTGGCGCGCAATATTCTGCTTTGCACATGGAATACATATTATAACATCATCGCCTGGGAGCTGGGCCCCACAACCCCCACACAGCCTGGATAGCCCCGAAGAGCCATTTCCGGTAATGTCAGAAGCCTCCATATGGTGAAATTATGGTATTCGCAATAACCCAGGGATTTACGCATTAAGCAACCCAGGATGCCCCCTTTTATAATTAAAGTCCCGGGAGTGGGAGGATTTTTAAGCCTAGGAGAATCCCAATTTGGAAAAAAGACTAGCCAGGTATATCAGACCGGGAGACCCTCTGCAGTGAGGGGATCCCAAAATCTGTAAGGGAAAAGAGACCACAATCAGTCCCCAAAAGAAAGCTTTGCCAGCATGCGCACACACATACACCAGACAAAATGTAACAGTAATAAACAATATATATACATGCAAGAGAATTATATACAGCCCCTGACAAAGATATCAATATATACATATATAACGCATATGTGCCTCCAGGAGGGGAAAGCTATACCCCTCACAAAGTGCTGCTGCCTAAGTGACCGGAAAACCCGCAAGCAACCGCCATAAGTATGCATAACACAGACAATCGTGAAAAAAAACCTTTGAATGAAAAACGACCTCCTCAGCCGAGCTAGGGACCGCTGCCTGTAGCTGAGTGCTCCATGCAGTGAGGACTCCCCAGTGAAAGGAAGGGAGGCGGGCCGGGTTCAGCGAGCAACGCGCTCCGGCCCCGCCCCCCGCCGTAGAACTAAACAGCGCCGAGAGCGAGCGCGTCCCCGCCCCCTAAGACGCGAGCAGCGCGGCCCGCCGAATGCCGACGCCACGTGCAAATGGGCACCAACAGATGCCCTCAGACCCCCAGCGCAGTCAGGAAAAGTTTTAAAAACATAAGCTACAAAGAGCCCCAGCAGCTCGGGACCCACGCCCGCACGCCGTGGCGTAGACCCCGCTGCCAGCGCTCCCCAAACACACCCACAAGTGTAAAGCACCCCATACACACCCCCCCCCCCAACGCGAAGGGAGAAGGGACCAAGCGGGAGAAGGTGGCCAAGGGGAACATCGGGACAGGGGCATCCCAAATCCGGATCACCATGCCGGATAGCCGCATTGCCCCACGCGGGGACGAGCGGAGGAGATAAGCTCCTAGGCACCATATAGTGCCATCTACCGTTGCCCAGCCAGCAGCCTAGGCTGGGAGGCTTCCGTTATCTATCTAGGCATATAAACTATAGAATGGGCAGAAATAGACCAAAAAGGAGGGTGCCGGGGTTTGCAAGCAGGAGACTTCTTTCTTCTGTCTTGTCACATCTTGCAGAGAGAAAACTCTGGGTGTTAAGTGGGAGGTCCAAGGTATATATAGGCCGGAAGGGGATCGTTTTCAAGACTTCTCTCTGCAACGTCGCCACCTGCTGGTGGAGTAACCCGATAGTAAGAATTAAAGGGGAAGCGGGGTGTGTGACACACTGAGAATATGGTGCCAGAAGATCTAGGATTTAGTTCCTGTGACCCTGTTCCTGTGAACTTCAGATTGATGACCCTTAGACTGCCTTCCTATCATCGTCCATTGCTTGTACCAGCCTGATGAAGTGGGTGATGTGCCCACGGAATGCGTGGCTCGTGGTGCGTTAGGCGGTGGGGAGACTTCACACATGTTATTTTCATGATACCTTTGCTTTATTTCTGGTGATTTTTTTTGTGATAGATTTGTAATATTATTTTTGATTGGTATTGTGATATATATCAGTGGTTCCCCTTTGGGATGCCTAAATAATTTATACAGGTGATTATATTTTCATTGGCGAAAATAGTAGATTGATATGTTTATGAGTTGATGGTTAGGAATATTAATTTTTAATTGATTGACTAGTAGCAATTGCACTTTATAAATATATACATTTTGTAGTGATCTGGATCATAGGCAGGATTTTCACATGCTCAGTTGCACTGTTGGAACACTTTGTTGAATGATTTAGCACATATATATCTAGGCATTTGATATCAATTAGTGTGGTGAGACTCTCCCCATCGCCTACACACCTTCATGTTGGTTTGTCCTGTGTGTTATTGTCCCATTTATGTGTTTTTAAGGGATTTTAATATGTTGAGTGTATTGTATGTAGTGATTATAAATATGTAATTAATAAAAATGTATTTTTTGATAAATTTGCCTCCCTACATGCTTTTTTTGTTCCTGGTTTGAGCTCTTTTGCAGCTTTGGGAGCAGCACCTCTAACAGATTAAATAGGGTAAAGTGCAAGTCCCCATTTTTTCCTTCTCATTGCTTGTACCTGGACTTTGCCTATTTCCTGTCTGCCCTTTGATTCAGATTTGGAATTTGGGTTTCCCCTTTGCTAGCTTCCTGCCTACGATCATTTGGCTTTGTTTTAACTGATTGTTTGCTGCCAGCCCCTGACCTTTGGCTTTGGACTTTCTTGTTTTCTCCACTCGTACGTTTTGACTATGCTCCTGCATTTGTGCTGCCTATACCATCTGTACCAGAGCACCACTGTGCACCTGCTCAGACACGATCTGAGACCTCTCAAGCAGTAAACCTGTCCTTGCAGGTGGGTGGGCTTCAAAGAGAAAACCCGAGAGGTCCTTACACTCCGGGCTGCAGGGTTGAGTCTTGCATTACAGTATGGGTAGTAGATTCCAGGTCATATAACTATAGCAAAACTGGATGAACTCACACCACATGAAAATTGATATGCAAAATAATATTTTAATGCAATAAAAATATTAGTATACACAGCGTCAATGCCATCAAATATTTATAAGAAAATTATACAGTGTTTAGGCTTTGATCACACTGATGCATTCTCATTCAGCAGGATTGTCATGTATAATAAAAATAATAGATCATATATGGTTAACAGTACAAAAAACAGAAGTAAGACTATGGGGGTTATTCATCAAGGGATAGCGGCAGGTGGCGCCTAGTAGCGGCAGGCAGCGTCTGGTGAACGCTGGGCGCTGTATGCAAAACCACATTTATGAAGGAGAATCTGGTGAGTGCCTCTAACAGCACCATGTAGCATATGATTCATCATTACAGGTGGCTCAGCGTATAGCGCCGGCGCTCTAGCTTCCAGAGCACCAGGTATTTTCCTGTCGCTACCTGTCGCTCTCCCATACATTTCAATGGACTTTCTTTCTCTTCTGTTTAAACAGGGTTTTTTTCCTCTCTCAAATCATTGTGTGACCTCTCCTGGCCTAGAATAGTCATTTTTAAAAACTTTGATTTTTTATATTTTTATGCAGAATTGTTATTACAGGTCTGGCACTAAAATGTTAATGTCACAGTTTTACAACAATGCCATTCCATGTGTTTTCGCTTTGTTACTGGTGGATACGTGTTCAAAAACACATTTTAAACACACAGCGTCTGGCGCTCTATGCTATAGCGACCAGATTTAGAGCGCCGACGCTGTGTGTGTGTAGTTTTTTGTATCGTGTGAGTTGCTGTGAGACAGTCGCACTGAGCTGGTGCTACCTTTCACTCCCTGCAGCGCAATACTGGTGTTACAGCGCACAACATACATCACATTCATCAATGCCGGCCAGGTTGCTATAGAGTGACCGAGACGCTCTGCTACAGCGCCCGATACCTGCACATGAGCGTCTACTAGTGGTCGCTCTAAGCGCCACTATACAGACGCTAATCGGCCGATACCTAGCATTAGTAATGAAAAGCCTCTATGTCTAAGGTAAAATATTACCATCAGTGACTATGAGGTAAAGCTTAGAGCAGGGGCGGGCAATTATTTTTTCCATGGGGCCACATGAGAAACTAAAAATATTGTGGAGGGCCGGGCCAAAAGCCTGAACTCAATTCTGCATAATATAATTGTATTCTTTATAAAAAGCAGTAAATAGCATTGTGTGACAAGCTGCTACGAGTATATGTTATAGTTAAACAATGAAAAAGTGAGGTTGCCTTAAAAAAAATGTAATTTATTAAATAAACCACATTTTGTGTGTCCAGTGAGGTCTCACACAGCAGAGGCTCCCAGAGGCATGATGCCTGTAACCCAGCCCTGGATTCCTTCACACTCCATAGGGCTGGGTTACATGGGTTTTGGTCTGCTTTAAAACATCATGACCAAATCAGGTTAGGATGGAATAACCCCCCTCCTTTACATTATTATTAAAGTAACACAGCGCTGCTCACACTTTTTACTCAGTAGAAATGTGAAAATTGCGGATTCCCTCACATAAAGCAGAACAAAACCCAAAGCGGCCACTGGTCTTCCCCCTGGAAATCCCAGATCGGGATGCCCCACTGTGTGAAACCCTTTTTACTCAGTAGCAACATGAAAAATGACTCCCTCCCTTAAATGGGAACAAAGCCCCGATCTGGGATGCCCAGTGGCCGCTCTGGGTTCATTTCTACTTTAATGGGGAGTCCACCATTTACTACTAAGTAACAAGGGTTTCACACAGTGGGGCATCCTGATCTGGGATACCCAGGGGGAAGACCAGCGGCCGCTCTGGGTTTTGTTCCGCCTTTTTTCATGTTGCTACTGAGTAAAAAGGGTTTCAGAAAGTGGAGCATCCCGATTTGTGATGCCCAGGGGGGGGGGGACCAGTGGCCGGCCTTGGATAAAAGGCTGTGTGAAACCCTTCCCAGCTTGCAGCATGGTCCCCCGTCCTCCCAAAGCCATTGGTCTGGCCAGAAATGGACTACGAGAGCCAGTGCACCATCAGGCGCTGCAAACGGCATGTAACACATTTGGTGTGGACTACAAGTACCAGCAGCCTGCGACGTGAGGCCCAGACAAGTGGCTGGAGAACCTCCATCTCCGGCGTCACCTCCGCAGCGACTGACACATGCCACACAGTACAGGGAAACTCCGCCCACAGCCAAACCTTCAGGAGGGAGCTGTCCAATAGGAGAGCAGGCTCTAATCCACACACGCCCCCGCTACATTAGACTCACTACAGAGGGGCAAAAGTGCTGTTCAAACCCGGCGCTATCTTTTCTGGCAGACAGTGGACGGGAACGCTGGTCGCGGGCCGGTCAGAGCCAATCAAAGGACCGTATGTGGTCCTTACAATGCCCAGTTCTGGCTTAGACAATCCTGTGGCTTGCCTTTGTAATTGATGACCAGTGATTACAGAGTCAAGGAACATCAATCAAAAATTAAGTATACAAGTATCAGATGCAATTTCTGGTCAGGGAATATACTGTGTTAAATGCATCATACCAAAAAGTAACTTCAATAACATGAACAAAGATAGAGTGCATTAAATCATGACGCCATAATCATATGTATACACAAATAAGTAAGCAAAGTGATATGATACCCATACAATGGAGAACAGAATTGATCGCTAGGTGTAGAGCCCATGTTTCGGAGCCGCTAGCTCCTTTAAGGCTGCTGTGATAATCTAAAAGATTCCCAGGCCGATTCCCTCCCCCCTAGGCATCCAAAATTGGGATGCCCGGCTGTGTGGAACCCCCCCAGGTCGCCCGTAAACCCACCTTCTTTCCCGCTCCAACGGCGCATGCACAAAGCCGCATCCCCACTATCCCTCTAGCAGGGTGCGTGCCTGTGCCAGGCACTTGTTAATGGCCGGCGCAGGCACGCTCCTTGTTTGAGGGTAGTGGGGGATGCGGCTGCCAGCAAGCTCGCCTTAGGCTAAGGGGCGGGAGCGGATCCAAGCGCGCAAGCACGAGTGGCTGCGCATGCGCTGTAGGCCCGGGAAGAGGCGAGTTTGTTCGGGCGACCTGGGGGGTTTCACAGAGTAGGACATCCCCTTATTATTATTTTACATAGGATATACAATGGTCAAGATACAGCTGAGTTGTGTTCCATTTACCAGGAAATTAGAGA
This sequence comes from Gastrophryne carolinensis, assembly GCA_027917425.1. Classification (NCBI taxonomy): domain Eukaryota; kingdom Metazoa; phylum Chordata; class Amphibia; order Anura; family Microhylidae; genus Gastrophryne; species Gastrophryne carolinensis. The sequence goes on from CM051238.1 coordinate 428,612,780, forward strand.
TTTAGCAAAGCTGTTCGGCGTCTAGTAGCACATATCCGCCCTGGCCTGCATAAAGGAAGGACACATGTTCCAGCGTCTCTCTGCAACGCGCACACATTCAGTTACAGCGGGCGTAGCCGCGCATAGCCGAACAGGATGGGAGTGATGCCGCCTCCAGGTGCCATAGGTTAGTTGAAAAGGTAAGCTTATTGGGCAAGAGGCAAAATCACGAACGTGTAAGAAAAAAAAAATTGTGGTGGCGGGTGTGGGGGGGGGGTCACTTTAAAACTGCAGTGTGCAGCAGGAAAAGGCCGTACAACTTACCTCAGCTCAGTGATCCCATAGGCAATCGATGTTCCACTTCGCTACAGACAGGGCTACAGAAAGATGGCTGCCGCTGCCATGATTGACTACACTCCTAGTGCCAGCTGCCAGTGCCCTCACTCATGGGAGAGGCAGCCATCTTTCTGTATCCATGCCCATAACCTATTTGACAGCACAGCAGAATAACGACCGCCAATGGGATCACAGGGCTCAGGTAAGTTGTAAACTTTAGGTTTGATGGGCTGCCCATCAACTAGCTTTTACGGGTCCGGGTGGAACGTCAAACACTAACACGGCGTTCTGGCAGAATTCCATGTTCTAGTTTGGGAATCCAAACTCACAAAGTTTGGTACAAACCCAAACTTTGCGGTTCGGGTTCACCCAGCCCTACCTGTGTCAGAATATCACAAAAACACATTGCTGTGGTCATCTAGCAAATCTTTAGGTCCTACAGTACAGACAGAATTTCTAAGAGTTGTCTTCGTCACATAAAATTAGCCCAGCTAAAAAGGTGGTGCATAGATCATTAAACATCTCTGTGTAGTAAACAGTTAACCTGTATGTAGTGAGACAGCATCTAAAGAGTTTAGTACAAATAAAGATATGAAAGGATGCACACCACACAGGCTAGGCTGGTATTGCCTGAGATAAGTGTATTAAAAATTCATACACCATAAAAAGTATAATCATAAACAAAAATATAATCATAATGAAAGAAGGATACACATATGCCTAGTAACCCTGAAACGTTGGCATGTTTAAGCGATCTACTTACTAACTTACTGGGTACTTTATATTTGCATTGTTACTCTGTTAGTTGATCTGTCACTATGCATTGTTGCTCACATGCTGCTTGGGCTGACTTTACAGCGCGTTTATAGCGTCTTGAAATTCTATAAGCAACTGTTAGCATTGTATGTACTTCTGATCATTTTTTGGCTATACCTTAACCACATTTAACAGTCAGCCTTTGCAAATTACCCTCAGGAGGACCCAACACAACACATTTCCAACTTAGAGGCCGATTCATTACTAGCGCCAGGTATCGGCAGATGAGCGTCTGTATAGTAGCGCTTAGAGCGACCGCTAGTATACGCTGTGATCGGCTATTGGGCGCTGTAACAGAGTCCCTCAGTCGCTGTAGTAACCTTGGCGGCATTGATGAATGTGATGTGTGTTGGGCGCTCTAACACCAGTACAGCGTTGCAGCGAGTGAAAGGTAGCACCAGCTCAGTGTGTCCGACTCTCAGCGACTCACACCATATTCAACAAGAAAACAGACACACAGAGCGTCGGCTCTCTGGATCTGGTCGCTATGGCATAGAGCACCAGACGCAGTGTGATTAAAGTCTGTTTTTGAACACATATCCACCAGTAACAAAGCGAAAACACATGAAATGACATTGTTGTAACATTGTGACAATAATACTTTAATGTCAGACCTGTAATGACAATTCTGCATAAAAATATAAAAAATATAAAAAGTTTTGAAAAATGACTCTTTCTAGGCCAGGAGAGGTCACACAATTATTTGAAAGAAAAAACAATTTAAAGCAAAAAACCCTGTTTAAACAGAAGAAAAGGAACGTCCATTGAAATGTATGGGAGAGCGACAGTTAGCGTCAGGTAATACCTGGCTCTGGAAGCTAGACGCCGGTGCTATACGCTGAGCCACCTGTAATGATGAATTGCACTGTCAGAGTCGCTCACCAGAATTGCCTTCATAAATGTGGTATTGCGTACAGCGCCCACCAATCACTTCCTGCCGCTATCACTTGATAAATAAACCCCATAGTTAGTAGTTACTGGTAACTTGTACATTATGCTCTTTTACTAGAGGTGTACTATTCTCCTGAGGATTATGATCTGCAGCAATTTCTCTGAATTTTATTACTTGTATCATGTTCATTATGATTATATATGAACTTTTTTGTAAACAACAGTTTTGGTGTATGAATTTTTAATACACTTATCTCGGTCAATACCAGCCTAGCCTGTGTGGTGTGCATCCTACAAATATCTTTATTTGTACTACACTGTTTGGGAGGCTGCGGTAAAAAATAGCCTCAGAGAGGAGAAGCACCCACTTCTGTCGAATCAATGTATTAGGTTTGCTACTACAGGAACTAATCAAATAGCATCTACTAGAGGTGACATCACAGTGAGAGGCCCCCAATGCAGCATGGGCAAACAGAGTTTATATAGGCATCTGGCACTTCCTGGTTTAGTCAGTGTAAGAGTCAGAGTGAGTGTTAGCCAGCTAGGATTGGAGCAGTTACACAGAAGGCTTTCTATGAAGTACTGATAGTTTTCTACCCCAGCCCCTAGCACCGTACAGGTATGCAGAAGACTGTCTTTTCTAATGCTGATGATGAATATTACTGTGTTTAATAAAGCTAAGTCTTGAACCGAGTGATCCCTCTCAAGAGAAGTTGAGTGTGTCGCTGCCCCAGCACTGGTTCCCTCAAAATCTCAAATAACCCATGACAGCCCCACGCTGCTCAGTCTTGTAGGTGGCATGTGGGCAACATTAGGCCTAAGACAGAGGTCTCCTGGAGGGGAACCAGGGCCGGCGCCAGCTCAAGGCAAACCTGGGCAATTGCCAGGCCCCCTGGCATCGTCAGGGGCCCACTCAGGCTCACACTTGGCCATGGTATGGACCAACCACTGAATGCCGGGTGTTGTGTGCAAACCTGCTCATGGCTGGCCTCAGCAACAGGGGATGATCAGCAACAATGGAGAAGGTGGCATGAAATTAATAGAAGTGCAGAAGGTGGCGAGAACCAGGTGACAGCTGACAAGGACCGGAGGGCGATCAGCAGCAGGAGATGACCCATTTGTGGCAGCGGAGATGAAATGGTGACATCATGTGACTCACTACTTTGGGGCTCATTAAGACTCTCTTGCCCAAGGGCCCCCACAAACTTGGAGCCGGCCCTGGGGGGAACCTTCCACAAAAATTACACTTAAGTCTTACATTACGAGTAGGAGTCCTATATTCCTTTTGCCTGATTCTGACGTGTGGTTACTGATATAACATGACCTAGATGGATGTGAACCTTCACAGATAGTTCTCACAAGAACATGCATACATTGGAAGTCATTTGTTCTTATTAGGTCTACTATGTATTTACTAAGAAAGTAAGTACATGCATTATCCATCATTTTGGACATATATATGACAACACAAGGTCTATCTCATGCTTGATAATTGGTGGACCTGGATGGATGTTTTCAGGAAGGTAGTGGCAGGATGTCATGTCCCAGGCATCTATAATAGTCACTGCCATTCCCCTGAAGGTTGCTCTCAATAAGGTGTCCAACTGAAGAGACAACCAATCACTATTATCCACAGATGTATCCCCTGTGTTGGCAGATTTGATAATGACTTTGGTCTGTGGGCTACGTAGGAGCAAAGATGCAACTGCTTGCTGAATTTTCTCCAGCCTTTCTAAATAGACTGTGACAGGGTAAGAGGTGAAGTGGGCACATAAATTAAGGAAAACAACAGTGTGTGGTCCTCCACCAATTCTAGACAGCTGGGATGATGTGTATTGTAGGTGAGGGATCATTATTTTCAAGCCGGTCTTGAAAGGAAGCCCATGACTTTGAAATCTTATAACTAGGTCATTGTCAGCATCCACTGCCAAGAGGGGTCCTGGATTGTAACTGACATGTAAGTCTATCCTCTTGAGACCTGAAATTAAAAAACAAGAAATCAAAAAGACTGGTTCTTTAAACCCTCTGTCATGGTCAAAGACACAAGGGTTGATTCAGAGCCCCTTTCTCACCTTTTTTTTGCGTGAATATTTCCATTCTCTTTCATTTTTTCCCCTCGTCTGATTCAGCAAAGCCTTTTTTCTGCAAGAACTTTAGTGTGAAATGTTTTCATTTTTGCATGATTTTTTGTTTGGTAGCAAGACCTCCATAAAAATGATGAGAAAGGGGCTCTGAATCAACCCTACAGTTCACAAACTCAAACGGGCAAGTGTCACAGGCCCAGCACTCACACTTAGCACAGCAGGTGTCACATCTCCCTCGTTGCCTGGTTTTGACTTATGGTTACAGATATACCATGCCTTAGATGGATGTGAACCTTTACAGACACTTCTCACAAAAACATACACACAATCAATCTCTATATTATGCATCAGCAATTAAAGGAGGTAGGATCCCTTAGGACCGGGAGTACGAGATGGGGTTAATGATCCGTGGGCTTCCAGTGGTAAAGTCCCAGGAAACAAGTTCAATGGGGGGCCCAATCCACCTTACCCTACTCTACTTTTACTCCCCTGGGCCTACCCTGTCAGATTCAGGCTCGGAGGGATCTGGGCTTTCCCAGGCGCCTGCTGTCAGGGGCCTTCCTCCTCAGCTCCGGCAGTGTGGCGGGCAGCAGCCTCCTTTTCCTCTTCCGGTGCATTATCTGTGCCACACAGCAGCCACCCTCCGTCTCTCCTCCCATTTATCCCAGGGCTGCCCACCTCCAGGGGCTCAAAAGCTCTGCCCCTCCACCTCCTGTGACAGACAGGCATGCTAAGTCCTGCCCCCTCCTGGAAGACCGAGCGGAGCCTCTGCTCGATGGTTACCGCCACCCAGCCAGCTGGCATCAGTCCACTGATTGGGGCACAGGCACCCACACTGGAGAGGGCCTGTAGATCTGCCCCCCACTCCCCCATCTTCCTGCACCAACAGCCCATAAATTAAGGAAAACAACAGTGTGTGGTCCGCCACCAATCCTAGACTGCTGGGATGATGTGTAGTGTAGGTGAGGGATCATTATTTTCAAGCCAGTTTTTGAAAGGAAGCCCATGACTTTGAAGTCTTATGACTAGGTCATTAGGGTTGATTCAGAGCCCCTTTCTCGATATTTTATTGTGTGAAAATTTCCGTTCTCGTTCATTTTTCCTCCTTGTGTGATTCAGCAGAGCCTCTTTTCTGCATGAATTTTTGTTTGAAATGTTTTCATTTTTCTGTGATTTTTCGTTTGGAAGCAAGACCTCCATGAAAACGTTGTGAAAGGGGCTCTGAATCAACCCTATTGTCAGCATCCACTGCCAAGAGGAGTCCTGGATTGTAACTGACAAGTCTATCCTCTTGAGACCTAAAATGAAAAACAAGAAGTCAAAAAATCAAAAATGCTTCTTTAAACCCTCTGTCATGGTCAAAGACACACTTAGCACAGCAGGTGTCACGGTAGTAGCAATCCAACAGATCAAGATATTTCACAATACTTTCATAGTAGGCCAAGAGACTTTCACCACACAACGGAATTCCTTAACCAGTTTACTTCCTCTTTATTCACTTGTTGGCAGGGCAAAAGCTCATATTGCAGCCACAAAGGAAAAGCAGGCTTTAACTCCAATCCAAAGATGGATCTCAGCACAGTTTCAAAGTTAATCCAACTCAGGTCCAGTTAACACTCATTTAACGCTAGGTTGCAGTTCACAGTACACCTTTCTCAGTAGCAATGAAAACAATCGGGTAGGGCCAATCCCTGGGGTTGCCCACCTCCAGGGGCTCAAAAGCTCTGCCCCTCCACCTCCTGTGACAGACAGGCGCGCTAAGTCCTGCCCCCTCCTGGAAGACCAAGCCAAGCCTCTGATCGATGGTCACCGCCACCCAGCCAGTTGGCATCAGTCCACTGATTGGGACACAGGCACCCACACTGGAGAGGGCCTCCAGATCTGCCCTCTGCCTGCACCAAGCACCCCACTTTCCCCTGGGGTCCTGCGGCCCCTACAAACCCCTCCCTTCCGCTGCCAAGGAAAAATGCTTTTTTTTTCTTCACTTTTCCACCCTGCCCTATAAGGATGGTCCTCCACCCTTGGTATCCTAGGGAATCCATGCTGGGCTCGACTCACAAACAAGAAGTTGGGAATAATCGACTAGCATATATAATACCATCCTTCATCACAAAACTTAGCTAAAGCAAATTGTCACAAAAATAATTAAGAAGAAAGCAAGCCCAATAATCCCTCCTACAAACAGTTAATAGCCCAATGGCATGTGTTGAGCTAATAGAAGAGAAACCCCTTGTCACGATACCGGATAGGCAGTATCCATTAAAGTGGACCGTCACCCTCCCGTGATCGGCCCGGGAATCTATAAGATTCCCGGGCCGATCACCTCCCTCCCCGTGAAACCCCCCCCCCAAACACCCCAAATCCCCTCGCGCCCCTCTAGACGTGCGCGCGCGCGCCAAGAGTGACGCGCGGGAGGCGGCGGCGGAGGAGCCGCTTGTCCGCGGCTGTCAAAAGGCTTGTCCGTCGGCGCTGGGAGCGGGGAGAGGTGAGTTTTTCGGGTGATCGGGGGGGTTTCACACAGCGGGGCACCCCGATCGGGGGTGCCCCACCGAAGTGGACCAAGACCCAGGATAGTCAAAATCCTGGGTGTTGGTCCACTTTAAGTGAATCGGGAAGAGCGATGGGGAACCCCTGCATTTGCCAGTTACAGGAAAACACCCCCCTGCTACAATTTGCACCTGGGCTTGTTTACCCCCCCTAGAACGCTCATGGGTATTCAGGTATCTCCAACTGTGGCTTCTTGGAAGCAACCACTACTCTGGGGCGCACCAATTTAAAGGATGTTTATACCTGGGAGTTGAGCACATAAGGCAGTTCCTGGATAGGTGGCAATGCCATTGGCAGAACCAACAGACCACCTCTGAGATGGCACATGGACACCATGAGCAGCCGGACAGATGCCTAGGCTCTGGAGGGTCAGTGCAACCACGAGGCAATGCATCATGCAGATGAGCCATTTCTTCCTGGATTGCTGCCAGGGCATCCTGCATAGCCTTCCAATCTGCGCTGGTGGGGGGACAGGGGTAGGAGCAGGCACGCCGTCTGTTGAATTGACCGTTGCAGCAAGGAAAAGCTCCTCATCTTTCCCATAAGCATTGGATATTTTCTGCAGCTGTAGAAAGGTGGTTTCAAGCCATCCTTCCAGCTTCTCATGTAGAATGTTTTTGACAGAAAGGTTGCCTAGCCCCAAAACAAACAGGTTACAGAGTCAGTGGTCTGTATTAGACATTGTTACATACTCTTAGGAAGAGCCAGTGTGACAAAGGAGGGGTGGCAGCCGCTCAGACCATTTTATAACTAACCTGGGAGGTGCACATTAGCAGGGCAATTAGGATACAAAAGTCTTAAAGGAGCCACAGCACTCAAACCGGTTAGCTTGCTGACCAAACTGACTAAAATGGTCTGAGCGGCTGCCACCCCTTCTTTGTTTCTTTTGAATCTGCTCCCAATTTATCTATCGCATTGTATGTCCCAAATGGGGCCCTCAGAGATTAGTTAGGACTGCACCTCACAGGGGCACCTTGGCGCTGGTGGTGCAGCTTAAGCATACTTCTGCAGATGTGTGTGACCGAGCCTCTGTTTTTAACCAAGTTTAGAGACAGATTGTAGGTTGGTCAGCAAGCTAACCGGTTTGAGTGCTGTGGCTCCTTTAAGACTTTTATATGAGTATGTAACAAGCCATGTTACCCAAAATGTCCTCCAATAAATGAAACACTTTCGCCAGAGCGTCTGGCGACAAGCCGTTATTTCTAATATTTGTGGATTCCATAACTACAGGGTTTGTTCCGATGGATTGCCGCTTGGCAAATGTGGTGCCAATATTCAAAAAGGGATCTAGGGGGGAACCTGGGAACTACAGACCGGTAAGCTTAACATCTGTGGTGGGCAAGCTGTTTGAAGGTTTCTTAAGGGATACTATCCTGGAGCACCTTGGGGAAAATTACCTTATTACTCCATATCAGCATGGATTTATGAGGAATCGCTCCTGCCAGACAAACCTAATCAGCTTTTATGAGGAGGTGAGTTCAAGATTGGATCAGGGGGAGTCATTGGATATCATATATCTTGACTTTTCTAAAGCATTTGATACTGTGCCACATAAAAGGCTGGTACAAAAGATGAGAATGCTTGGACTGGGGGAAAACGTGTGCAGATGGGTGGGAAATTGGCTTAATGATCGGAAGCAGAGGGTGGTTATCAATGGTACACACTCAGATTGGGTCACTGTTACTAGTGGAGTACCACAAGGGTCAGTTCTGGGACCAATTCTCTTCAATATATATATAAATGACATTGGGTATGGATTAAACAGTAAAGTCTCAATCTTTGCAGATGATACTAAGCTGAGTAAAGTAATTAAAACAAAGGAGGACAACAGGCAACTACAAACAGATTTAGATAAATTGGAAGCATGGGCAGTTAAATGGCAAATGAAGTTTAACACAGATAAATGTAAGGTTATGCACATGGGAAGGAGAAATCTGTGTCATGATTACACACTAAATAAAGAAACACTTGGTAAAACAACAATGGAAAAGGACCTAGGGGTTTTAGTTGACAGTAAGCTCAACTGTAGTAATCAATGCCAGGCAGCTGCTGCCAAGGCAAATAGGATCATGGGGTGCATCAGGAGGGGCATAGGTGCTCATGACCAGAACATCATTTTACCCCTGTACAAGTCACTGGTCAGACCCCATATGGAATACTGTGTACAGTTCTGGGCACCTGTGCTTAAAAAGGACATATCAGAACTGGAGCGCGTTCAAAGAAGGGCAACAAAGTTAATAAAAGGAGTGCGGGGGCTAGAGTACCCGGAAAGATTGTCCAAGTTAAGCTTATTTAGTCTAGAAAAAAGACGATTGAGGGGTGATCTAATAACTATGTATAAATATATTCGGGGTCAATACAAGGATCTGTCCCACAATCTATTTATACCCCGGAGTGTAACCATAACCCAGGGGCATCCACTAAGGTTAGAGGAAAGGTGCTTTCTCCACCGACATAGGAGGGGATTCTTCTCTGTAAGAGCAGTGAGACTATGGAACTCGCTGCCAGAGGAGGTAGTAATGAGGGATACACTAAAAATGTTCAAAAGTGGCCTTGATGGGGGGTGGCTTAGCAATGGCGGCGTGAGGGCGCGTTTTTGAGGAGCTCTGCAAGAGAGATAGGCTAACGAGGGAATCTCACCATCTTACTGCCCACTGACGAGATGTCCAAGCGTCGGAAGAGCAGGACGACCCCTGGCAGTGACAAGGCTGGCAAGATCAGCAAATTCCTGAGGGCGAGACAGCCGGCCGGGAGCAGCGGCAGGGAGGACAAGATGGCGGCAGCGGCTGAACGGAGAGAGGTACCGCAGGCGGCGGAGAGCCCATCACCTGGCCTGGGGGGGCGGCCTGGAGGTCGCTCACCCTCTCAGACAGTGCACCCGTGTGTTCGAGCGGCGGGGGCGGAGGTGCCGGGAGCGGCGGGTCCCGTGGTCGGAGGTGAGGCGCAGCCGGGAGCACCGCAGCGCACGTGTGCCGCCGAGGCCCTTGTCGGCGACACTGACAGCAGGAGCCGGGAGCCGTGGAGTGGAGCGGGCGAGATCTCTCCCCCGGCGGAGCAGGTATGGGGGCGGCAGCGCACCGGGGACGGAGCCGATGACAGAGGACTGGCCGGGAAGATAGAGGATGGGGAGGCTGGAGCCCTCCCCCTGTCAGCGCGGATGAGCGGGTCCCGCATCAGAGAGGCGGCGGCGGGTTGCCCGGGCGGGGAGTCACAGCACGGGGTGGAGGAGTCCCCTCCACATATAGATCAGCTGCCCCATAGAACGGGGGTGACTCAGCTCCCGCAGGAAACTGGAGCAGTGTGGCCGGAGGGGCTCGGACTGGGCAACAGGGGACTGGGGGGAACACCCGGCGGCAGAGGCCATTATGAGACCCCAGGAGGAAATTGGCCTGCATATACAGTTGCCTGCTCAGTCCCCAGGCCAAACGGCAGCGAGCAGTGGGGCCCCTCCAGCAGAAGAGCCTTGGGCACTACAGAATGGGGCAGGAAGGAAAAGAGGTGGCCCTGGCACAGGAGCGGCTGTGGTGGAGATACATCCCCCCCCCCCCCGTGGCATAAATACTCCTGAAATGGGTGACGAGGGTGCCCGGGTGACGACGGTGCCCTTTGACAACAGAGTCCGCGCGAATGGACCCCATGAGAGCGGAAGGCATAGCGCCTTACCCCAGGAGAATGGAGGGGACGGTGAATGGCGGGGCATGCCCCGGGAGTGGAGAGCGTCGCCAGGTCCGGCTGGATCCGGGAGTCGCCCGAGTGGCGCAATGGAAGACCAGGGACTCAGTGCATCGCCCCCGGATAGCCTCATTTTTTTCTCTGATTGACCTGACAGCCCGGCCCGGCCTCGGTCGCCCACCGGGTCTCAGTTATTGCCGGCCTCGGCACCTCGGGGACCCGTACCGAAGGAGCAATATAATCTCGACATTTTATTGAAATTTTTGCCATCCAGACGAGAATTACACTAATAGGATGGAGTCCCTGTTGAGAAGAGAGCTGGAAGAGGTGACACGAGCGGTCTCAGAGGTATCCGGCCGGGTCAGCTCCCTCGAACATCACCGGACCGACACGGACCAGCGACTGGAAGCGCTGGAACGGGCACACACAGCAATGCAACAGGCTCAAGCGGACTCTAACCAACAAACAATTAGGGCCCTGATGCATTTAGATGATCTGGAGAACAGGAGCCGCAGGAATAACATACGGATACGCGGTCTCCCTGAAGCCCCGGAGAATAATAATCTGAATGAAGTTGTCTCCCGGATATTCAACATTGTGCTGGACAGGCCCCCTGAAGAGCATATCGAAATCAACAGAGCCCACAGGGCTCCCGGCCCGCGCTCCATGGATCCTGGCAGGCCAAGGGACGTGGTCTGTCGGGTCCACTTTTATAAAGTTAAGGACGATATTATGAGAAGAGCATGGGACAGGGGCCCCATCCCCTACAATGGTTCGCGGATTACCTTGCTCCCGGATCTTGCCAGACGCACCCTCCACATGCGTCGCCTTATGAGACCGTTGCTGGAGTCTATCAAGTCGGTTGGAGCGGCTTACAGATGGGGCCACCCATTCCATCTGGTGGTCACGAAGAGAGGGCGTTCGTTTGTTCTGCGGTCGCACTCACAGCTCCCGGATCTCTTCAGCTTCTTGGAGATCCCGAGTGTACCGGTGGACGACTGGCTGGCGCCTGATGTGGGGATCCCTGGAGAACAAGGAAGACGTGCGCCTCCTAGAGGACCCAGGCCGCAGAGGAATAGAGCCAGAGATGGCGGACGCCGACAAGTTGTTTAGATCAGCTGGGGACATCGGGGGCGCGTCGCGGCCCGGTCTGCCTCCGCCGGGTTTGCTTACGGTCCGGGGTGTGCGGGCCTCGCGGCCGCCGCCTTGGGCCGGTTCCTTGTAGAGCCCTGGTCTTGTCCCCCCCTTGCCTGGACCCGTTGGGCGGAGATCAAACTGTGGAGCTGGGCCCTGCGTACTGGACTGCAGCCGTACAGAGCTGTGAGCGTGGTTGGCCATCCTTTCTCATTCACGGATGGATATAGGAGGGCGCGGGTGTGCTGGGGGGGTGGCGCCGGACATGAGTCAATGTGATTGAGTGCTGTTGGCTCGTGGACGGCGTGGCCTGCTCTGGCTCCCGTGGCGGGCTCTGGGGTGGGCGGGGGGGGCTTGGATGTGGATGGATGACCTGGGGGGGGTGGGCGACGCGTCCTGCTGATGAACACTGGCGGACTACGGTGGCTTTTTGCGGTTGGTGGGGGCGGGGGATGAGAGCTTCCCGGTCTCCCGAAGCCGTCTTGCCCTTAGCTGAAGGGGAGCTGGCGGGAGGGGGTTGGGAACCTATTGTTGGTAACTGTTATGCATGCAAAGATGTTTTTCTGCTCAGGTTAATGTTTAATGTTATTATTGAATGGTGAAGATGTTTACCGGAGGCTTGGGACTTTGGAGAAGTGGACTCCCATAGTGTGTGTATAAGATAGAGCATCTCCTCGCTCGCGGCTATGGCTTTCCACTTCCCCCCAGTAGGCCTGAACGCTCGTCTCTTATAAAGAGGACCAAAGGAGCGTTATTGCTAACGTTAGCATTAGCATTTAGTACTTGTTCGTTTCTTATTGTTATCTGTTTCTGTAGTCTTCCCCCTTATTTAGAGACCCCTAGTGTCACAACCCCTCCTTATCTCCCTCTCCCTGGTCCATCTTCCCTATTCCCCAAGTAGCGCGTGGACAATGGCAGAGTTGGTGGTCAGCTCATTTAATGTTAAGGGGCTAAATGTCCCGGAGAAAAGGTCACAAGTGTTATATGATATGCATAAACACAAGGTTGCCATTCTGCTTCTCCAAGAGACGCACTTTAAAGAGGGACATATTCCGAACATTAAAAACAGATATTATCCTACCTGGCATCATGCACCTAATCCCAATATTAAAGCAACAGGGGTTTCGATTGCCATCCATAAGTCTCTTCCCCACAAGACCATAGAGGTCAGGACGGACCCCAACGGGCGATTTATATTTCTTAAAGTGGAGTTGTATATGAAAATATACACCATAGCGAATATCTATGCCCCCAACACTGACCAGGTGGGCTTTTGTGTAAGAGTTCTGAGGATGTTAGAGGGGTTCTCGGAGGGCACTTTGCTAGTGGGAGGGGACCTTAATGTCTCCATGCAGCCTGAGTTGGACTCCTCATCCGGGGTGTTGGCAGTGTCCCTAAGTAAACGAAACAAGCTGAAAAAAGTGCTGGCTGACATGCAGTTGGTGGACTCGTGGCGGGCCCTGCATGCACGAGACAGAGACTTTACGTTCTTCTCTTCTGCTAAGAAATCTTATAGCAGAATAGATTATTTATACTTGAGTCATCATGCCATGGATTGGGCTCCGCAAGCGCGGATCGGCCAGATCGTGTGGTCAGACCATGCGCCGATATTCCTCTCTGTGTGCCTACCCGGGCTCTACCCAAGGTGCTGGAATTGGAGGCTCAATAATAATTTGCTTGGGGACGCTGTCTGCATGTCGGGGGTACGAGAAACGATCAAAGAATTCCTGAAGAATCATGCACAAGACCCTACACCCCCTCCATATCAATGGGAGGCCTTGAAATGTGTAGTGAGGGGAGAGTTCATTAAGCACGGGACCAGGTTGAAAAAGCAGCGAGCCGCCTCAATCCGGGATACTATACAGCTCATTCAATCCCTGGAACGGGACCATAAAAGGAACCCAACAAATGGTTTGCTCCTCGACTTACTGAAGGCTAGGGAGAAGCTACAGGGATTATATAGTCAAGGGTACCTAAGGTTTAGGGAACGTCAGAAGGCCACCTATTACGAATCAGCCGACAAATGTGGGAGGCTACTAGCCAGGGCGCTACACCCTAGAAGCGCGACCACTTATGTACCCAATATCAGGGGATCACAGGGGCATATGACTATGATGCCTTCCCAGATAGTAGACGCGTTCAGGGACTACTACCAATCCTTATATAATTTAAGGCAGGACCAGATCACCCCGATATCTGCGGACACCCCGGAGGATGTAGTTAAATATGTACACGATACCCCTCTTCCCCCCATTCCTGAGGAGGAAGCGGAGGCATTGGAGGAGCCTTTTTCGGTGCACGAGGTGGCCAAGGCAATTAGAGAGACGCCGCAAGGTAAAAGCCCGGGGGCGGATGGCTACACCCCCAAATTTTATAAGCAGTTGGCTCCCGAGCTACTTCCCTTCCTGGTCAGAGTGTTTAATTCCATAGGCCCTAAATGCGGGTTCCCGGGGCAGTCTCTAGAGGCCATTATTACAGTCCTACCCAAGCCGGGGAAGGACCCCTCTTTGTGTAGTAGTTACAGGCCAATATCACTAATTAATGTAGATATTAAACTATACGCTAAAATTATATCTTCTAGGCTCCAGCCGTTACTCCCGGGAGTGATAAACCTAGACCAGGTGGGGTTCGTGCCGGGGCGGGAGGCACGGGACAACACCAATAAGGTGTTGAACCTGATTGCATATGCAAACTCCAACAAGTTACCTGCGTGCCTGTTATCGTGCGATGCAGAGAAGGCATTCGATAGAGTAGATTGGATGTTTCTTAAGGCCTCTCTCCAGCAGGTCGGTGTTGGTCCGTCCCTCCTGTCCAGGATATTGGCGCTATACTCCGGGCCTACGGCAAGGGTAAGGGTGAATGGTCTCCTCTCATCGGCCTTTAAGGTTAATAATGGTACACGGCAAGGTTGCCCACTCTCCCCATTGCTATATGTCATTACAATGGAGCATCTAGCGGTGGCCATACGGCAGAATCCTGATATTAGGGGCGTGGTAGTGGGGGACCGTGAATACAAGGCCTCCTTGTACGCTGACGACCTGCTGCTGCATTTGGGAGCCCCTTTGACTTCCTTTCCTGTGGCCCTCAAGGAATTTGAGACCTTCGGGCGTGTGAGTAATTTTAAAATTAATTACTCGAAGTCGGAGGCTCTGAATGTCTCCCTCTCGCAGCAGATGGTAAGACAGTTGGAATCCGACTTCTCATTTAAATGGCAGCCCCACTCCATAAAATATCTCGGCGTCGAGGTGCCTGCCGACCTGTCCCGTCTATACGAACTTAACTACTCCCCCCTGCTCCTGAAGACGTTGAGTGAGCTGACTGCGTATAATAATAGGCAACTCTCATGGTTCGGGAGGATTAATGTGTTAAAAATGGATATTCTCCCCAAATTCCTTTATTTTTTTCGAACGATCCCCATATATTTACCCAGCTGCTTTTTCAGGAGGCTGAAAACGGCATTCTTGAGATTTGTGAGGGGCACGGGGAAACCCCGGATAAGATTTAGTACGCTTACTAGGCTTAAACCAAACGGGGGGGCGGGGCTTCCCGATCTGAAAACATACCATGCAGCAGCCATGACTCTCCGCATCCTGGACTGGGCCGAAAGAGGGGAGAAAAAACAGTGGGTGGAGCTAGAGAAGAGGCTGTCTCCCGTTAACCCAATCTCTCTGCCGTGGGGTGGCTCTCTACCCAAACAACGGAGAGATACCCTTCCATTTTTGGCAGGGCAATTCCTGAAGGTGTGGGACAACCTGACTAGGCGGGGAGAGGTGATCCATAGGCCCGGCCCTTTGACCCCACTTTTTGATAACTACTCCTTTGCTCCGGGCGTGCGGGCCAGGGGTTTCCTGGCGTGGGAGGCGTCCTCTAATGTTACTATAGGAGACATTATGGCCTCGGGCAGGTTCCCCACGTTGGAAGAGATGAGGCAGAACGCACCGGGTCGACGTATCTCGTGGCTCCTGTATAATCAGTTGAGTGCCTTTATAAAATCCCAGAACCTAGCGGATCGGGGCGTTAGGCCTTTAACGCAGTTGGAGCATACGCTGACTCGAGCCCCCCCGGATAAACATGCAGTCGCTGTCCTGTATCGTACGATGCTGGGGATTAGGCATTGCTCACCGCCGGGATTTATTAGAAAATGGGAAAAGGAACTGGGCGTACAGTTAGATGACGAAGACTTAGATAAGATTTATTTATTCACCCATAAACTCTCGACCCCATGTGCAGCACAGGAACGGAATTATAAGGTTTTGACCCGGTGGTATAGATGCCCGGCGGATATCCATAAATACAGTAACTCCAGCTCTGATAGGTGTTGGCGGTGCTCGAAAGAGCTTGGCACCATGTTACATATCTGGTGGGGTTGCCCTACTGTTGGGAACCTCTGGGAGAGGGTCGTGTCAACCTATAACTCCATTATGGGGGAGTCGGTGCAGAACACCCCGCAGTTGGCGTTGTTGTGTCTGCTTCCTGGGTCCATTTCTGGGAACAAAAAGGGGATCTTGCGACACTTCATCACAGCAATGAGAACAGTCATTCCAAGACATTGGAGGTCTGCGGTCTTGCCGACGTTCGTGGAGTGGGCCCAGGAGGTTGAGAGCATACGCAGAATGGAGGAGATGATTATGGAGGCCAGGGGCATGCAGGAGGCGCACACGCGGGCATGGGCGGCGTGGATTGACTACAGAGATAATCGCCTACCCTCTGAAGCACCATAGACGGTGATTGGCCACGCGCTCCTGCTTCCCTTACCCTAATCTCCCCCTTCCCCCTTGTTCCTCCCTCCCCTTCCTAGGGTCTCCTTAGTTCTTTATCTAATCTCTTCTTTATCTCTATTTCCTTTTCGTTATCGCTGAAGGTCTGCAGGGGACAAGGTAGGCCAAACCCGCTCCCGCCTGCATCAATCCTGCTCTGATGTGATTGGACGGTCTGCAGCTGAGCGGCCCACTGGACCCTCAGACTGGCCCCATGGGAGGACTGGAGCTTCCAGCTAAAAGGCTAGGCTGGCGAGATTGTTATTATCTACGGGATTAGAGTACGGCTTGAGGCACCGCGGTGTGGAGCCGGGGTCGGGCGGGAAGCCGTGATGGGCGGGAGGGGGCGGTGGTTGATTTCGTTTGAACGATTACTGTTTTTGATGGGTAATAGTTGAACCTGCAGTCCGACATGCTTATGTTAGATTATCATTCTTGTCATTGTTATCTTGCTATGTCTTAATGTACATTGTTAACCCTGAAAACTTGAATAAACTTATATTATACAAAAAAAAAGTGGCCTTGATGCCTTCCTGGCATGTAATAACATTTCCGGCTATGGCTACTAGACCACTGGAAGGAGTTAAACAGGCTGAACTGGATGGACTAAAGTCTTTATTCAGCCTTACATACTATGTTACTATTTTACTATGTTACTATGTCTCTTTCCGGCACAGCCACATGTAGCACGGTGTGCCTTGTATTCCCTTCCAGAGCTTTTAAGGTCATCTCCACCTGCAAGTCATTCTCTAGCAGATAGGCCCTCACCACCCCCCCCTTGCAAACACACGCCACCCTGTGGGGTGATGTCCACTTTCTGTTCAGGAAAGCTCTCAATTGTCCTGGAATTATACCCTACTTAAGCAAACTGGGGATGGGCATGAAAACCCAAAAGAGTGGGCAAACACAGGGGATCGATGTCCAGAAGGGGGTAGAAGGAGGTGGGATCCTGCAGGAGGACTGAGAGGAACCCAGACAGGCAGTACGAGTTGCGGCTGCTGCTCTGCAGGCTTCCAGTAGCAGAACAGGTTCAATGGGGTTGCCCAATTCACCTCTTGCCTATTACTCCCCGGACCGACCCCATCAGCTACAGGCGCTGGCGGTCAGGAACCTTCCACCTCAGCTCTGGCAGTGTGACAGGCAGCAGCCTCCTTTCCCTCGTCGAGCACATTTTCTATCTGCGCCACACAGCAGCCGCTCCTTCTCCCCCCCCCACCTCTTGGAGATGCCCCCCTGGTGCCACCCACCTCCCAGTGCTCTAAAGTTCTTCCCTTCCTTCACCGTAGACAGGTGGGCATGCTAAGCCCACCCGGAAGACTGAGCAAAGCCTCCGCTAGATCGTCCCCACCACCTGGGCAGCAGGAGCGACTGGCATCAATCCACCGATTGGGGCGCAGTCGCCCACACTATCGAGGGCCTCCAGCTCTGCCCCCACCAACCACTCTACTTTCCCTGGGGTCCCAAAGTCAATCCGAACCCCCCCCCCCCCCTTCAACTGCCAAGGAAAAATGCATCTGACAGCAAGTTTGTTCAGGTAGGTGTTTATCACCATTAGACCACAGTACCGTATCCTATTTGACATTCAAGCCAAAGGATTACAGTTGCACCATGTAAATCACCAGTGAGGGCGCGGATTGCTCCTCAGTCAACAAATAGTAGAAATTCCAGCAATCAACACGGTCCAGCATTCAAACGTAGCCTTCATTTCATCAATTAAAATGTGGCAAGTTGCAAGGCAGTTAAAGCACGTGTTATAACGCGTTTCGAGCCCCAACATCAAAACCGCTCCAATAGGAGCTGGTATTAAAGACAGACTTATCCAGTCTGTTGTGTGTGATCTTAGAGGACAACAAACACCACACTGGCCAGCTCCCCTCTCTCTGCCCCTCTTGGAAGCATGTATCCCTGCCTCACGGCACGCAACAACGTACAAACCCAAGGTAAGTATGGGAAACGTAGCTGAGCGGCTAAAGCATCACCCCAGCAGAGCTGGCAAAGTGGTGAAGCCAGAACAAGTTGAGGCAGTAATAAATTATATGGCAAGCAGTGATACCAGTTCCATGGGATTGTCTTCCACTCATTCCACTTCTACCGGGAGTGCTGAGCCCTCCAACTCACAGCTCCTAAAGTCAGCAAGGCGAGTCAATAATGCTCTATGATGACATGCCTAGCTGGGGTACCATGGGCCATCCAGCTGCCCCAGTTGCAGACCTAGGGTTAACAGATGCCCAATAACTTATGTTGGAGGATGAGGACGTGGCCAGCAGACCATCACAGGACACCCTTGATGATGATGAAACCCTAGTGCCAACTGCTGCAGCTTTCTGCAATGTTGAGGCTGAGATAGAGCTCGCAGGGAGGAAGGGTAGGAAGAGGATGCCTGGGGTGATGACGAAGTCCTAGACCCAATGTGGACTGAAGGCCATCAGATTTCAGATGAAGAGGTGGTCACACAGCCTCAGGCAGCACAAGGGATCTCACCATTGTGGCATTTTTTCAAGCGGTCCACAGAGGACAAGACACAGGTCATTTGCAAGATGTGCCACCAGTGCCTGAAATGAGGAAAAAATCTCAGCATCACATACTTGATCAAGCACCTGCAATCCAAACACAAGCTGCAGTGGCAGAAACACCTAAAAAACATGGAAACACCTGAGTCTCCCTCTGCTACTTTGGTTGACTACCACCACCTCCCCAACCACAAGGAAACCCGTTTCCCCCAAAGGGAGGATGTGGGGGCCTGCACATGTGACATTGGAACAAGTAAGAGGTGAATGAATAGCAGCTTTCTGGTTTGGGTTGCCCTGGGGAAAAACAAGTGACCCTAGAAACTTTTAGATCTGTTGCCCAGATGTTTAGGCTGGGTGTGGAAGTGCATCAGGTAACCAGGAATGCAGTCCATTTTATATGCTGGATCTACAAACAGCATTAAAGTGGAGGTCCAGAGACAGGGTAACCCCCCCACCTGCCATCCTTTTCACGCTGAGGCCGGATGGGGGCTTGCATTAAAAAAACGCTCCTTACCTCTGCCAGGATCCTGCACTGTTCACCTGGTGATTCTGGCACTGGGTGCAGCCATCTTGGTTCTGATGCACAGAGCAGCTTCCCCCACTCAGTGCACAGCCCCACCTACCTATACATTTGAATAGGTGGGCTATTACGCATCCAGAGCAGGGGAAGTCACTCTGTGCACAGTCACAGGAGCACTAAGGACAGTGCAGGGTATACCCTGTCACAGGACTGGGGAAGAGGGCCCACTGAGATCCTGTCGCTCAAGGGCCCACAAAACCCTGGAGCTGGCCCTGGTCTGGCGTGTGTTCAGAATCGCAGGGGGGTGTCATTACCAACAGGAGGATCTGCCTATCCACAGCCATTGTGAACATGCTTACATTCCTTAAGATGAACAAGGCATGGATCCCATGGGACTTGGCTGTGCCATTACACCCACTGTTTACACAATAAACATTAGTGGAAGAACAATACTACAACAAATCAAGCAGGTGGTTAAAGCCGTTTCACCTTTTTGCCCCCTCACACACAATTTTGCCCTGTTCATAAAGTCTATCTCTGCTTCCTAGGCTGGGGCGGGATAGGGCACGCCCTAGGGATGCGGCCACTTATGCTCCCTATTAAAGAACATTAGAACATTAGAACTGCCAAATGAGAGAAAGCACATGTGCTGTTGGATCAGGAAGAGGCGAGTTTTACATGGCGCTTGGGAGAGTTTCACACAGCCTGGCATCTTAATTTGGGATGTCCCTGGGGCAGGGTACAAAGCCTCGGAAAGACAAAATGTGCCATGTTCGGCTGTCAATGTACCCTGTCCGCCCGCCGATGTGTCCCATCCTCTCGTCCTACCACTGATGTGCCCAGCCGCCAATAAACCCCATCCGGCTACCTTCATGCCCCCAATCTCAAGCCCAGGTGTTGATGTTCCTCGCCCTCCTGCTCAGCCACCAATGTGACCTGCCCTCCTACCGATACCCTGGCCACCCGCTGATGGCTGGTACACAAGTCCACAAACAGTAAGCTTCAGGGGGTTGACAGCTGTGGGGGGGGGGAGGGGGCAGCCAACTTAAAACAGCTGGACCATGCCAATTTGGGGTACCTTGTTGTGTGAAGGAAAATATGAATTAAATTAATATATGCTGCACATTAATCTCCAATAATTCTACTAGAGATTAATATTATAAATATCACAAACACTAATAATCATCAGCCCAGCGGCCACTAATCTGATATAAACCTCTGGTAGCTGAGGCTGTCCTCATACATCCAGTGAAATGTCCTAAGAAGAAATATATCAATGCCTGAAATACTTTGCACATACAATCTATTGTGTGAGAAATTACCCACCACACACAGTAAGATGTGTAAATTTAAACGGGTTTAATTTATCAGCACAGTAATTAACCTTCAATAACCCAAATTTGTTCTTGAAATGTCCCCAAATAACCTGAGCTATCACAGGCAGTTGTTACATAAATGACATGTTAAGATAAAGTAATTTTCCAGTACAATATAATGGTGAGAGAGATACTGGAGAGACATCAAGATACTTAGCACATTATGGTTGCTTCATTCTGGTAAGGGGCCCATCCATTGTCTACCAGCTAATCATGCGCCCAGCTTCCTAATCTATTGAACACTAGGGGGTGTGGCCAGCACTCCCCGCCTCGTGGGTGTGTGCCATGATCTGCCCACAATCGGCCTCTGTGAGATTAGATACATATTTTATAAAGGGTATAATGCCCAAATATGCATGTTATGATATTGTAACCAAGAAATTCATGATCCCCATTAATGAACCTAAACATCAAATACATATAATACAGAGTATGATACTATGTGGAGTATCAGACTCTGGACAATATATGTAGACCATGTTTGATATCAAATGAAAAGGTCTTATAATCCTGAACAAGACTCTCTCATTAATAGTCATAACTCACACATTTCAATAGTTACACCGCTCTTCCACAAATATTACCCAGTAACTGTGTTTAATGTGTATTTGAGTGTCTGAGTCTGAGGGCCTAATTAGGAATTCAAGGATTTCTTTTCAAGGGGAAATGTAAAAACACCCCAGTTCTTGAGGCAGCTGTTTGGCAGCTAGGTGTGACTATGTTAATATAGGTGTCTATTTTCATGGTCTGTTTACTATAGACATGGCAGTATTTCCGTCCCACACCCTATTTGAGTGTTAGGAATTCAGGTGCATAATGATACAATATATTATATAATTATTATACTTCCTTCGCCCTTTAGCAGAAACCCCCTGGGAACCCTCACAGACACTCGCCTTTAAGAGGTGCTCCCCAACATCTTTGCGGCTGAGCAGCACTACTGTGCCCAGCCATAAGCATGTTCCATGGCATGGGAGTGCAAACCAGACACTGGAGCCGCCCCATATCAGGCTTAATAGAGAGGGCTAAAATAGACTGGTAAAATGCTGAAAAATTCTTACTTGGGATAAAGTTCTCCAGGTACTCAAACCACTGACGCAATGTAGAGTCTCCGATTATGTAAATATCCTTCCCTTTAAGGCACGCCAACGCCTCCGATGGTTGGGAAAAATGTCTTGCAGCACATGTCAGGGATGTCCAGACGTCGTTATAATAATACCCAGATGGCTTTGGAGGTTCCTGGCCAGGCCTGCAGGCTGGGAGATTTGCAGTAAGATCTGGAACATAATATAGTGAGGTCATTTATAAGGCTTATAAAACCGTAATAAAAAGAACTACTCCTTCCTCTCCAGCTTTTTCTGATGCATCTACTGGATGGTCTATGGCAAACCATCTAGAAGATCTTTGGGATAGACAAGGTGCGGTTGAAGGGCACCATCCCAACCTCCCTGTTGTTGCAGAGTGTGAGTGCTGGGTGCAGTGGAGTCAAATCCAGATAAACAGTGGTATAACAGGAACCAGCTTTACTGGAACATGAATGCAGTAAAAGGATGTCACCTTAACATGGTGACTAACACAGACAGGAAAAAGAAATGTGATGGAGCGCAGATGAATATACAGAAAACACAATACAGTGGAAAAATAGATAGAGAGACTACAGATGTCCTAACTTGTCATAACTGTAAAGTGCAGTCAATCTGGCAGTCAAAGTCCCAAAATCACATTAAGAGACAAGCAGAAGCTGTTAAGTTTTGTGTCTCCAACACCTGTAAGGAGGCTCCAGGAGCTGTTAAATAGAAGAGCAGGCCTCTTTTCTTTTTTTTTGCACATTTCTTTATAATTATTTTTACCCCTTTTCTACTTCTTGAATTTCCATTTCTCGTTTTTTCTCTTTTATTTCAGGAGTTCTTTATTTTCCTCGAGTTCCGTAACCCCTGTCTTATTCATTAAGATACACATTTTCTCTGTCTTTCTCTTGTCACCTATCTCTCATCTGCATCTCTTTTCAGCTTCTAAACATCTTCCTTTTTTCCTTGCCTCCTTTCTTTCCAGTTTCTCTCTCTCTTTTTTCTCTCTTTCTTTGTCTCACTTTCTTTCTTGCTTTCTGTATCTCTCTATTTTTTCTATCTATCTCTCTCTTTTCTTTTTTTCTCTCTTTCTTTTTTTCTTTGTTCCATTGAGACCGTCACTGGTTAGTAGCTTCCTCTGGCCATTCAGAAGCCTAATACCTGAGAACTGCAAACTCAATGGTCAGTAGCCTCCACCAGCCCAGCACCATAGGTAAGCATTCTTGGGCCAACCAGGGGAAATCATTTCAGCAACAATCAACAAACTCAGCAACAATCCGGAAACACTATTTTTGTTCTTGATACTGCCCTGATGGAGTCCACCAGTGGATCCTTTGGTGGGCCAGTCCAACACTGCAAATAGGTATGTGCCGTGTTGTGCCGCTGCAGGGTGTAGCCCATATGACTGAGCCTAACATAGGGGAATGAGGGGCCTGTCTTATGGCCAGCACTATTTACAGTGGCCCTTACTCATCTGCAGAAAACAGGATGGCTGGTATAAAGGCGACCCCAATGGTCTTGGTGCCAGGGCAATCGCCCTGCTCGCCCTCCCCTAGAAACAGCCCTGCCTCCGGCGCTTCCATCAGCTGTTACCTGCTATCTGCCCTGCCTCATGTGCTGAGCAAAGTAGGATGGAGGAGGATGGTGCAGGAGGCATTAGCACAAGCTTTATAGAAAGACACCTGCAGCTCCCCATTTGCACTCTGCAGATTCTAATATGTAACTGAGACCGACACTCCCCCCTCCCGCACCTGCCGCTCATCCCCCCCGGCTACAGAACTTTCACACTGCTGACCAGGGATTTTTCTGGGCCTCACCAACAGAACTGCTGGTGGGACCCATCACTATTACCCAGCCCACACTTGCCACCATACATGTGGGTTCAGCTGCTGGTTAACTTCAGAAAAGAGCAGGGCAGAAATGAGGATGTTGCTGCGAACAGAACAGAGAGCAGGCTACAGATGTTGGCGCAGTGGGAAGCAGGGCAGACATGAGGTGCAGGAGATGGGGTGCAGCAGAAAACAGGGAGAAAATGGGGGTGCAGCTTTGGGGGCTGCAGACAGAGCACGGTGGGAACCAGCATCTGTAGGCCCCGTCAGGCAAATGTGCTGGGAGTCATATTCATGCCGGGGGGGGGGGGGGGGTGCCCTCATATTCATCCGTTTGGTTCAGATTATTGTTTTTCCTGGTGGTCAGGTGCTTATGGTGTGAAAACCTTAGTATTGCTTGTGTGACGATTGCACGGGTTGTTCAGACCTATTGATCATTCATCCGATCAAACCGGCCAGTCGTACCCCACGTGTGTCACTGCAGTTGTTCAATTGGCAACACGCGTGGTTATAAATCGCTGCCACCAGAACCCAAACAGGGTTCAACTCTATATAAGCCACACACAACACAATCAGATCAAAGGGATCGATCAACCCACAACCACTTTCAGGCAGAAAAACACAAAAACAACAAGAAAAACGATGCAAGATGATAAAACAAGATTAACTATAAAACACGGTAAATAAGATAAATAGCAATTACAAATAAAAAAGGTGAAAAATATACTTAAGAGTCGGTCTGGGCTGTGGTTTGTGTCAGTCCCCACACGCTTTTCCGCTCTTCTCCTTGTTGATGTTAAAAGCAGCGTGTGTCACTCTTGATGGTAAGATTAGAGTGTCTACCCATTCTGAGGCTCACTTTATTCCTTCTAACCAGGGGTCAGTTTCAGACCCCTCCTATGGGCAGAGCAATTGGTGTCACCCACTGTCTGGTACATCTGGGATTCTCCATCTTGGAGTTGAAAGTTGGTCCATATGACATCCCCCATCTGCCCTGGGATTCCAAAGGGAGGAGGAGAACATTCAATTAAAGGGTGGCAGGATAGGGACCTTGTCTCTGCTTCTATGCTTGAGTGACTCTAATGACCGTCACTCCATTACCTAGTTTTTTGGGGGGAGAAAGTGATTTTATGGCAGCAGGGGGGGGGGGGGGGGGGGGAGTTATACAGAGCATACAGAGCAGAGGGGTCAGCCAAGGTCTATATATATATATATATATATATATATATATATATATATATACAGACACATTAATTACCAGTTTGGTCACATATGTTATAGGTACTGTAATTGGAAACGTTTTTGAGCACCTGGCATTTTTTTTTTACATTTAAAGAAGAACACACCGGAATTTCACTTTCCTTTGTGTTGTTGCTCTCAGGTGCGTGTATACCCCCAGTTCGCTCATGGCACTCACCTTCCTGGTATTCTCATGGTGCAGGCTCAGCCAAAACCGAGCACACTGATTGACTGAGTGGCTCGCTAAGTCAATTAGTGCGCTCAGTTTCACTTGGCAAATTTCGACTCTGCTTACGGCTAAGCTGCCGAGCAGGGTCGAGCAGAGCCAAGTGCGCTGCCGGCTGCATCCGCTGCTCAGCTTCTAGCTGTGGCCTGCCTGCGCTGCCCATTCAGAAAGGCCTGGCATAGGTGATTGCATGCCTAGAGGTGAGCAGGAATGCCAATGCAGCTCCGACACTCGGCAAGGACTCCAGGAGCAGGTGAGTGCAAAGGGCAATCCGAAAGGTTTCACACATTCATAATCTTTCAACAAAAACCGTAAAAGGCTGGTTTGGAATTATAGACTATTACTTTCTTTTTTTTTTAAACTTACCCAAGGAATGCTCATCTGATATCACGTTGATTGGAGAGACAGACCCTCTGATAATTTGGTTAGTGACAGCACTGATAGGGAGTAACAATTAAAGTCACCGTATTAGATCAAAGGCAGAAAAAAATGTGTGTAGCAACATAATTTACATAACCTTCATCCTATCACACTAACTAGCCCATAGTTCCTTCCTAAGTTTTAGTTTGCTGGCTGTATGCAGCTCATTGCGCTTGCTCAGTAAGACTAGACAAGGGAAAGTCTCAAAATATATGGGGTACTTTATAACTTAGGACTACTGTGATACTGGTCCTTCTGGTTCTACATCTGAAGAGCTTGTGGGAGAGCTTGTGTTTCACCTTGGTCAGTGATCATTTAAAAGGACAGATTAACAGAAGTCTGGTCTGGAAAATCTCAGCTTATGTTTTTCATTAACATGCCTTCCTCAAAAGTTCAAATTACTATTTTGGAAAACTCACACCCATGGCCTCACCATTCACCCTGATAATTTGTCTCCTAGTAGTCTCTGAATTTAGCAGAGAATCTACGGGTGTCAGGGAGACTAGAAAATGTTAATGGCACAACATAGAAGGTCCTGGTGTCCGTAATACCCCGCTGGTCACTGTGACACCCAATGAGGTTTCAACAATAAAAAGAATGTTAAATTGCTTTTAATCCTACCTTATGTGCGAATTAAAATGTCCATGCACATGCCCAAATATTTTGACCCATAGGTTTGAGAAAGAAAAAGATAAATCTTAATGGGGATGGGTTGTTCATCTAGACTAAACTCATTTTTGTTGGAGAAACTGTGCAGCTTTAAGCTGTCGCAACTGTGCAACAGCTTATAGCTTGTCTACATTTATGACAGTAGATGGCGCTGTTACCAATGCTAATGTAAAGTCTCTATCGCACATTCTCCTCTGTGTTGTATTTCCTGTACCTTGAGCTGTGATCTCTATGACTGATATATTTCCTTTCCCGTCTGTGTTATGCACCATGTAAGTTGAAACACCTTCACCTTCATAAGACATCTCCTGTATACAAGTAAGACTGTTCTTATATATAGAGAGGGAGAATGGCCAGCAGCTCAGAGCTTAAACTCTCAGTGGCCAAACTGAACAATGACAATTATCAGCTATGGAAGTTTAATATTAAGAGATGACTTGTGGGAGGTTATCACTACAGAGAGGCCACAGGATAATAATCAGGACAGGGACAGGAAAAACAGACAGGAACAGGCCACCGTAAGCTTACTAGTAGAAGATAATCAGCTTATTCACATACACAGTGAGAATACAGCGAAAGGCACGTGGGCATACTTAAAATATTGCATGAGAGATCCAGTTTAAACAGCAAGTTGTTCCTGCTGAGGAATCTTTACAAAATGAGGCTTAGTAGGCAGCAGGACATACAAAACCACATAAATGCCATGTTGGAAGTGATCGCACAACTCAGATCAGTCGGTGAGAATATAACAGTCACGCAGCAGCCATTTCCCCCACCCTGTACATACATATTGCCCACATTAAAAATCATCCTACCTGCATCTATGGCCTTGAGCCTTTAAACATCCAAGATGGCGGCCCATGGTGTCTCAGGCTGCCTGCAAACAGGAAGTGTCTTCTGACTGTGCCCCTCTGCTTTCCTGGATTGTTATCCTTTTGCTGACCCCACCTCTGCTCTGTCTGTGCAAAGCACAACTATAACCCACTCCCCCTGTACTTTTGACCCCTCTCCTCTTCCCAGTATGTGATGCTTCTGAGGCAAGATGTCAGCGCCCGTATCCTAGAGTCCTGAACAAAGTTGCAGCCCATTGGGGGAAAGAACAATAAGAAAGGGACTAAAAATGTAAAATATATTAATTTTAGATGCTGGGGAATATTTTTTTAAGGTTTGGGCTTTTCATTAACTGATGCTGAAGGTCCAGTTTAAAGCTACAGACACAAAGATACACAAGAAGCAAACCAAAGTGTATTTTAGGTGCCACAAGCAGGGACACATAAAGAGAGACTGTACTATAGGGAAAGCAGAGCTAATGAGAGAGTTCCTCTTACACTAAACAAAGTCAAAGCCACAATCTCTGATCCATGTGAAGGGAACTGAAAAGCCACTTTTAAAGTGACAGGCAACCACACATTTCAAGACTGGCGCATTGACTCAGGAGCTTTTTCGCAGAACTTGATCTGAAAAAAAGAAACTATTTACTTTGCAGATGGAAGCAAAATACATGCAGATGGATATGGACATGGATCTCTTGTAAGCTCCAATCATGCGGGACACAATGTAGCCATACCATTAAAGGATGTGCTTTATGTTCCTGATCTTAATGGACTAATGGACTATTATCTGTGAAGCGTCTGGCAGCAAAAAGACTCACTGTAAAATTCCAAGGTGACAAGTGCTATATCCTGGATGGCAAGCAGGCTGTAGTGAGCAGCAAGCTGGATGACCATCTATATCACCTCAACACAGTGAAGGAAAAAACTAGACTATGCACTCATATACACAATGACTGTATACATATATGGAACATGTGTTTAGGTCACAGACATCCAAAATGCATACAAGAACTACAAAAGAGGAATCTGTAAATGCTGCATCAAATCCAAAGCCACAAAAGCAACACTTCCCAAAGTTAGTCAGAATAGACCTAGGTCACAGTGATGTATGTGGTCCCCTAAAACCACACTCACCTGGAGTCAACCGGTAAATAGTGACTTTCATAGATGACTATTCAAGATACACAGTCACTTACCTAATGCAACACAAAAGTTCTTGACAAATTATAGGACTATATAGCATAGGCAAGTAACATGAATGGAATAGAGCATCAAAAGACACCAGAGCAAAATGTGATAGCTGAAAGAAAGAACAGAACTCTGGACGAAATGATCAGAGGTATGATCAGTATGCTGACCGACTCTGGACTACCACAAAAATACTGGGGTGAGGTAGCAATGACAGCCACTTATGTATAAAACAGACTTTTTTCTAGAACAGTGGAGAAAACTCCACATGAACTGTGGCACAATGATTATTGTATATGCTTTTATGTAAATGCAGAAGTGGGAAGAGGTGAGGCAGAAAGAAGTGGGGGGGGGGGAGCAGGAAAAGGTGAGGTGAGCAGAAGAAAGGTAAGAAGAAGTGAGGAGAGGTGAGGTGATGTGGACTGATGTGAGGCAACCATTTGTAAGGTGGGAAGAAGTGGGCAGAGGTGTGGTTTCCAATCCCACCGCTGCCACCTCTGTGTGACTATCGAGTCCAAAGTTCAATCAAACCAAAAGTCATGCAATCAGACGCCTTCAATAAAAATTGTCTGGTCTCCCCTTGGATGTTAAACGTACTCTCCGACTGCCATCACAGTCTATCCCTATATCCTAAATCATGGGGTTTTACACATCTCCCAGGAAGGACCGACTGGGTTTCAGTCTTTTTTTAGGGATATTCAGATATCATTTCTTTACCTCTTTGAAGCAAATTCTAGGAGAAGGGGGAAAAGTTAATATATGCATAATTCATGTGT
Source organism: Gastrophryne carolinensis (assembly GCA_027917425.1). NCBI lineage: Eukaryota > Metazoa > Chordata > Amphibia > Anura > Microhylidae > Gastrophryne > Gastrophryne carolinensis. The sequence continues at coordinate 428,641,649 of CM051238.1, forward strand.
AAACAGCCGTATTTGCTTTGCGTACGCATATGGTTTGCTCGAGCATTTACGATATTTGGAGCCGAAGTAGATTTTACCTGTTTTTGGACGTAAATTGCTGTGTCCACAGAGGAGCCCCATGCGGAGCCAACGGAGGAGTGAAAGGCCGAGCAGCATTGCCACAGCCAGGCCTGCTCCTTCCCTGGCCAGTAGCCTGAAATCCATCTGTTTTGGGCCTGGGCATAGTGACTCCCCTTTCAGCCAAGACACCAACCAGCAGATCACCCCGGGGCGCAAACTAACAAGGGGCAAGTTGAGTGGCCGATTTAATTATGCCCAGGGGACATTCAAAGAGGGGCATGGGTATAGTCGAGAGAACATAGACTAAACACAGTAAACTTGGAACGATTACAAAATGGAGGCTCAAACACCCAGGTCCACTCCAGCAATAAACAAACTTACCCACAAGTCAACTGCCAGTCAGCTCGCCATGGTATAAACTAGAACTCCTCAAGATAAATGCATCATGGGACGAGCCAGGTAAACCAGACAAAACAATGAGAAAGCAAAGATCCGGCCCCACGTGGGGAGGCTAGGCTAGTCTCAAGAAAGCAGAGTGGCCTACAAGGAGAAGCAATGTGGACCTCAACATACAAAAACGTACTCCTGGGCAGCTGGGGGAATCAGGGCACATATGTACAATTGATGACACCCATGAAACTTGGCACATTTGCAATGTTGAAAAAACCCAACCATTCCAGGCTGCCATGCTGTCACGGATGAGAGATTTATTTCTCCTGCAGGACAGCCATGCCATCAAGAAATGTAGTCAGAGCATGGCTCAGTGAAGGCTGGGACATGCCCCTAGCCACTGGAAGGAGTCATTCGCTAAAAATTAAAGGGCGCCAACCAATTTGGTCATACCTCCAATTGCATGCCCCTTTCTTGTGGCGGGGGCCAACCATGGCCACAAAGCTTCTCAAGAGAAAGGCAATTCAGTCAGGTCAATTTGAACACCTGCTGATCGGTCTCATCTGATCGATATCTAGGCGACTGCATGTATGCCTAAGCTCTGGGAGGTACATGTTAACAGCCCCCACTGCTGCAGACGCTCGTACTCTTCACAGAGTCAAGGGGTTCCTTCGTAGTTGGGGAGGATGTAGGCTGTATTTTCACTAGCAAAAAGAGACCATGCAAGTATTCCTGCTAGCAAAAACATGGCCTAAGTTTGAACTGGAAACCTACAGGTCCGAAAACCCACAAATCAGGACTCGGAATCCAGCGCAAGTGGGGCATAAATACTTGGACAACTTGAGCCATATTTATATGGCGTACACTCGGTTTGGCATACGCATACTGTAATTTCCTGCAAAACCACGAAACGGCCAAAAAAACAAGTCTCAGAAAATAGACCAAATACGGTCCTTTGGCGTCATTCCCGCTGGCGGGAATGTGTGAGAGAGATGCTCTAAATCAGGCCGATTGAGTTGGCATGGGGGACAGAGTTTGCAGATTGCTGACGCTCCGGGTGGTGAATCAGGTGGATGGATGTCATTTGTTCAGTGGGTGGGGGTGTTAAATGAGGATGTCTGGATGTAGTGGTTAACTTTTTGTTTATGGACTGGCTTCTTCTTCTGCAGCAGCTAATGACGAGCTAGAAATCATGATAGAAATGTGGTACCATTACAAGAGGAGGATAGAGTCTTCTCTATTTAAAACCTTGCATTATGGGATTTTGATCACTGGTGGTTGTGGAGTTGGTGAGGGGTGACTTTCAGAAGCAAGGCGGTTTGTGCGTCTGTAGTTAATATGTGGTCGTCTAGTGGTTAATTCACAGTCGGCTTCGTCTCCTCTGCTCGTTATACCGGTATGCCAATTGGCACGTTTAAAAAAAACATGTGACATACCAGACAATCAGATAGGTGGTTTATGGCACCAGCGACATGGGGGTGCTTCTCAAAGTTGGATGTGATAAGTTGTGCTCAGGGAAGAGTTCAGCGAGTGTCTCACGCAAGAGCAGAGAGCTCTATCGTGGACATGTTGGGGAAGACACATTCTCTACCAATAGTATACTAGCGACTGGTGCCTTCCTATGCTGTGTGACAGGATGAAGGTATTTCTGGAGGACCTTCTGTTAGAGCAGGCTCGAAAGCTTTGGATAAGGAGTGTAAAAGGAACTACAGACAGGGCATGGTTTCTTGCAGATGCCATGCTAGGTCTGGGTTTGGTAACAGTCATGGAAGATCATCTGTTTTGAAGTAAATGGATAAGATTGGGTTCTGGTAGAATTTTGAGAGGCATCTTTTGGATATATAGTTGGTTAGTCTGAATAAGCCCACATTGCTGTGGATGAAGAAGGTTCAAGGGAAGGTTGGCCACTCAAGCTAGTCAAGCAGATAATACTGAGCAGAGGGAATGATGGGTTCACGTTGGTAACGTTGGTTTAAAACTGGTACTTCCTGCTTAAGCCCAACGTGCACACTCGGAACCACGGATGTTGAGTTCCAGTTTGGTGAAGTGATAAAGGATTTATAAATGACTATTCATACAGAGGCAGCAGGACTAAGCGTAACTGGGATACATTGCATTGCTATTTTACATTGCATAGCTGCACCCCAACCCTGTGCAGTAACAATGTAATCCACTTTGCGGCTGACTGAATTATGTGCGAGTGAAGTTCTCTGATGGAGTGATCACTCCTAAAAATGTTGTATCTGTACTTACACGCTCAGTCTTAAATTGGTAATACCCAGGTGTCTTACCGCTCTATTACATTGCATAGCAGCCAGATGCCCTGCTATTACAATGTAATCAGATTCACAACTCACTAAGTGATGTGTCAGTGATCTCTCGATTGCACTGCTGTGATGTACAGATTATTTTTAAAAATGCTGTATCCATACTTATGCATTGTTAACAGCCAGGTTTGTTACTGCTGCGTTACACTGCATAGCAGCCAGTTACCCTGCTTATAAAATGTAATCAGCTTCACATCTATGTGTGAATGATCTCTCGATTGAGCTGCTGTGATGGAAGGATCACTCATAAAAATGCTGTATCTGTACTTACCCACTCAGTAGAAATGTTTCCATTTTGTCCAGCACGTTTCTAGTTCCACCGTTGATGTGATAGCGCCAGGAGTGACACGGGAGCCTGGAAGGTTTCACACACTCCCATGTGTTGCCACTAATGGGATCCTTATAGCTGCATACGTTCTTACTTGTTACTTTCAGGTTACACTCCACCACCTCTGTTTCCCCATTAAAAGCAAAGTGGCCATGGAAGAAGATCTGTCAGGAAGAAAAAAGGAGATCCTATTATAATGAGTGTATCCTGCTTGGGATCCTGCCCAAACCCACTCAATGCTGCTTCCTGGTTGCTGACAGGCTCATCTGCAGGGGCTTAGTAAGAGAAAGGGAAAGCTGTCATTTGATGCTAGGGATAGAGGGATTATAGTCTAAGTAGAAATCCAAAGTAAGTGTAAGTGGTCTCTGGGGTGGAAAGGTATATTTCAAACTAGACCTGTAATGTTTAAAAAGTTAACCCACAGGGTGACTACCTACTGAGGTCAGGGTATTGAACTGGGAACACCTACCGACCTATCTAACTACCTCTCATGGTCTCTTTTATTCAATATCTTCCAACACACCAGCTACTGTCAGAGACTGAATGACTCACCAGGGAATCTTTACAGCATGGAAGCCATGGGCAAGGCATCTTGAGTAACAATGAATCCAGCTTTGTTTCCCAATAAACTGGACGTTTAACTTTCACAGGCCTTTAGACGCTCAGAGAGACTGCAAATACCCTGCTACTCACCTCGATGGGCTGCCACAGCCTTTAGGCACTCAGAGAAACTGCTGATGCCCTGCTACCCACCTCCACTGGATATCACAGGCCTTAGGCACTAAGAGAGATCGCTAAAGCCCTGCTATCCACCTCCACTAACTGTCACTGGCCTTTAGGCATTCCAAGATACTACCAATGCTGTAACCCACCCTCCACTGGCTTTCACAGGCCTTTAGGGACTCAGACAGGCTGCCACGGACCTTTAGGCACTCAGAGAAACCGCTGATGCCCTGCTACCCAACTACCCACCTCCAGTGGCTTTCACATGCCTTAGGCACTCAGAGAGACTGCTGATGCCTTGCTACCCACTCCCACTGGCCTTCGCAGGCCTTAGGCTCAGAGATTGCTGATGCTGTTACCCACCCTCCACTGTTTGTCACAGGGGACTCTGATAGACTGCTGATGCCCCGCTATCCACGTCCATTGCTTTTCACAGGCCTTAGGCACTCAAACAGACTACTGATGCTGTTAACCACCTCCACTCTTTTTTCCGCTATAAGCTGCTAAAAGTTGTTCCACTATATGCCATTCTCCATTTTTGCCAGAAACAATGGATTAGGTCTAAGTATAACTTGTCTGGGAGTACTGAACAATAGGGCTCTTTTAGATAAGGCCTGTAGTTCACTCACTCTTCTGGCAGAAGTAATGGCTAACAAAAAACAACATTTTAGTGACAACCATTTCTCAGAAACTTCCTCTAGAGGTTCAAAAGGAGGTTCTATTAGTTCATTTAATGCAATTGACAAGTCCCATATAGGAAAACTCTTAAAGGGTGCTGGTCTTTGGCGAACAACTGACTTGAAAAAAATGATTGATTCGTTTATTCTAACGCAATTCTAGCCCCTTCTTGAAAACTTTCAGCAGGAATCCGAGGACTGCAGCTATCGCCTTTTTCTTTAACTTGTTAACTGTTAAAAAAGGAAAAACAAATTTCAGGGCTCTGAATAATGCGCAAGGGCAGGCTAAACCCATTAAGTTATGCATGCAAGAACGCATAAACTCAGTCTGACGACAAATACTTAGTTTTTCGTATGCATACCGCAAAGTCCTAGAAAAAAGCTAACTCGGCCAAAAAAAAATTTATAGCACAACCCACAAAAAAGGCCCAAACCCGGGAGTTTTTTTTTACCATTCCCGCATATAAGAATGCATACGGGAGAGGCTATGAATCAGGCTTTTGGTTACCCGCCCATATTTTTTGCTATTTTAATGTTTTTTAATTGTCCATTATATGTAGTATTGCGTGTGTTTCATTTTGGTACAATAAATGTATATTTGTGTGGATATTTGAGCCATTCAGCATTTGTGTGGATGAGCCTATTGGTACTCCTTGAGTACTCAACTTGCTACATTGGCTTATGAGCCTCATCCCAGTGAGCATGTTTCATTTATATTATTGGCTTTGAAACAAATTTGTTTTCTTGAAGTCATACAGAATATAGGCGTTGGTCCACTGCAGGGGGAGGGGAATCCCTATTACCGGGGTCCCCCCTCGATTAACCCCCTGCATAGTAAAAAGGTAGTAAAGTCTTTTCTGACTTTTGTTCCTCTTTATACCAATACCTATTTCCGCTCCGAGGGGGTGCGACATCCTGATTTCTTTGGTCCCACCCTCATTAAATCCCTTGCAAACCCCCTAAATATTACTGCGCTCCCTCTGCAAATGCTCCAATACTTCTTTACTTTTCTTAACACTGGCCAAATAGGGAATCCAAAAGCATTGTTATCCTGCAAGCCCAAGCCCTATACTAGGCACAGTAATGCTCACCCCTTCCACGATCTACTGATGGTTTATCAAAATAAAGAACTTCTGCAGGCCATTCCGGTTCACTGGGTGGGCGTGTACCTAGAGATTAGTATTGGACTGTGTGTGCACTCCTGTTGGTTGCATGTGAGAGTTTGGCTGCACCTAGAGGTCCCATACAGAAACATTATCTGGACCCCCTCTTAACCAATGTGTGATGCCTTGGCCCTTAGTTCAAACCGAGCCTCTGGCCCCAAGGCATATAGGAAACAGAAACTATATGACAGGGGTACTCAACCACTTGTTGTAAAGGTCCATTTACAGGATGTAGTGGGGGTGGATCTTTAGAAATCAGAAAATCAGAGCACTGGGGGGGGGGGGATAGGTTACACAGGAATCCTATTGGACACTGGGAAAAAAAGAGGAGTTTTTCTTTGTTTGCCCCACAGAACATACAGCTCTGGCCTGTAGTGGACTGCTTTAACCCCCCCCCCCCCTTTGCATTTAATACAGACAATGTACAGGGGTGGGCTAGGGCCCAAAATGTTACTGGCAATGTGTGATAACAAGGATGGATAGATAGGGCTTGGGGGAGAGGGATGAATGGGAGAGAAGCTGTATGGAAGAGGGATGGATAGACAGAACAGGAAGGGCAGGGAGGGATGGAGAGAAAGCTGTGAAATGGGATGAATGGGCAGAACTAGACGGGAAGGAATGGATGGGCAGAGCTGGGGGGGGGGGGTGACCAGAGCTTGGAGAAAGAGTAATGGATTGCCAAAGCTGGGAGGCTGGGGATTGGATCAGGCAAAACTGGGAGGACAGGAATGGATGGGGCAGAGAAACCAGGCTTGATGTGGCAGAGCTGAGGGGAAAGGTATTGGACAGGCAAAGCTGGGAGGACAGGGTTGGATGGGGCAGAGCTGAGTGGACAGGGATTGATGTAGATGAGATATATGGGACAGAGATGGTGGGACAGGTATAGATGCGGCTGGGCAAAGAAACTGAGAAACAAAGTTTTTGTATACCCTGAAATGCCACTTCTCACTCATGCAGTAGCTCATATTTAAATGTTAGATGCCGGGGAGTCATGACACTGGCAGGGAGACTAAGCACTACATCACCGATCAAGTAAAGGGGGACAGGGCTGCCATGGCAGGGGTCCAGAAATCTGGCACAGAGGTCCCCATTTGGACCCCGATCCACCAGTTGAGTATCACTGCATTATGGGCTGGGGGCCCAGCCATCTCTTCATATGTTATGGGGGAGGGGCCAGGCACCATATAGGCTGTATCTAACTATATGATATATTCATTGGGGCCCTAGTTTGAACTGGACCTCTGTCCCCAAAGCAGCAAGGCTCACCTTATTATTCAGGCCTTAAAGGAAATTAAAAATCAGATTAGGACCCAGCCATGTTATGAGGGGCACAGACACAATATAAGCTCTATTGAGTCTGGCCCGCTCAATAACCTATGTGTGAATGCTTGGTCCCTAGTTTGGATTGGGCCCCAAAGCCAACCAGCCTGAGAGAGGGGAGCAAACACCCTTATCAACACCAGCAGCAATAGTGTGGCAGTCTGTGGGTCTCAGGTCAGGATGGCTATCAGGGCTATCTGGCCAGGGGTCCCTTATTCACAGCTGGGCCTTTGATCCTCATTCTGGAGTCTTGGGTCTCCTGTCCTGATGGCTGCCCTGGCTGTACCCACACCAGACAAGTACCACAAAAGGATACATCAGGGCCCTGATGAATTACTACCACTGGGGTTGTGTGTATGCATGAAATACGTGCTACGGTTAGCCCCTATTTACCATAAGATCATAAACATATACTTTATCTTATTGATTCACCTTTCCTGGATGGCTGTTCCTTTTCCTTCTCAAAACATCTACTGCTTCACTGGAGTGAATAAGCCGAATGTGGACCTGTGCCTCCCCCGACCAGGGAAGAAGGAAGGAAGCCACATAGCTGCCATTGCCATAGTCCTTCACTTGTCCGGTAACTCCAGCTTTCAAAGTCAGAGAATGCAGCTTGGCCTGGAAGAAGTCTCCACCATACATTTTGGGTTGACCATTATGATCCTTTGCTGTAATGACCACTTCTATCATCTCTCCAACCCTGTAGGTGTCTTGTGGATTCAGTAGGTGGTAGTCACAATTCTTGGGACTGGTGGAAAAAGTGAAGAGTTTTACTGTTGATGGGGGTTCTGGCCAATCAATCAATTTCAATAGATCCAGCAATTTTGGGTTAACGGTGGAGGCAGATGTAGACTGAGGAACATCCATAGAACTTGTATGTTGGCTGAAGGGCAGGGAGTTGTACTTCTCTGAGATATTTATAGGTATGATTCTAAAAATATAAAAACATCAAAAAGTTATATAAAAGTTTTAGTCAAAATTAAAACATAAAATTAATTCCCAAAGACAGGCCCCTGGCAGGACAGAGGCCCTGGTATTTGGAATCAAGACACATCAGTGAGGCCACTAAATTTATAGGATATAGATGACTTTATTTGAGCGGTATTGTTTGGAGCCCCTAGGTAAGCCTGGGAATAATATATATATATATATATATATATATATATATATATATATATGCACAAAGCATTATACATGAGTGCATTGGAGAAAGACTTAGATATCACCCACCCCAGGTCTGGTGGAAGAACCTGGTCAATTAAACAAGGCATGGCATCCTAAAAGTAAATTTAGTGGAAACAAATCTGAAAGTTATTATCAGATGGTATATGGCCCCAGACAGGGATGCCCCAGGGGAATTGAAAAAAACCCGGCCGCAGATCTGGGTCTGGTCATGGAAGGCTGGTGGGTTCCCCCTCTTTCTGCCTCGGGGATGCCTCAGGGAGTTATCCCTCAGTCTGGCAGTCTGAGCTGTGCAGGGCCGTGGGAGACCCAGGAGAGCAAAGGGGGCAGAGCCCGGTCCGGCTGGACAGGTTTCTGCAGGCTTGGGGGACTGGGATGCCCCAGACCCCCTGGTTTGGGATGCCGGAGCTTGAGTCTCCTTAGTGGATGGCGGACCTGTGGGTCAGTCTTGAATGCAGCCCCCTCCCCTCGCCGCTGCTCTCCTCCATTAGGATAGTAGGGATGTGGGCAGGGCATGGGGCAACCTATTAATAAAAAGAAAGCGGTGGAGTTTTTCTTATATCAGGTAGATAGTGGCAGGGATCCCCTTATTACCATAGAGAAGGGGGTAGGACAGGACAAGGACAAAGGGGTGTGGCTTACTTCAAGAAAGGGGGAGTGTTCAAGTTGGGAGTGTGGTCATGAGGATTATACCGGGACCCAAGGCCTATTGTGGTACAGTATCTTCAATGGAGTTATCTAGAGTGAACTCTGGTTGTGACTGTTTGCCCCTGAACTATACTACCTTAAAGTGGGGAGTGCCCAGATCAATGTAGGGTGGACGATCCCCAGAGCTCCCTTTTGATTTGGAACTGTAATTACTGTATTGTGGAACTGTGGCATTCTACTCTGACATTAAAGTTATACCAAAGGCAAGTCCGATTGTTGCCCCATTGTCTCGGGCTACCCGTTGCACTGTTCCAAACTTCAATCATTTATCAAAAAGACCCTGTAGTTAATAAGTATATGCAGAGAGACAATAAACAGTGGGTGTCGCCACAGTGATGTAATTTAAGCACACTGTGTGCTTTACATATTCATAATGAGCAGTCTATAACCTGTGTGCCTGAGACAGCTCTATATTATTTAAAAAAAAAATTGCAATGAAGTGCCTCAAGTTATTTCTTCCAGTCTCAAAGGAGTGTTTTCCTATATTTCGAGTATTGCACCACAGGGGAAGGTACTGGTTGCCCCCAAATTCGGGCCAAAGAGGGGCTGTAGGGCAGAGTCACCTCTAATATTTGAGGCCTAGCCCGGGTCTCTGCAGCCTTCCTAGCAAGAGAACTGGTCCCCCTTGAGGTGCTTTCTCAAACCAGGAGGTCACAAACCGTCGGGAACATTGGGGTTGGGGGGTGCCTAATTGGGGACCCCGGTTCTCTGGAACCATGGGTGCCAGGGGGACTAAACTAATTTTAGGACCTGGTCCAGACAGGCTATCGTAATTCGAACTCCCGGTACCATTGCTCCGCGGTCCCAGGTCCAATCACTCTGGCTATTTCTGTAGCTGGAGATGGGGGGTATTTACCCACACAAAATTAGTGAACCCAGCCCCCCTCAGAACTGCTGGTCCAAATTGACTGTTCTACGACCCACCGGCTTTGGGCCCCTTGGTTTCCTGGAACCACGAATGCCAGGAGCCCCAAACTTTCAGGGGTACAAATGGGATCTCCAGCTGTTGAATGAGCTTGGGCTTGGGGGTCTGACCTCAGGAATCCACCCAGAACGGGGGGCGGGGGAATTCAGGAGGTGTTGGCCCAAAGCCGAGGCCTAAACTGTAGGGGACACTCCCCTCTCCATGGTCCCCAAGTTTGTTGTAGCTGTGACCTATGGCCGATTTTCAAACATCGACTTGCAGTCCACCATCTTGCAGAGCCACAACGGTCCGATTTGGCCTTCATGAAAGTCGGTGCCCATTCACAACAGTGGCGAGCAGAGAGGAGGGTAGGGTTTCATAGATACAGAGAGAGGCAGGCACACAAGACATCTCTGCAGGGAGTGGGAGATGTTTCCATTCTTATACCCTTAAAAGGTTGATTAGTAGACCGCATCGTCAGGGTGGGGATGGAAACCCGAATGTGGTAGTGATTTTCCTCACCAAGGAGGCGGACAGAGGAGGAAGGACAGTGCTGGAGCCACTCTATGCTACTTAAACCGGACCTCCAGCGCCATATAATGAAAAGCCCAAACCTTTAAAAAAATATTCCCCAGCATCTAAAATATATTTTATGTTTTTAGTCACTTATTTTCCCCACTGGGCTGCAACTCTGTTCAGGACTAGGATACGGCGTCACCATCTTGCCTCAGAAGCATCGCATACCAGGGAGAGAAAAGGGGGCAAAAGTACAGGGGGAGCAGGTTATAGCTGTGCTTTGCACAGACAGCAAAAGTACAGCAATCCCAAAATGCAGCACAGTCAGGACACTTCCTGTTTGCAGACAGCCTGAGTCTCCATGGGCTGCCATCTTGGATGTTTAAAGGCTCATAAAATGCAGTAGGATAATTTTTAATGTGGACAATTTGAATGTATGGGGTGGGGGAAACATAAGATAGGCTCTTATTGAGGATGAAGGTCCGCTTTAAGTCAGTACCGTGACATATATGCTGGATTACAGTTTAAGTTAATGGTGATTGCTGCTATCTAACCCTTTTTGTGGATTGCAGTCTGGAGGAGAAGACTGATCTCGACTACGTCTTCAGCAATGAAGGAAATTTCCGTTCAGTCTTTTTTTCAATTCATGTTGCCCATCATCATTTACTGCACTTTGTGTTTTAAACAGTTGAAATTGCTTCACTAAATCTTTAGCATGGCCCCCATTAGGGTTGATTCAGCACCGTAACTTTTTTATTCACTTTTGTTAGAAAAAGTTTTTTTTCTCCTTATTTTTCAGTCGCTGCAATTCAGCTGTGCACATTTAAAAAAAAAAAATAAAAAAAAAATAATATCACAGCTAAATAAGGTGCTGAACGACATTGAGGAAAAAAAGAAATTTGCTTAGCGGTTAAATATATAACTTAATGTTGGGCTGTTCTTTTTTTTTTTCCCCCCGATACCAAACCCATCGTCAGTGTTTGCTCACTACTGGGCTGGCTTCTGGCCTGACATTTCCCACTAATGAACCAGGCATTCTTGACAGAACCGGTTGCAGTTATTTATGGCCGACATTGGACCTGTAATTAGGGTTGCCATCTGGCCGGTATTTTTTTTTTTAATTTACTGGCCTGGTGGTGCCAGTATTTATTTTTTTTACTGGTAATTGTGGGTAAAATTTTCCCATCCTCATTTACCAGCAAGGAAACAAATACTGGCAATGCCAGGCCAGCAGGCATTAATTAAAAAAAAAAAAAATACCGGCTAGGTGGCAACCCTACCTGTAATAATGAAAATGTAGTGAGTGATTTGGTGGCAGTGACAGCGACTGGGCTCACGTTATATGGATTTCCTGACGGTTCCCTTTTTGTTACAGAGCCCAAAGAAACTGCTAAAATTAACTTTAAAGTGGACCAAAACCCAGGATTTTAGAAGCCGTCGTCAGTCAGTCTAAAATAAATATATAGAGAGAGACTTTGGCTGAACTGCCTGCTTGGTGTAGGCCACTCATTTCTTGTCCCCCCTCCCACTTGGGTTTCACCTTTATCTAACCCTCTCCTACTCACTTCGTCCGCCCTCCCACCTAGTAATAAAACCAATTGGAAAAGCAAAATAAACAAATCACAAATAAATCCCCAATTGAGACAGCAAGGTCCCTCTCCTGATTGTCACCCCCTCCCTTGGAACGTGGTCCATTGGTATCATAGCAGAAATAAGATTGATATACTCTGAGACAGGCTGTGATACCAACACCAGCTCCCTGGTAGGAGGGGTGAAGGGAAAGAGACCCCCCTGTTCTGGTACCTATAAGCATGGCTGGGAAGAAAGGCCAGAGACTCTAATTTTACCATCAAGAGTGACACTCGCTGCCTTTAACAGCAGAAGACCAGAAAGCGTGTGAGGACTGAGAAACAATTTGATCGAACAGAACGCAGCCCAGACAGACTCTTAAGCATATTTTTCACCTTTTTTATTTGTAATTGCTATTTATCTTATTTACCATGTTTTATAGTTAATTCAGTTTTTTTATCATCTGTTTCTTGTTGTTTGTGGTTCTGTTTGTTTAAATAAATTCTAAAACTACAGCAGAGGGTCACTGATGCTCTGAATTAAGAATCTAAAAAGCTCACGCTATTTCTGAAGAGCCTGGCTACCTTAGTTGCTCAGGACGCTCGATCGCCCCCGTCTGGAAGTGGTTGTGGGCCGATCGATCCGTGCGATCTGATTGTGTTGTGTGTGGCATATATAGAGTTGAACCCTGTTTGGGTTCTGGTGGCAGCAGTTTATAGCCACACATGTTGCCAATTGAACAATTGCAGTGACACGTGGGTACAATTGGCCGGTTTGACCAGATAATTGATGAACAATAGTTCTGATCAACCCGTGCAATTGTCACATGCCTGACATCAGCGGCTCCGAGCACGCTGGGGGGCGCATCCCCGCTATCCCTCTAACAGGGGCTTTAAAGTAGAACAAAACTAGAGTTTTGGTCCAAATAGCATGATCGTTAGGGGGCATCCAGGTTTGGGATGTCCCTCAGTGATGTGACGCAACTCTTCACCACAAAGGGGCCCACTGAGACCATTTCGCCCAAGGGCCCACATAAACCTGGAGCCAGCCCTGTCTATAGTGGTATGTAAAAAAGTTGAATTGATGTGCATGTCTCTGGCTGGTTTGGTTCCATGTGAATATTATTTAAAGTGACTGATATAGTACCGCTATATTCCACATCCCTGTACAAAGTGACCATCCCAAACAAGGGTAACGACTACAAAGCACAGTCCAAACAATAGATAAAAATAAAGAAACATTCAGTAATGTTTCAAAGTAACAAAGTAATAGTGGAAATAATCCCTTACAATCTGAAGAAAAGCAACGGCGTCATGGGAAGGCTGATTTAACACTAGTGCCATGTGAGAGTCTGTGTAGCGGCACTTAGAGCGACCGCTAGTAGACACTGTCGGGCGCTATAACCTAGCTTAGTGGGCGGACAAGTGGCGCTGTACTATCCTGTCCAGCATTGATAAATGTGATGTGTACAGGGCGCTGTAGAAGTTCTCTCCCTGAGTCACTGCAGAGCCAATCGAGAATGCTAGCTTTAAGAACTACCCGACCAGCATCAGCGCTCTAAAACTGGACACTCTAGCGTCGAGAGCCAGAAGCTTTGTAATTAAAGTATGTTAAATTAAAGTATGTAATTAAAAATGTTTCTCAATACATATCCACCAGCACCAGAGCACAAAACACCTGGAATGACATTGTTTTAACACCAACAATGACACTGCAATGCCAGACCTGCACATACAATTCTGTATTAAAAAAAATAAAACCTATAAAAGGGTTTGCTGGGCAGGAGGCCACACTGATTTGAGCCAAAAAATGTTAAAGTTTACTTTGGCAACACGCTATTTAAACACAACCAAATGAAGCCCCATTGAAATGTATGGGAGAGCGCTACTGAACAACAGGTACTACATGTCGCTGCTGAACCTACAGCGCTGGCACTTTACACTGAGCCACCGCTAAAGATACATGTGACGCTACATGGCGCTCACCAGATTCGCTTACTTAAATGTGGTTTTCATATACAGCGTCCAGCATTCACCCAACGCTACGTGCCGCTACATGGCACTACCTGCTGTTATCGGTTCTTAAATAACCCCCTAAATGTGATGGGGCCCTGGCGTGAAAATGAAATGGGGCCATTCACTGCTAATACAGTAAACTTTTTTCTGTCTTTTAATTCTATTGGATGCAGCTAGATAACTAAAGACTGAAACTACTAAGGCACATGCTGCTTCCTTTATCTCAATGGTGCCAAGTGAGCACAACTATGACCTTCTGAGCCCTGGTGCGGTCACAGTCCCTGCACAAGTTACCCCCTCAAGTTACAGCTTAAAAAAAAAAAAAAAAAAAGAAATGGCAAGAATCTGATATAAAAGGTGTCTTGTGATTGTAGCAGGGTACAGAAGAGGTGCTGGAGAAAAAAAATATATATAGCAATTGGGGCAAACAGCAGTGACACAGACAACAGTTCTTCCACAGCAAAACTGGTTTATTTGAGAAAATAAATTATTGAAACGAAAAATATTTCTCAGTTCAGAGATTGCAGCATCAACACAGTAAATCAAAATGGTTACTTCACCAAACCAAGGTAAGTCCAGGGCTGGAGACTCCAGCAAGCTGCAATTTCTGGATAAGTCCAGTCCACTTTGCAGGGCAAGCCAGCCCTCCACTGCTCAATTAGGGGGCACAGAAGCCAAGTCCTTCAGCTTAACTCCAGCACTGTTATTCACCAATGTGCAGTTCAGCCTGGGATCCTTCCTTCAGGCTGGACAAAGGAACACTGACAGGCTCAGTGGCAGCTTTTTATTCGGGTTCCTCCTGCAATCAGTCTGATCAGCTGTGCAAGGCCTGAGATCAGGGAACAAACCTAGGACTGGGGAATGTGACCTGGGTCCTGAAACCCGGCATGGACCTTGCCTGATACAGCATAGCAGGGGAAAAATACACGCCATTCAGGACTTTTCCATACACTGCAGCGCCCAATGCATCCTCCTGGCCTCCCACAGCTCAGGGAACAGAGGAAATACAAATCCAGTTTGCAGATTTGTGGGACTTAGCAAAGCCCATTTTTTTTTGAATGTATATTTTTGGATCATAGGATAATTGGAACACATAGGATAAACCTAAACCCCCAAAACCAACCAAGGAGAACAAGTAAAATCAAATATTAAATAAGACATTTAATAAACTGGACCTTTAGCATAATTTAATGAAAAGCCCAAACCTTTAAAAAATTATTGCCCAGGATCTAAAACTAATATATTATGCGTTTTTAGCCATTTGCTTTTTATTCTTTCCACCACTGGGCTTCAAATCTGTTAAGGACTCTAGGATACGGGCACCGCCATCTTGCCTCAGAAGCATCACATACTGAGGAGAGGAGAGGGATCAAAAGTGCAGGGGGCGGGGTTATAGCTGTGCTTTGCTGAGAGAGAGCAGAGTTGGGGTCAGGAAAAGGGCATCAATCCCAGAATGCAGATCGGCATAGTCAGAAGACACTTCCTGTTTGCAGGACTCCATCTGCCGCCATCTTGGATATTTAAAGGCTCAGAAAACGCAGTAGATGCAGGTAGGATGATTGTAATGTGGGCAATCTGTACTACAAGGTGGAGGAATCATATACAATCTTGTTCAGGGTGAAGGTCCGCTTTAAGTACATTAAAACACAACTCAGTACTGAAAATACAAACAGACCATCCTGGGATAAATTCAACAGTAAAAAGCATTGGAACAATGCTAATGCTTAATACCAGATGCAGGCAAGCCAAATACAGTAAATCAGCTAATACTTCCATTATCAGGTAAATAGAACCAAATATAAATACATGTCTAATCTTTATAAACAGATAAAACAGGCTTACCCGCATGTAGCACATACCAACGCACTCGCAATAAAACACACTGCTTTCTGGGGATTTTCAAGATGGTTATTAAAACACATAAGCACATAAAATGAGCAAAACTCAAAAACGTGCCTGATTTAGCTGTGTTTTGAAACTTGATTTTTTTTTTTTTTGATTTTATTTTTACTACAAGAATATGTATAAATGTGTGTGTTTTTCAGTGAAAAAAGCACATGCTGGAAGGTTTTCTCCCTTGAGCCAACCAGCCATGTGTACCAGACATAGGGGTAAGAGGTTGAACAGTCGGTCTCTGGCATTGCCTATGTCCTTCGGCATCCCTAGTGCCCAGGAGGGGGTGCAGGTAATTGGGCAGGGGGTTCGGCATTCCATGCACCGGTGGTTCATTGGACCCCTTACCAGTTGGGGGGTGAACCCAAACCACAAAGTTCAGATTCCTACCGAACTTTGCGAGTTCAGGTTCCCAAACCTGAACATGGACTTCACCCAGAAGTCTGTGTTTAAGTTCGCCTGCTGATGCCCCCCACCTGACACCACCCACCACCACAATTTTTTTCTTTACAGTCCTGGTCGTAATTCTACCTCTGGGATCCCCTTGACAGGTTGGCTCCCCGAGGAGGGTGGGGGAGGAATGGTGGGCGGAGTTGCCCCCAGAGACAGAATCACCCCCCAAAATTCAGGTCCCCATTGATTGATTTCAACCTGGTTTGGGTTCAGGTTCAGCTCAAGTTTCAGTACCCGAACCAAACTTTTATTCAAAGTGCGGCTGAACGCCCAACACTAATAATAAACTGCATAAACTAAACTTATCTCTGCTGTCTTCTCCAGCTCCAGGCTTTTTCTATATCCTTGGAACCACACACTTTATAGAAACATAGAAGGATGACGGCAGGATGAGACCATATGGTCCCTCTAGTCTGCCCTTATGTGTATACTGTATGTACTCTGTATCTTATGTGTATACTGTATGTTCTCTGTATCTTATGTGTATACTGTATGTTCTCTGTATCTTATGTGTATACTGTATGTTCTCTTTATCTTATGTGTATACTGTATGTTCTCTGTATCTTATGTGTATACTGTATGTTCTCTTTATCTTATGTGTATACTGTATGTTCTCTGTATCTTATGTGTATACTGTATGTTCTCTGTATCTTATGTGTATACTGTATGTTCTCTGTATCTTATGTGTATACTGTATGTTCTCTGTATCTTATGTGTATACTGTATGTTCTCTTTATCTTATGTGTATACTGTATGTTCTCTTTATCTTATGTGTATACTGTATGTTCTCTGTATCTTATGTGTATACTGTATGTTCTCTGTATCTTATGTGTATACTGTATGTTCTCTTTATCTTAGGATAGATGTAGGCTTATCCCAGACATGTTTACATTAATTTATTGTTGATTTTTCAGCTACCTCTGCTGGAAGTTTGTTCCAAGCATCTACTACTCTTTCTGTAAAATAATATTTTCTAACATTGCTCCTGATCTTCCCTCTGACTAGCTTCAGGTTGGGCCCCGTTTTGATAATTAAAGTTCTTATTAAAAATGTTTCCCTCCTGAAACTTATTCAATCCTTTCACATATTTAAAGGTCCAATAAAGCCCCATTTCTCCCTTCTTTTCTCCAGACTGTACAAATTAGGTTCTTTAAGTCTCAAGGCTCTATACATCGGCATCACAACTCCCTCTTCCTACTGGTGATGCCTTGAGCTATGCAGCCAAACATCCTATTTGCTTTTCCTACTGCCTGGCTACACTCTCATTTTGTAGCTTTCAGTAATCAGTATCCCTAAACAGTGTCAAAGGCTTTGCTAGAATCCAGGTAGGCGACATTTATAGCACCACATTTACAGTACCACATTGTCAAACTAAATCAATAAATTTGGTCTGATGTGATCTACCCTCAGTAAAGCCGGGCTGTTTCGGGTCCAACAGGTTGTTAATCTTTAGATGGGAAATTATCTATTTTTTCATGAAAGTTTCCATTAGCCCCCCCCTTGCCACTGTTCCCTGGGTTGTAAAAAGGGAATGGGAATGGTTAAGTAAATCGTAGGTGCCGCAATCACTAATCTGAGTTCCCTTAGAACTCTGGGGTGGCTGCCATCTGGACCCATTGCCTTATTGTTTGTTGGTAGCGGATTGTATATGACACTCTTCCAGTGTGCAGGAACAATTTCTGTTTAATCAGCAACGATCAGGAACATACATGTGAACAGGATACATTGACAACACATCTCTGATATGGAGCAAAGCACACACCTTTGGGATGGACCCTTAAAATTAAATAAAAATGCGGTGGGGTCCCCCCTTCTCAGCATAACTAGCCCGGGCACCAACCATATGAGCTTGTAGACCAGGACACAGAGGCCAGCCTTGGTGGCCCCTGGCCCTAAAGGCTGCCAGTCCACATAGCCTTTCCAAGCCACGGGTTTGTCTGCCCCCCCCTTGGGCTTTGAGGAGGCAGGTAATGGGGAGCTGAGGGTTAATGCCAAGTCACCCACAAGCTTGTATAGGGGTCTCATCTCAAAACCACACAGCAGCAAAGTAAATGTCATTTATTTTAAAAATAAAAAATTTTACTTTTAATTTTTACTCGCCTCCGATCCCCCACGGCTGTCCCCCGATGATCATTGACACCTGGGCGGTGATCGACAGAAACCGAGTGTGGGAGGCAGGGGATCAGATAACCGTAAGGTATGACATCATCCCACTCCTTCCACTTTCAGGGTACTGGCGGGCTGGCAGAAGCCGTCGGTGATCTTATAAAAGCCTCTTGGTGCAGAGGCTGGCTGGGCTGCCAGAAGCAGGGAGAGGCACCAGAATGGACCCCTAGGTGCCCTCAGATGACCCAGGCAAGAGTCAGAGGTCCCCCAGGGGGAAGAGGAGACCTGTGCCACTGGATTGCGGCCTTAGTTGAGAGGCTTTATTTTTGGGGGGCACAAGCCGGGGGAGCTCAAGGCACGTCAAATTTACGTGGCTGGCGTTTAACAATAGGAGAGGTTGCCATGTACATTTTATGTGGCTGCTGTTATAAGGATTAAAAGAAATTTACCAGGCGTTCTGGCCATATCTAGCCTCAATGCACATTAACCAAAAGCAAAACCCATATTCAGAATCTGGAAGTCTAGACACATCCATTCATATGTTATATATTCATAGCAGGCATATGGACCGCGTTATGCAGAACTTGGGTTAACAAACCACATGCCATACCAGTGTTTGGGCCCATCAGATGCACAGCATCATTTGACACCAGAACCAGCATTCTAGGAGCTTCCTACCAAAACTTATGCCCCAAATCACTTTTTATAGTGCTCTGCCAAGAGCTCGGAAGACTGAGACTCCGTGTGGTAGTGAACAGCCCAAATTTAAATGTCCGGGAACAGGACTGGTTAGTGACCTGTCTTTGGGGGCTCTCTCAGCCACGACAGAAGCTATTATTGAGATATTTTGTGACTATAAGTCAGCCAATCACAACACAGATTTTCACCGGACAACATAGATTTTGGTTCCTTAAGACTTTTATGTAATTTGAGCTTCTGATCACAAAATTCACCGTTAATAACATTTTTCTAAAATCTTCTATTTGAGTGTTTTTTTTTCATTTTAAGTTCAACTTATGCCAGTGACACCAATAACTTATCCCGAGCCTGTTACCCTAGTGACACCACCTGTCAGTGAAACTCTCTGTGACTTCATTCCTGAACCAGTATGTGAGCCTGACCCAATGTCAGTCTGTCACCTCGCTCTTGAGTCCGCTGTTGAGTCTGAGCCCACTGTTGAGTCTGAGCCCACTCTAGATACCTTAGCCCACTGTAGGGTTTGAGCCTGCTGTCAAGTCTAAATCCGTTGTCAAGTCTGAATCCTTTATTGAGTTTGAATTTGTTTCTGTCTGACCCCAAGGTTATGTCTAGTTTGTCTAAGTTTGGTTTGCTGGAGTTGGTAGTAACTGTGTTTGGCTTGCCCAATGTGGGAGTGTCAGCACCTGCCTTACCCTAGAGTTACTTCTGCCCTTATATGCCCTGCTGAGGGCCCTGTTAAGACCTTACCTAAGCCTGTCCGATCTCTGTCCCTCTGGTATTCTCAGTAAGGAAGGCTTTGCCAATCCCCTACATGCCCATGGTATTAAAACATCTCATTTTGCACATGGGAATTTCTCCAGTTTCCCATTAGCTCAAAGAGACCTTGACGGGATTCCTAGAGTCACAGGAATGTCTGATTTTTGTTACCTGGGCTCTGCTTTAAAGGGGTTCTGTGGTATTGGTTTCGAGCCAAAATCGTGAAGGTCCTGGTCACCCTGGGCATTGTCATGAAGGTTCCACCCCCCCCCTTGCCACTGTTCCCTGGGTTCTGCCTGTAATGAAGTCTTCCCCTTCAACTTCGACCCTGGTGGGAATTCTGGAGTCCTACAAGCATCTAAGCACTGCTCAGGCTCTCCCTGTAACCAAAGAAGTTTGAGGGCAAAAAATTCCAAAAAAGGTATCTGGAAGCTGTGACGATTGCACAGGTTGATCAGACCTCTTGATCATTCAACAGATCAAACCAGCTAATCGTACTCCACGTGTATCACCACATTTGTTCAATTGGCAACCCATGTGGCTATAAACTGCTCCCACCAGAACACAAACAGTGTTCACCCTTATATAAGCCATACACAACACAATCAGATCGAACGGATCGATTGACCCACAACCACTTCCAAGCGGAGCGGTTGAGCGGCCTAGGCAAGTAAGGTAGCCAGACTCTTCAGAAATAGCATGAGCTTTTTAGATCCTTAATTCAGAGCATCATTGACCCTCTGCTGTATTTTTAGAATTTATTTAAACAAACAGAAAACACAAAAACAACAAGAAAAACGATGCAAGGTGATAAAAACAGAATTAACTATAAAACACAGTAAAAATAATTTAGATAGCAATTAAAAATAAAAAAGGGTAAAAATATACTTAAGAGTCTGTCTGGGCTGCGGTTCGATCAAATAAATTGTCTCTCAGTCTACACACGCTTTCTGGTCTTCTCCTTAGATGCTAAAAGGGAGCGTGTGTCACCCTTGATGGTAAGATTAGAGTGCCCCCCTTGCCCATTCTGAAGCTCACCCTATTCCCTCTAACCAGGGGGCATCTGGGATTCTCCATCTTTGGGTACCTGAAAGTTCCATATGATAGCCTCCATCTGTCCTGGAAATCCAAAGGGAGGAGGGATGGAGGACATTCCATGGAAGGGAGGCAGGATATAGACCTTGTCTCTGCTTTCTATGGCTGGGTGATCCTGAAAACACTTTGTTAATACTGCAGAGTTTTATGAGGGGAGAAAGTAATTCCAGCCGACCCTGTGTGCATGCAGGGGGTTATATGGCAAGCAGGAGGGGGGGAGAGTTATAGAGAGCAGAGGGGTCAGCCAAAGTATATATATATAGACACTGGAAGGGCACACATATATATATATATATATATATATATATATATTTATATACACACAGACACATTAATTACCATTTTGGTCACAGTTGCCACCTTATAAAAGTGGGGGGAATGTCAGGACCGGCAAGAACGGGGTCTGGAACCAGCAATCCACCATCTGTCATCAATCTGAGTTTGCTGCTCTAGCCACTATGCTATTTGCTGTGGTGTAGTTGTGTGTCTCACAATAGTGATAGTCACACATACACACGATCTACACATCACTGTTACATTGATTAGCGGGATGGTTTAGATCATACGATTGGTCACAATGTTCTCATCTTGAAAAGGATACAGGTGATATCAGAGTGGTCTTTTTTCAGGTATATTACCCAGGAAAAGCTGTAAGCACCATGTGACTAAAGAAATAATTGGAAGAATCATTAGTCTTAGCCCTAGTCGTATATACTGAAAGCTATAGAGAATAAATGGTAAATTTATACCTGTCCCTTTAAGTGTAAATAAACTGGTGCATAAACAGTGATTCTGTGTAGTATATACCTGACAAGCTAATTCTCTGGTACAAGGAATTAGGGTAGTATTCATCAAAGCATAGGTTAATACATAACTGGGTCGGCACAGTGCATAGTCGCAGTTCCCTACATTAGTAATCAATGTATATGAACATATTAATCACAATGTGCTATCATACATATAGGAGCCTTCTTGAATTTTGTATTTGGCCCTTGGGCTTTCTGGAAACTTGTACTTGGGCTCACGCTCTCGTCCTTGTTGGGGCCATGGCCCTTCTATTGTCTATGGTGTCTGTACAGGGACCACAGTCCTTCCATTGTCTGTGCCGTCTTTATGTGTTGGGTTTGCAGCCCTTCCAGTGTCTGTGCCATTGACTGTCCTGGACCCACGGCCCTGCCCTCTTTTGCCCTCACTGGGGCTTAGTTCTGTCATTGTCTGCACTGGAACCCCATTCCACCATTGTGTGAATTGGGGTCAAGACCATCCGTTATTGTCCTGTGTATGTCTTCCCAAAGTCTGCAAACATCAAAGGACTAACCAGGGCCTGTGTACTCTCCACCTTAAGGAGTGCCGTTGAAGAACTGGGTTTGCTTCGGGCTCTCAATCGAATACCGGACCTCCCATGCCCTTGGTGGTGCAGGTGGGTTTTTTGTCTTTTGTCCATCTGTTCCCAGTCAGCTACCCAATTCCCCCAATTTCAGATAGTGACGATTAACTATAGCCTCAAGGGAGGAGGAGAGCCGCTTCCCTGTCCCGAGTCTCGATCCCTAAACCAGGTAACCAGGATTTCAATCGTCCAGGCATGACAATTAGCATTTCAATCACCACCGCACCTGATTATCATTCCACTCACAGCCGCACTTAATTAGCATTTTAATTGCACGTGGCTGCCTGTGTACTTGTGATTGTGATTAGGTTAAAGAATCAACGCTTTAGAACAAACCAAAAGAGTCTACTCCCCCTCTCTTCACTACTGATCATCAGACTGTGGACAGCTTGGATTAGAAATGGTAAATCTAAGATAGCTCAGCCATTTCTTATTCTGTTTAAAAATAGAAATACACACAATAGTCTAACAACTGTGTTTGCCTGCTTTATTCCTTTAATCATTGATTTATTACTGCATATCAAACCTCAAAAAGGAACAGATGAAAACAACAAGGGATAGGAGGACATGGACTCAAAAGAGGGACAGTCCCTCCAAATGAGGGACACTTATGCTGACATTTCTGTGATTATAAACAGAATGTATACACTCTTCCTTTCTTTGTTTACAATACATTGTATTATGTGACAAGCCGGGGGTTCATGCTATTTATTTTTTGTAGTAGGTTTAACTTTAGGGGCACCTTTGGGTGTGAACTGAAACTTACATCTGAGTGAGCTTTTCTTACTTTAACACACAAAAATTGCAATAAAAAATGTTAGTTCAAATTTTTCTATTAAAAAAAATCAATTGCGATGGGGCATTTTTCCGGGTGAGGAGCATCATTTTTCTTGTAAGGTAAGGATATTTTTTCAAAAGTTGAAAAACAACTGCACCCTATGGGCTAAGCAGAAAAAATGGCAAACTCTTTAGCATAGCCCATAGGGTGCTGTTGTTTTCAAACATTCTAAAAGAATTCTTATGTACACCACCTGTCAAAATGTCCCATTGCAAGTACAGTTTTTTATGTCTAAAATATAAAAAGCTCACCAAGATGTAAGTTGGACACCCCAAAGTCCAAAGTTTAACTGACTTCATGTTATAAATAGCATGATCCCTAATATAACTTTGTATTGACTATTGGCATGTCTGTAATATTAATATTTATATAAAAAAAACATTGAAAGCTAAAGGCTCCACGTCTAACAGTGGAACTTGATCCGCAGGATTTTTATTCAGCCTTAATTAAATACATAATTATATTTCTGCTCTAAGGCAGCTATGTGTGGACATTCTGAACTGTTCTGTATCCAACCTGCAGTCTGCTGGCAATCCCTACAACATTTTATAAAACAGCACTGAATAGATTTCATTTCTTTATGCAGAGTTGAAAATGTAAAAAAGAAAGTTAAGCCACAGACTTACAAGTGCCTTACGCAGCTGAGGAAGATCAGACAGCAGAGCAGGAGCAGCCACCATTTCAGAATCTTACGTTTCTCCATCTTTTAACTATTTTCCTGTTACTTCTTTGTCTATTATACTGCATAAGACTCGCCTTAGCTCCACCCATGTACCTGACCTAAGTAGAATAGACTATGCAATAAGTGGAAGAATCGTCACTTCATAAAACTACTGGCATAATATCATCCTTCTGGAGCTGGACTCAGAGGCACACATAAGGCTTGATTTAGGATTCGCGACCAGTTTTAGTCAAGAAAAACACATTCTAGCCCATCTTCCTCTTTCTTCCGATCAAGCAGATGTTTTTTCTTGAATGAGTTTTTTTTTCATTTGGTGCACGTAATTTACACAAATGAATTTAAGTGTAAATTCAGATCAGGTTTTGTTGTGCTGGAATCTCGGCTTCAGTAACTAACATGCTTTTTTCATAGAAAATGACAGCCGGCATTTGTGTTTTTTTTTTTTTTTTTTTTTTTTACTGTTGTCATATATATATTTTTTCTTTTTTTCTTTGTCTGTGCTTTTGTCTGTCTTGGCCTCACGGCCCTCCATTGTCTGTGCTATTGTCTGTCCTGGGCTCATTAGGCTCGATTCAGAGAGACAAAAAAATACTTTTGTTTTAGTGCCGATCTGTTTTTTTTTTTTAAATGTTCCCGCTCTCGTATGAGTGTGCGAGCGATTCTATGCATGCATTGCTATCCTTCTGTAAAGTTTCCGTCCGTTCGTACGGCAGAGTACGAGTACGAGGATGTCATTTTCCAGCGTGACTTTTCCATTTCATTTTCTCATGTTACAACGTTTTTTTTTTTACTGTTGTCATATATATATTTTTTCTTTTTTTCTTTGTCTGTGCTTTTGTCTGTCTTGGCCTCACGGCCCTCCATTGTCTGTGCTATTGTCTGTCCTGGGCTCATTAGGCTCGATTCAGAGAGACAAAAAAATACTTTTGTTTTAGTGCCGATCTGTTTTTTTTTTTTAAATGTTCCCGCTCTCGTATGAGTGTGCGAGCGATTCTATGCATGCATTGCTATCCTTCTGTAAAGTTTCCGTCCGTTCGTACGGCAGAGTACGAGTACGAGGATGTCATTTTCCAGCGTGACTTTTCCATTTCATTTTCTCATGTTACAACGTAGGCTTTAGTTTTTGTCCTTTTCCCATCGTCTCCTCCCACGAAGCCTTTACGTTTCCCGATAGATTCTGTTTTCCTTTTTCAATAAATAATCGTCCAGATGGAAATCCTCACGATTTTGCGCCTGCGCACTACAAACTTAACTCATTAAAGTGCTCGCCTACATATTTGCCACCCTCACTTCTACTACGTTTAGCTAAATCACTTAGCACTATCCTCCATTTTCCATTTTGGACCCTTAAAGCTCACCCCAACCACTTAGCGCTATCCTCCATTTTCCCTTTTGGACCCTTAAAGCTCACCCCAACCACTTAGCGCTATCCTCCATCTTCCCTTTTGGACCCTTAAAGCTCACCCCAACCACTTAGCACTATCCTCCATCTTCCCTTTTGGACCCTTAAAGCTCACCCCAACCACTTAGCGCTATCCTCCATTTTCCCTTTTGGACCCTTAAAGCTCACCCCAACCACTTAGCGCTATACTCCATCTTCCCTTTTGGACCCTTAAAGCACACCCCAACCACTTAGCACTATCTTCCATCTTCCCTTTGGGACCCTTAAAACTTACCCAAACCACTTCCCGGTTAGGTTCTTCCTCCATTTTAGGCCCCTCAAACTTACCCAAACCACTTTCCGGTTAGGTTCTTCTTCCATTTTAGGCCCCTCAAACTTACCCAAACCAACCCAAATCACAGCCGCACTTAATTAGCATTTTAATTGCACGTGGCTGCCTGTGTACTTGTGGTTGTGATTAGGTTAAAGAATCAAAGCTTTAGAACAAACCAAAAGAGTCTACTCCCCCTTTCTTCACTACTGATCATCAGACTGTGGACAGCTTGGATCAGAAATGGTAAATCTAAGATAGCTCAGCCATTTCTTATTCCGTTTAAAAACAGAAATACACACAATGGTCTAACAACTGTGTTTGCCTGCTGTATTCCATTAATCATTTATTTATTACTGCATATCAAACCTCAAAAAGGAACAGATGAAAACAACAAGGGATAGGAGGACATGGACTCAAAAGAGGGACAGTCCCTTCAAATGAGGGACACTTAGAAGGTATGCTGACATTCCTGTGATTATAAACAGAATGTATACACTCTTCCTTTCTTTGTTTACAATACATTGTATTATGTGACAAGCCGGGGGTTCATGCTATTTATTTTTTGTAGTAGGTTTAACTTTAGGGGCACCTTTGGGTGTGAACTGAAACTTACATCTGAGTGAGCTTTTCTTACTTTAACACACAAAAATTGCTATAAAAAATGTTAGTTCAAATTTTTCTAATAAAAATAATCAGTTGCGATGGGGCATTTTTCCGGGTGAGGAGCATCATTTTTCTTGTAAGGTAAGGATGTTTTTTCAAAAGTTGAAAAACAACTGCACCCTATGGGCTAAGCAGAAAAAATGGCAAACTCTTTAGCATAGCCCATAGGGTGCTGTTGTTTTGAAACATTCTAAAAGAATTCTTATGTACACCACCTGTCAAAATGTCCCATTGCAAGTACAGTTTATTATTAGAGATGAGCGAGTAGTGAAATATTCGAAATTTCGAATTTCGATTCGAATAGACCGCGTTACTCGACTACTCGACCGAATATCGAATCCCATTATAGTCTATGGGAAAAAAATGCTCGACACTTGGAAATCTCAATTCGACCACTTGGAGGTCACCAAGTCCACCCTGAAACATCAGAAAATGATGCCAACACTGCTGGAATGCAACTGGGACAGCAGGGGAAGCATGTCTGGGTGCATATAACGCGCCCAAGTCGCACTATTACGCCACTATCACAGCCTCTCAACAATACACTCCAAACACAATATTACTTCTACGTAAAGTGAGACAAGACAAGGAAACCTTCTTTCCTCTACATTGCCATGGACCCCAAGCCAAACTGTACAAAAAAGAAGAACAAAATTCTGCACCCCTTAAAATCACATTGCCTAATGACAACCACAGATGGCATAGGCAAGGGGGAAAATAAATAGACCCCACCCCTAATTGTCATTGTGTGTGTGTGTGTGTGTGAGATGTGGTCAGACATGTCCTCTTGTGTCATTGTGTCACCCCAGCAGTAAGGGAAGCTTAAAGGAGGAGGTTTGTTACAGTGTGTCACCCCAGCAGTAAGGGAAGCTTACAGGAGGAGGTTTGTTACAGTGTGTCACCCCAGCAGTAAGGGAAGCTTACAGGAGGAGGTTTGTTACAGTGTGTCACCCCAGCAGTCAGGGAAGCTTACAGGAGGAGGTTTGTTACAGTGTGTCACCCCAGCAGTAAGGGAAGCTTAGAGCTGAGACCTCTTAAAAATTGTGTGGAGGCCCAAGATCTGAGACCTCTTAAAAATTGTGTGGAGGCCCAAGAGCTGAGACCTTTTAAAAATTGTGTGGAGGCCCAAGAGCTGAGACCTCTCAAACATTGTGTGGAGTCCCACGAGCTGAGACCTCTTAAACATTGTGTGGAGGCCCAAGAGCTGAGACCTTTTAAAAATTGTGTGGAGGCCCAAGAGCTGAGACCTTTTAAAAATTGTGTGGAGGCCCAAGAGCTGAGACCTTTTAAAAATTGTGTGGAGTCCCAAGAGCTGAGACCTTTTAAAAATTGTGTGGAGGCCCAAGAGCTGAGACCTTTTAAAAATTGTGTGGAGGCCCAAGAGCTGAGACCTCTCAAACATTGTGTGGAGGCCCAAGAGCTGAGACCTTTTAAACATTGTGTGGAGGCCCAAGAGCTGAGACCTCTCAAACATTGTGTGGAGGCCCAAGAGCTGAGACCTTTTAAAAATTGTGTGGAGGCCCAAGAGCTGAGACCTTTTAAAAATTGTGTGGAGGCCCAAGAGCTGAGACCTCTTAAAAATTGTGTGGAGGCCCAAGAGCTGAGACCTCTCAAACATTGTGTGGAGGCCCAAGAGCTGAGACCTTTTAAAAATTGTGTGGAGGCCCAAGAGCTGAGACCTCTCAAACATTGTGTGGAGGCCCAAGAGCTGAGACCTTTTAAAAATTGTGTGGAGGCCCTAGAGCTGAGACCTCTCAAACATTGTGTGGAGGCCCAAGAGCTGAGACCTTTTAAAAATTGTGTGGAGGCCCTAGAGCTGAGACCTCTCAAACATTGTGTGGAGGCCCAAGAGCTGAGACCTTTTAAAAATTGTGTGGAGGCCCAAGAGCTGAGACCTCTCAAACATTGTGTGGAGGCCCAAGAGCTGAGACCTCTTAAAAATTGTGTGGAGGCCCAAGAGCTGAGACCTCTCAAACATTGTGTGGAGGCCCAAGAGCTGAGACCTTTTAAAAATTGTGTGGAGGCCCAAGAGCTGAGACCTCTCAAACATTGTGTGGAGGCCCAAGAGCTGAGACCTTTTAAAAATTGTGTGGAGGCCCTAGAGCTGAGACCTCTCAAACATTGTGTGGAGTCCCAAGAGCTGAGACCTTTTAAAAATTGTGTGGAGGCCCAAGAGCTGAGACCTCTCAAACATTGTGTGGAGGCCCAAGAGCTGAGACCTTTTAAAAATTGTGTGGAGGCCCAAGAGCTGAGACCTCTCAAACATTGTGTGGAGGCCCAAGAGCTGAGCACTTATTAGTGCTGCAGCTACGGCTGCTTTAGTGAGGGGTAGCTGCTGCTGCTGGAATAGGGACAGAAAGACTTCAGTGGTGTATTACCACCTATATACAAAACTATACACACTCTGCTCAAAACGGCTGCTTTAGTGAGGGGTAGCTGCTGATGCTGGAATAGGGACAGAAAGACTTCAGTGGTGTATTAGCACCTATATACAAAACTATATTTTGCACTACTGTTTTGTGTCCTCTGTGCCAACAAAACACTGTTTTATACACGGTGCGTATAGGCACCATTTCACCTTCTGGCAGTATACGGCTGTATAGCCAGGTGTTTTTCTTAAAAATATTTTTTATATTTGGCACTACTGTTTTGTGTCCTCTTTACCAACAAAACCTTGTTATATACCCGGTGCGTATAGGCACCATTTCACCTTCTGGCAGTATACGGCTGTATAGCCAGGTGTTCTTCTTAAAAATATTTTTATATTTGGCATAACGCGTGGCCAAAAAAGTAAAACGTCTGAAATGCGGAGGGCTAGTGCAAAGGGACGTGGACGAGGACGGGGGCGCGGAAATGCTGGTGGGGGCACAAACCGCGTTGAAGCCAGTGGGGATACAATGCGTGCTGGTGAGGGGCAGCCAGCATTATGCTCATCCAGCTTCCCTGCCTTTATGGGACAGTTATGCGGGGGGCGGGGTACACCTCTGTTAAAGCCTGAGCAGCGTGAACAGGTGGTGCAATGGATGGCCGATAACGCTTCCAGTCACTTGTCCACCACCCAGTCATCCACACAGTCTCACTCTGACCCTCCTTCCTCCCAACCTGGCCAACAGAGTCAGCCCACCCTTGACCCCTCCCAGGACCTCTTTTCGGGTCCTTTTCCAGATGTGCTGCAAGAATCCCAGGAGCTAGCAGAGGAATTTGTTTGTAGTGATGCCCAAACACTTGAGTATCCGCCATCTGCTAGTGATGTGGACCCGGAACCAGCATCTGCTATCATGAGCGATGATGATGAGACGCAGTTGCCATCAAGGGAGGCTGTTGGAATGTCCAGTGGGCAGGAGGAGGAGCAGAGAGAGGAAGTGGAAGAGGAGGTGGTGGACGACGAAATGACCGACCCCACTTGGACAGGGGTGATGTCCAGCGGGGAAAGCAGTGGAGATGCGGTCTGCGCATCACCGAATAAGGCAGCAAGAGGCAGAGGACAGTCCAGAGGCAGAGGACAGTCCAGACAGAGAAGGCAGGCCACAGCCAGCAGGGCCGAAGCTCTTCCCGGCAGCAGGCAGTCGCACGAAGCTCCCCCATCGAGGCCTCGTACTTCTGTGGTGTGGAGATTTTTTAATGTTTGCGCGGATGACAAACTGAGCGCGGTTTGCGCAATCTGCCACTCAAAACTGAGTAGGGGCTCTGAGAAGAGCAATCTGACCACCTCAGGCATGCGCCGTCACTTGGAATTCAAGCACTGGGCTGAGTGGGAGAGAGCAAACGCAATACAACCTGCGCCCGGTCTTGCTGCCACTGCCTCTTCCCCTTTGTTGTGTGCTGCCACTGCGGTCCAGACCTCCAGCCAGGACACCTCCACATCTGCCTCTGCCTCGGCTACTTTGGGGCCTTCTCCTTCAGCCCCCCCTTCCCCCGCATCTTCGTCTGCACCTTCCATCTCCTCGTCCCATCAACTGTCCATCTCGCAGGCGTTCAACCGCAGGCGGAAGTACGCCTCCAGTCACCCCCAAGCCCAAGCCTTAACCTGCCTCATCTCCAAACTGCTGGCCCTGGAGATGTTGCCGTTTTGGCTTGTGGAGACGCAGGCCTTCCGCGACCTGATGGCGGCTGCCGCACCTCGCTATTCCGTCCCTAGCCGCCACTATTTTTCCCGGTGTGGCGTCCCCGCCCTGCACCAGCACGTGTCGCGTAACATCAGGCGGACCCTGAGGTACGCAGTCAGCGCAAAGGTCCACTTGACCACCGACTCGCGGACAAGCGCTTGCGGCCAAGGACGCTACATCTCTTTGACGGCACACTGGGTGAATGTTGTGGAAGCGGGGACGGGGTCGCAAACAGGGACGGCCTACATACCACCCCCGCCCAAGATTGCCAGCACAGGTTCTGATAGACCCCCCTCCTCTTCCTCCTCCTCCTCCTCCTCCTCCTCCTCCTCCTCCTCCTCCTCCTCCTCTGCCTTAACATTGCCCTCAGCCCCTAGCTGGAAGCGTTGCAGCACTGGCACGGGGAGACGTCAGCAGGCGGTGCTTAAGCTCATCAGCTTGGGCGACAGGAAGCACAGCGCCGCAGAGGTGAGGCACGCCATATTGCAGCAGACAGAGATGTGGCTGTCGCCGCTGCAGCTAGGACCAGGCATGGTCGTGTGCGATAACGGCCGTAACCTGGTGGCGGCTCTGGAGCTTGCAGAACTCAATCACGTACCATGCCTGGCCCACGTTTTTAATTTGGTAGTACAAAAGTTTCTAAAGACTTACCCCAACCTGGCAGAGCTACTGGTCAAAGTGCGGCGCTTGTGCGCTCACTTTCGGAAGTCAACTGTAGCTGCTGCTAGCTTAAAAAAAAATCCAGCAACGCCTCCATTTGCCTCAACATCGGCTGTTGTGCGACCTGCCCACTCGCTGGAATTCCACCTATTGCATGTTGGCCAGGGTGTGTGAGCAGCAGAAAGCATTGATGGAGTACCAGATGATGCATCCACGCGTGCCTCCAACTCAGCTCCCTCAGTTTGCCAACCACGAGTGGCCATGGATGGCAGACATATGCGATGTATTGCGTATCTTTGAGGAGTCCACTAAGAAGGTCAGCAGCGAGGACGCTATAGTGAGCGTAACCATCCCGCTCCTAGGCGTCCTTAAAGAATCGCTCATCGCAATAAGGGAGAACGCATTGCACACAGAGGAGATGGGGGTAGGAGGAGACGCAACGCAGGTAGACAGTCAGACCACACTTTTGTCTGCTGCTCGGTGGCAGTTGCAGGAGGAGGATGAGGAGGAGGAGGACAACGTGGAGGTGGCTGTGGAAGAGGATGCTGGCGGCGAGGGTAGCAGTCAGGCTGTGTGCGTCCCATTGGTTCAGCGCGGATGGGGCGGAGAGGAGGAGGAAGAGGAGGAAATGGAAAATGATCCTTCTGGTGGGGGCAGTGAGGTCATGCCTACTCAGATTCTGGCACACATGGCTGACTTCATGCTGGGCTGCTTTTCCCGGGACATACGTGTTGTCCGGATATTGGAGAACAAACTATACTGGGTCTTCGCACTCCTGGACCCCCGGTATAAAGATAACTTCTCCTCTTTTATTCCGGTAGAGGAGAGGACGAATCGATTACTGGAATACCAGAGGGAACTCTTGCAGAACATGATGCAGATTTTCCCACCCAGCATCGCTGGCGGCAGAGAGGAGAGTGTCTCCCAGAGTCTGACAACATCGATCAGGCCCACAGCCACCAGGGGAACACTCTCCAAGGTGTGGGACACGTTCATGTCACCCCCTCGTGCAACTTCCATCACTGCGGGGCCCGCTATTAGCAGGAGGGACAAGTATCGGCGGATGTTGCGGGACTACCTGGCAGACCACACCCCTGTCCTCCCCGATCCCTCGGCGACCTACACTTACTGGGTCTCCAAGTTGGACACGTGGCTGGAACTGTCCCTGTACGCCTTGGAGGTGCTTGCCTGCCCTGCCGCCAGCGTGCTATCAGAAAGGGTGTGTTCAGCGCAGCCGGGGGCATTATAACCGATAAGCGCAGCCGCCTGTCAACCGACAGTGCCGACAGGCTGACGCTAATCAAAATGAACAGCAAGTGGATTGACCCGGACTTTGCTTGTACAACAGTGGAAAGCAGCCAAGAGTGAAGTGCCATCTGTATGAAGTGCCATTTCCTCCTCCTCCTCCTCCTCCTCCTCCTCCTCCTCCTCCTTAACCGCCGTAGAATTGCTGTATTAATGAAAAAAATTATGGCTCACCTCTTAGGCTTAATACAATCAATTTTTAAGAGGTCTCAACTCTTGGGCCTCCACACAATTTTTAAAAGGTCTCAGCTCTTGGGCCTCCACACAATTTTTAAGAGGTCTCAGCTCTTGGGCCTCCACACAATTTTTAAGAGGTCTCAGCTCTTGGGCCTCCACACAATTTTTAAAAGGTCTAAGCTCTTGGGCCTCCACACAATTTTTAAAAGGTCTCAGCTCTTGGGCCTCCACACAATTTTTAAGAGGTCTCAGCTCGTGGGCCTCCACACAATTTTTAAAAGGTCTCAGCTCTTGGGCCTCCACACAATGTTTGAGAGGTCTCAGCTCTTGGGCCTCCACACAATTTTTAAAAGGTCTCAGCTCTTGGGCCTCCACACAATTTTTAAGAGGTCTCAGCTCGTGGGCCTCCACACAATTTTTAAAAGGTCTCAGCTCTTGGGCCTCCACACAATTTTTAAAAGGTCTCAGCTCTTGGGCCTCCACACAATTTTTAAAACATAGCAGCCCTAATAAGGGCTCTCAATGACTCTCTTGTCTTCTGGTAGCTGGTATATATGGTGGTAAATGCGATATTCTGAGCTTCTGGGGCCCTGCCTGACTACATAGGATATGAGATATATACTGTTCAACATAGTAGCCCTAATAAGGGATTAAGGACTCTCTTGTCTTCTGGTAGCTGGTATATATGGTGGTAAAAGGTATATTCTGAGCTTCTGGGGCCCTGCCTGACTACATATGAGCTATATACTGTTCAGCATAGTAGCCCTAATAAGGGCTCTCAATGACTCTCTTGTCTTCTGGTAGCTGGTATATATGGTGGTAAAAGGTATATTCTGAGCTTCTGGGGCCCTGCCTGACTACATAGAAAATGAGCTATATACTGTACAACATAGTAGCCCTAATAAGGGCTCTTAAGGACTCTCTTGTCTTCTGGTAGCTGGTATATATGGTGGTAAAAGGTATATTCTGAGCTTCTGGGGCCCTGCCTGACTACATAGAAAATGAGCTATATACTGTACAACATAGTAGCCCTAATAAGGGCTCTTAAGGACTCTCTTGTCTTCTGGTAGCTGGTATATATGGTGGTAAAAGGTATATTCTGAGCTTCTGGGGCCCTGCCTGACTACATAGAAAATGAGCTATATACTGTTCAACATAGCAGCACTAATAAGGGATTAAGGACTCTCTTGTCTTCTGGTAGCTGGTATATATGGTGGTAAAAGGTATATTCTGAGCTTCTGGGGCCCTGACTGACTACATAGAAAATGAGCTATATACTGTTCAACATAGCAGCACTAATAAGGGATTAAGGACTCTCTTGTCTTCTGGTAGCTGGTATATATGGTGGTAAAAGGTATATTCTGAGCTTCTGGGGCCCTGCCTGACTACATAGAAAATGAGCTATATACTGTTCAACATAGCAGCACTAATAAGGGATTAAGGACTCTCTTGTCTTCTGGTAGCTGGTATATATGGTGGTAAAAGGTATATTCTGAGCTTCTGGGGCCCTGCCTGACTACATAGAAAATGAGCTATATACTGTACAACATAGTAGCCCTAATAAGGGCTCTTAAGGACTCTCTTGTCTTCTGGTAGCTGGTATATATTGTGGTAAAAGGTATATTCTGAGCTTCTGGGGCCCTGCCTGACTACATAGAAAATGAGCTATATACTGTTCAACATAGCAGCACTAATAAGGGATTAAGGACTCTCTTGTCTTCTGGTAGCTGGTATATATGGTGGTAAAAGGTATATTCTGAGCTTCTGGGGCCCTGCCTGACTACATAGAAAATGAGCTATATACTGTACAACATAGTAGCCCTAATAAGGGCTCTTAAGGACTCTCTTGTCTTCTGGTAGCTGGTATATATGGTGGTAAAAGGTATATTCTGAGCTTCTGGGGCCCTGCCTGACTACATAGAAAATGAGCTATATACTGTTCAACATAGCAGCACTAATAAGGGATTAAGGACTCTCTTGTCTTCTGGTAGCTGGTATATATGGTGGTAAAAGGTATATTCTGAGCTTCCGGGGCCCTGCCTGACTACATAGAAAATGAGCTATATACTGTTCAACATAGCAGCACTAATAAGGGATTAAGGACTCTCTTGTCCTCTGGTAGCTGGTATATATGGTGGTAAAAGGTATATTCTGAGCTTCTGGGGCCCTGCCTGACTACATAGAAAATGAGCTATATACTGTTCAACATAGCAGCACTAATAAGGGATTAAGGACTCTCTTGTCTTCTGGTAGCTGGTATATATGGTGGTAAAAGGTATATTCTGAGCTTCTGGGGCCCTGCCTGACTACATAGAAAATGAGCTATATACTGTACAACATAGTAGCCCTAATAAGGGCTCTTAAGGACTCTCTTGTCTTCTGGTAGCTGGTATATATGGTGGTAAAAGGTATATTCTGAGCTTCTGGGGCCCTGCCTGACTACATAGAAAATGAGCTATATACTGTTCAACATAGCAGCACTAATAAGGGATTAAGGACTCTCTTGTCTTCTGGTAGCTGGTATATATGGTGGTAAAAGGTATATTCTGAGCTTCTGGGGCCCTGCCTGACTACATAGAAAATGAGCTATATACTGTACAACATAGTAGCCCTAATAAGGGCTCTTAAGGACTCTCTTGTCTTCTGGTAGCTGGTATATATGGTGGTAAAAGGTATATTCTGAGCTTCTGGGGCCCTGCCTGACTACATAGAAAATGAGCTATATACTGTTCAACATAGCAGCACTAATAAGGGATTAAGGACTCTCTTGTCTTCTGGTAGCTGGTATATATGGTGGTAAAAGGTATATTCTGAGCTTCTGGGGCCCTGCCTGACTACATAGAAAATGAGCTATATACTGTTCAACATAGCAGCACTAATAAGGGATTAAGTACTCTCTTGTCTTCTGGTAGCTGGTATATATGGTGGTAAAAGGTATATTCTGAGCTTCTGGGGCCCTGCCTGACTACATAGGATATGAGCTATATACTGTTCAACATAGTAGCCCTAATAAGGGCTCTTAAGGACTCTCTTGTCTTCTGGTAGCTGGTATATATGGTGGTAAAAGGTATATTCTGAGCTTCTGGGGCCCTGCCTGACTACATAGAAAATGAGCTATATACTGTTCAGCGTAGTAGCCCTAATAAGGGCTCTTAAGGACTCTCTTGTCTTCTGGTAGCTGGTATATATGGTGGTAAAAGGTATATTCTGAGCTTCTGGGGCCCTGCCTGACTACATAGAAAATGAGCTATATACTGTTCAACATAGCAGCACTAATAAGGGATTAAGGACTCTCTTGTCTTCTGGTAGCTGGTATATATGGTGGTAAAAGGTATATTCTGAGCTTCTGGGGCCCTGCCTGACTACATAGAAAATGAGCTATATACTGTACAACATAGTAGCCCTAATAAGGGCTCTTAAGGACTCTCTTGTCTTCTGGTAGCTGGTATATATGGTGGTAAAAGGTATATTCGGAGCTTCTGGGGTCCTGCCTGACTACATAGAAAATGAGCTATATACTGTTCAACATAGCAGCACTAATAAGGGATTAAGGACTCTCTTGTCTTCTGGTAGCTGGTATATATGGTGGTAAAAGGTATATTCTGAGCTTCTGGGGCCCTGCCTGACTACATAGAAAATGAGCTATATACTGTTCAACATAGCAGCACTAATAAGGGATTAAGGACTCTCTTGTCTTCTGGTAGCTGGTATATATGGTGGTAAAAGGTATATTCTGAGCTTCTGGGGCCCTGCCTGACTACATAGAAAATGAGCTATATACTGTTCAACATAGCAGCACTAATAAGGGATTAAGGACTCTCTTGTCTTCTGGTAGCTGGTATATATGGTGGTAAAAGGTATATTCTGAGCTTCTGGGGCCCTGCCTGACTACATAGGATATGAGCTATATACTGTTCAACATAGTAGCCCTAATAAGGGCTCTTAAGGACTCTCTTGTCTTCTGGTAGCTGGTATATATGGTGGTAAAAGGTATATTCTGAGCTTCTGGGGCCCTGCCTGACTACATAGAAAATGAGCTATATACTGTTCAGCGTAGTAGCCCTAATAAGGGCTCTTAAGGACTGTCTTGTCTTCTGGTAGCTGGTATATATGGTGGTAAAAGGTATATTCTGAGCTTCTGGGGCCCTGCCTGCCTACATAGGATATGAGCTATATACTGTTCAGCGTAGTAGCCCTAATAAGGGCTCTTAAGGACTGTCTTGTCTTCTGGTAGCTGGTATATATGGTGGTAAAAGGTATATTCTGAGCTTCTGGGGCCCTGCCTGCCTACATATGAGCCATATACCGTTCAGCGTAGTAGCCCTAATAACGGCTCTTAATGACTCTCTTGTCTTCTGGTAGCTGGTATAGATGGTGGTAAAAGCGATATCCCGAGCTTCTGGGGCCCTGCCAGCGACAGCCTGTCTTTCCCTGCTGTGAGCGTCTGTCCCTCACTAAGTTCAAGCTGCTAATGCTGACGAAGAGGAAGTGCTGAGTTTTGTATATTCGAGGTCACATGGTTTTTCCAGCCAATGCGTGTAGACGCCGTTTTCGCGATGCCAGCGTCCTCCCAGGACCTGTCCCACCCCCCCTGCATGGTGATTGGTGTAAAAAACGCGCCAGGGAAGGTGGGAGGGGAAACGAATTGATGAGTGCGCCATCGCCGCTGTACTCGATCGAAATCGAGTATGACGAACAGCGTAGTATTCGATCGAATACCGGCTCGGTCGAATACTACTCGCTCATCACTATTTATTATGTCTAAAATATAAAAAGCTCACCAAGATGTAAGTTGGACACCCCAAAGTCCAAAGTTTAACTGACTTCACGTTATAAATAGCATGATCCCCAATATAACTTTGTATTGACTATTGGCATGCCTGTAATATTAATATTTATATAAAAAAAAAACATTGAAAGCTAAAGGCTCCACGTCTAACAGTGGAACTTGATCCGCAGGTTTTTTATTCAACCTTAATTAAATATATAATTATATTTCTGCTCTAAGGCAGCTATGTGTGGACATTCTGAACTGTCCTGTATCCAACCTGCAGTCTGCTGGCATTCCCTACAACATTTTATAAAA
The DNA here is from genome assembly GCA_027917425.1 of Gastrophryne carolinensis. Classification (NCBI taxonomy): domain Eukaryota; kingdom Metazoa; phylum Chordata; class Amphibia; order Anura; family Microhylidae; genus Gastrophryne; species Gastrophryne carolinensis. The sequence continues at coordinate 428,679,152 of CM051238.1, forward strand.
CAGCACTGAATAGATTTCATTTCTTTATGCAGAGTTGAAAATGTAAAAAAGAAAGTTAAGCCACAGACTTACAAGTGCCTCAATGAACTTACGCAGCTGAGGAAGATCAGACTGCAGAGCAGGAGCAGCCACCATTTCAGAATCTTAAGTTTCACCATCTTTTAACTATTTTCCTGTTACTTCTTTGTCTATTATACTGCATAAGACTCGTCTTAGCTCCACCCATGTACCTGACCTACGTAGAATAGACTATGCAATAAGTGGAAGAATCGTCACTTCATAAAACTACTGGCATAATATCATCCTTCTAGAGCTGGACTCAGAGGCACACATAAGGCTTGATTTAGGATTCGCGACCAGTTTTAGACAAGAAAAACACATTTCTATCCCATCCCATCCCAATTCAGATCAGGTTTTGTTGTCCTGGAATCTCGGCTTCAGTAACTAACATGCTTTTTGCATAGAAAATGACAGCCGGCATTTGTGTTTTTTTATTTTATATTTTTTACTGTTGTCATATATATTTTTTTTCTTTTTTTCTTTGTGCTTTTGTCTGTCTTGGGCTCACGGCCCTCCTTTGTCTGTGCTATTATCTGTCCTGAGCCCACGGCCCTCCTTTGTCTGTGCTATTGTCTGTCCTGGGCTCATTGTCCTTCACTACTATGCTATTGTCTACACCAGGGGTACTCAACCACCTCTCGTGAAGGTCCATATACGGGCATACAGTGAGAGGTGAAGGTTCGGGCGGGGGCTGTCGTGGAAGGTGGATAGTTAGAAATCCATGCACTGCGGGGGGGAGCTATAGATTCCACAGCCAAAACTAGAAAAGGCTTGGATGGATGGGGCTGAGCTGGGGGGACAGGAGTGGATGGAGTAAAGCTGGGGGGACAGGAATGGATGGGACTGAGCTTGGGGACGGAGATGGATGGGGCAGAGATGTCAGGACAGGGATGGATGGGGCTGAGCTTGGGGGATGAGAGGGTGGGACAGGGATAGATTAGGCTGAGCTGGGGCAGAGGGACAGGATTGAATGGGGCAAAGAGACTGAGAAACAAAGTTTGTGTGCACCTTGCAATGCCACTTCCTGCCCGTGAAGCACTTCATATTGCAATGCTAGGTGCCAGGCAGCAGGGTCATGACACTGGCAGGGAGACTAAGCACTATATCCAGGGCCCTATTTAAGGTTCATGCTGCCCTAGGCACTATTTGTGCTTACGCCCCCCACCTCCCCGATTCAGAATGCCCCACTGTGGGAACCCCCCACGGAGACCCTCAAAACCCCTTACCTTTACGCCGGTCCATTGCTATGATCACAGACAGCATCCTAGCAGCAAAGCTGCTTCTACGCCCAGCCCAGCCAGATAGAATGGCCACAGGAACACACGCACTCCATTAGGTAATCCCGGGGATGCAGCTGCCATCGCTCCCTATGACAATGCTCAGTCCAAAACAACTGCATTAGTATGAGAGCCCGTGGAAAGAAAACACTGGAATGTCAAATTCCTGGATTTTGTTCCTCTTTAAAGCAAAACAAAACCCGTGACTGTCTCTGTATTTGTTCCATTCCCCCCGCTGTGTGAAACCCACCAGTACAACTCATTATATAGGCACAGCGAATGGGTCTAATTGGACGGGGGCCTGCGCATGCACCATTGGAATTGGGAAAGGTGAGTGAATACCGATGTCCTGCAGGGTTTCACACAGTGGGGCATCCCAAATCTTTTAGATTCCAGGGCTAGCTGGGTTTTGTTCCACTTTAAAGTAGACCAAAATCCAGTATCTTCACTATCCTGGGTTTTGGTCATTTTTTGGGGGCATTCAGATTTGGGATGCCCCGCTGTATAAAACCCCTAGTTTACCACAGAAACTCACCTTTCCCTGGTCCCACAGCACATGCAAGAACTATCATCCAATTAGAGTTTTCTGCAGTGCATTTTAATGTACAGCATAATGCACCGTTTGAATGAGAGCTCTGGCGTGGGTTGGTACACTTAGTCCACCAAAACTCAGAAAAATGTAACCCCCCCATACACACAAAGTAAAGCCCCCAAACCTTTGGAGGGAGTCTTACCTTAAGGGTCTCACACAGTCAGCTGGCAGAACCATTGGTGGATGAGTGGATGGAACCCGCCTTCCCCCCTCAGTGACCAAGCGCCACCTGTATTACCGATTAGCTCGGGGTGAGACCACGATTAGATGGGGGTGAGACCATGCCCCCCCCCCCCCAGCTCCCGCACTTAGCTGCGCGCCGCTCCTGTCATAGAAAGCAGACAAGCGGCTGACAGTTGAGGCGGGGGCAGCGGGAGGGACAGGAGCGGGCATGGGCAAGGGCGGGGAAGAAGCGGGGAGGGACAGGAGACGTGAGGGGAGCCTCCACTACTACACCACAGGCGGCTGACAGTCGAGGCGGGGGCAGCGGGAGGGGCAGGAGTGGGGACTTCCTGTATAATCACACCACTGACTTAGAAGTCGTGGCAGCGGCAAAAACACACAGGGGCGGGGAGGGCTCTCCTGAACCACCAATGCATTCATGCATCATTCGGCAGGCTATAAATAAAAAATGTGATAAAAAAATTGTTGGTGGCCACTGCCCCGTCCCTGTCAGTAAGCTCCACCCTAGGCACGTGCCTATGTTTGCCTGGTGGCAGATACGGGCCTGACTATATCGCCGATCAAGTAAAGGGGCAGCGCTGAGCATGGCAGCACAGAAATTTGGCACTGAGGTCTGCATTCCGACCCCGGTCCGCCAGTTGAGTACTGCTGGTCTACACTGTGCCCACAGCCTTTTATGCCTACATTTGGGCCCAGTTCCGCCATTGTCTGCACTGGGGATCAGTTTCTCCATTGCCTGCATTGGGAATCAGATCCTCTGTTGCTTGCACTGGGCTTAGTTCTGACATTGCCTATACTGGGGCCCTATTTTGCCAATGTCCTCATTAGGGCCCAGATCCACCATTGTCTGCATTAGGGCCGAGACCATCCGTTCTTGTTGTGTATATGTATATATGTGTCTGTGTACATCTGCCCTGTGTATCCCTTCTCCAAGTCTGCGAACATCAAAGAACTACCCAGGGCCTGTGTACTCTCCACCTTAAGGAGTGCTGCTGAACAATTGGGTTGGTTACAGTCTCTCCATAGAGTACTGGACCTCCCAGGCCCTGGGTGTTTGCCCAAATAACTAGCGGGCACCCAACCCATGGGCACTCTTCAAAGGACCCTGTGCCCATACCGATGGGCATCGTGCCTTCCTCACCCCCTTCCAAAATGTGGGTGCAGGTTATTGGGCGAATGCAACTATGTCACCCCCAATGTCAGCAAATGAGACAGCAGACCCAGACCCTGTGTATAGGGTCCTGAACCCCTAACCAGTTTACCCCATAGTTTAAAGAAAAACACACCACACAAAAACAACAAAAACTCCTTTATTTGTTTAAGATTACTTGCCGGGTCTTTTTAATCTGCAGGGCTCACTGGTACCCCTCAGGGACCACGGGGATTTTCTCCACATGACTACATGCCCCATCGGCATCATTTTCAATATGTCGGGATGGACGCTGAAAGGTATGTATAAGGTAGGTATGAGATATAGGTATTAATAAAAAATATTAAAATATTTTTAAAACCTGTACTATAGGGCATAAAGGCTCGTAATGACCAGGAAGGCAGTTTAGCCCCTGAGGAGGTGGCAGTTTAGCCCTTGAGCCTTGAGATTACTACCCCCTATACTCGGTAAGCTTTAGAGGTGGGGGGACACCATGTTTTCTTTGTAATTTATTGGGGTGAAATATTTTTTTTTAATTAGTTCCTCCCGCCTCATTTTTTAAAAATTAGGATAAAAAAGTATGCCCCCCCCAAAGCTTAGAACCCAGAAACCCAAGCATAGGGGATGGTAAACCCAAGGCTCAAGGGTCGAACTGATGCACCTGAACCTCCATTTGGGACGCTGGGGGTGCTGGACAGCATGGCGCATGGTGCCCATTTGTATGTGCCCAGGGTTCTTCCAAGGGAGCCCAAAACTCATACCGGGGCGTAAGGGCTGGTAAACCTGCAGGGCCAGGAGCCAGCTGGCCAGTCTCTAAGACCTGCCTCCAGCTTCCCAAATGGGGGTTACAGGTAATAAGACAGGGTACTGCCATGTCACCCACCAATGCCAGGTGACAGGGTTGCCCCCTACCCTGTATAGGGGGCCTATGATTTCCCATCTTCTCACTTCTGTGCCCCGCTGGGCACTATCTTCCTCTAGTCGGGAAATTGCCGGCATAAATTTTATCAATAAAAGCTTTGACTGTGTGGCTTTAGCGCTTACTCCTTGCACCATGGATTGCGTACGGGTCCTGATCTTTGGTGCACATTGCTGAATTGACCCTATAAAGAGAAGAAATGTACTCACAAATCAAGAAAAACTATAAGAGAAGAACTGTACTCAGAGACAAACACGAGACAGAGCCCCCGCCCGTCCAATCATGCGCCTTTCCTGGCGCTGGCTCGTAGTGAAGGTGAGGATTCTCGGGGGTTATTAGCGAGGGGGCTCCAGCATTCTGGATGTCCCCCTGAGCTTGTTGTTATTAGCTGACAGCGGGACCAACACTTGTTAAAGAAAAACAGGTGTTGGTCCAGTTTAACTTATTGCAACAAATATTGCTACAAACTAAAGGCGAAATTAAAGGGGGTGGGAGTTGCTCCATCAGTAATATTTATACAAAATTATTCAGGGACTGGGAACTAATTTACAGCCCATTTGAACCCTCTCATCACTATATAATAGTCAGGCATATGAATCCTGTACAGAAACTAGGGGCTTTAGTTTGCATACAATTGCAATTGCATGTGTTAAACCCCACGCCATGTTAAGGTGCCCCTTTTGGTGGGGTCCATACTCCTATTTTTGAGTGCCCAAAGTTGGAACATGCAATGCAATCAAATATTCAAGAGCTGCTCACCTGGGAAGCTGCCAGCCTCCCTTTAGAACACTCCACATGGAGAGATCCATATTGGCCGAATCTCTCCCTGTGTGTGCTCATGGCAATTCAACTGAGCAAAGGGGGTGGGAGTCGCTCCAACACTAATATTTATACAAAATTATTCAGGGCCTGGGAACTAATTTACAGCCCATTTTAACCCTCTTATCACTATATAATAGTCAGCAAACAGGCATATGAATCCAGTACAGAAACTAGTGGCCTTAGTTGCAATTGCATGTGTTAAACCCCACGCCACGTCAAGTCACCACTTTTGGTGGGGTCCCTACTCCTATTTTTGAGTGCCCAAAGTTGGGACATGCAATGCAATCAAGGCCCTGAATAATTTTGTATAAATATTAGTGATGGAGCGACTCCCACCCCCTTTAAATTGCCATGAGCACACACAGGGAGAGATTCAGTCGGTATGTCTAACGGCAATATCTTCAGAGCTTGTCATCTTACCACCATCTAACTCTACCTTCATCTCCATCATGTTGCAGAGTGTGATTGCTGGGTGCAGGAGTCAAAATCCAGATAGACATTTGTGGTGTAACATGAACTGGCTTTACTGGAACATGAGTGAAGTAAGAGAAGGTGCATGGTGAATAACATATACAGAAAAAAGTCATAGAGATCACCTCAATGTAAAAACACAAAATACAGCAGATAATGTACAACAGAGACTACATAGATATATGCAAACTGCATTTACTTAGCAATATAGATGCAGATCACATACAGAGACTTCAATACAACATAAATATATCTGCCATTGACCTCTCTATAACTAAGCATAAGGTCTTGGCATTATACTGGACTCCACTCTTTCATTTACACCACACATTCAGTCACTAGCCACCTACTGTCACCTTCAAAAAATATTGCCCGCATTGTCCCCTCCTGTCACCTGATACCACTTAAATTTTAGTGCATTCTCTGATCATCACCCATCTAGACTACTGCAACACCCTATTCAGTGGTCTACCAGCCAATAGACTAGCACACCTCCAATCAATTCTCTCATCCACTGCCTGCCTCATCTACATATCCTCTTGTCCTTCTCTGCTGCTCCTCTCTGTCAGTCATTCCACTTGCTCCCACATTCTAAAAGAATTCAGTTCAAGTTACTAACCGCAACCAACAAGGCTCTCCACAACAACGGGCAGGCTGATTCATTACTAACGCCAGGTAGCGACAGATGAGTCTGAGTCTGTAGAGTGGATTTCTGAGCGCCTGCTAGTAGTCGCTGTGCTCGGCCATGGATCATTGTTTCAGAGCGCCTCAGTCCGTATTGATGAATATGATATGTGAGTCGCTGTACTACGCTGTATGTGAGCGAACCATAACGCCAGCTCGGTGCGACTGACTCACACCACATTCATCAAAAAACAGCCACAAACAGTGCCGGCGCTCAAAATCATGTAATTGTAGCCCATAGCACCAGAGGCTGTGTGATTAAAGGCTGTTTTTGAACATGTATCCACCAGTAACAAAGAGAAAACATATGGAATTACATTGTTATAACATTGTAACATGAACACTTTAATACCAGACATGTAAGGACAATTCTGCATAAAAATATTATTAATCCAAAAAGTTTTTAAAAATGTCATTTTCTTGCCCAGAATACATGTCAGATTTTTTGTGGGTTTTTTTAGGGAAAAAAAAATTGGGATCAGGAAAGGGATTTAAGGATCGTCCATAGAAATGTATGGGAGAGCGGCAGGTAACGACAAGTTAGATGTGGCGCTCTGCAATGATGAACACCGGTGCTGTAAGCTGAGCCTGGGATAATGACGAATCGAACGCTACATGGCGTTGTTCCAGTCGCTCTACAGATTCGGCTTCAGAAATGTGTAATTGCTGCCGTCTCCTGCTTTCACCTGCCGCAGTACAGGCACTACCTGGTGCTATCCCTTCATGAATAAGGCCCCCCACTCATGCATTTCATTTCATCCAAACATAAACCAGATGCAGTCTCTGCTCTGCTCATGACCTCCTCCTGTCCTCTACTTTGATTACCTCCTCCCACTCTCGAGTCCAGGTCTTCACATGTGCCGCTCCACTTCTCTGGAATACCCTCCCTCATACAATCCATCACTAGCCTTCCCTTAAAACCTTTAAAAGTGCCTTTTTTATATGAGCACCTATTTAGATGAGCCTATCATCTGACCTAATCTACCCATCTTACAGTCTTATCATCCCTCAGAACACTGGGCACCTGCTTAGTGACGTTTTGTGACCCAGCCTATTTTCTCAACCCCTCTTCCTTTAGGTTGTGAACACGTAAGGGCAGGGCCCTCCCTATCCTAATATATTCTTGCATATTTGTGTTTCTATACTTGTCTGCTACATCTGATTCATAATATTGTGTGTTTTATACACATTGTTGTCATTGTAGTATTATTTACTTGCCTTACCACTATACTCCTACCTTGTACAGCACCACAGAATATGATAGTGCTTTATAAATAAACAATAATAATAAACAAAAATTAAATTCTGTGATTACTCACCTGTAGAATTGGTATTATGAGTATACAGTACGTCCTGCTCCAGATAAAATACTTACATTCGGGTACTACTCCACCAGATGGCGCTGGACTGCAGAGAAATCGAAAATAGGCTTCTCCCGGCCCCTCAAATACCCAGGGACCTCCCACAATCCCCAGCATTGAAAAGCAGTTAACGAGTAGCCAGGAGGATTAAAACAACCCAAACTGGTAACTATAACAATGATAACAATCACCATACAGGGGATCCAAGATAATGCAAAAACCAAGGGTGGGGTGGAGCAGGACGTACTGTATACTCATAATACCAATTCTGCAGGTGAGTAATCACAGAATTGTATTATTCTTAGTATACAGTACGTCCTGCTCCAGATAGAATACTTACATTCAGGACATTCAATAGCAGTGTCCATAAAGTAGGGTGGGATCCCCAAAGGTTACAGCAGACAGTTTAAACCACTGCCGCCTGCAGAACCTTGCGGCCAAAAGCAGCATCAGCTGAGGCCCTAACATCAACCTTGTAAAACTTTGAAAAGGTATGAACAGAAGACCAAGTAGCGGCCTTGCAAACTTGTTCAACAGAAGCCTGGTGCTGAAAGCCCAAGAGGCACCAATAGCACAAGTAGAATGAGCAGTAAGGCGGAAGGGAGGATTCTTCCCCTTAGCAGAGTAGGCCTGAATCACAGCCTGACGAATCCATTTGCTGATAGTAGACTTGGCAGGAGCCAAACCTTTCCTAGGACCAGAAAGGACCACAAAAAGAGCATCAGTTTTTCTGAAAGATGCAGTAGCCACCAGATAGTACTTCAGACACCTAACCACATCCAAAGAATGCAAAACCCTCTCCTTAGCATTACTAGGATTAGGGCACAATGAAGGAAGAACAATGTTCTGATTCAAATGAAAGGCAGACACTACCTTAGGCAGAAAATCTGGCTTGAAGCGAAACACCACCTTGTCCTGGTGTCTCTCATAGTAGGGGGGCTGGATGGAAAGCGCCGCCAACTCAGACACACGCCTAACAGAGGTGATAGCCACCAAAAAGACAACTTTGAGAGTAAGAATGGCCAGGGCAGCATCCTACACAGGTTCAAAGGGAGCACCCTGCAAGGCTGACAGAACCAAGTTCAAATCCTAAACAGGCACCATAGGCTTACGTGGAGGACGCACATGAGTAACCCCCTGGAAAAAAGTCCTGATCAGAGAATGCTGAGCAAAGGACTTCTGGAAGAAAACAGCCAGGGCAGAAACCTGACCCTTCAGAGTACTGAGTTGGAGCCCCATCTCCAACCCATGCTACAGGAACTCCAGAATCCTGGGAAAAGAGAACACACGGCATGGAAGAGACTTAGACTCACACCAGTCAATGTAGGCAGGCAAAACCCTGTAATAAATGGAAGAAGAAGACTTCTTTCTAGCCCTTATCATGGTATCAACAACCGAGGTAGACAGCCCCTCTCCATCAAGATGGAGGTTTCAGCAGCCAGGCCGTCAAAGCCAGAGTTTGTAAATTGGGATGGCGTAAGGGACCCTGAGTGAGCAGGTCTGGCACCCTGGGCAGAACATATTGATCTACTGCCAGCTGCACCACGTCTGCGAACCACACTCTTCTTGGCCACCTGGGGGCCACCAGGATTGCTGGCACCCCCTCCAGAGCAATCTTGCGCAGAACCCTGCCCAGCAGGGGAATGGTGGAAAGACATACAGGAACTGAAAGTCCTGCCATGACATTGCTAGAGCATCCGTGGTCAAGGCCAGAGGATCCTGGGACAGGGAGACAAAGGCCGGGAGCTTGTGATTGTGACGGGACGCAAACAGATCCACATCTGGTTGGCCCCAACGGTGACACAGAGATTGAAATACCCTGTTGCAGAGGGACCATTCTCCCAGGCGAGAGGTCCCCCTGCTCAGAGAGTCTGCCAGCAGATTTTCCACCCCCGGAATGTACACAGCTGATATGCAGGGAACATTGGCCTCCGCCCAGGTCAGGATCAGAGACACTTCCTGGAGGGCCCTCTTGCTCCAGGTCCCCCCCTGATGATTGATGTAAGCAACTGCCGTCTGGTTGTCCGAGCGCACCTGAACAGGTAGGCCCCTCAGGTGAGGAGTCAACTGAACCAGAACTAACCTGATAGCCCGCAGCTCCAAGAAGTTGATAGGTGTGTGGGCCTCCTGAGGGCCCCACCTCCCCTGGCACTGCAGGGACTTCCAGAACCCCCCCCCCAACCTGACAGACTGGCATCCATGGTGACCGTCTCCCAGGAGGGGGCCAGAAAGGATCTGCCCCCCAACAGGTTCCTGGAGTCCAGCCACCACGAGAGGGACTGCTTGACCTGGGGGGAAAGCGCAAAGACCCGGTCCAGGGACGCAGAGTCCCTGTCCCACACTGACAAGAGGTGGAGTTGCAGAGGCCTCAAGTGGAACTGAGCAAGGGACCGCCTGGAAACACGCCACCAATAGGCCCACCAGCTGCATTCCCTGCCTGATGAAGGGATGAGGGCAAGATAGCAGGAACTGGACCTGCGCAATCAGACTGTCCACCTTCTGCTGAGACAGAAAAATTCTTGCCTGAACTGTATCCAGATTCATTCCCAGGAATGAAGTCACCAAGGAGGGAGACAGAGAAGACTTGGGGTGGTTGATCACCCAGCCAAATGACTCCAGGGTGGACACCACCAGCTGAGTGTCCAACTCTGCCTGATGTAGAGACTGGGAAGTGATGAGAATGTCGTCCAGGTAGGGCAGCACGCGGATGCCCTGAAACCTGAGCAGAGACATCACTCCTGCCAGCACCTTGGTGAACACCCTGGGAGCTGAAGTGAGACCAAAGGGCAATGCCACAAATTGATAGTGTTGATCCTCCAGAGCGAATCTGAGGAACCTTTGATGACCTGGAAACACAGGAATATGAAGGTAAGCATCTTTGATGTCCACAGACGTCATGAAATCCCCTGACACAGGGAACTGATGGCAGAGCGCAGAGTTTCCATGCGAAAGCGCCTGCACCTGACAAATTTGTTGAGGATCTTCAAGTCTAGGATGGGCCTGAGTGACCCATCTTTTTTGGGCACTGTGAAGAGGTTGGAATAGAAGCCCTTGCCCCTTTCTCTTAAAGGGACCTTGCAGATGACCCCCAACTCCAGAAGGCTTTGCACCGCCTGCACTAGATACTGAGCTGACACAGGGTTTTGAGGAAACCGGGATCTGATGAACCTTGGGGGAGGGCAGACAGCAAACTATATCTTGTAACCGGAGGACACTACCTCCTGAATCCACCAGTCTGAGACATGAAGCCTCCAGACGTGAGCAAAGTGCTGAAGCCGTCCCCCCACCCGGATGGGTGAGGGTGCCCCATCATGCCTGAGGGGGCTTGGGAGAGGACTTAAGCTTGGAGCCCCAGGAGGAGCCAGGACGTCCACGTCCTTTGCCCCTACCCCATAAGTATCCTCTGGCCCCAGTAAAGGAAGCCCCCCTCCCTTGTCTAGCACCACGGTAGGGGGAGGAAAAGGAGCCCTGACCCCGAAAGGGCCGAGACTGCCGCCTGCGCTGGGGTAACCTGCCTCCCTTAGCAAATAGGTCCAGGCGGTCCCCAAACAGGCGTAGTCCTTTGAAGGGGAAACCAGTGAGGGCCTTCTTGGCAGCGTTGTCAGCAGCCCACTGGCGCAGCCAAACCGAGCAGCGTATAGCCACCACAAGGGCAGAGGTTCTGTCACACATTCTAATGGTGTCATCCAAGGCAGAGAGGACAAAATTCACAAAAACATCACAACTAGAGAGTGCATTAAACTCCTCACAAGGCAAATCATCAGGGGCGCCATCAAGGATACTTCTGAGCAGGGTCCTAATAGCCACAGCCGTAATGGCAGAGGCACAGACTGGGCGCAGCGCCGTCCCCACACATGCAAAGGCATGGGATGGCAGCTGGTCAATGCGCTAGTCCTCAGCATCCCGCAGGGTAGTAGAGTCAGGGGAGTGCATGACAGAGGTATTAGATAACCCTAGAACCGGGGCATCCACTTCGGGAGGGGATGACCAACACTTCACCACATCAGCAGGAAAGGGATACTTCCTATCCCAACTCTTAGGTACACCGGGAGGTCTACTGGGACGTTCCCATTCCTTGAGCACAAGGTTATTGAAATGTGCTTGCTCAGGAAATTCCAAGCGTGACTTAGCAGTATGAAAAAGTTCCCCCCTTTGCCTGGGAGCCGCAACAGGGGGAGAGATAGACAGTACCTCAAAAATCTGAGCCAACAGTCTATCAGTATCATCCGGGCCCAGGGGTCAGAGCCAGAATCGTCATGACCCCTGGGCCTCTCATCAGATGACTCTGAGTCGGAGAATAGCTCCCCTTTCTCCAAAGGGGTATAGCCAGATAGTTGCACAAACTCATCAACTTCCCTAGGGAAAAGAGTGACATCAGGCGTTAAGTGCCGCTTTTTTACAGAGGTCTTACGCGCCAAAGTATTAGCAATTAACTTCTCAACACTAGCCAGTCTAGAAGACACATCAGGCTGAGAATCCCCACTCGTATGCAACTCAATGGGAGTGAGATTTAAGCTTGGGGGAGTAGGTGAGGCGAAACGAATCGCAGACTCAGCCACTGGAAGGCCGGATTGCAGTTCAAGCACCTGTTTGGCACAGGGTACACAGACCCGCGCCTTGTCCACGTCAACATGGGACTCCCCACAAGCTACACACAGCCGGGCTTGTCCCGACGGAACCCCGGTCACATTATCCTGAGACGCCTCCATATGGTGATTAGAGCGGCACAATAGGCCGATAGGGATTAACGCTATACAGCAACCTGGGATGCCCCAATAACCCGCTAGGGAAGTGGGAGTAATTAACACTAGGCCTCACAAGTTAACCAACTAAATAGAGGGAGTAGGGCCGGGAGAAGCCAAAGGGGTTCGCCCGTCTGAAAGACATAATCAAAGGGGAGCCGTAAGTATACAATAATTAACATTGGTAATAAAGCCACCCGCAAGGGCACTCACGGACCGCGGTGGGTAGAAGCCCGTCACGCAGCAGCCGGAACCATGCAAAAAAATGGCGTCGGTATACCTCGAGGGGCGGGCCCGCATGAGCAATGACGCGGAACACGCCAAAGACAGGCCCCCCCCCCGAAGAGCGCGAAGCCAACACGTGACAAGCAGCCAATGACAGCACACCGGCGCCTGAGGTAACGCCGCCGCTGCCAAGCGCAGAACACAGGAAAAAACGCACGCAGCGGCAATTTCAAGCACAATAAATGTAAAACAAGTCAGCGCGGCGGCTGACACCAAGCATAATGTAGTGAAACAGAAAAGCCAATACACGTATATACATACACACACACACACACACACACACACACACACCCCTCTTTCCCTCGAAGGCTACAAGGAGAGTGAGGGAGGACAGCGGCCACTTAACACAGGGCCCACCGATAGACAGGGGCAAGGGGCAATAGTGCGGGAGGGGCATCCCATAGAGGCTCACCATATGCCTGTACCGCCTACCCTTTGGTGGGGGATTGCGGTGGAGTAGCGCTCCTAAGCACCTAACAGCGGTGCTGCCTACCATCACCCGACCAGCGCAGCCAAGGCTGGGAGGCATTTACTGATGGAAAGAGTGGGAATAGTCCTACAGGGCCGCAGGCTAATAGCCCCGCTCACCTGCGAGTAGAGAGAGCCATCTTCTTGTCCTTCGCAGTCCAGACTGCAGAGAAGATCTGGGGATTGTGGGAGGTCCCGGGTATTTGAGGGGCCGGAAGGAGCCTATTTTCTATCTGGAGCAGGACGTACAGTATACTAAGAATAATAATAATTTCAACATTCATATAATATCCACAAACAGTGCTGGACAATAATACACCACCAGGTGGTGTTATCCACCAAGATACCAAACATGCAGTCAGAAAAATACTCCTACCTTGCACAGCATCATAGAATACAATGGCGCTTTATAAATAAACAACAATAATAATATAAAAATTATATTTCTTTATAATTCAACATGCATATAGTATCCGCAAACAGTGCATTATAATTATTTGCCACTAGGTGGTGTTGTCCTCCAAAGGACTGTAAGCTCAGAAGGGCCAGGCTCTCTCTCCTATTGTATCTTTAATTCAGAATATTCACTGTAAACTCTGTAACACTGCATTTATAATAGTCTATGTACTGTATGTTTCTACCCTGCCTGTAATTACTACTTTGTACAGCGCTACGGAAGATGATGGCGATATATAAATATAAAACAATAATAATATAAAAAAGGACCAAACATGCAGTCAGAGAAATACTCCTACCATATACAGCGCCACAGAATACAATGGCGCTTTATAAATCCCAGGCACCGTGGCTAGGGCAGCCCACCGCACCAGGTATTCAATGTCCCTTAGTGTGTTCACTGTTGTGGTTACACATAGGAATTCATGCTCTTGTATTTTTCCATGTACACAGTGTACAACACACAAAGTTTGCACTGCAAAGATGGGAAAATAGCAGTGCAGGAATTTCTATGTATGTGTAAGCATACACTTTCACATGTACCCTATGTTACTGCCTTTTTCCTTATCAAATATATCTGATATTCGCTATACTTTGAAAGTTATATTCTTTATCGGTTTGTGTCCGTGCTTTTATTTTGAGGTCTGACTTTCCTCTGTGTACTTATATTTACCCTTTGTAAAATTGTCTGTTTGACCACATGAGGGCATCCAAATTTGGTAAAACCAGAGACCTTCTCAATTCTCATGCTTCATATTTTTTGTTGATATGAGTCTTTCTCATTCTTCATCTGAGTTTTTCTCATTTAAACAGTATACCATTATTATACACTATTAAGATAATAGAAACAATTCTGCCAAACTCATCTGCATTATGACCTTGAAAGTAAACTCTTTTTTAAAGATGGGGAAATGAGTTGGGATACTATTTCTATTAATATTGACTATAGCAAGATTAATTTTTGGATAGTTACACTTGTTAATGCGCCAGTTCGACCCCAACACCAGGGGATAGGGTGAAGACCAAAGGCTCCTGCCAACTCCACGCTCTAGGTATTCTTGGTGTGTTCTTGACTATTTACTACTATACAATTCTAAATCTGGAATCCAGGCTTCCAAGGGCAATGCTCCAATCACTTCCGGCGACGTATGGCTTACATTTCCTGCATTGCTAACACATCCAATCTGTCTGTCTATTACTGACCCTGCTTTCCCAACTTCACTTCCGTCACTGCACTGCCTGCACATGGTTGAACCTTCAGCCAGGGCCGGATTATTAGGAGGGCGCAAGGGGCTTCCACCTCTTGGGCCCTGGAGGCAGCAAAGGGGGCCTCCACCAACCGTTGGGTTATGGTCTGGTCCAGTAAGCTTTTCAGCCTTTGGTCTGACGGGCTGCAGGGCCAGCAACAAAGCTATCAGTGGCAGTGGGGGTGCACCAGGGCAAGAGTTTTTTTGTTTTTGCAAACTTGCAGCCAAAGCCAGCAACGCTACAGTGATGGGTGCAGAGCTGTCAGAGGCCGCCCACTGCACATAAACACCAAGCACAGCCGCTGGCTGCTCAATGCAGGGAACTGTTTTCTGCTGGACCAGTTGGGCGACTACACTACCCCCCACCCAGAATGGCAAAGCAGGAGTTCCCGAGCAGCACGCACCCACTCAAAGGTGGCACAAGGGATTCGATCTGATGTTCCAGTAAGTAGGTAGGTGTCAGACAACCACCAATCAGTTACTTGGCTGTACCCAGGGGCCCCAACCACACTTAATTCGGCCCTGCCTTCAGCTACCACAGCTTTCATTTGGGATCCTTGGTTTCAGACTTGTCTGTACTTGTACTTGTCTGTCTGTACTTGTACTTGTACTTGTCTGTTCCTATATTGTTTCATGCCAACAATCGCATCCTTCTAAGTTGGTAGCCATATACTACCCTGCCCGCTGAAAAAAACGTTAAAATATGATCCAGACAACTTGGATTAAATTACAGATTCCACTGAAATTCCTATGAATTCCTTATCAGTTATATATTATATATTCATATGTGAAAGCCACCAGATTTTGGGGCTCTACCATCTCCTGTCATGCTCGTATTCAACCTTAACCACTACTACTACTACCAGCACCCCCATGGTAAATAGCCTTATAAAAGCTTTAATTTTCATATAAACCTCATCTCATACAACATTTACAATATTAATATCACTCAAATGGTCCCCTTAAATGACAGTGTAGACTCAGGTTCCTGGCACCGATGTGAAAGCCACCAGATTTTGGGGCTCTACCATCTCCTGTCATGCTCGTATTCAACCTTAACCACTACTACTACTACCAGCACCCCCATGGTAAATAGCCTTATAAAAGCTTTAATTTTCATATAAAACTCATCTCATACAACATCTACACTATTAATATCACTCAAATGGTCCCCTTAAATGACAGTGTAGACTCAGGTTCCTGGCACCGATGTGAAAGCCACCAGATTTTGGGGCTCTACCATCTCCTGTCATGCTCGTATTCAACCTTAACCACTACTACTACTACCAGCACCCCATGGTAAATAGCCTTATAAAAGCTTTAATTTTCATATAAAACTCATCTCATACAACATCTACACTATTAATATCACTCAAATGGTCCCCTTAAATGACAGTGTAGACTCAGGTTCCTGGCACCGATGTGAAAGCCACCAGATTTTGGGGCTCTACCATCTCCTGTCATGCTCGTATTCAACCTTAACCACTACTACTACTACCAGCACCCCCATGGTAAATAGCCTTATAAAAGCTTTAATTTTCATATAAAACTCATCTCATACAACATTTACACTATTAATATCACTCAAATGGTCCCCTTAAATGACAGTGTAGACTCAGGTTCCTGGCACCGATGTGAAAGCCACCAGATTTTGGGGCTCTACCATCTCCTGTCATGCTCGTATTCAACCTTAACCACTACTACTACTACCAGCACCCCCATGGTAAATAGCCTTATAAAAGCTTTAATTTTCATATAAAACTCATCTCATACAACATCTACACTATTAATATCACTCAAATGGTGCCCTTAAAAGACAGTGTAGACTCAGGTTCCTGGCACCGAGAGTTTTCTCCTCTCTTCTTAACCTTTCCATCCAGTTTGGGTTCCCCCTTATCTGGACCTACTTAATCACTGACTTAGATTCATGACCCATCCCTCAAGACGTTCCTTGTATGAAATTAATTTGGTTGATGAGTGTCAGGGTTGGAGTTCCTCCTTAAGCTTCAGAGTGTGCCGCTGGTTAATAGTGCATCTGGCTGGCTCCTTCTCTGGAACTTTCCCCTGCAATATGCTGATCCACCAAGAGATGGCTCTGTCCTGCCGAGGTGCTGGTAATCAGCCAGCACCTGTGACTTCTCAGCCTATTTAAGCTGATCAGCTCATTCGGGCAGTGGATTAGCATTATTTTGTCATCTTGATCCCAGAACGCTGTACCTAGATCCCAGGTACCCTGAAATCTGAACCCAGCACCCAGGACTCCTGCCTCGGCTCTTGTGTTTTGCTCCCCCTATCTCAGCCGTGTTTCCGCCTTGGAATTTGGACTTTCCTTTGATCCCTATGCATGCTTGTTTCCGGACTCCATTTTGTGTATGTACAGCCAGAGCATGTTGATTTCATCTGTATATGTGTATAGTTCAGCCAGAGCGTGTTATTCTCACCTGTATATATGTATAGTTCCCTTACACATATATGTTCCCCTTTGTAATCTGTACAGCAGTTTGATTGTAGTGTGTTTGATGTGTGGTTACCACTGTTTTACACTATTAAACACGGTTTGCCCCATATCCATTTCTGCCTCTCAGTCTCAATTTCTGGTCACTTTTTTTTCCGCTGGGAAATCCCTGACAATGAGTAATGAATTGATTCAAATTTCAAAATGTATAAATAAATGGGATGAAGGACACCAGGTGTTCAAACCACTGACATAGAGTTGAATCCCCAAACATGTGGATGTGTTTGCCTTTAAGACATGCCAATGCATCATCTGAGTTATGCCTTGCATAACAAGTCAGAGATATCCAGTTGTCCTTGTAATATAACCATGAATGTTGAGGAGAAGAAAGGCCAGGCTTGCATTCTGGTCATTTAGAAGGAAAGCATTCAAAGAAAGGGATGTGGTCTACAAAAAATGAAATAATTTGGGTAGCCAAGTATTGCAAAAAAACTTTGGATGCGTATTTGACCAAATATGCGTATCTGGCCATGGTTTTCAGAAACAGAAGGGTGTTACTGGCACAGGACTCCACATTTTGTGCTGGTCACCAGCTTTCAATCTTGATTATTCCATTGATTTTCTATAAAACACATTACTTTGGGTTAGTTAACCATTATTTTTGCAGGGATTTCCATGAATATATATATATATATATATATAGTTTTTGGCTTTAACATGAAATGTTTTGTTTGTAATTTTTTTCAAAAAATTTTTGAAAATCATATTGTGTCATCATATACCCCATTCCTCCCAATTGCAATGATAATACACATGTTCCTGCTAGCATGTTCCTGCTATATGAGATTTTCAAATAAAAGACAACTACTATGAGCACTATCAAGTTTTAAACTAACCCGGGCACCAGCTATGGGGGCTACCAGGGTGCAGAGGCAGAGTGGCCGGCACCCAGTTCTGAAGACTTACAGTTCGCATAGCCCTCACAGGTCGTTGGCTCTTTAAATTTTCTTCTTTACCTCTAATCCATTGTGATTCCTATGCCCCCCGCCAGGCTGTCACTGACAGTTGGAAGTGACAGGCAGAAGCCGGGTGTGGTGGCAGAGGATTAGAGCCCCTGCCCCTGCATCCGGCTTCACCAATTGGTTCCAGATTCTGACTCTCACTCCCGTCCTATAAAAGCCCCGCCCTGCGCCGGCCAGCGAGGAGTCAAAAGCCATTGCGCAGGGCAGGAAACAGGCGCTCTCAGCCCACCATGAAGACCCTATGGCGGTGGGATCAGAAGAGGAGATCCCCAGTGCTGGATACCGATGAAAGTGAGCAGCTTTTATTATGCCAATATCCCCGGAGAAACCCAGGCACGTTGATTCTATGTGCTTGGCAGGTAATGGTAGGAGAAGCTATCTACTTGGCGTTTAAAGGATTAAAGGAAAACTCTATTTGATTCTGCTTGCGCCTAGGCACCAAATTCAGGGAACACACTCAAAATGGAGAATAGAGATTCACTTAAAACACAGAAGCTGGAGAGACAAAATCACAAAACAGTAAAGAAAGCGGAGAAATATTTAGGTGTCCTTTATTTATAGGTGATCCTTGTGTTTAGGTGGCGTGTTTTATTGGGGATATCCCGATTCCAGGTCACCTCCAGTGTTGTTGTTCCAAATGTTTAGTCCCAGTTGTTCTTTTTACCCCTCCATCCCTGCCTCATTTTGGGTATTAGTGCTTAATAATTGTGCTACTAATGTTTTTTTTTTATTTCCCCCTAATTTTTTGGGGCCCAGTGTCCACCTTTTTGGTGTTATAGATTTTGAGATTTGTCAACTTTTGACAACGTTTAACCATTTTTTTTCACCAAAACCCCAAGGGAAAAAATACTAAAAATAACTTTCATTGCTAAAAAAAACATGCTAGATGCTGCTGGCATGTTTTTTAAGAACGAAAAAGGCCTGTTAGTCAGTCAGTGAAGTCGGCATTTTGCTCTCCTGGCCAGCAACCAAACACTTATATGTTATATATATAGATTTTTTTTATTCAGAAGTGTATGTGCAGGTCTGCCATTGCAGTGTTAAAACAATGTCATTCCATATGTTTTCGCTCTAATGCTGGTGTATATGTTGAGTATATAGAGTCTGGCGCCCAGTTTTAGAGTGCCGACACTGGTTTTGTGTTTGATTCTTTAAAATATGGGCTTCGGCGCTGAGCGTAGGACGCAATTAAATGGCGCTACCTATCGTTGGCTGCAGCGTTGTCCTGTTGTTAGATGTAGCGTTGCTCTGGGCAGCTTTCTCTCGGGCGCTACATATGCATTGATTGAGGGAAAGAGCTTCTACAGCACCATCCAGACATCACATGTATCACTGCTGCACAGGATACTACAGCGTCACTTGTCTGGCAACTACGCTAGGTTATAGCGCCAGACACCTGCTTGCAGCGTCCACTAGCGGATGCTCTAATCGGCGCTACATAGACGCTCAAATGGCAATTTGTGGAGCTAGTCCTAAATTAGCCTCCCCATTGCTTTTTTCATATCACAATTGCACTTATATCAATATTCATACTAGGCAAAATAGTGAGTATCTATATTCTATGGTACTTGAAATAGGGGAAACCACAAAACGTTGGGGGTGGGCCCAGACACCCCCTCTTTTTGCCAGAAAGAACAACCGCACTACTGCAAATCCCCAAAACTCTATATTTTTATTAAACGCAAAAAAACACAGAAAGACAATCATTAAAAGCCATTACAAAACATAAACACAATACAGCACATTTAACAGGGGTGCTGCCCGATTGATCACATAGCCTCGCAATAAACGTCTTGTTAATAGCAAATAACAACCCGATTTCCCCTCGTTACCAAGAAATTGAATAATATACTGTAATTAGACTCTAAAGTGTATAAAGCTCTATAACCCACTATTCCCTTACAATACACAATAAAGTGCATGTGCCATAAATAAATGCATAAATATAAATATATACAATTCAGTGAGTCAAACCAAAGGCATCCCTACTAACCCATAAATAACCCCATATTATATCCACCTAAAAATCTAAAGTAAATGGAAGAGGACCAGGGTGAACGGGAAACAAGAAGTTAATTCATATATATACAGACATACATCACCAACAGGCCTAGATCAGAGGCAGCACCTCTATCTATATACCCTATTGCCTTGGGTAAGGTTTGCCACTGAAAGAATTTCCTACATTTATGGTTTTGGTGGTGGAAGCCCTCTGGCTATATCAAGTGGTAGAGGCCCTCAGACCCTGCCTAGAATCCGGACCCTAAGTGTCAGTCAATGCTGGACTGGAGTTTAAGCCTGTACCAGTTCATTTATGCTGGGAAGAACTGCCTCACTTGCCTCAACTGCTTTATCGCCATAAACAGGGCCGATGCAAGCACCTGGCAAGGTCGGACATCTGCCGAGAGCCCTGGGCGCGGGGGGCCCACTGACAGACAGCACAGCCGATGAAAAAAGGCACATCGGCCCCGGCCCCACCACAGATGCTGGCTGGCTGCATTTAAATGGGGGGGCAGGACTATCTCCTCCTACCACCCAGGGTCAGACCGGGCCTCCGGAGGATACTCTGGTTCATTGTTTTATTCCTTCCTTATTCCCTCCCTTTCCTTTTTCTTTCACTCTCGATCACACTTTTTCATCTTTCTCTATCTCATATACATCTTTCTTTATTCCTCTCTTCTAGCTTTTTCTTTCTTCATTACCTCTTCCCTTTTGGTTTCCCTCTCTTCCTTCCTTCTTTTTATTTTGCCTTCTCTTGTTCTCACTTTA
Source organism: Gastrophryne carolinensis (assembly GCA_027917425.1). Classification (NCBI taxonomy): domain Eukaryota; kingdom Metazoa; phylum Chordata; class Amphibia; order Anura; family Microhylidae; genus Gastrophryne; species Gastrophryne carolinensis. The sequence continues at coordinate 428,700,115 of CM051238.1, forward strand.
TTTTTATCTTCATCTTTTCTCTTCCTCCTCACTCTCTCCTTTCATGATCATTTCTCCCTTTTCTTTTTCTTTCTCCCTCTCCCCACACTATCCCTCTATTTCCCCCTTTTTGTCCATTTCTGTCTTTTCTTTTGTCCTGAATGCTATTTCTCTTGCTCTTCTCACTTTTCCTTTTTTTTTTTCTTCTCGCCGCTGATTAAACGGTGCATGTGTGGGCCATGGTTGCGCTCCGCTATACCAGACAGGCATTTGTGAATGGCCAGCATGCCCTAAGCTCGAGGCTTTCGGCTATGTGTCTGCACATGTGCCTTTGGATCGAAGGTCACAGAAGTTTTACAGATGAACTGGGGGAGGTGTTTCACATAGTGGAGCATCCAAAATCGGATGCACCGTGGTCCACTTTAATATGCAAGGCGAGTAGACCGCCGATCCCAGGGGGTTTAACACAGTGGGGCATGTGAAGTGACACAAGGGCCCACTGAGACTCTGTTGCCCAGGGTTCTGGAGCCGGCCCTGGCCATGAGGCAAACTATAAGAAACCATAGAAATAACCACCCCAATATCTGGTCGTCTGGCCCCCACCTACTTACTGGAACATCAGATTGAGTCCCTTGTGCCACCCTTGTGTGGGTGCGTGCTGCTCAGAAACTCCTTCTTTGCCATTTCGGGGCGGCGGTGTAGTCGCCCAGCTGGTCCAGCAGAAAACAGTTCCCTGCATTGAACTGCCAGCGGCTGTGCTTGGTGGCTAATGTGCAGTGAGCGGCACCCATGACTGTAGCATTGCTGATGGCGGCTTTGCTGCTCTAGACTCTCCGTCCTGCCCTGTGGTGGTTTTGGCTGCAGGTTGGCAAAAACAAAAAAGGCTCACCCAGACGAGCCCCCACTGCCACCGATAGCTTTGTCGCCGGCCCCGCGGACCGTCAGACCAAAGACTGAGAAACCTCCTGGACCAGACCATTACCCAACGGTTGGTGGAGGCCCCCTTTGCAGGGCAAGTGGTGGAGGCCCTGGGGCATGCGCCCCTTGCGCCCTCCTCATAATCCGGCCCTGGATATTTATATTTATTATTTACACCCAGCTTCAAGAAATACCCAGCAAGTCTTTTTTTTATTTTAATGGAAGAAAGAGGACATCCGAGTTAGAGACTCTGTCACCCCTGATAGACTAAACCTGTCACCCCTGGATTTTATTCCTACCATGAGGAAATAAACCTCAAGCTTGGCAGGAGTTTTATTCAGCTTCTAGTGTATAAGTGATATGTTTATATGGATTTTTAATATTACCCAATTTCGTGATAGCGCTTCTTTTAAGGGGGTCTTTTGTCCTTATTAGACCTACCATGACCTAGATGTATGACAACCTGAATTTTTGCTAGAACATACACACATTGGAACTGTCTGTGTGGCTTTGATGCATAAAGAAGGTTTTGGCTCTCAATTTCTTCCTTCTCCCAACTTTATCTCTAATTTTAAAAAAGTAAAGACATTCATTATCCATCATTTCGGACATATGTATGACAACGCAAGGTCTATCTCATTCTTGATAACTGGCGGACCTGGATGGATGTCTTCAGGAAGGTAGTGGCAGGATGTCATGTCCCAGGCATCTATAATAGTCACTGCCATTCCCCTGAAGGTTGCTCTCAATAAGGTGTCCAACTGAAGAGACAACCAATCACTATTATCCACAGATGTACCCCCTGTGTTGGCAGATTTGATAATGACTTTGGTCTGTGGGCTACGTAGGAGCAAAGATGCAACTGCTTGCTGAATTTTCTCCAGCCTTTCTAAATAGACTGTTACAGGGTAAGAGGTTAAGTGGGCCCATATATTAAGGAAAACAACAGTGTGTGGTCCTCCACCAATCCTAGACAGCTGGGATGATGTGTATTGTAGGTGAGGGATCATTATTTTCAAGCCAGTCCTGAAAGGAAGCCCATGGGATTGAAATCTTATGCCTAGGCCATTATCAGCATCCACTGCCAAGAGGGGTCCTGGATTGTAACTGACATGTAAGTCTATCCTCTTGAGACCTAAAATGAAAAAACAAGAACACTCAACGTTAGAAAAGCATTCTAGAATTCAGGGGCGTAGCTGGGGGGGGGGGGGGGCACGTGCCCTGGGTGCAGCAGGTCAGGGGGGCGCCAAAGGGGGGCCTAAGCACAGGGGGGCATGATTTTAAATCTCTACCCTGGGTGCCAGAAAGCCTAGCTACTCCTTTGCTAGAATTAGTCCCAGGGACCTGGCACCCAATCTTAAGATTCCAAAGTGCACAATAAGGTTTGTGGTAAAGTGTATGGGAAAGTGCTGGATGGTGTTTATTTCTCCCTTGCTTTTCTCAATCAGGCACGATCCATGCCGGGTTTACAGCCCACATTCCCAGTCCTCTATGGGTTTTTTCCCTACTCCCAGTTCTTACACAGGTGATGAGGCTAATTGTAAGGAAGCCTAATAAAAGGAGCCGATGAGGTTTCCAGTTGGCTGTTGGACAGACTGGGATGAGGAGTAGAGATGAGCGAACTTCTTGAAAGTTCGATTCGGGCGATTCGCCGAATTTCCCCAAGAAATTCGGATTCGCCCGAACCGAACTTTCACGAATCGCTCATCTGAAAAAAAAATGCCGGCATGGTGGGAGCGGGCAGGCCGGCCTGCCCACTCCCACCATGCCGGCAAAAATGACGTGTCCTCTGATGACAGCTGAGAGCGGCGCCGGCCTCCACGCTCCGGCTCCGCTCTCAGCTGTCATCAGAGGGCGACTGAGAGCGGCGCCGGCCTCCACGCTCCGACCATGCAGGTAAGTGTTTGCTTTTTAAACAAATGTCGGCATGGTGGGAGCGGGCAGGCTGGCTGCACTGTCAACGGGCCGGCTTCCGCCGCCCGCTGACAGCGTAGCCGGCCTGCCTGCTCCCACCATGCCGGCATTTTTTTTTTTTATTTCAGGGAAAATTCGATCGGCACGAACCAAAAAAAATTCGGGTTCGTGCCGAATCGAATTTTCCCTGAAATTCGGAGCGAATTCCGGTTCGTCCGAACCGGTTCGCTCATCCCTAATGAGGAGCCCAGGCCTTGCTGCTCCCCATACTGACAGTGCTGAATTGCAGTCGAAGGACTTTATTTGTTATCCGTACCTGGAACCTGTGGATTAACAGTCTGGACTTGCATCCCCTGAAAGAGGACCTGTCATATCAAGGACTTGCAGTATGCTGTTATTATCCTGCACTGGACATTGCTAGAGATGCTGAGGTAACCGCTTTCTGTACCGCATTGTATCCTGCATAATTCTCTGAAGTGAAGAGATTTTGTTTCGAATTCATTTTCAATAAATTGCTTTTGATTTGAATAAGCATTGTCTACAGAGTAACTGCCATTGGCCCCAGATCCTGACAGGTTATATCCATAGTCAATGCATCCTAACCTGTATTGTGTTCTATCTGCTACAGTGTCACTTTAATTTGATCTATCTACTATTTTTGCTCTTATTAAAGAAGACCCAAACCCAAAGCCTGAAGCCAGAAACTCACCAGCTCTGCACTACCATGGTGCTCCCATGGCCCACATGATCACAGGCAGTCATGCATAGCACTGTGCAGGCCCGTCCCGCAAACTCTTTTGGTCATCCGTGGTCGAGTAGGCAGCTGCTGCACATATTAGATGCAGAGGGAGCATGGGCAAGGGAGATGCCTGCTTGTATTTTGGCTATTTTTGGAGGTTTGAAGGGGACACAGCTGAGCAAAATTTTTAGGTTTAAATAGGAACAACACACCCGATTTTCACTTTTCGGGGTGTGGTCCCTCTCAGTGCCCGGATTGGGATACCCCGCTGTGTGTATGCCCCTAGGTCACTCACCTTCCTGTCGCTCCCACATCGCAGACTAGAGAAAGAACGAACATGCTGATTGGCTGAGCGGCCCATTCAATCAATCAGTGTGCTCGCTTTCATTCGGCTCCCTTCAACGCCGCTGACAGCTAAGCCGCCTGGATGGCTAAGCAGCCAAGCGGCATGCCCCGCTCACCTCCTAGCCGTCCCATGTGCGCGACATCCATTCAGAAAGGCAGGACGTGGGTGCACACACAGCTAGTGGTGAGGCACAAGGTGAGTGAAACAGGGCTTGTGGGGGTTTTACACAGCGGGGCATCCCAATTCAGGATAGCCCAAGGAGTGGAACTTGGATAAAAGTCTAAAAAACTACAGGGCCTTCAATGTTCCTCTTTAAGCTACTTTAGGGGGTTTAAAGAGGCTTTAAACACCGCCTATTGTTAATCTGACCATTTTTTGGGGTCCTCAAAATGGGACAGTTTAGATGGGCTGGGGTAGAGGTATGGTTTAGCATGTGGCTTAATTACGGGTCACATGCTCTAGTAATATTTGGTCCATTAAAGATGTTGCTGATGGAGCCGGTGCTCAGTTGTCCACCATTCAACCGAAGAGTCAGAGCTGTTGTGCACCACCCAGACATCCAGCATTGTGCACCTGGTGGGACAGTCTTCCCCATGTCAGCAGAGTTTCCCGAGTTTTTAGAGGGTCATTGGGCCTCAAAGTCGCATATGGTCAGTTGATTTCACAATGAAGCGGAATGCAGTTACCCGTCATCAGGTATTTGGTGTTTTGGTGTCATTGTATTTATTTTAAATCTGTATGTGCATCCAGAGTAGCTAGGCTGTCTGGCACCTAGGGCAAAGTTTCAAAATGGCGCCCCCATCTGTGCTCAGGCCCCCCTTTGGCGCCTCTGACCTACTGCACCTGGGGCACGTGACCCCCCTGACCCCCCTAGATACACCCCTGGGTACTTCTGGACTTTTTTTGTCTCTTTGCTTTTGCTTTCATAGTGCAGAGAATCTTATAGATGCATTGTAGTGTTCAACGTGTGCTACCGTGTTTCCCCCAAAAATGACGTCCCCGGGGATGTCTTATAGCCGGCTGGCAAAATGGTGGTGGCAGTACAGCAACTCCTGTACAGTACATGCACAGAGCCAGCTGGCAGCGGGGGGGATTCAGCCATGTGCCCGGCATGGAGGCAGGCTGGGGTACAGCCAGTAAGAGGTGAAGCTCTATCTATAAATATGTATTCCTAATTCAATATCTGTCCCATTAAAACCTCTCCCATATTGTTTTGTCTATGTGCATTTTCTTGCTAGCCCTTTTGATATTTTGCCCTCTTCGTTAAAGTGGACCAAAACCCACCCTGTCTATGAGACTCCAGGGCAGGCATACTCACTGTGCTTGCTTACTTACTGTGGGAAACCCCCCAGGTCGCCCGTAAAACTCCCCTTCGTTCTTGGTGCTATGACGCATGTGCAGCTGCTCATCCAATCAACGCGCTTGGATCAACCCTAATCCCTTCATCCAGGAGCTTGGCTAATGTGAGCGGATCCGAGCGCGCTGGCAGCTGCATCCCTGCTACCCTTTAACAGGGAGCGTGCCCGCATCGGCCATTCACAAATGCCTGGCGTGGGCACACGTACTACTGAAGCGATCGTGTGGATGCAGCCTCTGCTCGCGTATGCCTCTCACTGGGGGCATCCCAAATTGGTCACTCCCCTTCCTGTCGCTCCCACGACACTGACTTGGGTGAGAACTAGCACTCTGATAGGCAAAGCTGCCCACTCAACCAAACAGTGCACTCGCTTTCACTCGGATCCCTTCGGCCCTTCCGCATCCCCCGCTCACCTCCCAGCCGTCATGTGCCCGCACTGTCCATTCAAAAAGGCCAGGCACGACGAGAGGTGAGCTGGGATGCGGCTGCGGCGCAGAGGCGCAGCGAGGGCTCTTGGACAAGGTGTGTGAAACAGGGCTTCTGGGGGGTTTTACATAGTGGGGCATCCCAATTTAGGATGCCTTAAGGAGTGGAACTTGTATCTCCAGGGCCTTCGACATTCCTCTTTAAATACAGTCTTTGAAGTAGAAACCAACAAATCAGTATTAAACTTGATGATTCTTTCTTGGAATCTGGTTTTATTCGAGAGCTAAAACCACCTTACCCATGTCAGGTTTGATATAGTGGGAAATTCCTAAATTTCTTACTTGGGATAAATTTCTCCAGGTACTCAAACCACTGACGCAATGTAGAGTCTCCGATCATGTAAATATCCTTCCCTTTAAGGCACTCCAACGCCTCCGATGGTTGGGAAAAATGTCTTGCAGCACATGTCAGGGATGTCCAGACGTCGTTATAATAATACCCAGATGGCTTTGGAGGTTCCTGGCCAGGCCTGCAGGCTGGGAGATTTGCAGTAAGATCTGGAACATAATATAGTGAGGATTTATGACCCTTAAAAAAACTGTCCCTCCTCTCCAGTTTCTTCTGATGCATCTTCTAGATGGTCTATGGCAAACCATCCAGAAGATCCTACATAAGAATTTGATGACCAGCATGGACACATGCCTAACCTAATTTCTAGGCCCCTTTCACCATCGTTCAGAGTCCACTGTGCCCACTTGACATCCACTATGTATTCCTATATTGCAGTCTTCCCCAAGGCTCTCCTCGAGAACCACCAACAGGTCATGTTTTGCGGACCTCCACAAAGCTGGCTCCATGACTCTATTGCTGCACTTTTTGCTTCACCTGTGCGTCTAGGTGCAGATCTGTAAAGCGTGAGCGGCTGGTGGCTCTCGAGGAGGCAGTTGGGGAACACTGATTTATGGGGCCAGCATGCCATGCTGCACACCTTAGTATACAGGGGCGGACTGGGGTTAATAAAGAGCCCGGGACATTTTTGGTCACACCGGCCCTTCTGCAGTGTGTCTAGCCCCATAAAATACACCCCCCCCCCCTCATAATAAGCGGTGTTCAGAATCCCCCCAATCACCCCTTAAAAAGCAATCCGGCAGAAAATCAACCCTGTATTGCTCCCTGTGTACAGCGGCAGCGGCTAAGGTTGCCACCCAGCATAGAATAATGACCAACTTGGGCATGGTTATGTAGGGGAGCGCCACTAGGAATTTTGGTGCCCTGTACAGCCACAATGTCTAAACCCCTTAGAAAAAAAGAAGAGAAAGCAAAAAAGTAGAAATAGTAGAATAGACAAAAAGAAAAAAAAAGAATACTGGTAGAAGGAGAGAAAACAGAGGGAGAGTGAAAGGAGATAGAAAAAGGGAGAAGTAAATAGAGAGGGGGAGAGAGAAAGGCAAAGGATGGGGGGCAGAGAAAAACAAAGAGAGAGAAGACAATGAAAGAAAGCTGAAAGTGAGGAGGAATGGCACAAGGGAACAGGGGAAGTGAAAAGCAAAAAATGAGATGAAAACAAAAAGTGAGAGAGGTAAGAACAAAAGAAGGAAGTGCATGAAACAAAGAGGAGAGTAATTAAGAAAGAAAAAACGAGATATAAACAAAAAAGGTATAAAGAAAAAAGTAAGAAAGAGAAGAAAAGTGGGGGGAGAAGAAGGGAGGTGTGAAAAGGAAGGTAAAGAAAGTGTAATAGAGAGTGAAAAAAAGAAGAAAGAGGGAAGGAAGACATAAAAGATTAAAGGGAAAGAGAGCTAATAAGAAAGAAATGGGAAAAAATGGAAAAGTGATAAGGAAAGAAAAAGGTGAAGGTGAGAGGAAAGGTGAGAGGAAGTAAAGACAAAGACAGCAGGCAGATGCACAGAAGCTCAGTATGTCCGATCTCTAACCTGTATAGAGGGCATAGGCCAGGCTCCCTCTTTGGCCATGGGCCTTGTTGTCAAGGCTGAGGATGATAAGAAGCAGAGCCTGGAGAATGAGGCATATAGAGGAGGGAGGTCACAGGACTGCAGGCGCCGCATCGCTTTAAAGTGGACCAACACCCAGGATTACCTCACTATCCTGGGTTTTGGTCCACTTCCACGGGGCACCCCGATGGCCCAGAATGGCAGAAAAAACTCACCTAACCCCACTCCTACGGCGCATGTGCGGGCCTCGTCCAATCAGCGCGCTCAGAGCCGCTGTGGTATGCACGTACAAGGGACAGACAACCACAGCGGCTCCGGGCACGCTGGCGGGCGCATCTCGCGCTTCCCACTAACAGGCTAGAGAAAAGCGCGAGATGCGGCCGCGGCCCGCGCATGCGCCGTTGGAACGGGAGTAAGGTAAGGTGAATGGGGCGTCCTGGGGGGGTTTCACACAGCGGGGCATCCCGATTTCGGATGCCCCGCAGGGAGGGATCTGATCGGCCCGGGAATCTTATAGATTCCAGGGCCGATCAGCCTGGGTGTAGGTCCACTTGAACTGGCCAGGACGCGACCCCATTTCTCGGCACTTGTCAGAGAGAAGTAGAAGGGGGGGCACAGCTTACCTCACAGTAGGCGCAGAGGAGCCGATGCAGCAGACAAATAAACATACAGACCGCTTCCCCAGCGCTCTGCAATAACGGCCTGGCCAGGGCTCCATCAGCCCTGCACTTCCACCATGGCCGCCTGCTCTCTGCTGTCCCCCTGCACTGGCCACCTGCTGGCCTTGAACTATAATGCCGGCTTTCCAGCAAAGCTTCTTGTGGTGGGCCGGGTGAATGAGAGCTGTTGCGGGCCGCCGGGCGGCTCCTATTCACCCAGCCCGCTGCAAGAAGCATTGCTGGAGCCGATAAACTACCGGATCGGCAGGCGGCCAGTGCAGAGGAGGTGACGGCCTACCGGGCATTTGCCTGGTATGCCCTATGGCTATGGCCGCCCCTGTTAGTATAGCCCCTATGTTACCCAATACTGTACCTTCCAATGGTTCACTCAAACAGAACAGAAGACCAAACGTGGTCCTAAGTATCTGGGTGGTGGTAACACTGCTGTGTTAGAATCATAGGATAATCACACCAGCTATTTGTATTTTTAGGAACTTGTAGGAAGTTTCATTAACAAAAAACATTGGTAAGTATGAAGACACTGTAGGAACAAAATGTGAGTATAGACTTTTTTTTTATTAATGCCTGGACAGGAACTTTATATAACGTTGCCAGTTCCTCTTGTGCTTTTCACTTTTGATGAAGTCCCACAGCTGGTGCCCACATCTCCTCGAATGGCGAGGTTCCACACAACGAGATTTTGATCTGCTTTTAAGTTGCCTACCCCAGCTGATTTCCTATCCCTGGAGCATCCCAATCTATGATAACCTACTGTGTGAAACCCCCTGAGATCGCTGGCATACCCACTATGCAAGCAATTCCACCCCTGAGTTTTGGTCCGCCTTACGGGGCATCTCAATTTGGGATGCCCCTATTTGTAAAGAACCCCCCTGGCTTGGCGATCCCACAGTGCATTCACCAGTTTGAGGAAAGTAATGAACAAAGGTGGGGGGGGGGTCACACACAGGGGCTTCCAAAATCAGATGAATCTAGATTCGTTTAGTCTCCGAGGTCAGGATTAAAGGGGTTCAAATTAGACCAAAACTAGAGTTTGGTCCAAATAGCATGATCCTTAGGGGGCATCCAGATTTGAGATGCCCCTCGGTGCTCGGTGATGTGATGCTACTCTTCACCACAAAGGGGCCCACTGAGACCATGCCGCCCAAGGGCCAACATATACCTGGAGCCGGCCCTGGCAGTTCCCCTGTTTGACCAGTAAGGCAGCTGTTAGGGAGGATGGCCCGGGCAGGACACAGCATTTGAACTCCCTCTGTTAATTATGGTCATGCTTGTGTGATGGGTAGGTACAACTTAGTAACAGTACAGTTAAAAAGCATTAGGACCTTGTCAGTGGAGTAGGTCCTGATAGTGACTTTAATAAGTAATAGATAAAAAGCAGGACTTGGGTGTCATTGAATGCTAAATTCGCATGATGCCAATGTTGACTAAGGAATGAGACAAGTTAATATTAAATAGTCTAGTGTACCCCTTTAGTTAGGTAATTAGAGACTAAACCAGATGGCATTAGCTACATTACCTGCCCTGCCATTGGTTGGAGACAGATACATAGTTATGTAGTAGCAACATTCAGGAGGTTATATAAGGGAGGACCCAGCCCTTACAGGAGGTTCTAGGCTCTAGATCAGGGGTACGCAACCACTTCTTGTAAAGGTCCATATTACAGGCATCTGGTGAGAGGTGAAGGTACAGGCAGGGGACTGTTGAAGGGGTGGGTAGTTAGAAATCAGAGCACTTGGGGGGGGGGGGGCTATAGATTGCACAGGCAAAACTGAAAAAGGCTGGGATGGATGAGGCAGAGCTGAGGGGACAGGGATGAACGGGGTAGGTATTGATGGGGCAAAGCTGGGGGGGGGGGACAGGAATAGATGGGGCAAAGCTAGGGGAAACAGAAATGGATGGGTCAGAGATGGCGGGACAGGGATGGATGGGGCAGAGATGGCAGGACAGGGATGGATGGGGCAGAGATGGAGGGACAGGGATGAATGGGGCAGAGATGGCAGGACAGGGATGGATGGGGCAGAGATGGCAGGACAGGGATGGATGGGGCAGAGATGGAGGGACAGGGATGGATGGGGCAGAGATGGCAGGACAGGGATGGATGGGGCAGAGATGGCAGGACAGGGATGGATGGGGCAGAGATGGGGGGACAGGGATGGATGGGGCAGAGATGGCGGGACAGGGATGGATGTGGCAGGGATGGCGGGACAGGGATGGATGTGGCAGAGATGGTGGGACAGGGATGGATGGGGCAGAGATGGCGGCACAGGGATGGATGTGGCAGAGATGGCGGGACAGGCATGACTGGGGCAGAGATGACGGGACAGGGATGGATGGGGCAGAGATGGCGGCACAGGGATGGATGTGGCAGAGATGGCGGGACAGGCATGACTGGGGCAGAGATGGCGGGACAGGGATGGATGTGGCAGAGATGGCGGGACAGGGATGGATGTGGCAGACATGGCGGGACAGGCATGACTGGGGCAGAGATGGCGGGACAGGGATGGATGTGGCAGAGATGGCGGGACAGGGATGGATGGGGCAGAGATGGCGCCACAGGGATGGATGTGGCAGAGATGGCGGGACAGGGATGGATGGGGCTGAGCTGGGGAAACAGGAATGGATGAGGCAAAGCTGGGGGGACAGATATGGATGGGGCAAAGCTGGGGGGACATGGATAAATGGGGAAGAGATGACGGGAAAGGGATGGATGGGTTAGAAATCAGCGCACTGGGGGGGGGGGGGGAGAATCCACAGGCAAAACTAAAAAAGGCTGGGATGGATGGGGCAGAGCTGGGGGGACAGAGATGGAGGGGCAGGGATGGATGGGGCTGAGCTGAGGGGACAGGCATGGGTGGGAATGGGATGGATGGGGCAGAGCCGGGGGGGCAGGAATGGATGGAGCAAAGCTGGGGGGCACAGGAATGGATGGGGCAGAGATGACGGGACAGGGATGGATGGGGCAGATATGGCAGGACAAAGATGGATGCGGCAAAGCTGGGGGGACAGGAATAGATGGGGTAGAGATAGTGGCAGTGGGACAGGATTGGATCAAGCGAAAAGACTGAGAAACAAAGTTTGTGTATACCTTGCCACCCGTCCATACTTCATGTTGCAATGCTAGGTGCCAGGCCACAGATTCATGACACTACATCACCGATCAAGTAAAGGAGGCAGCGCTGGGCACGGCAACACAGAAGAAACTGAGGACTGAAGAATGGAAGGAAGAAAGAGAAAGGAGAGAAGAGCAAGGAGAGAGGATAAGAAGAGAGGATAAGAAAGAGAAAGAGGGATCAAAAGAAAAAAGGAAGGATGGAGGCAGTAGAAGAGTGAGGGAGAAAGAGAAAGAAAGCAGAGAGGGAGGAGTGTAAGGAAGGAAGAAAAGGTGAGAAGGGAAAAAGGAAGGAGGAGGGAGGGGCGGGGAGGGAGAAAAAAGATAGAATGGAGGAAGGAAGGAGAGGGAAGAGAAGGAGGAAGGTAGGGGAAAAAAAAGTTGAGAAAGAAAAAGAGAAGGAAAGTTGAGAAAGAGATAGAATAAAGTGTGGGAGAGAGAGCAAAGTAGGGAGGGAGAAAACAAGAAAGAGGACACAGAAAGAGAGAGGTGGGGAGAAAGATAAAGAAATATAGAGAAAGAAAGAGGGGGTGGGAGAAAGAGAAGGAAAGAAAGGAGAAATAAAAGAAGGTAGAGTAGCAAATAGAAAGGAAAGAAGGTAAAGAGAGAAAGAAAAAGAGATAGAAAGAGGACACAGAAAGAAAGGTGGGAAGAAAGGGAGAACGATAGAGAAAGAAAGAGAGAGGGGGATGGAAAAAGAGAAGGAAAGAAAGGAGAAATAAAAGAAAAGAGACCAATAGAAAGGAAAGAATGGAGAGAGAGAAAGACAGAGAGAGGGAGAGAAAGAAAGAGAGAAGAAAGAGGAAAGATAAGAGGAAGGGAGAAAGAAAGAGAGGGGGAGAGAGAAAGAAAAGTAAAGAAAGGAGAAATAAAAGAAGGAAGAGAAAGAGAGAGGGCCAATAGAAAGGAAAAAGGCAAAGAGAAAGGGAGAGCTAGAGAAAGAGAGCGAGAATGAGAGCGAGAGATAGAGAGAAAGAGTGCGAGAGATAAACAGAGAGAGAGATAGAGAGCGAGAGAGACAGATAGTGAGAAAGAGAGATAGAGAAAAAAAGAGAGACAGAATGAGAGAGAGAGAAAAGAGAGAGTGAGAGAAACGGAGAGCGAGAAAGAAAGAGAGCGAGTAAGGGAGACAGAGAGAGCGGCCTCACTTGGGTCTGTAGGCAGCAGCTGTTTCCTGTCCTCCAGACAGGCCAAAGAAATAACCAGCTCAGCAATGATAAGTCCCCAGCGCAGCATGCATTTCGGGAGCCACTTACCTGTGTTTTGGCGCTGCTGATATTTCACCTGCTGCTGCTGTTGGGGCCCCGGCCTCACCAACTCTGTTGAGGTCCTGGATGACGGACCATAGACCCCTTTCTCCCGCAGCTGACCGGGTTTACCATCTGCTGGCACCGGCCCTGCGACCCAGAATCTGGGGACCTGACCAGGCAAATTAAAGAAAGGTAATGTTGGAAGAGGTGTCATATTCATGCTGGGGTGGGGTGCCCATATAGTAATCTATTTGGTTCTGAATATTTTTTTCTTATTTTCCCCTCTGAACTCTAGGTGAGTCTAAAGGTCAGGTGCATCTTATATTGCAGACAATACCTTGTTTTGTTATAGGTGCATACCTCCCAAGTGTCCCTGATTTGGAGGGACTGTTCCTCTTTTGAGCCCATGTCCCCCTGTCCCTCGTTGCTCTCCTTTGCCCCTCTCTGAGGTGTAACATGCAGATCTGCATCAATAAATGATTCATTTGCCTATTTATATTGTTGTAACTGTTACATCTTATCTCCTATCTGTCCCTCAATGAGGGGGCGTGGCTTCATTTACAATCGTCCCTCTTTCCCACCCTGAAAAGATGTTGGTATGGGTAACTGGGAAATATTTTCGAGCACCGGGCATTTTCCATTGGCGATAAATTGGTGCGCTGTTTGAATTGCATTTATTAACAACAGCTTGACTGGTTGTATGTGAAGTTGGTTGGGAATTAGAAACTATTACCTATAAAAAAAAATCTTACCCAAGGAACGGTTATCTGACATCACGTTGATTGGAGAGGCAGATCCTCTGATAATTTGGTCAGTGACAGCGCTAATGGGGGAGCAACAATTAAAGTCACCATATTAGAAAAATAAATGTGACAAGATAATTTCTACCATTTTTATCCCATCACACCACATTCCATAGTTCCAGGCACTATTGTGATACTGGTCCTTCTGGTACTACATCTGAAGAACTTGGGTTACACTTGTGGAAAGGGCTTGTGTATTAGCTTGGTCAGTGATTATTTATAATTGAACATGTGGTGGACAGTTTTAAAAGGACAGATTCACCCACAGGCATGCCCCATCCCAGCCTATCTGAATGGTGAGGTGGACTGACAGGCAAACATTGGTGAGGTGGAAAGGAGTGAGACAAGGTAAGGTGGACTGACATGAGACAAGCAATAGTGAGGTGGAAAGGAGTGAGAAGAGGTGAGGTGGGCTGACATGAGGCAAACATTGATGAGGCGGGAAGAAGTGGACAGAGGTGAAGTGAGAGGACTGTAATAAGGCAAACATTGGTGAGGTGGGAAGGAATGAGAAGAGATGAGGTGGACTGACATGAGGCAAGCATGGGTGAGGTGGGAAGGAATGAGAAGAGGTGAGGTGGACTGACATGAGGCAAGCATTGGTGAGGTGGGAAGGAATGAGAAGAGGTGAGGTGGGCTGACATGAGGCAAGCATTGGTGAGGTGGGAAGGAATGAGAAGAGATGAGGTGGACTGACATGAGGCAAGCAATGGTGAGGTGGGAAGGAATGAGAAGAGGTGTGGTGGACTGACATGAGGCAAGCATTGGTGAGGTGGGAAGGAATGAGAAGAGGTGAGGTGGGCTGACATGAGGCAAGCATTGGTGAGGTGGGAAGGAATGAGAAGAGGTGAGGTGGACTGACATGAGGCAAACGCTGGTGAGGTGGGAAGAAATGAGAAGAGATGAGGTGGGCTGACATGAGGCAAGCATTGGTGAGGTGGGAAGGAATGAGAATAGATGAGGTGGACTGACATGAGGCAAAACGCTGGTGGGGTGGGAAGAAATGAGAAGAGATGAGGTGGACTGACATGAGGCAAGCATTGGTGAGGTGGGAAGGAATGAGAAGAGGTGAGGTGGACTGACATGAGGCAAACGCTGGTGAGGTGGGAAGAAATGAGAAGAGATGAGGTGGGCTGACATGAGGCAAGCATTGGTGAGGTGGGAAGGAATGGGAATAGATGAGGTGGACTGACATGAGGCAAGCATTGGTGAGGTGAGAAGGAATGAGAATAGATGAGGTGGGCTGACATGAGGCAAGCATTGGTGAGGTGGGAAGGAATGAGAAGAGGTGAGGTGGGCTGACATGAGGCAAGCATTGGTGAGGTGGGAAGGAATGAGAAGAGGTGAGGTGGGGTGCCATGAGGCAAACGCTGGTGAGGTGGGAAGGAATGAGAAGAGGTGAGGTGGGCTGACATGAGGCAAGCATTGGTGAGGTGGGAAGGAATGAGAAGAGATGAGGTGGACTGACATGAGGCAAACGCTGGTGAGGTGGGAAGGAATGAGAAGAGGTGAGGTGGGCTGACATGAGGCAAGCATTGGTGAGGTGGGAAGGAATGAGAAGAGGTGAGGTGGGCTGACATGAGGCAAGCATTGGTTAGGTGGGAAGGAATGAGAAGAGATGAGGTGGGCTGACATGAGGCAAGCATGGGTGAGGTGGGAAGGAATGAGAAGAGATGAGGTGGATTGACATGAGGCAAACATTGGTGAGGTGGGAAGGAATGAGAAGAGATGAGGTGGGCTGACATGAGGCAAACGCTGGTGAGGTGGGAAGGAATGAGAAGAGGTGAGGTGGGCTGACATGAGGCAAACGCTGGTGAGGTGGGAAGGAATGAGAAGAGGTGAGGTGGGCTGACATGAGGCAAACGCTGGTGAGGTGGGAAGGAATGAGAAGAGGTGAGGTGGACTGACATGAGGCAAACGCTGGTGAGGTGGGAAGGAATGAGAAGAGGTGAGGTGGGCTGACATGAGGCAAGCATTGGTTAGGTGGGAAGGAATGAGAAGAGATGAGGTGGGCTGACATGAGGCAAGCATGGGTGAGGTGGGAAGGAATGAGAAGAGATGAGGTGGATTGACATGAGGCAAACATTGGTGAGGTGGGAAGGAATGAGAAGAGATGAGGTGGGCTGACATGAGGCAAACGCTGGTGAGGTGGGAAGGAATGAGAAGAGGTGAGGTGGGCTGACATGAGGCAAACGCTGGTGAGGTGGGAAGGAATGAGAAGAGGTGAGGTGGACTGACATGAGGCAAACGCTGGTGAGGTGGGAAGGAATAAGAAGAGGTGAGGTGGGCTGACATGAGGCAAGCATTGGTGAGGTGGGAAGGAATGAGAAGAGGCGAGGTGGGCTGACATGAGGCAAGCATGGGTGAGGTGGGAAGGAATGACATTACAGGCAGAGATGGGCAGAGATGGGCATCCCTCATTACAGACAGAGGCGCATCCCTCATTACAGGCTGGGAAGGGGCATCCCTCATTACAGGCAGAGAGTGGCATCCCTCATTACAGGCAGAGATGGGCATCCCTCATTTCAGGCAGAGAGGGGCATCCCTCATTTCAGGCAGAGAGGGGCATCCCTCATTACAGGCAGTGAGGGGCATCCCTCATTACAGGCAGAGAGGGGCATCCCTCATTACAGGCAGAGAGGGGCATCCCTCATTACAGGCTGAGAGGGGCATCCCTCATTACAGGCTGAGAGGGGCATCCCTCATTACAGGCTGAGAGGGGCATCCCACTTTACAGGCTGAGAGGGGCATCCAGCTTTACAGGCAGAGGGGGGCATCCAGCTTTACAGGCAGAGGGGGGCATCCAGCTTTACAGGCAGAGGGGGGCATCCAGCTTTACAGGCAGAGGGGGGCATCCAGCTTTACAGGCAGAGAGGGGCATCCAGCTTTACACCAGAGGGGGGCATCCAGCTTTACAGGCTTAATTTAAAAACTGTCCCTATTTCCCACACTGAAAAGTTAGAAGGTATGCATTTGGGCACAGATGAGTCAGTAGTGGATAAAGCTGGGGCACAGAACAGTTAGCAGCACAATTTAGTTTAGTATATAGATCAGTTGTGGCAGATCAGATTTGGGCACAGATCAGATTTGGAGACACAGATCAGTCGGAGGCAAATCAGATTTGGACACATATCGGTCGGGGAGCAGATCAGATTTGGAGACACAGATCGGTCGGGGGAGCAGATCAGATATGGACACATATCGGTTGGGGAGCAGATCAGATTTGGACACATATCGGTTGGGGAGCAGATCAGATTTGGACACAGATTGGTCGGTGGCAGATCAGATTTGGAGACACAGATCGGTCGGGGGCAGATCAGATTTGGACACAGATCGGTCGGGGAGCAGATCAGATTTGGAGACAGATTGTTTGGGGAGCAGATCAGATTTGGAGACAGATTGGTTGGGGACCAGATCAGATTTGGAGACAGATTGGTTGGGGAGCAGATCAGATTTGGAGACAGATTGGTCGGGGCAGATCAGATTTGGACACATATCGGTTGGGGAGCAGATCAGATTTGGAGACACAGATTGGTCGGGACCAGATCAGATTTGGACACAGATTGGTCGGGGGCAGATCAGATTTGGACACAGATTGGTCGGGGGCAGATCAGATTTGGAGACACAGATTGGTCGGGAGCAGATCAGATTTGGACACAGATTGGTCAGGGGCAGATCAGATTTGGAGACACAGATCGGTCGGGGGCAGATCAGATTTGGAGACACAGATTGGTCGGGAGTAGGTCAGATTTGGACACAGATCGGTCGGGGGAGCAGATCAGATTTGGACACAGATCGGTTGGGGCAGATCAGATTTGGACACAGATCGGTCGGGGGAGCAGGTCAGATTTGGACACAGATCGGTTGGGGCAGATCAGATTTGGACACAGATTGGTCAGGGGCAGATCAGATTTGGACACAGATTGGTCGGGAGCAGATCAGATTTGGACACAGATTGGTCGGGGCAGAATATAATTAGACATGGATCGGTCGGGGGCAGATCGGATTTGGAGACACAGATTAGTCGGGAGTAGGTCAGATTTGGACACAGATCGGTCGGGGGAGCAGATCAGATTTGGACACAGATTGATTGGGGCAGATCAGATTTGGACACAGATCGGTTGGGGCAGATCAGATTTGGAGACACAGACTGGTCGGGAGCAGATCAGATTTGGACAGAGATTGGTCGGGGGCAGATCAGAATTGGACGCAGATCGGTCGGGGCAGATCAGATTTGGACACAGATCGGTTGGGGCAGATCAGATTTGGACACAGATCGGTTGGGGCAGATCAGATTTGGACACAGATCGGTTGGGGCAGATCAGATTTGGACACAGATCGGTTGGGGCAGATCAGATTTGGGCACAGATCGGTCGGGGGAGCAGTTTAGATTTGGACACAGATCGGTCAGGGAACAGATCAGATTTGGACACAGATCGTTTGGGGGCAGATCAGAATTGGACACAGATTGGTCGGGGCCGATCAGATTTGGACACAGATCAGTCGGGGGGAGATCAGTCAGGGGGACAGATCAGATTTGGACACAGATCGGTCAGGGGACCGATCAGATTTGGACACAGATCGTTTGGGGGCAGATCAGATTTGGACACAGATTGGTCGGGGACAGATCAGATTTGGACACAGATCGTTTGGGGGCAGATCAGATTTGGACACAGATCGGTCGGGGGACCGATCAGATTTGGACACAGATTGTTTGGGGGCAGATCAGATTTGGACACAGATTGGTCGGGGGCAGATCAGATTTGGCCACAGATCAGATTTAGGGACACAGATCAGTCGGGGGCAGATCAGATTTGGACACAGATCAGTCGGGGGCAGATCAGATTTGGACACAGATTGGTCGGGGACAGATCAGATTTGGCCACAGATCAGATTTGGGGACACAGATCAGTCGGGGGCAGATCAGATTTGGACACAGATCAGTCGGGGGCAGATCAGATTTGGACACATATCGGTTGGGGAGCAGATCAGATTTGGAGACACAGATTGGTCGGGAGTAGGTCAGATTTGGAGACAGATCGGTCGGGGGAGCAGATCAGATTTGGACACAGATCGGTCGGGAGTAGGTCAGATTTGGACACAGATCGGTCGGGGGAGCAGATCAGATTTGGACACAGATCGGTTGGGGCAGATCAGATTTGGACACAGATCGGTCGGGAGCAGATCAGATTTGGAGACACAGATTGGTCGGGAGCAGATCAGATTTGGACACAGATTGGTCGGGGGCAGATCAGATTTGGAGACACAGATTGGTTGGGAGTAGGTCAGATTTGGACACAGATCGGTCGGGGCAGATCAGATTTGGACACAGATCGGTCGGGGGAGCAGGTCAGATTTGGACACAGATCGGTTGGGGCAGATCAGATTTGGACACAGATTGGTCGGGGGCAGATCAGATTTGGACACATATTGGTCGGGGGCAGATCAAATTTGGACACAGATTGGTCGGGGGCAGATCAGATTTGGACACAGATTGGTCGGGGGCAGATCAGATTTGGAGACACAGATTGGTCGGGTGCAGATCAAATTTGGACACAGATCGGTCGGGGGCAGATCAGAATTGGACACAGATCGGTCGGGGGCAGATCAGATTTGGAGACACAGATTGGTCGGGAGCAGATCAGATTTTGACACAGATTGTTTGGGGGCAGATCAGATTTAGACACAGATCGGTCGGGGACAGATCAGATTTGGCCACAGATCAGATTTGGGGACACAGATCAGTCGGGGGCAGATCAGATTTGGACACAGATCAGTCGGGGGCAGATCAGATTTGGACACAGATCAGATTTGGGGACACAGATCAGTCGGGGGCAGATCAGATTTGGACACAGATCAGTCGGGGGCAGATCAGATTTGGACACAGATTGGTCGGGAGTAGGTCAGATTTGGACACAGATCGGTCAGGGGAGCAGATCAGATTTGGACACAGATCGGTTGGGGCAGATCAGATTTGGCCACAGATCAGATTTGGGGACACAGATCAGTCGGGAGTAGGTCAGATTTGGACACAGATCGGTCGGGGGAGCAGATCAGATTTGGACACAGATCGGTCGGGAGTAGGTCAGATTTGGACACAGATCGGTCGGGGGAGCAGATCAGATTTGGACACAGATCGGTTGGGGCAGATCAGATTTGGACACAGATCGGTCGGGGGAGCAGATCAGATTTGGACACAGATCGGTCGGGAGCAGATCAGATTTGGAGACACAGATTGGTCGGGAGCCGATCAGATTTGGACACAGATTGGTCAGGGGCAGATCAGATTTGGAGACACAGATTGGTTGGGAGTAGGTCAGATTTGGACACAGATCGGTTGGGGAAGATCAGATTTGGATACAGATCGGTCGGGAGTAGGTCAGATTTGGACACAGATCAGTCGGGGGCAGATCAGATTTGGAGACAGATTGGTCGGGGACAGATCAGATTTGGCCACAGATCAGATTTGGGGACACAGATCAGTCGGGAGTAGGTCAGATTTGGACACAGATCGGTCGGGGGAGCAGATCAGATTTGGACACAGATCGGTCGGGAGTAGGTCAGATTTGGACACAGATCGGTCGGGGGAGCAGATCAGATTTGGACACAGATCAGTTGGGGCAGATCAGATTTGGACACAGATCGGTCGGGGGAGCAGATCAGATTTGGAGACACAGATTGGTCGGGAGCAGATCAGATTTGGAGACACAGATTGGTCGGGAGCAGATCAGATTTGGACACAGATTGGTCGGGGGCAGATCAGATTTGGAGACACAGATTGGTTGGGAGTAGGTCAGATATGGACACAGATTGGTCGGGGCAGATCAGATTTGGACACAGATCGGTCGGGGGAGCAGGTCAGATTTGGACACAGATCGGTTGAGGCAGATCAGATTTGGACACAGATTGGTCGGGGGCAGATCAGATTTGGACACAGATTGGTCGGGGGCAGATCAGATTTGGAGACACAGATTGGTCGGGAGCAGATCAAATTTGGACACAGATTGGTCGGGGACAGATCAGATTTGGACACAGATTGGTCGGGGGCAGATCAGATTTGGAGACACAGATTGGTCGGGAGCAGATCAAATTTGGACACAGATCGGTCGGGGGCACATCAGAATTGGACACAGATCGGTCGGGGGCAGATCAGATTTGGAGACACAGATTGGTCGGGAGCAGATCAGATTTTGACACAGATCATTTGGGGGCAGATCAGATTTGGACACAGATCGGTCGGGGGCAGATCAGATTTGGACACAGATCAGTCAGGGGGGCAGATCAGATTTGGACTCAGATCGATCGGGGGACCGATCAGATTTGGACACAGATCGGTCGGGGGACCGATCAGATTTGGACACAGATCGGTCGGGGACAGATCAGATTTGGCCACAGATCGGTCGGGGACAGATCAGATTTGGACACAGATCGTTTGGGGGCAGATCAGATTTAGACACAGATCGGTCAGGGGCAGATCAGATTTGGACACAGATCAGATTTGGAGACACAGATCAGTCAGGGGCAGATCAGATTTGGACACAGATCGGTCGGGGGGGCAGATCAGATTTGGAGACACAGATTGGTCGGGGGCAGATCAAAATTGGACACAGATCGGTCGGGGGCAGATCAGATTTGGACACATATCGGTTGGGGAGCAGATCAGATTTGGACCCAGATTGGTCGGTGGCAGATCAGATTTGGAGACACAGATTGGTCGGGAGCAGATCAGAATTGGACACATATCGGTCAGGGGCAGATCAGATTTGGACACATATCGGTTGGAGAGCAGATCAGATTTGGAGACACAGATTGTTCGGGAGCAGATCAGATTTGGACACAGATCGGTCGGGGGCAGATCAGATTTGGACACAGATTGGTCGGGGGCAGATCAGATTTGAACACAGATTGGTCGGGGGCAGATCAGATTTGGACACAGATTAGTCGGGGGAGCAGATCAGATTTGGACACAGATAGGTTGGGGCAGATCAGATTTGGAGACACAGATTGGTCGGAAGCAGGTCAGATTTGGACACAGATCAGTTGGGGCAGATAAGATATGGATACAGATCGGTCGGGGGCAGATCAGATTTGGAGACAGATAGGTAAGGCAGATCAGATTTGGAGACACAGATTGGTCGGGAGCAGGTCAGATTTGGACACAGATCAGTTGGGGCAGATCAGATATGGATACAGATCGGTCGGGGGCAGATCAGAGTTGGACACAGACCGGTCGGGGGCAGATCAGATTTGGACACAGACCGGTCGGGGGCAGATCAGATTTGGACACAGATCGGTCGGGGGCAGATCAGATTTGGACAAAGATCAGATTTGGACACAGATCGGTCAGGGGACAGATCAGATTTGGACACAGATAGGTTGGGGACAGATCAGATTTGGACATTTGGAGACACAGATTGGTCGGGAGCAGATCAGATTTGGACACAGATTGGTCGGGGGCAGATCAGATTTGGAGACACAGATTGGTTGGGAGTAGGTCAGATTTGGACACAGATCGGTCGGGGCAGATCAGATTTGGACACAGATCGGTCGGGGGAGCAGGTCAGATTTGGACAAAGATCGGTTGGGGCAGATCAGATTTGGACAAAGATCGGTTGGGGCAGATCAGATTTGGACACAGATTGGTCAGGGGCAGATCAGATTTGGAGACACAGATTGGTCGGGAACAGATCAAATTTGGACACAGATCGGTCGGGGGCAGATCAGAATTGGACACAGATCGGTCGGGGGCAGATCAGATTTGGACACACAGATTGGTCGGGAGCAGATCAGATTTGGACACAGATCGGTCGGGGACAGATCAGATTTGGACACAGATCGTTTGGGGGCAGATCAGATTTAGACACAGATCGGTCGGGGGCAGATCAGATTTGGACACAGATCAGATTTGGAGACACAGATCAGTCGGGGGCAGATCAGATTTGGACACAGATCGGTCAGGGGGGCAGATCAGATTTGAACACAGATTGGTCGGTGGCAGATCAGATTTGGAGACACAGATTGGTCGGGGCAGATCAGAATTGGACACAGATCGGTCGGGGGCAGATCAAATTTGGACACATCTCGGTTGGGGAGCAGATCAGATTTGGACCCAGATTGGTCGGTGGCAGATCAGATTTGGAGACACAGATTGGTCGGGAGCAGATCAGAATTGGACACATATCGGTCGGGTTGCAGATCAGATTTGGACACATATCGGTTGGAGAGCAGATCAGATTTGGAGACACAGATTGTTCGGGAGCAGATCAGATTTGGACACAGATCGGTCGGGGGCAGATCAGATTTGGACACAGATTGGTCGGGGGCGGATCAGATTTGAACACAGATAGGTTGGGGCAGATCAGATTTGGAGACACAGATTGGTCGGAAGCAGGTCAGATTTGGACACAGATCAGTTGGGGCAGATCAGATATGGATACAGATCGGTCGGGGGCAGATCAGATTTGGAGACAGATTGGTCGGGGGCAGATCAGATTTGGAGACAGATTGGTCGGGGGAGCAGATCAGATTTGGACACAGATAGGTTGGGGCAGATCAGATTTGGAGACACAGATTGGTCGGAAGCAGGTCAGATTTGGACACAGATCAGTTGGGGAAGATCAGATATGGATACAGATCGGTCGGGGGCAGATCAGATTTGGAGACAGATTGGTCGGGGGCAGATCAGATTTGGACACAGATTGGTCGGGGGAGCAGATCAGATTTGGACACAGGTTGGGGCAGATCAGATTTGGAGACACAGATTGGTCGGAAGCAGGTCAGATTTGGACACAGATCAGTTGGGGCAGATCAGATATGGATACAGATTGGTCGGGGGCAGATCAGATTTGAACACAGATTGGTCAGGGGCAGATCAGATTTGGACACAGATTGGTCGGGGGAGCAGATCAGATTTGGACACAGATAGGTTGGGGCAGATCAGATTTGGAGACACAGATTGGTCGGAAGCAGGTCAGATTTGGACACAGATCAGTTGGGGCAGATCAGATATGGATACAGATCGGTCGGGGGCAGATCAGATTTGGACACAGACCGGTCGGGGGCAGATCAGATTTGGACACAGACCGGTCGGGGGCAGATCAGATTTGGACACAGACCGGTCGGGGGCAGATCAGATTTGGACACAGACCGGTCAGGGGCAGATCAGATTTGGACACAGATCAGATTTGGACACAGATCGGTCAGGGGACAGATCAGATTTGGACACAGATAGGTTGGGGACAGATCAGATTTGGACACAGATCTGTCGGGGACAGATCAGATTTGGACACAGATCTGTCGGGGACAGATCAGATTTGGACACAGATCTGTCGGGGACAGATCAGATTTGGACACAGTTCGGTTGGGGGAAGATCAGATTTGGACACATACTGGTCAGGGGGCAGATCAGATTTGGACACATATTGGTCAGGGGACAGATCAAATTTGGACACAGATCGGTCGGGGGACAGATCAGATTTGGACACAGATCGGTCGGGGGACAGATCAGATTTGGACACAGATCGGTCGGGGGACAGATCAGATTTGGACACAGATCGGTCGGGGGACAGATCAGATTTGGACACAGATCGGTCGGGGGACAGATCAGATTTGGACACAGATCGGTCGGGGGACAGATCAGATTTGGACACAGATGTGAGCTGGCTTTGTAGAAGTTTTCTCATTGGTCACACTGGCCAATCAGCCTCTCTCCTGTTACAGGGTTGTGAGAGGCTCCATTTTGCAGATATACAGTATATGAAGGAGCCGATGTTACATGACTGTGAGAGGCTCCATTTTGCAGACATACAGTATATGAAGGAGCCGATGTTCCAGGGCTGTGAGAGGCTCCATTTTGCAGACATACAGTATATGAAGGAGCCGATGTTACAGGCCTGTGAGAGGCTCCATTTTGCAGACATACATTATATGAAGGAGCTGATGTTACAGGGCTGTGAGAGGCTCCATTTTGCAGACATACAGTATATGAAGGAGCCGATGTTACAGGGCTGTGAAAGGCTCCATTTTGCAGACATACAGTATATGCATACCTCACAACCGCCCCGATTTGGGCGGGACTGTCCCGGATTTGCCAGGCTGTCCCGTGTCCCGCCCGATTAGGGCGGAGTCCCGCAATGAGCGACCAGTTGGAAGGCACGTTTTCATTGCTGAACACTGCCTGGGTTGCGCGCTCCCAGCGATGACTAATGCAGCACGTGTGTACAGTTATACTTCCTAGTCCAGGTGAGCCATGCCTTAGCCCTGAGTGCAGGGGCAGACAGTGGGGCACTGTATTCACATGTGAGCTTTGCCTATGATGGGCTTTGTATAAACTCGCTGATGTAAACACACACACACAGAAAAGCAGAGTGCGGGGAAGGAAAGTGCTGTCTTCAGCTGTCTGCTGCGGCTGTCATTGGTGAGCCCCCCCCACTGCTCTAAGCACAGGGGCAGCATGTCGGGTGTGGGGAGGATGCAGCACTGCTACTGCTGGGTCTCTCTACCACACAGCTGGTGGAATCCAATACTTTGGCCAGGAGAGTGGAAAGCGCCCCCCCCCCCGCCATTTGTCTTCCGAGTCTGTGTGCTCCCGGGCTGTGTGAGGTCACACTGGGAGCTGGGCAGACGAGACAACCTCTGTGCTGCTGTGTTAAGCCCTGTGAGGTGTTTTAGGCAATAAATGGGGGAGGAATAGAAGAACGAGGACTTGCAGTGATTGCATACATCCTGACCTCAATCACTCCATCTGTGTGACTTTTTTTCTCTGGTCCTGCACTTTCCTTTGTGACATCAGTTATAAGTGCATACCTCCTAAGTTTCCCTGATTTGGAGGGACTTTCCCTATTTGGAGGCCGTGTCCCCCTGTCCCTCGTTGTTCCCCTTTGTCTTTCAGGTGTAACATGCAGATCTGCAGCAATAAATGGTTAATTTGCCCATTCAAAGTGTTTCTATTGTTGTAACTGTTACAATGTATCAATGAGGGGGTGTGGCTTCATTCACCCCTCAATGAGGGGGCGTGGCTTCATCCAGCCCTCAATGAGGGGGCGTGGCTTAATTTACATATTGTCCCGATTTCCCATTCTGAAAAGTTGGGAGGTATGGTATATGAAGGAGCCGATGTTACAGGGCTGTGAAAGGCTCCATTTTGCAGACATACAGTATATGAAGGAGCCGATGTTACAGGCCTGTGAGAGGCTCCATTTTGCAGACATACAGTATATGAAGGAGCCGATGTTACAGGCCTGTGAGAGGCTCCATTTTGCAGACATACAGTATATACATACAGGCTTGCAGGCAACATGGAGCTCTGCACAGCCCAGTCTATGAACAGCAGCACATGGGACACTGTTTGTTTTGTAAAGGGGGGTTGAACATCTAAACTTTCCCTAATCAACTGCCAGGAGGGAGGACACAGCAGGCAGCAGCACTTACACGTCCCTGCAGCCGAGTTACAAATGGCAGAAGCTGGTGTGAAGCATCCACTGCCCTCCAGCTCCTGAGACAGGCTGTCAATAGGGGGCACCAGCGTGCACACATATCCTGCTCTGGTCACATGACACAGATCTATGACGGCTCCTCTGCTTCCCTGTCCAAGCCTGCGTGGGGCCAATGTTCTAACAGCGGCCGATGCGCAGAGCAGTGTAATGGGTGGAGGCCGCTCTGCCCGCCGCTGCTCTCACACACACTAATGTTTACACTCAGATAATCTGGGTGTGTGTGTGTGTGTGTGTGTGTGTGTGAGAGAGCGGCCTCCACCCATTACACTGCTCTGCTCATCGGCCTTCCCATGTGCCGGCCTACCGGGATTCTGCCCGGTATGCCCTATGGCCAGCCCGCCCCTGCGGTTGATAGAGAATTTCCCCCTGATAGAGGATTACACAACCACTTTGTGGCTTATAGCAGGCTCTGTTGCTGCCAGCGACACTACCAATCCTTCTTATCCCTAGCAATTCCTCTTATCCCTGACCTTGTCTGTGCAGGCTGAGACATATCTGGGCATGGCACCACACAGTAGCAATCTGATAAAAGCACTGGAAGTGACAGGATGCAAGTGTAGTACAATGGGGGGCTATGAAAATAGAGGGGATTTGGAAAGGAGCCTAAAGAAATCCATCAAGACTTTTATTTTCATTTTGTTACAGGTGAAACAGGGGTCCACCACCATGATCCTGGGACCAAAAAGTGTCCATGCAATGAAAGCACAAGGGGTCACCAACGCCGATGAAATTTTGTGTGCAGCAGTCAGCTGTAAAAGGTCTAGAGACAGCCTAGAGGCTAGAGACAGTATGGGGGAATAATGAAAAGTAACAGTGTTTAGAACCAAAGTGATAGAAGGGATAACTCGAGAAGCACACTTTAGTCTTGCTGTGTGGATGCACTTGAGATATAGCCAAGGCAGAGCCTCACCACAGTATCCCTCGTCAGATCAGAATTAGCGAAACCCAGGGTTGAAATAATATCGTCGGGTGGACCTGTAATAAAATCTACTGTGCCCAGTGTTGCTGTTTGGAAGTGACTTGGATTATATCTGTTTGTATTTGTATACTGCGCCTGAGTAAAACGTTAAAGGACTGACAACCTGGAGATGTGCAGTGCTTGGGCTGAAAACCATGAGTACAGAGACCCTGACACACATACACACCGACACATCCTAAGTTCATCTCTGGTTGAAAGATTCCCAAACTCTTCTAACCCCACGTTCACTTGACTGGGTGTGTCTGTAATAAATGGTGGCCTGTACGGAGATTCAGAAGTTCTGAGCTTTTATGTGAAGAGGATGGTTTCCTTTCAGTAAAACTAGATGTTAGTATCAAAAGCTCATACAGAGACTGTCCATGAAATCTGGTAAAGAAAGGGGAAAGCAAGAAGTTTTATATGGCTTTCCTTGACATTAATGGAATTCTCTGTCATTTGGGGCCTAGAGAGTTAATTGATTCTCCAGGTTCCAGTAAAATGACTCAGACAACTGCCCCTGCCAAGATGCCCTGGAAAGCCCCTAATGCTTGGAGTGGCCAATTCAGTCTGCTAGAGAGCTGGGAAAATGGTCATATTCATAAACTGGCCATGTGCTTGCAAAACTCCCCTTTTGGCAGGTTTTTGGTGTTCTGCTTTTGTTTTGTTTTCCTCTTCTGGAATGTACAATAAACCTGTACGTTAGGATTGTTCCCCTATGCCTGTGATTTACTTATCAACATGCTGTTTCCATGTTTCTCATATTCCTGGGACTCTTTTGCAACATTAGGCGTCCCACAATTCTTCCAATGTAACAGGTGAAATCTTTAGCAGCTTTGGCTAAGCAGCCTAAGGACCTATCCAGCTGAGAACCCTGCCAGTAACTCTTGCTGCTGGAACACAAGACAGAGAACCTTCCAAATTGCAAAAGTTGAATTCTCAGCAGAATGAATTAAACCTTTCACCCATGCCTTAGCCAATCAGATGATTAGCAAGGTAGAGTGAGGAAGTCTATCATATGTACTCAAAATCACCACCACCACATGCACATAGCTATGGTGAGCACATTGTTGCTATGAAAAACTGTTTTGAGTTGCCAACAAATAGAAAATTAAAAATTCTTAAAGCACTCAGCTTTACATTGTTAATTACCAGGTGTTTTACTGTTGTATTACATTGCATAACAGCCATACACCCTGCTATTACAATGTAATTAGCTTCACAGCTGACTGAATTACACTTGATGTTTGAATGATCTCTTAATCACGCTGCAGCTAATTATTGTTTGTGTAGTCCTCAGATACTCTGTGCAATATATTCACATGTTTATTGATTTGTTATTAATTGTCTTGGGCATACTTTATGTAATTATTATTGATTGCACTTGTCACTTTGAGAACTTTTTCTCGTTTTTGTAATATTGCACTTTATTTGTGATTGTTTTGCACATTATATAAAACAGTTTATTTAATTGCTTATACACTATATTAATTAATAGGGGTTTCTTTCAGCAGTGTTTTTAAGTGCCTTGTGTTTATGTTGTATGTAATTTTTTATGTTATATTGTTTTTGAGCGAAAATAATAACATTTGTCTATTGATTTGGTCTGGTGCTCCTCATTGGGAGAGAGGTGTGGCTTTTGGTCCACTCCATGAAAGCTGTGTTACTTGTTTTGGAGTGAGCACAAAAATTTAGTTTCATTGGTGGTGCAACTTTTTTGCGAGTATACAATGTAATCAGCTTTACATCTGACCGCCATGTTTGAGTAATCTCTCCCTATGATGCTGCTGTGATAGGGAGATCACTCATAAATATGCTGTATCTGTACTCACCCACTCAATAGCATTGTTTCCATTTTGTCCAGCACGTTTCTATATCCGCCGATGATGTGATAGCGCCAGGAGTGACACGGGAGCCTCAATGGTTTCACGCACTCCCATGTGTTACCACTAATAGGATCCTTATAGATGCATACATTCTTACTTGTTACTTTCAGGTTACACTCTACCACCTCTGTGCTCCCATTAAAAACATAGTGTCCATGGAAGTAGACCTGCCAGGAAAAAAAAGGGGATCCTATTATAATGAATCTCTAAATGCATATTAAGTACAACGATTCCAGCTGGCCGCTTTAATGATCATATTACCTTCTCCATGCATCGGTTAATATTTAGTTTAGTTTAGCGGACAAAAACCTGTAGTAACCTTCATCTCGAGAGCAGCATCACCCCTATACTGGGGATCCCAAATCAGTGCTGCCCACAAGCCCAAAAGCGGGCAAAGCGATACTCACCACCTCCATGATCCTGCGATGGCTTACGTAAGGGACCACTGCAAGGCGTTTCAGTTCACTGGTGGGCATGTCATTGCACAGTCTTGAAGCATAGTGATACTTACCTCGTCCAAACTGGTGGGGTGCTCTATGCTTTAATGATTTTTCTTTATCCTTAATTAGGCAATCTTGTGTCTGGATTTTTAGACAAATCTATAAAGCCCTGCAGATAGAGTAGCCATGGGAGTCCTATGCAAATTGCTAATACAATGTTGCAGAAGGGAGGGATCAAAATTTATCTAAGTGGGTTTCCAGTTAGAACCAGTTGATTGTTCACAGGTAGCCAAATTAAGGCAGCAGTGCGCAGGGGAGGAAGGAGCCAGGAGCAGTTGTAAAACCATAAGCGGAATCTAGGCCAAGAAATAGCTTCATGGAACCTAAGAAGGGGGTCATTCCTACGATATTTGTGTGAATTTCAACTCTGAATTTCAAAAGCTGCTGGAAGAGGAATAGATTTATTTATTCTGAAACTAAGGTAAGAAGGCTGTACAGTGTTAGGCCTTGGACCGGCAATTTGGAGCTGGCCCGTAATAAAGTAGCCGGAACTACCAAGAGGTTAGTCTTGGACTTTGTGTGTACTATTTGTTGTGTAACCATACAAGTGCAACATAGGACTCCTCAGTGCCTTGAAGAATCTACTATCTGCATCAACTGTTAAGACCCTTTTGGGTTGGGTGTGTACAGGGAGTGGGAGACTTTGATGTGCTATCTTAATGATTCACCTTTCCTGGTTGGCTGTGCCTCTTCTTCTTCAAAACATCCACCGCTTCACTGGAGTGAATGAGCCGAATGTGGATCTGTGCCTCCCCTGGCCAGGGAAGAAGGAAGGTAGCCACATAGCTGCCATTGCCATAGTCCTTCACTTGTCCAGTGACTCCAGCTTTCAGTTTCGGAGAATGCAGCTTGGCCTGGAAGAAGTCTCCCCCATACATCTTGGGCCGACCATCATGATCCTTTGCTGTAATGACCACTTCTATCATCTCTCCAACCCTGTAGGAATTTTGCGGATTTAGTAGGTGGTAGTGACAATTCTTAGGGCTGGTGGAAAATTTTAATTCTTTTACAGTTGATGGTGGTTCTGGCCATTCAATCTGTTTCAAAAGATCCACAAATTTTGGGTTCATGGTGGAAACAAATGTAGCCTGAAGAGTATCCGTAGAACATGCATGTCGGCTGAAGGGTGGGGGGGTGTACTTCTCCCAGTTATATGTAGATGTGATTCTGAAAATAATCTAAGAATTATCAACGATTAACTTAAACCAGACCTTCAGCATCATTTAATAAAAAAGCCCAAAACTTTAAAATATTATTCCCCAGCATCTAAAATTAATATATTTTGCATTTTAGTCACTTATATATTATTCTTTCCCCCACTGGGCACCGCCATCTTGCCTCAGAAGCATCACATACTGAGGAGAGGAGAGGGAGCAAAAGTGTAGGGGGCAGGTTGGAGCTGTGGTTTTCATAGACAGAGCAGAGCTGGGGTCAGGAAATAGACAGCAATCCCACAATGCAGAGCAGCACAGTCAGAAGACACTTCCTGTTTGCAGGCAGCCTGAGACTCTATAGGTCGCCATCTTTGATATTTAAAGGCTCATAAAATGCAGTAGATGTAGGTAGGATGATTTTTAATTTGTATGTACAGGGTGGGGGAACATATAACATAGGCTCTTATTAAGGGCGATGGTCCGGTTTAATAAAGAAGATCAACGGTTACTTAATAAAGAGTTCTAATCAAAGCCAAAACAAAAAATAATAATAATAATAATAATAAAAATTAGGGCTTTGACAGGACTAGCAGGATAAAGGCCCCCGGAGCCGGATTGAAGACACATCAGTGGGGCCACTAAACCAGTCCAACACCCTTAGAAGAAACAGTGCTCATATGCATCTTTCCCCATGGCAATTCAGATTACTGTGAAGCTGGGAAAGGAAGCTCCAAAATGGCGACAATGATTTAGTATCATGCATGCAGATGGGACAAGTAAGTTTGCGGAAACTTTTTTTTCCCAGCTGTGCAAGGCTGCTGTCCGGATTAGTTGTGAGCATATCCAAATCAGAGCTTTGTTAAAACAAAGAGAAGGTGAGGAAATAACACCAAGGCTACCAGACATGACAAAGCAACAACATATAAATCATTTAAAAAAGTCTTTGACAGAACAATCAAGACTGAGACCCTGGGGCTGGAATCAAGGCACACCAGTGAAGCCAGACTATGAGGGTACCCAGGCAGGAGCTTTGTTGAAACAAAGGCAAGATCAGGAAACCACACCTACCTGTGAAGGTGAGACATGAAAAAGCATCAGTGGGTCCACTAAATTGTGAGGACATCCAGATCGGAGCTTTGCTGAAACAAATGAGGACACCAAGGCTACCAGTCAAAGCGAGGCTTGACAAGAGAAGGAAGATGATCACTGTCAAGCCCCGTGGAACACCCGCCTTCTAGGTAAGTCCACAACCCCCAATCTCCGCTGCTAGCTTCACCTATAGACAAGCCCCCGTCTGCCGGGACACTTTACACTCCTCACCGGACACGGTTGCCCCCAGGACTTCGTAGCACAAAGGATGTGGACTTACAGGGGAGAAGGCGGATGAACCCAGGGCAAGACTGGGCGATGTCGGGTAAGCCGGGGTCATACATGGGTAGTCAGTCCGATATAAAGCAGCACCAAAGGGAAGAGACGGAAGAAGAGTCAAAATCGAGCCAGGGGTCAAGCCGGGAGGTCACGGGTTCGCAGTACAAGGAATAAGAAAATTCGTAGTCAAGAAACAGGCAATGGTCGGTCCATGCGGCAATCATGGAAACGTCAAGCACGGTAAGGTCGGCAACAGAAAGGAATCAATACTCTCAGACAAAATCACACCCAGCAGCACGCTATCACGGGCAAGGGACAAGTGTGGGGAAACAACCTTTAATTGCTGGGAGCTGATGGGATTGGATGGAAGGAGACTGTGATTGGTGCACTTTAGAAACTTTGGGCTGATTGCCCAATTTGAACTAAAGTGGGCGTTTTAGCCCAGAACCACTCTGGGCTCATTGGCCCTTTACTGCAGCCTCCGGCGGGCGCGCTGTGTGCAGCGCCGCCAGAGGTTATAAGAAAGATGTGTGCGAGCACGTTCCGGGAAACCAGGGATGCGGCGGTGAGGGGAGGAGGAGGCCGTGCTCGGCGCTGCATGAGCAGACGCTGCTCAAGCAGACGCTGCTCAAGCAGACGCTCGGAGCGGCCGCCAGGCAGGACACGCCCCTGCCAGCCTCCTAGAGATGGCGCGGGACTGATCCTGAGGTGAGTTGATCGTGACACTACCCCACCTTCACGAGGGGCCTCAGGACCCTTACCCGGCTTATCAGAATGATCCCGATGGAACTTCCTAATCAAGGCATTAGCATGGACATCCTTTGCTGGAATCTAACATCTCTCCTCAGGACCAAATCCCTAAAAATTCGAGAGTCGAGAATCTTATTAACCTCATACTCAGGTTCATCTTCCACAATGACAGGTGGAGGAGACGACACCTGAATATTCCCGGTGGTTTTCAATAACGATACGTGAAATGCATTGGGAATTTTCATAGACAGAGGAAGCTTGACTTTAAAGCACAAACAAAAAAAAAAAATTGTTTAGTCTTTGAGTGATCGGAAAGGGACCAATATACTTAGGACCCAACTTCGGCGAAAGGTTGGTGAAGAGCAATATTTTTAGTGGATACCAAGACCAGATCTCCCACCTGAAATGGTGGTTCCCGTGACCTATGTCGGTCGGCAAAAACCTTATGCCTATTGGAAGCTTCTTTAAGGTTTTCTTGAACCTTAGACCAAATAATCATTCTTTCTCTAAACCATTCCTCCAAGGCCGGCAAATTGGAGGAAGGGCCAGAGAGAGAAGAGGCCTTGGGATTCTTTCCGTAATTACAGAAAAAGGGCGAAAATTTTGTGGAATCACTAGGTGCATTATTAAAGGTGAATTCCACAAACTCGATAAATTCTGACCACTGTTCTTGACAATCCGACACAAAGCAGCGCAGGTATTGCTCTAAAGACTGATTCACCTTCTCAGTCTGACCGTTAGACTGGGGATGGTAGGCCTAGG
Source organism: Gastrophryne carolinensis (assembly GCA_027917425.1). Taxonomy (NCBI): domain Eukaryota; kingdom Metazoa; phylum Chordata; class Amphibia; order Anura; family Microhylidae; genus Gastrophryne; species Gastrophryne carolinensis. The sequence continues at coordinate 428,733,457 of CM051238.1, forward strand.
ATAGAGACACTCTAATACCTAATTGCACACAAAAATCCCTCCAGAAGCGAGATACAAATTGAATCCCCCAATCAGAAACTATATCTTGGGGTATACCATGAAGCCGAGAAATAATAATAATAAATAGTTGCTCCAGTTCTGGTGCTGACGGAAGTTTTGCCAGAGGAATGAAATGCGCCATTTTACTGAAGCAATCGACCACTACCCAGATTACAGTATTAGCCTGAGACCGTGGCAGGTCAACAATGAAATCCATGGATATGTGGGTCCAAGGCTCTCCAGGAATCTCCAGAGGTACTAATAACCCAGCTGGAGATCCATGTTTTCCCTTGTTACGGGGACATACACAACACAGTTCAACAAAGGCAGTAACATCGCGTCTAATGGTTGGCCACCATACATAGTGCTTGGCAAGAGCAAGTGTTTTCTGATACCCTAAATGACCTGAAGTTTTGGCATCATGAAATTCCTGCAGGACGGAGAGACGCAAATGTGGTGGGACAAATTGGTATCTGGGGGGTTCACCCGGAGGGGCATCTGCCTGAAATGGAATTAAAGAACTAGACAAATCAGGGAGAAGGAGACCAACTACACAACCTGAGGGTAAAATGGGTTCTTTTGGGTTACATTCCCCAAAATTGCGTGACAAGGCATCCGCTTTGGTATACTTTGCTCCCAATTAAGTAATAATGAAATTAAATGGGAGAAAAAGAGAGCCCAGCGAGCCTGACGAGAATTGAGTCTTTTGGCTGATTCAATATACTCTAGGTTTTTATGGTCGGCATACACAGTAATGGGATGCAGGGAGCCTTCCAACCAATGCCGCCATTCCTCAAAAGCCAATTTTATTCCCAACAGTTCCCGATTCCCTACATCATAATTTTGCCCAGATGGACAAAGCTTTTGTGAAAAATAAGCACAGGGATGTAATTTTATGAATCACCAGAATATTCTGAGAGGACAGCACCCACACCAAGTTCTGATGCATCCACTTCCAATAGGAATGGGCGATTAATATCTGGATGGATCAAAACTGGAACTGACGTAAAGGTCTCTTTTAAAATCTGAAAGGCCTTCACTGCTGAAGGAGCCCAATTCTCTACAAACACACCTTTCCGGGTTAGGTCTGTTAAAGGGGCCCCAATTGAAGAGAATCCCTTTATGAAATGCCTGTAGAAATTGGGGAAACCTAAGAACCTCTACAGGGCCTTTAGGGTTTTTGGTTGTTCTCACTCCAATACTGCGGATACCTTGGAGGGACCCATAACCAAACCACGATTAGAGACCAGGTACCCCAAGAAAGAAATTTCAGCAATCTCAAATAGACACTTAGAAAGTTTGGCATATAGACTGTTCTCCCGTAATTTTTGTAAAACTGCTTTCACATGCTGACGGTGTTCTAGCACTGAGCGGGAGAAAATAAGGATATCGTCAAGATAAACCACCATAAATCGGCCCAAATATTCACAAAATATATCATTTAAAAAATCTTGTAAGACCGCGGGAGCATTGCACAGACCAAAAGACATAACTAAGTACTCATAGTGCCCATCTTTTACATTATAGGCCGTCTTCCATTCATCTCCTTGGCGTATACAAATGAGAATATATGCCCCTCTAAGATCAAGTTTCGTAAAGATCTGAGCCCCAGATACTTGGTTAAAGAGGTCACCAATTAAAGATAACGGGTACCTATTCTTAACAGTGATCATTTTTAAACCTCTATAATCAATACAGGGTCGTAACCCTCCATCCTTCTTTTCAACAAAGAAGGACGGAGGTAACCCTTCCAGGGAAACATGGGTCGACTGGAAAGTAGTGGGTCCGCACACCTTAAAACTTAAATCTTTAAGTATTGTTAAAATCATCTTCATCCAATGCAAGGATAGCAACTAGAGATGAGCGGACTTTTGAAAAATTCGATTCGACTGATTCGCCGAATTTTCCGACAAAAATCGTTTCGACCCGAATAAATTCGCACCGAATCGCTATTAAAAACGGCTATTTCTGAGCCTCCTAGAGCCTCAATAGGGTTGTAAACCATTCTGCCTTGCTGTAACACGCACAGGATGCGTGCTGGGTAAGTTAAATAATACTTTGAATAAATATCACATGCAGATCAGAGGCATCGCTAATAGAATCGCAGAGCGGCACAATTGAATTCAAGAGAGTTGAAGTGGCATCACTATGAGGGGCAGGAGCCCAAACATTGCTTTAAAGAGACACTGGAGTTGGCAGCAGCAGGAGCCCAAAAATTGGATGAATCACACCCTGGAGTTGGCAGCAGCAGCAGGAGCCCAAACATTGCTTTAAAGAGACACTGGGGTTGGCTTCAGGAGCCCAAAAATTGGATGAATCACACCCTGGAGTTGGCAGCAGCAGGAGCCCAAATATTACTTTAAAGAGACCCTGGGGTTGGCTTCAGGAGCCCAAAAATTGGATGATTCACACCCTGGAGTTGGCAGAAGTTGGCAGCAGCAGCAGCAGGAGCCCAAATATTACTTCAAAGAGACCCTGGGGTTGGCTTCAGGAGCCCAAAAATTGGATGAATCACACACTGGAGTTGGCAGCAGCAGCAGCAGGAGCCCAAATATACACTGGAGTTGGCTTCAGGAGCCCACAAATTGGATGAATCACACCCTGGAGTTGGCAGAAGTTGGCAGCAGCAGCAGCAGGAGCCCAAACATTACTTTAAAGAGACCCTGGGGTTGGCTTCAGGAGCCCAACAATTGGATGAATCACACCCTGGAGTTGGCAGGAGTTGACAGCAGCAGCAGCAGGAGCCCAAATATTACTTTAAAGAGACCCTGGGGTTGGCTTCAGGAGCCCAAAAATTGGATGAATCACACCCTGGAGTTGGCAGAAGTTGGCAGCAGCAGCAGCAGGAGCCCAAACATTACTTTAAAGAGACCCTGGGGTTGGCTTCAGGAGCCCAAAAATTGGATGAATCACACCCTGGAGTTGGCAGAAGTTGGCAGCAGCAGCAGCAGGAGCCCAAACATTACTTCAAAGAGACCCTGGGGTTGGCTTCAGGAGCCCAAAAATTGGATGAATCACACCCTGGAGTTGGCAGAAGTTGGCAGCAGCAGCAGCAGGAGCCCAAACATTACTTCAAAGAGACCCTGGGGTTGGCTTCAGGAGCCCAACAATTGGATGAATCACACCCTGGAGTTGGCAGGAGTTGACAGCAGCAGCAGCAGGAGCCCAAACATTACTTCAAAGAGACCCTGGGGTTGGCTTCAGGAGCCCAAAAATTGGATGAATCACACCCTGGAGTTGGCAGAAGTTGGCAGCAGCAGCAGCAGGAGCCCAAACATTACTTTAAAGAGACCCTGGGGTTGGCTTCAGGAGCCCAACAATTGGATGAATCACACCCTGGAGTTGGCAGAAGTTGACAGCAGCAGCAGCAGGAGCCCAAATATTACTTTAAAGAGACCCTGGGGTTGGCTTCAGGAGCCCAACAATTGGATGAATCACACCCTGGAGTTGGCAGGAGTTGACAGCAGCAGCAGCAGCAGGAGCCCAAATATTACTTTAAAGAGACCCTGGGGTTGGCTTCAGGAGCCCAAAAATTGGATGAATCACACCCTGGAGTTGGCAGAAGTTGGCAGCAGCAGCAGCAGGAGCCCAAACATTACTTCAAAGAGACCCTGGGGTTGGCTTCAGGAGCCCAAAAATTGGATGAATCACACCCTGGAGTTGGCAGAAGTTGGCAGCAGCAGGAGCCCAAACATTACTTCAAAGAGACCCTGGGGTTGGCTTCAGGAGCCCGACAATTGGATGAATCACACCCTGAAGTTGGCAGGAGTTGACAGCAGCAGCAGCAGGAGCCCAAACATTACTTCAAAGAGACCCTGGGGTTGGCTTCAGGAGCCCAATAATTGGATGAATCACACCCTGGAGTTGGCAGGAGTTGACAGCAGCAGCAGCAGGAGCCCAAACATTACTTCAAAGAGACCCTGGGGTTGGCTTCAGGAGCCCAAAAATTGGATGAATCACACCCTGGAGTTGGCAGAAGTTGGCAGCAGCAGGAGCCCAAACATTACTTTAAAGAGACCCTGGGGTTGGCTTCAGGAGCCCAACAATTGGATGAATCACACCCTGGAGTTGGCAGGAGTTGACAGCAGCAGCAGCAGGAGCCCAAATATTACTTTAAAGAGACCCTGGGGTTGGCTTCAGGAGCCCAACAATTGGATGAATCACACCCTGGAATTGGCAGAAGTTGGCAGCAGCAGCAGCAGGAGCCCAAACATTACTTTAAAGAGACCCTGGGGTTGGCTTCAGGAGCCCAAAAATTGGATGAATCACACCCTGGAGTTGGCAGAAGTTGGCAGCAGCAGGAGCCCAAACATTACTTCAAAGAGACCCTGGGGTTGGCTTCAGGAGCCCAAAAATTGGATGAATCACACCCTGGAGTTGGCAGAAGTTGGCAGCAGCAGGAGCCCAAACATTACTTCAAAGAGACCCTGGGGTTGGCTTCAGGAGCCCAACAATTGGATGAATCACACCCTGGAGTTGGCAGGAGTTGACAGCAGCAGCAGCAGGAGCCCAAATATTACTTTAAAGAGACCCTGGGGTTGGCTTCAGGAGCCCAAAAATTGGATGAATCACACCCTGGAGTTGGCAGAAGTTGGCAGCAGCAGCAGCAGGAGCCCAAACATTACTTTAAAGAGACCCTGGGGTTGGCTTCAGGAGCCCAACAATTGGATGAATCACACCCTGGAGTTGGCAGAAGTTGACAGCAGCAGCAGCAGGAGCCCAAATATTACTTTAAAGAGACCCTGGGGTTGGCTTCAGGAGCCCAACAATTGGATGAATCACACCCTGGAGTTTGCAGGAGTTGACAGCAGCAGCAGCAGGAGCCCAAACATTACTTCAAAGAGACCCTGGGGTTGGCTTCAGGAGCCCAACAATTGGATGAATTACACCCTGGAGTTGGCAGGAGTTGACAGCAGCAGCAGCAGGAGCCCAAATATTACTTTAAAGAGACCCTGGGGTTGGCTTCAGGAGCCCAACAATTGGATGAATCACACCCTGGAGTTGGCAGGAGTTGACAGCAGCAGCAGCAGGAGCCCAAACATTACTTTAAAGAGACCCTGGGGTTGGCTTCAGGAGCCCAAAAATTGGATGAATCACACCCTGGAGTTGGCAGAAGTTGGCAGCAGCAGCAGCAGGAGCCCAAACATTACTTTAAAGAGACCCTGGGGTTGGCTTCAGGAGCCCAAAAATTGGATGAATCACACCCTGGAGTTGGCAGAAGTTGGCAGCAGCAGCAGCAGGAGCCCAAACATTACTTCAAAGAGACCCTGGGGTTGGCTTCAGGAGCCCAACAATTGGATGAATCACACCCTGGAGTTGGCAGAAGTTGGCAGCAGCAGCAGCAGGAGCCCAAATATTACTTTAAAGAGACCCTGGGGTTGGCTTCAGGAGCCCAAAAATTGGATGAATCACACCCTGGAGTTGGCAGAAGTTGGCAGCAGCAGCAGGAGCCCAAACATTACTTCAAAGAGACCCTGGGGTTGGCTTCAGGAGCCCAAAAATTGGATGAATCACACCCTGGAGTTGGCAGAAGTTGGCAGCAGCAGCAGCAGGAGCCCAAACATTACTTCAAAGAGACCCTGGGGTTGGCTTCAGGAGCCCAACAATTGGATGAATCACACCCTGGAGTTGGCAGGAGTTGACAGCAGCAGCAGCAGGAGCCCAAACATTACTTCAAAGAGACCCTGGGGTTGGCTTCAGGAGCCCAAAAATTGGATGAATCACACCCTGGAGTTGGCAGAAGTTGGCAGCAGCAGCAGCAGGAGCCCAAACATTACTTTAAAGAGACCCTGGGGTTGGCTTCAGGAGCCCAACAATTGGATGAATCACACCCTGGAGTTGGCAGGAGTTGATAGCAGCAGCAGCAGGAGCCCAAATATTACTTTAAAGAGACCCTGGGGTTGGCTTCAGGAGCCCAACAATTGGATGAATCACACCCTGGAGTTGGCAGGAGTTGACAGCAGCAGCAGCAGGAGCCCAAATATTACTTTAAAGAGACCCTGGGGTTGGCTTCAGGAGCCCAACAATTGGATGATTCACACCCTGGAGTTGGCAGCAGCAGCAGGAGCCCAAACACTACTTTAAAGAGACCCTGGGGTTGGCTTCAGGAGCCCAAAAATTGGATGAATCACACCCTGGAGTTGGCAGCAGCAGCAGCAGGAGCCCAAATATTACTTTAAAGAGACACTGGGGTTGGCTTCAGGAGCCCAACAATTGGATGAATCACACCCTGGAGTTGGCAGGAGTTGGCAGCAGCAGCAGCAGGAGCCCAAATATTACTTTAAAGAGACCCTGGGGTTGGCTTCAGGAGCCCAAAAATTGGATGAATCACACCCTGGAGTTGGCAGAAGTTGGCAGCAGCAGCAGCAGGAGCCCAAACATTACTTTAAAGAGACCCACAGAATGGGATGCCACAACAGAAGTGCACCTGGCAGGGTCCAGAAGTACTATGCCCAGCAAAAGTGTCTTTATCAGGCTAATTTCAATTATAATAAGAGCAAATGGTTATATGGTCTTAAACAGAGGCTGCTGTAGTCACAGAATGGGATGCCACAACAGAAGTGCACCTGGCAGGGTCCAGAAGTACTATGCCCAGCAAAAGTGTCTTTATCAGGCTAATTTCAATTATAATAAGAGCAAATGGTTATATGGTCTTAAACAGAGGCTGCTGTAGTCACAGAATGGGATGCCACAACAGAAGTGCACCTGGCAGGGTCCAGAAGTACTATGCCCAGCAAAAGTGTCTTTATCAGGCTAATTTCAATTATAATAAGAGCAAATGGTTATATGGTCTTAAACAGAGGCTGCTGTAGTCACAGAATGGGATGCCACAACAGAAGTGCACCTGGCAGGGTCCAGAAGTACTATGCCCAGCAAAAGTGTCTTTATCAGGCTAATTTCAATTATAATAAGAGCAAATGGTTATATGGTCTTAAACAGAGGCTGCTGTAGTCACAGAATGGGATGCCACAACAGAAGTGCACCTGGCAGGGTCCAGAAGTACTATGCCCAGCAAAAGTGTCTTTATCAGGCTAATTTCAATTATAATAAGAGCAAATGGTTATATGGTCTTAAACAGAGGCTGCTGTAGTCACAGAATGGGATGCCTCACAGCAGACTTAAGATCAGTTCAGTATATATGCACAGTTAGTTAGTATAAGCAGCCTGAAAACGCTAACAACGCCTGTCAGGCTGGATGAAAAAAAAAAAAAAACTCCCTGTGACAGCCTCCGATTTTTCTACCTTTCCCTGTTTTTTCGCTGACTTTCTGTCTGTCTCCTGTCTGTCTCCTGCCTGTCTCCAGCCTGTCCCTGTCTGTCCCTGCCTGTCTAACTGCCTCTCTCCCTCAGCTACACAACGTTCTGTCTCTCACGAATGCAATAGAGAAATGAGGCAGGAAAGCAAGATGGCCGGCCTTAAATACCGCTGTGACGTCACCGGGCTTGCTGGCTGCTGATAGGCTGCATGTGACTGTCCCAGCTTGCACTGGCGCGGGGTTGATGTCTGGACATGTCCCGTCCGCCATCTTAGAATGCCTGTAATGTAAATGAATGGATGTTAAAGGAAAACTTCGAGCGATCGAATCGCGGGGAAATTCGGATTCGATCCGAATCGAATTTTTCCTGAAATTCGGATCGAATCCGGGTTCGTCCGGATCGATTCGCTCATCCCTAATAGCAACACATAAAATCCAAACCAGAGACCCAGGCCAACAGAATGTATGATCCTCTGACGCATTTCGGGTAATGGTCAGCCCTTAGTCATAGATGGGGGATCATACATAATAGCACATATTTATATCACTAGCTAAATGCACTTACCTGATGCAATCCCAGAAACAGCGCCGACGAGAGCCCCGATCGCCTGCAGGGGGGATGACGTCACCGCCATCAAGAGCAACGCCGCCCAATCAGGGGCCAGGCACGCGGACCAATGAGAACAGGGGAAACATTCACTTGGTATCTTAGGGCCAGCCAATGAACGGCGGCGTACCCACGATAGCGGTGACGTCAGAACAAACTAGGTTGCCAGGTAACCAGCGCTCAATAGAGACGCCGTGGAGGAAAGGAGGGAGGGTAACCTCCCCTAGCACATATAATGCCCCCCGCAGAGACCCTGAGAGGATGTCGGGCAGGGATTCATCAGGTAATAACAGTGAAAATGTGTAAATAAATGTTTATCAAGGGTTGGAATGTACTGACATACAATTAAATCATGAAAAAACAGCATTAAAAATTGGTTAAAGTGGACCAACACCCCGGATTTTCACTATCCTGGGTTTTGGTCCACTTCTGTGGGGCACCCCGATAGGGGGTGCCCCGCTGTGTGAAACCCCCCAGAACGCCCGGAAACACTCACCTCACCACGCTCCTACGCAGGCGCTCGTCCAATCAGAGCGCTCAGAGCCGCTGTGGTATGCACGTACAAACGGCGTCCAACGGCTCTGAGCGCTCGAGGCCGCGTCTCGCACTTCCCTCTAACAGGAAGCGCGCCCGCACCGGCCATTCACAAATGGCCGGCGCGGGTGCGCGCCCTGATAGAGGGATGTGCGAGACGTGGCAGCGGCCCGCGCATGCGCCGTTGGAATGGGGTTAAGGTAAGGTTTCTGGACTTCCTGGGGGGTTTCACCCCGCGGGACATCCCGATTTCGGATGCCCCGCGGGGAGGGATCTGATGGTCCCGGGAATCTTATAGATTCCAGGGCCGATCCCCCTTGGGTGTTGGTCCACTTTAAAGAATATGTTTGAAACGATATCGGTGCTATTAAATTCTGGGGAATTAAACTGCCCAAACCCACAACTAAATTCAAAAAATGGGTTTTGTAGAAAACCGATCCCCCCAGGATAGGCTTGTTATTAACCGCCAGAACATGAAGGGGGTTTTCTAAGGGAATCAAAGGAATACCTAAAGAGTCTTATCCAGAAAGTTGCCAGCCGCCCCACTAGCAATTTAAGGCGGTGACAGACTTCCTGGAAGCTCCCCAAGAAATCATGGCGGGCAAAAGCAACTTATTAATATGAGGGAAAGGTACCTGGTCACCTAGATGAGTTCCCTCAACCGAATCTAGGCGCTGAAGTTTCTCGCCTCCGACCCCTTGTTGGGACAGTTCTTTGCGAAGTAACCAGGGTTCCCACAATACAGACACAGACCTTGTGTTTGGCATCTTATTTTTTCGGTCTGGGAGAGGCGAGTCGCGCCAAGTTGCATGGGCTCTTCTGGTGCCAATGAAGATGAGACTACGGGACCCATAGGAAAAAATTCTTGGGGGGAATAACCCCAATGCTGGTCCTTAACTTTCTCCAGGCGTCGCTCCCTGAGCCGTCTATCCACCCTGATGGCTACCTGCATATATTCATCTAGACTTTTCAGCTGAGGGAAGTTTACTAAAGTATCCTTAATACTGAGAGCCCGATTCTGAACTGACTACACAGGGTTGCGTCGTTCCACTGGGAGTCGATCGCCCATCGACAGAATTCAGCGTTGTATTCTTCAGCCGACCGTTTTCCTTGTTTCAAGCTCTGCAACTTAGCCTCTGCCGTGGAAGCCCTGTCAGGATCCGCATATAGGACCTCCATGGCGGAGAAGAAGGCAGAAACTGATTGCAAGGCCTCATCGGTAGGTGCCATCCCAAAGACCTAGGTCTGCAGATCACCTTGTAAGAGAGAAATAACCAGGCCCACTCTTTGTGTCTCAGTCCCAGAGGAGTTGGGCCGCAGACGGAAGTAGAGTTCACACGAATTCTTAAAATCTGAACATTTTGAACTCTCTCCAAAACATTTTTCCGGAAGGGGAACCTTCGGCTCGACAGAGGATAAGGGTGTTTGTGGTGCAGACAATTGACGATTCTCCTGCGTAGCGACTCGTTGGGCCAGCTGGTTTATGGCGGTGGCCATGGCCTGCACCTGCTGCACAAGTTGCTCCATTATTTTTGGGCCAATGATAATGTCAAGCCCCATGGGACAACAGCATTCTAGGTAAGTCCACAACCCCCAATGTCTGTTGCTAGCTTCACCTATAGACAAGCCCCCGTCTGCCGGGACGCTTTACACGCCTCACCGGACACGGTTGCCCCCAGGACTTCGTAGCACAAATGATGTGGACGTACAGGGGGGAAAGCAGATGAACCCGGGGCAGGACTGGGCGATGTCGGGTCATACACGGGTAGTCAGTCCAATATAAAGCAGGACCAAAGGGAAGAGACGGAAGAAGAGTCAAAATCGAGCCAGAGGTCAAGCCGGTAGGTCACGAGTTCGCAGTACAAAGGATGAGACAATTTGTAGTCAGGAAACAGGCAATGGTTGGTCCAGGCGGCAATCACGGAAAGTTCAAACACGGCAAGGTCGGCAACAGAAAGGAATCAATACACTCAGACAAAATCACACCCAGCAGCACGCTATCACGGGCAAGGGACAAGTGTGGGGAAACCTTTAATTGTTGGGAGCTGACGGGATTGGATGGAAGGAAACTGTGACTTTAAGAACTTTGGGCTGATTGCCCAATTTGAACTAAAGTGGGCGTCTTCGCCCGAAACCACTCTAGGCTCATTGGCCCTTTACTGCAGTCACCCACGGACGCGCTGTGTACAGCGCCGTCGGAGGTTATAAGAGAGACGTGCGCGAACGCGTTCTGGGAAGCCGGGGGTTCGGCGGTAAGGGGAGGAGGCGGCCGTGCTCGGCGCCGCACGAGCAGATGCTCGGAGTGGCCACCGGGAAGGACGCACCCCGGCCAGCCTCCTAGAGACAGCGCGGGACCGATCCTGAGGTGAGTTGATCGTGACAGTCACCCCATATAGCTAGGGGGTTAAAAACTGAATGGTGGGGCAATGAGCTGTACCCAGACTTGGACATTCAAAAAACATTCAGCATGGTTCAGCAAATTAGGGCCAGGAATCTGACGCAGTGTAGCTACATAGAAAGGTTAAAGAGCATAAGTCATGTTCCCTTTTTGAACATTTAGGGTGCAACGTCTCATATGTGCCGCATACAAAGACATTTTTACACCTATCCCTCATCAGTTAAACCCTGTTTAATCTGTAATTGGGCAAATCATGATTTCACAACATTTAACGGTGTTTGTTGGAAATTAAATTTGGATTTGCGAAAAACTATTGGATGAGCAGCAAAACTACATTGAACCCAGTTTGGCCTACGAAACATGTTCGCAGTATCCCAGGGCCGGCGTGAGCACCCGGCAAGCCCGGTAAGCTGGGGGCCCACTGACAGCTGGCACCATGTGGTTGAAGTACTTAAACCTTTTTTGCCACTAACATTGCACCACTTCCCCCTAGCTAGCTCGGTCGTCACTAACCTCGTAACGAGGCTCAGCTGCACGCTCTTTCATTGGCCAGCGCTGCCCCGTAGAGTGGAGTCTCCCTGCAAGCCCCGCACCCAGAGACGTGTCATCACCCTGCTCCCTGGCATTGTGAAAGGAAGTACTGCACATGCTGGAAGAAGGTAATGCAAGTTACAGAGTGCACGCATTTCTTTTCTGTCTTTCTGCTCCATCCATCCCTGTCTCCTCAGCTCTGTCCCATTGGTTGTATGTCACCTCTTCCCCATCCATCCCTGGTCCCCGTCAAGTCTGCCCCATCCATCCCCGGTCCCATCAGCTTTGCCCCATCCATCCCTGGTCCCTTCAGCTCTGCCCTATTCATCCCTGTCTCCTCAGCTCTGCCCCATTGGTTGTATGTCACCTCTGCCCCATCCATCCCTGGCCCCGTCAGCTCTGCCCCATCCATCCCTGGTCCCGTCAGCTCTGCCCCATCCATCCCTGGTCTCGTCAGCTCTTCCCTATCTATCCCTGTCTTCTCAGCTCTGCCCCATTGGTTGTATATCACCTCTACCCTATCCATCCCTGGTCCCGTCAGCTCTGCCACATCCATCCCTGGTCCCGTAAGATCTGCCCCATCCATCCCTGGTCCCGTCAGCTCTGCCCCATCCATCCCTGGTCCCATCAGCTCTGCCCCATCCATCCCTGGTCCCTTCAGCTCTGCCCCATCCATCCCTGGTCCCATCAGCTCTGCCCCATCCATCCCTGGTCCCATCAGCTCTGCCTCATAAATCCCTGTCTTCTTAGCTCTGCCCGATTGGTTGTATGTCACCTCTGCCCCATCCATCCTTGGTCCCGTCAGCTCTGCCACATCCATCCCTGGTCCTGTCAGCTCTGTCCCATCCATCCTTGGTCCCGTCAGCTCTGCCCCATCCATCTCTGTCTCCTCAGCTCTGCCCTATTGATTGTATGTCACCTCTACCCCACCCATCCCTGGTCCCGTCAGCCCTGCCACATCCATCCCTGGTCCTGTCAGCTCTGCCACATCCATCCCTGGTCCCGTCAGCTCTGCCCCATCCATCCCTGGTCCCATCAGCTCTGCCCCATCCATCCCTGGTACCGCCAGCTCCACCCTTTTCATTTTGCCCTTACCTATTCCTCAATACTCCACGCATTCAGTGCATTAGTTTTGGCCATGGCATTTTTAGACCCCTGACCTACGACTCTCAACCACAAAGGGACCCACTGAGATCATGCCGCTCGAGGACCCACATAAACCTGGGGCCGGTCCTGCAGTATCCTCTTGCCTTTGCCTAGTCTGTTGAGAAGTGTTGGCACGATTGCCAGCACTTTAATATCCCCAACACCACAGAAAAATGCAAACGGCATGTGTGTGTTGAGGGGAGAGAGGGTGCACTCAGCGGTGGCCCATTTAAAAAAAAAAGGTTTTTACACCGCTGAGGCCACACCCATCTGGAATTTTTGAGATCACTGATTGGGTGATCTCAAAAAGGCCAGCTGACATGACCAGACCACTGGACACATCCACCCCATAGTCTGGGAATTTCTCCTGCACCCAGCGTATCTGAATGGCTGGGCGCAGGAGTGCGCCTCAGCTACAGGAAAGCCAGGAATGTGATTGCCGGCAGCTCCTGCGGTAGTGCTGTAGGAGCTGCCGGGAAAGGTGAACTGTCTGCGACCCCAGGGATTTCATATATCACCTCTGCCCTTCCTCACCTCTTCCTACCTCTACCCACCTCTTCTCACCTTACCTTTTCCTGCTTCACCCCTGCCCAATTCTTCACCTCCACACCTCTGCTCACATCACCTCTACCCAGCTCCGCTCACCTCTTCCAACCTCATCTCTGCCCACCTCTGCATATACATAAAAGCATATACAATGCTTTAAGGTAAAAGCTTGCCTGCTGTAAACTGTTGACATTCTCTCTGCTCACATTTTATTGCGGTCCCTTGAACTGGAACATTAGGTTCGATTCATAGACACATTCGTCTGGACTTTCGTAGCTGTCTGTGTATTTTTTTGTGTGTGTTTGTCATTTTTTTTGTTGTTTTGTTCCATTTTCCATTCATACGTTCGTTCGCGCTCATGCGTATATGCGCTTTCGATGTACAAAACTAAATCGGATCATTTGCGTTAGTTCGGATAATTTTCCTATCTAAATCTGATATTTTGCATTCGTTTAGAAAACTTAGGTTATTGGTATGGGCCTGCGTCTCATTCAGAGAGCTGATTGCCGAGGGACCACCACCCTATAAAACCGTTTCCTTTGCGACCCACTTACAGGACCATTTTGACCTCGGATACCTTGCTTTCACCATGTTTTGTGCCTTTGTAGAGGAATATCACCAACTTCAGCTAATGGGCATTGAATGTATCAGCAGGGCCGAGGCCAAATTGCACCGGCGATGCATGCATACCGATCGCATGCATGACGTTGAGCTGTTCGAGCTGACCAGACTTAATCGCGCTTCCCTCCATAAATTGTATAGTGAGCTGCCGCCATGGTTAGCCTGCACCACAAGGAAGGGGCAAGCAATTTCAGATATGACCATGATGCCAGGCTCGTTCCAGAGGCTGGGTGCCCTCTCCGTGGGGATCTCCCAGCCTACGTTGAGCCGTGCGCTATCCAAGTTTTTGGAAGGCATGGCTACCATTAGTCAGAAATATATTTTATTTCCTGACGATACGGTAACCTGGAACGCGCTTAAGCTGGCATTTTATAATATCGGCGACATGCCCAACATCACGGATGCGATTTATTGCACCCACGTTGCATTGGTCCCTCCTGCAGCCGACGAGTACATCTATAGGTAAGTTCGGTTACTTTGTTATATAGTTTAGACCAGTGGTCCCCAACCCTGTCCTCAAGACCCACCAACAGGCCAGGTTTTGCAGATCTCCACAAAGATGCACAGGTGGAGTAATTAGTGCAGCTGCAGAGCAATAGAGCTGGCTATTTGGAGATCCAAAAAACATGACATGTTGGTGGGCCTTGAGGACAGGGTTGAGGACCACTGGTTTAGACAAACTGTATTTTAACTATCTATAAATCCTTCCTTGTAAATTGTCCCTGTGAAACAGCTTACACTTTATATCTATTAATCCCTCCTTGTAAATTGTCCCTGTGAAACAGCTTACACTGTATATCTATTAATCCCTCCTTGTAAATTGTCCATGTGATATGTCTTTAGCTTCATGAATGTTTTTCATGTCGGCCAAAGCCAAACATTTTCATGTGGACCTTAATTAGTCATTTTAAAGTTAATCTTTAGTTGATCCAACATACATATACTTTTTTTGCCAAAAAACTACTTACTTAGTGTTATTTGTATTGCCCAACATGTTTTTTGGAGGGTGTTAGGAGTTATTGTTTGAGTAGTTTACCTTGCCTTGCAAATTTTTTTTATTTTTATTTTTTCCAAGGAACCGCAAAATAAGCCACTCACTGAATGTCCAAGCAGTGGTGGCCCCGGACATGTGGTTCCTTGGTGTTCTCGCCGGGTTTCCAGGCTCATCCCATGACGCGTACATCTTGCTACAATCTGGATTATACCGTCGGTTTGAGTCTGGAGAATTCACAGGTGGATGGCTCCTTGGTAAGTTGACGCAAATAACGTCATTCACTTTTCAATGTATGCCTATGAATATAGTTGATGACCCATGTCTGAAGCTATGGCTGTTTTTACCCCTTGATGATGTTAAACCGGACCTTAACCATGATCTTTAGCAAAGCACAAACCCTTAAAAACTGATTTCCCAGCATTTAAAAATAATATATTTCTACTTTCTAGTAAATTACTTATTATTCTTCCCCACTCTCAGCTGAAATTCTGTTCTTGTCTTTATGATAGGGTCTGCTCCATTTTTGCTCAGATGCATGACACTTACTGAGTAGGGGAGAGCGGGAACAAGTGCAGGGGGCGGGTTAGAGCTGTGCTTGGCTCAGACAAAGGGTCCTGAAAAGGTAAGACATCCAAAAATGCTGAGCAGCACAGTCCTAAGAAATTTCCTGTTTGCAGGCTGCCTGATTTGCCCTCATCCGCCATCTTTGATGTTTAAAGGCTCAGAACATGCAGTAGATGGTGTTAGGCTGTTTTTTTTAGCTGAGCAATCTGTATGTATGGGGTGGGGCTAAAATATAAGATAGGCTTTTAGTCAGGCTGAACGACCGCTTGTCCCAAAATTTTTGTTTGGAATGTGTGATTTATGTAAGTATTTTCTTATTCTTTCAGGTGATTCCTGCTATCCGCTACTTCCTTGGCTGATGACGCCCGTCCTTCGGCCACAGAATGCAGCCCAGGACGCCTACAATCGGGCCCACTGGAAGACCCGGGCCGTTGTGGAGAGGGCCTTTGGCCTGTTAAAAACTCGCTTCAGGTGTTTGGACCATACCTGGTGGGCACTCCAGTATGACCCCAACAAGGTCATCGATATCATACTGACCTGCTGTGTCCTCCACAACTTTGCCATAATGCAGCGTGTCCCCGGTATGTGGATCTGCCCCCCTCTCCACCCAGCCAGGACCCAGATGAGAACTACCGTGGCACACCTATTGCCTCTGGCCAAGCTGTTCGGGCCAATTTGATACATACCCATTTTGCCTAATTTGTTTTTCCTGTCTTTGTTTGTTGCATGTAATTATTTATTTTTACTATAATTTGGCTTTGTGAATGCTTTAGTATTGTTTTTTGTAAAAAATCGTAATGAATTAATTACTAAAATATTCACACATGATCTGAGCCTCATGCATTTTTTTGGACATGTTTGTTTAGAAAAACCTTCAGTAATCTCAAAAGAACCCAAACATTAATGCATCAACTTATCCAACAACAGGTAAAGTCACATTCAATATTTTTGATTGAAACATGAAAAATTGGAGTTGAAGGGCATTCGCTGACTTCATGTACATACATAGCATACTGGCACCTAGCAATTGGCCACATCCAGGAGTTTTAAAGTAACGCACTCCAGGCCGAAGTTTTAATGACAAATAAAATAAACAGACATAGGGAGCAACCATTTGCATGTAAATATTTGGCTAGTAATACATAGGGCCATATACACACCCTCTCCTACTTGGCCACATTTGCCACAGGCACAGGTGGAAAGCAGCCATACCTATGCCACATCCACGCCTGTAAGTCAGAGGCCCACCCAAGCAATAACCCCCAGTCCAAATGCAAGTCTAGTCCAATCTTTGCCAGGGTTCAAGGTAGTAGTTTGCCAGCCCAGAATGTCCCCCAATCATGCCTACAAACAGGATGAGCCAGACACAATTTCAATGAGGCTTTAGCTCAGGCATTGGCTAGGGGGGTATCTCAGCACTCTAATTAGCTATATGGGCGAAAATCTAAATCATACAAGCAAAGCCATAAAAAAGGCAATCTTGGTAGCGCTCACCAGACAGGTCAATAAAGTGGGGATGTAGAGGAAAGATGTGGAGCAGATACAGGGCAAATAGCTGTTAAAATGAGTGTTGCCCATAAAACCCTGGTGGTGGGCCTTGGAGGTGGCCCATCGCCTGGGCATGTGTGGCATTCATAATCTGCCACTCTTCCAACATGAGTCTATTGCTAGTTCTAACTTCCACGAGCATGGCTGTGAAATTATTAGTTAAGGTGGCCATGTGGCTGTTGCTCGTCCTAAATTCTGTCAGCATGATGGTGAATGTATTATTTAATGTATCTAATTGTGCAGTAAGCTGCTCTGTGGTTCTTTGAGTCACCTGGCAAAATAAACGCCTTTCATGGTGCCACGCTGACTCCAGGATAGGCACGCGCCTCCCCTGGGAAACTGGTCGATGTTGCTGACTACGTCTACCAATTCCCTGGGTTTGAGCGCCTGCAGATGCTGGACCTCTAGGGCGAGCAAGAGTCGCTGATGTGCTGGGCAAATCCTCTGCAGCAGAGCTACCACTGGGGACTGTAGGCTCAGTCAGTCAGCCCACGATGGGCTGGCAGCATGCGTCCAGCTTCACTCTGCTGCAGAGGATTTGGTGCAGTAGCATGTTGGGACAGTGGCAGATTAGGTTCCAGGGGGGTCAGTTCTGAAGGTCCCATCAAGCTGGCATCCTCCTCCATCTCCTGGATTTCCTCCATCAGTGTGTGGGTCTGTTGGGACATGTGCAAAAAAGGGTTCAGTTTGGGCCCTAAATATATTTGTTATGCAAATTAGTCATGTTAATTCACATGCATCAGCAGATTCATCAAAGTCCACTTACCGTATATATCTGGTCCTGGCTCCTAGGCAGCACGGAAGTTGAAGGCGTGGTCAAACTAGATGAGGCTTCCACACTTGCTGAGGCTTGATGCTGGGCTGTATTTAAAATAAAAAGGCACGTAAACACCCAAAAATCCATTGATGATCTGGATTCCTACATATGCTTCCAAAAAACACTTGGTCAAGCAGGAATGCCAACTCCCCCAACGGTCCAAGGTGACCTTCACTATGAATGTCATTATCTGTCATATGTATGCCTCACCCTGTACATACACATTGGTCACCTTAAATAATACAAACATGCATGTACTGCATGTTATGAGGCTTCACACATCCCTAAAGGGCCATTAGGGACCCACACTCAGCTTGCAAATAGCATTTGTCTTCAGAGTATGCTGGTGGGCATTCTTCCTATGTAGACCTTTCCCTGACCCCTGGTCAAGTATTTGAGACCAAAGCACAGCTAAAACACAGGTGGCCTATAGACAAAGAAGGAAGTGTTGTATATGATTGAGTAGAATCACATAACAGGCAGTGCTTTGCTAATATAAAGACTTTAATACTGACCATGAATACTGTCCAAGGTCATGTATGGGCTGCAAAATTAGAAAATGAACATTCCACAGACATTAAACACCCAGCTAAAACTGTAACCTCCCCTACAAGCCACTCCCTAGGGGAATGTGTTCATATATGCCTATGAGCCTCATTTTACATGTGTAAAACATTTCACATACACATTAACATTACTAACCTGCAGGAATGGTAGTGATGTCCGTGTCCCGTCAGCCAGAGAGGCCCTCTAATGCCACGGGATGTATCAAACCAGCACCATCTACTCAGCTTGGGTAAACTGTAATTTTGTGGGGAAGCCTCCGCCAGTTTGTAAGCTGAAAAATATGGGTTTGAAAAGTTAGGAAATTGTGGTCAATACAACAAGCAGACAAATGCACAACTCAAATATGTACCTGTAATTGCACCGTTTATTTTCTTTCTTCTGTGCTGCATACTTCAGGTCAGAAATTTTGTGCTGTATCTGCTCCACATCTTTAAGCTCCTCCCCCGCTGCATTGACCTGTCTGGTGAGCTCCTCCAAGATTTCTGTTTTTCTCATTTTGCTTGTAGATTTTGATTTTCGCCCATATAGCTCGTTATAATGGAGGGTGAGCCCACTTGTCAATGCCAGAGTTTGGGCCTCACCAAACCTGCAACTCAACTGTTCTCGCCGCAATGTCCGGCCTATTGCTTGCTGTTCGGGCTCATCTATGTATGTAGGTAATTCGGGGGACATTCTGGGCTGGCTCTGTTGTGTTGAAATGTGGGACACGTGGCTTGAGAAGGAATGGACTGGACTTGCAAATGGACTGGGGGTCCTTGCCTGGGTGGACACAGAACTTCCAGGCGTGGATGTGGCATATGGATAGTTGCCTGTGCCGGTGGCAAATGTGGCCAAGGAGGAGTGGGTGTGCTTGAGGGTGTGTTGCTTCTGGCCCTGTGCCTCTTTGTGCCATTGCCACTTGTGGTTCCATGCCCCTGGGAGGTACTTGCACGTGGCTCAGGAGATGCAGAGCTGGCTGGGCTGGGGCTTCTGGGCCTGTGGCTCTTGGTGGTTCCATGGCCATGGGTGCGTTTCCCACGTGGCTCACAAGATGCAGAGCTGGCTGGGCTGGGGTTTCTGGGCCTGTGTCTCTTGGTGGTTCCATGGCCATGGGTGCGTTTCCCACGTGGCTCAGGAGATGTAGAGCTGGCTGGGCTGGGGCTTCTGGGCCTGTGGCTCTTGGTGGTTCCATGGCCATGGGTGCATTTCCCACGTAGCTCAGGAGATGCAGAGCAGGCTGGGCTGGGGCTTCTGGGCCTGTGGCTCTTGGTGGTTCCATGGTTCCATGCTTTGTTGTTGGCTTCTTCTTAGCCACTCCCTGCTCAGCTTTGCTGGTTGGTTTGGGTTTAGCGGACTTGGTGGGTAATGTCGCCTTGGGTTGGCCACTATGGCTGGCCGCTGTGGCCTTTTGCTGGTGGCCTCCTTGCCTGGTGTGGCCTTACCGACTGCTTTTTTAGCTGGCATGTTGAAACTCTCAAAGAGAATGAGCTGTGTGTCCAGGACCCTTTAAATACTAATGCCTGGGTATGACGCTTGCGCGTTCGCGTACGAGTGCGTATGGCCGTTCGTCCGGTAGTGCGGAACCCGGAAACCGCTGGGGCATTACTTATCTGCTGCGGACAAGAAGAAAGATGGCGCCCACGATCTTCACCCGCCAACAAGAAGAGCTGATTATGCTCGTAAGTGTATTGTAAGGCCTTTCGATTTGCCATCTAAATGCAAGTTTTTTAAACTCTGTGCCAAACAGAAGTCCGCACATGTGCGAACCAAGTCACTTGCATCTAGAAGGATAGTTTGAGGCTAGAAATGTGTCTACGAATGTCATTTAGTCAACTGATCTAATTGTGACAGATATTTGTATGCAGTTTGATCTAACAACTATTTTTATTTTGTGTTTTTTAGATGATGCTTCAGCGCCGGTATGACTACCTGCCCAACTCATTTGAGAAGAAGACCGCCGCCCTGGAGATCGTTTCCAGGATCCAGCAGGAGACAGACACCACCTTCACCCATATGCAGATCATGCAGCACTGGTAGGACCTGAAACGGCTCCACATGCCCGGGGTGCGGCGATTTTTCGGGCTCCATTTCCCAAGTAAGTACATAGCGATTGCATGCTAGATGTACATAATACAGAAGGTAGGCCTTTAATAATAAATACTTTGCTTTTCTAGTGTTGGAAATGGAGTACCGAATACGACGCACCCGGAGGCGCACAGGCCGACCAGTGCTGCATGAATCTGATTTTCGTCTGGACGATTATTTATTGAAAATGGAAAACAGAATCTAACGGGAAACGTAAAGGATTTGTGGGAGGAGACGATGGAAAAAGGGCAAAAACAAAAGCCGACGTTGTAACATGAGTAAAATAAAGGGAAATCGAAAGCTGGAAAATGACATTCTCGTTGGCACACGAATGGACGAAGACTTTACTGAAGGCTTGCGATGCATGCTTAGAATCACTCGTACACTCATAAGAGAGCAGGAAAATTAAAAAAAAAAACCAGATCGACACAAAAACGAAAGTCTTTTTTTGTCTCTCTGAATCAACCCTAATAAGATAACCCCCTTGGGCCCAAAGAGATTTAGCACTCCCTGTTAAGGAATTGTATTCTGATAAATATGCTTTATGTCCTATATAAGTCGTCCTTTTGCTTATATTATGGTGAGAAAAAGCCCCATGTGACCATTTTACTATAGTAAATGTAAAACAAATTATTGGCCATCGTAGTTGCGCTTTTTTGTACCTACTCCACAGCCCTGATAGAAGGTGACAACCTGGGTATGCACTGGCTGCGGTGCAGGCTGAGAACCAGTGATCAGGTGAGTTGCTGTTTGCTGGACTAGCATAGATCAGTTGCAGGGGACAAAAGGTAAGTACCCTTTTGTTTTTTTTGTTTGTAAGTTGGATTACTTCAATCATTTGAGAGTCTGAGTATGTTGTTCTTCTAAGCCCTATCAGGATTCTATGCAGTGATTTAGCCCCACAGAGTAAAGTTGAACATGATACTTAACCCACTGAATACACATTGGTGCAAAGTTAATTTGACATATTTAGGGCTTTTCAATGGCTCTGGTAACAAGTTAAATAGGTGTCAAATTAACTTTTCTACCACGGTGTGTATATATGTTGTGCTGAATACCTTATACCACCATATAAGTTTTACAGCCTCATTAGCTTTCCTGTAGGTAAACTTCTTTATGGAATGTAGATTGCTGGGTGTTATAGAGTGTGGGAAGGGGTTATTGCCAAGTCTTGCTACAGTCATTGTCGAGGCAGGTAAATAAACTTTACATACTGCTGCCAACTCCAATGTGTTTTTCAGGCAATATATGGGCTCCTAATGCTGCTGCCGCCAACTCCTGGGTGTGTCTTTCAGGCAATATATGGGCTGCTTATGCTGCTGCCAACTCCAATGTGTTTTTCAGGCAATATATTGGCTCCTAATGCTGCTGCTGCCAACTCCAGGGTGTGTCTTTCAGGCAATATATGGGCTCCCTATGCTGCTGCTGCCAACTCCAGGGTGTGTCTTTCAGGCATTATATGGGCTCCTTATGCTGCTGCCAACTCCAGGGTGTGTCTTTCAGGCAATATATGGGCTCCCCATGCTGCTGCCAACTCCAATGTGTCTTTCAGGCAATATATGGACTCCTTATGCTGCTGCCAACTCCAGGCTGTGTTTTTAAGGAAATATATGGGCTCCTTATGCTGCTGCCATCTCAAGGCTCTGTAATTGTGCCGCTCTGCGACAGCAATTCTAATAGCGATGCCTCTGATCTGCATGTCATACTTCTTTACAGTGTTATTTCACTAACCCAGCACGCATCCTATGCATGTTACAGCAAGGCAAAATGTTCTACAACCCTATTGAGGCTCTCGGAAGGCCAGAAATAGCCATTTTTAATATCGATTCGCCGCAAATAAATTCGGGCAAAAACTTTTTTTTCCGGAAAATTCGGTGAATCGGCTGATTCGAACTTTTCATAAATTCGCTCATCTCTAATTAGGATATAGAGAGGATACAGAAGGAGAAGAGATTACAATATATTAGGGTATAAGGGAGGATACAGGAGGAGAAGAGCTTACAATCTATTAGGGTATAAGGGAGGATAGAGGAGGAGAAGAGATTACAATATATTAGGGTATAAGGGAGGATATAGAAGAAGAGATTACACTCTATTACGGTATACGAATGGAAACAGAGGGAGAAGAGCTGACACTCTCTATTAGGGTAAAAGGGAGGTGTCAGGGAACTGCGGGTCACGTGATCCCACTACCCTCCTACCAGGAATACCAGGCCCGAAGCCTGCGGACACACAGATTCTTGGTTTAAGACAAACAGATCACTCAAGTTAAAATTTAAGTTTTAATGCTATAAGCACACTAGGCACTGATAACAAACATTTGGCTATGATGGAGAATGAAATGATACAGATGATACAAAATGCTGTTCTGAGACGGTTACAGGGTAGAGTGAGTTACACAGAGAAACAATAGTCAGTTACCTTAATATGCAGTTGCAGAGTAGTGGTGATGGGGAGCTCCCACAAGAGGTAAGTGAAGAGCTTACAGATGATTTTGGACACAAAATCATCATGCTGCAAGACCCCTCGAGATAAGTGACAAATGCCTGGCTCAGGGTTACCCTATTTATGCGGCGAGACCCTTTCACCCCCTCCCCTCTGTGGGACGGATTGTCACCTCCCACTGTTCTGGGGCTCGCTTCAACCCCTAAAACCCTTTAGGGGTTATAACTTTGAGCAGGGGGGTTGTATGGCTTTGGAAGCGGCACCAAACGATTGGGCTTGATGCCGGGCATCCAATGAGTCCAGAAATGGGGTCCCTAAATGGGTCAGAACCTTAGATCTTTATTTTCCTAGGTTTCACCGGGCTTGGCAACAAAGGAATAATATCCACGTGCGGTTTTGTGAGCCGGTTCTGATTCTGTACCTGGTTTGGTGCTGGGACACATGGGGGCGCAGCTATGGTCCGATTGGTGTTGGTGCTGGATGTCTGCGGCTCCCACCTTTCATGTGGGACCCAGTGGAGTCTTCTCAGACTAGAGGTGTGAGAGTCAGGGGAGAGCAGCAGGGGGGGGGGGGGCTTTGAAGCTCAAACTGCCTTTCCTGAGTGTCAGGACCCCAAGCCCATATATGGACTTCCTTTTCCTGCTGGCCTTGTAATGGCAGACATTTGCTAAGAACAGAGAAGGGGGAGGGAAATAAAGGGGAACTCCAGACTTGTATATGTGAGTTTTCTGCACTTAAGCTGGATTGTTCTTTCACACCTCCCTCCTTTAGAGGGTGCTAGGGGCCAGAACCTGTCGGGTCTAACCCATGCACCCACTGGCTACCTCCCCCTGCCGGGACAGGCCATCTGCATTTCCATGGTCTCGGCCCTTTCTATGGCGGATGTCAAACTGATATTGTTGGAGAGCCAGGCGCAACAATCTCCCATTGGTTCCAGAGACCATGTGTAACCAGCGAAGAGAGTTATGATCAGTCTCCACAATGAAGTGGCGACCATACAAGTATGGCTGCAGCCGCTGCAGTGACCAGACAATTGCGAGACACTCCTTCTCCATGTCTGAATATGCCACTTTCCTGGGTAGGAGCTTGCGGCTCAAGTACAAGATGGGGTGTTCCTGTCCTGTCGGGTCGACCTGGCTTAGCACAGTGCCAAGGCCAAAGTCACTGGCATCAGTTTGTACTATAAACAGCCGCGTAAAGTCAGCCGCTTGGAGTACTGGAGAGCTGAAGAGGGCATCTTTCAGTGCTTGGAAGGCTGTCTCGCAGTCACAGGTCCAATTGACTGTGGAGGGCAGCTTCTTCCTGGTGATGTCCGTCAAGGGCTTGGCCAGGGTACTATAGTGGGGGACGAACCTCCAAAAGTATCCGGCGGTGCCCAAAAAGGACTGCACCTGGGTCTTGGTCCTAGGGGTTGGCCAGGGGGCGATTGCCTCTACCTTCCCCGGCTCAGGTTTCAGGGTCCCCCCTCCTACCCTATGCCCTAGGTACTGGACCTCGCCCATGACCAACTGGCACTTTCCTGGCTTGATGGTCAAACCTGCTTGCCGGACTCACCCGAGCACCTGTGACAGGTGCTCTAGGTGTTCTTCCCATGTGGGACTGAGGATGGCAATGTCATCCAGGTATGCAGCCATGTACCCCTCTAGTCCCTGGAGCAGGGTGTTGACCATCCGCTGGAAAGTGGCAAGGGCATTTTTCATGCCAAACGTCATGACGGCGGATTCTTATAATCCAAATGGGGTAATGAAGGCCGACCATTCCCTGGCCTGGGGGGTCAGAGGTATCTGCCAGTATCTCCGTCTCAGGTCCATGATGGTCAGGTACCTAGCCCCAGCCAGCTGGTCAAGCAGGTCATCGATGCGCGGCATGGGGTATGCATCGGCAACTGTGACAGCATTGAGCCCCCTGTAGTCCAGGCAGAACCGGAGGGTCGGGTCCTTCTTTGGACAGAGGACCCACCGGGGCGGCCCAAGCACTGCTGGATGCTTGGATGACCCCTAGCT
Source organism: Gastrophryne carolinensis (assembly GCA_027917425.1). Taxonomy (NCBI): domain Eukaryota; kingdom Metazoa; phylum Chordata; class Amphibia; order Anura; family Microhylidae; genus Gastrophryne; species Gastrophryne carolinensis. The sequence goes on from CM051238.1 coordinate 428,758,136, forward strand.
GCAACATCTGGTCATTCTCTTGACGCATTTGCTGCTGGATCATGTTCACGTGGCAGGCCTTCCGCCATCCACGGGCAGGGTCTAGGGTGACTAGATACGTTACCGCATTGAGCTGCTGGTGCACGAGATAGGGGCCTTCCCAAGCAGCCTGAAGCTTATCCTGGGGTACCGGGACCAGCACCCACACCTTTTGGCCCACCTGGTAGGTCCGATCACAGGTGTTCTGGTCGTACCACCTCTTCTGCTCGGCCTGGGCCTGCATCATATTGTCGTGCACCAGCTGCACCAAGGCCTGCATCTTGTGCCTGAAGCGCATCACATACTCGACGACTGACACTTTGGGGGGGCCAGATCCTTTTCCCAAGACTCCCTCACCAGGACCAGGGGTCCCCGACTCGTCATCCATACAGGAGCTCGAAGGGGGAGAACCCCGTTGAGGCCCTCTCTTTAGGCAAACAGCAGGTGAGGGAGATACCACTCCCAGTCACGCCCATGGGCATCAAGGGTGCCATTGAACCGTTCACAGAGGCCATTTGTCTGTGGGTGGTACAGGCTGGTCACCAGATGTTGCACCTGGATCTGCTTACAGAAAGACTCCATCAGCTGCGACATGAACTGGGTCCCTCGATCCGTGAGCATTTCCTGGGGAAAGCCTACCCGAGAAAATATCTCCAGCAAGGCTGTGGCCACCTTGTTGGCTCGAATAGATGATAAGGCCACTACCTCTGGGTACCGTGTGGCATAATCTACTACCGTTAGTATGAAGCGTTTCCCAGAGCTGCTGGGAATGGACAGTGGCCCGATCAAATCCACAGCCACCCTCCTGAAAGGCTCCTCTATGATTGGCAGAGGCACCAGTGGTGCTTTGGGGCGAGGCCCTGCCTTCCCCACCTTCTGACAGACCTCACACGAACGGCAGTAGGCGGACACATCGACCCCCATTTTTGGACAGTAGAAGTGTTGGGCCAGTCTGGCTTTTGTTTTTGTGACCCCCCAAGTGTCCTGCCATCGGAATTTCATGCAACCCACAACAATTCCGCCCGGAAGGGGTAGGGGACCACCAACTGTCAGTCCCTAGGCCACTCCTCTGGTGAACCCTGCGAGATTGTAATGCGATACAGCCGTCCTTGGTCCCAGACAACTCGTCCTTTGTCTGAGCACGAGGAAGGCTGTGCCAGCTGCTCCTTGAGAGCATTCAGGCTTTCATCGGCTTCCAAAGCTGCCTGAAATCCCTGGCTCAACGTGGCCAGTATCGAAAAGGTGGCCATGTCCTCAGATTGTTCCTCCGGATCTGTCACCTGACCTCCATCTGTCCTGGCAGCCACTTGGTTGGAAGGGAGCACACCGTCAGATCCCTGGGGTGCCCCTAGCACCCCCACTGTGGGTGACAGCGGCCACAGCCACTGGTAGCACTAGCTCCCCTTCTGCTTCCAACCAAGTCACCAGACCAGACTGGCTGGCCTGGACCCTTAATATCCCGTCAGTGGAGAAATCCTGCGATTCGGACTCACCTAGGGGCCCCACGTCTCCTGGAACAGCCCTTACATCAGTCGCAGGTCCTACCACAGCCTTTGCTTGTCCCTGGCTCATCGCGTTGGGGATGAGCTCTGGGAACAAGAGATTACAGCCGACTGGGCCGCCCTCCTCTTCCCCGAGGGAAGAAGGGCACCCCACTTCACCCACCTCCACATTCCCTGTAGAAGGCAGGTTACAAACATTACTCTTATTGATTGTACACATCGGTGTATACATTACATTACCGTCTAGGGGACCAGACCTTGGGGGTTCAGTGGCCACATAGTGAGACACTAGCCACCCCAAGTCTGTCCCTAGCAAAACACTGGCAGGGATATTCAATGATACCCCCACCTCCCGCACTCCCTGTCCAGCACCCCAGTCCAAATAAACCTTGGCAACAGGCAGTGCTGGTTCAGTTCCTCCAATCCCGGAGACCACGAGGGTCTTCCCGGGCACCAAATCCTGTAGGGACACTAACTCTGGTCGCACCAGGGTCATCTCAGCACCAAGTCCCATGGCCACAGCCTGGCCTACGGTGACGGGCTGTACATTGTCCAGATACCTCCCTGCCCCCTCACCCACACACAACACAGTGGATCAGCGCTGGGCCGCACCCCGCTGGCGCTGGGGGCAGGCGGCCTTGAAGTGTCCGGGTTGATTGCAATGGTGACAGCGTTGGGGCCCCCCTTGTCGGGAGAGGGGAGTAGGGACAGGAGTCTTGGACTGATGGGCATGGACAACAGACGCGAGCGGCAGCTTACCCACTTTCCAGCTGACAGGTTTGCGGGGCTCATGGGCTCTGTTGTGACTGTAATCGTTGGCGAGGGTTGCCGTTGCTGAGGCTCCTTTGGGCTTCCAGTCACGCAGAAACTGCTGCAGATCCTCAGGGCAATTCCAGAGAAACTGTTCTGTGGCAATCAGCTCCTTCAGTTGCTGGATGGTGGTGATTTCTAAGCCGGTGGTCCACTGCTCGACTGCTCTCTGTAGCGCCCTCATGTGGTCAGCCCAGCTGTCGGTGGGGCACTGTTGCAAACTCCGCAGTTTCTTGCGATAAAATTCAGGGGTAATGTTATATTAATGGATCAGAGCTTGCTTGACCCCCTCGTAGCTCAGGGTGGTCTTGCTGGGTAGGTACCCAAAGATTTCCAAAGACCCAAAGTCGAGGGGTTAAGTACCTGACCCACTGATCCTCCGGTACATGGTATTGAAAAAAGCCAGCAGAAAGGTGTCCAGATCTGTACCTTTGTCGAAGATGGGGAAATCCTCCGCACGCAACTTTGGGGCCTGGTTCTCAAGGGGCCCGCTACCAGCTGTGCTGGGTTGAGGGCGTTGAATCTTTAGCTGCAGTACTTGGAGCTGGTGTTCACGTTCAGCTTGCTCCCGGCATTCCTCACATTCCGCTTGGCGCTTGGCAGCCTCAATCAGGACCTTATAGGTGGCGCTGTCTCCAGCCCGTAAACTTGCCAGAGCAGCGTACAGGAGAGCATCTGAGCCTGCTTGGCTGGGGGGACCGCAGGCGAGGCACGGTCCTCCGGGATGCTGAGGGCTGGTGATTGGCTTCTGGGAGAGCCCTGGCTGGGCCACTCCTCACCCAGGGTGACATCGGCAGCCACATCTCTGCTTCTGGCCCTGGTGCCACTTGCCATGCCTGCAGCTGCTGGTCACTGACAAATATTGCACCCTGTTGTAATCACACAACCTACTGTAATCACTCTCAGAATATGCCTAGTGTTGAGCTGATCTTAAGATCCCAGCAACAGAAAAGCCACTGCTGGTAATCTTTAGAGTATGAAAGTATGGGGCCCACACTTACTTACATTATTTGCCTTATCCCACCACGCTGCCACCAATTTGTCAGGGAACCACGGGTCACGTGATCCCACTGTCAACCAGGGACCTCCGGACACACAGACCGCGTTCCCAAGAAACCTTTGTCCAAGTCCTCCTACCAGGAATACCAGGCCGAAGCCTGCGGACACACAGATTCTTGGTTTAAGGCAAACAGATCGCTAAAGTTAAAATGTAAGTTTTAACCCTTTAAGTGCCAAGCACATAACACCTACGTGCTCGCATGTCCGTGCCTTAAGTGCCAAGCACGTAGGTGTTACGTGCTTGAATTTCCCCCCCTGCTAGTCAAAAAATAAAAATACTGACCTGACCCCTCGTTAGATCTGGCCGGGTCTCCTTTTTAATTTGGTGCCATCCGATCCCCTGTGGAGGCTCGGATGGCTCCAGGAGAGCCCCTGGAATAGCGCTCCCCCCCTTTGGCAGCAGCAGCTGCTAACTGTAAAAAAAAAAAAAAATGACATTTACTTACCTGTGGTCGCACTGCCTCCCGACAGGTCTCCTCTTCACTGAGGGGCCTCTGATCACCCCCCCCAGGCTCTTCCGTGGCGAGGAGGGGCAGAAATTGCCCTCCCCCCCACTTCCTGGATCGCGACTGCTAGCCCCACCCCCTGGGGCCGGGCCGGGTGACATCTTTGTGATGTCACCAGCAACCAGCACCCGAGACTAAGAATCAGTCTGCTCGGGTGCTTGGAGGAAAGAGGTGGGGAGGGGAGAGGGCTGTGATCGCCGCACCCAGGCTCTCGCCTCCAAACACCCGAGCAGACTGTCAGCTGCCATCGGGGATCACCGGGGGACAGAGGATCGTAGGTGAGTGAAGTAAAAAAAAATAAATAAATGTCATTTTTTTTTCTTATGTGTCAGTGTTTTTATTTTTACATTTAACCCCTTGTGAACTGGTAAGGGGTCCAGAAGACCCCTTATACCAGTTCACAAGGCTGGGGGCTGGTAAGTCACCTGCGGCTAGCAGGTGACTTGCTATTAACCCCCGGCACCCCTATTACCTGCCTCCTCAAAGCCCAGAGGGGGGCAGAAGAGCCCGGGCCCACATAGGCTATGTGGGCTTGTAGGCTGCAGGGTGGGGTGCCACAAAAGCTGGCCCCTCCACTCTGTTCCTACAAGCCCCCATAGCTGGTCCCAGGCTGGTAATGCTGGGTAAGGGGGACGCCATTTCATTTTTTTGGGGATTTTTAAGGGTTTTAACCCTTAAAAGTTCAAAAAAAATGCCCCCCCATGGGAGGGGGGGACCCTATGTCATTTTTTTTTTTAAATTAACCCCTTATGTTCTGTCGCCCAGCAGCTATAAAAGGCTTCCAGCTGCAGCAGGAGAGCAGAAGCCAGATTGATCAGCATGGGACACAGGGATGGATGGGAGGTAAGTATTAAAAAATATTAAAAAAATAAATAAATAAAATATTTTTTCTGCTTGTTTCTGTGTTTTTTTTACACTTAACCCCTTGTGAACTGGTAAGGGATCCATGAGATCCCTATACCAGTTCACAAGGCTGGGGGCTGGCAAGTCACCTGCGGCTAGCGGGTGACTTGCCGTTAACCCCCGGCACCCCAATTACCTGCCTCCCCAAAGCCCGGGAGGGGGCAGAAGAGCCCGGGCCATGGCTATTTGGGCTTTTAGCCTGCAGGGTGGGGGGCACCAAAGCTTTTTAACCCTTAAAAGTAACCCTTAAAAGTTTTTAACCCTTAAAATTCCCAAAAAATTGGGTCCCCCCCCCCCCCCCCCCAGGAGGTGGAACTCTATGTCATTTTTTTTTAAATTAACCCCTTATGTTTATAGTGTGGATAGTAGTAGTATTTTATTTGTAAATGTTATAAAGTGCTATTTTCAGTTTAGGGGGTCTCCTAGGCAAGAATGGGGGGGCTACCAATACATATGTGGTACCGGTGTAATTGGGAGAAATTGGGCTTTCACATGCAATATGGTTTTCTCTAATAAAGTAAATGTTTTATTTAAAATAAAGGAGACAATTGTCTAAAAAATATTTATTTATTTATTTTCTTGTATTTTTTACACAAAAATATAAAAAAAAACAGTAGAAAAATTACAAACAAGACATTTCATGTTAAAGCCTAAACTCTGCTGCAAAATATATATCTATAACTTTCCTGGAAATTCCGGCAAAAATCATGGTTAAACATGGCACAGAATGGGGATAAATGACCTGTCAACAGAGGGTGACAAAACTTCAAGTAGGCTGGCAATTAAAAGGGTTAATAGTACTTATGCATGTTGGGTATTGTTCTGCTCGGGGGACTTTGCTCTTTCAGATTTAGATTGTTTTTTCTTGTTTGCATACTTATATTTTAGGAAAACATGTTATTTATTCAGTTTTTTTATTAATTTTTTTAGGGAAACCCTGTGCAACCTAAGAATTCTTCGAGGGATTACTTCCATAAAGGTGAGCCTACTACAACAAGCTGGGTACTCTTAGAAAGCTTAACATGTGTACTTTCATACATATATGGAATATATGGTTTATCAGGGATATTCCAAATGTAAAGGGTTGTTTTGGTTGAAAAATTGCAAGGTGCGCACTTTGTCTGCAGAGCTGAAATTTTCAAGTAAAATTACTGTTACGCGCGCGCTTTACTTTGTGGTGTTTGCCAACTCTTCCCTTGACAGTACCTAGGCATGTTGGGTATCGTTCTGTTCAGGGCATGTAGCTTTTTGAGATGTTACTTGTTTTTTTCTTATTTGCATATAGTTTTTTTTAGGAAAATGTGGCTTGATTCTTGCATTTTATTCTTTTTTAGGGAAACTTTGTGCAACCAAAGAATACATTGAGGGATTACTTCCAGAAAACGATGCCCACATAAACAAGCTTGGTACGCCTAGAAAGGGGGGGGTATTTCAAATGTAAAGGGTTGTTTTTCTGGAAAAACTGCAAGGTGCGCATAGCGCATAGCGCAGTTGTATTTTATCCTAAAGCTCTGTTTCAGTTTGGGGTAGTCTCCTGGGCAGGAAAGGGTGTCTACCTATACATATGTGGTACCGCTTTGACCGAGAGAAATTGGGGTTACACACGCAATAAAATTTTATTGACAAACTTACATTTTTTATTACAAAAAAAGCACTACAAATTTTTTTATTTTTTTTGCACATATTTCACCAAAAAGTATTGAGAATACACACAAAAAGGCCAAACAAGACATTTCATGTTGAAGCCCAGACTCTGTTGAAAAAAAACAATATATAATTTTACTGGGAAATCCCTGGAAATCCTTTCAAAAATCACAGTTGAACATGTGTAGCGCAAAATAAGGAAACACGGTCTGGCAACAGAGGGTGACAAAAGCTGCAGGTAGGCTGGCAGCGAAATGGTTAATGCTATAAGAAAGTTAAACTTGTAAGGGCACCACTTCAATCATAACAAAAATACTAGATATAGAGGTGGGTGCTCCCATAAGCCCCAAAACCAACCAATTTAAGATATACTTGAAAAATAACTGGGGTTTACAAATGGGCACTCACGCCACTAATATAGAAATTTAATTACAAATTTTATTGAATGTGCTATATACAAGGATTAAAAAACACAAATACAACACAAAAATACAAGACTAATTAAAAGTAATGAGGTACCTGGGATCTGCTCAATATTGAATACATAGCCAATAATCAAGATATCTTATAGAATAAATAAAGTGCGGCGTGCTTAAATATACATAGCCCCCTGATATAAGTAATCAATAATAGAGAATGAAAAGAATATCTATAAGGACAGGTAAATTGATGCTCAAAGTAAGAGCTAGTAAGAGCAGTAAAGTGCTTAAGTGCTATCAAAATTAATATGTATAGAAGTTAGAATAGTACATATAGTAAGAAAAAACCATATACATTAGTAAAAAGATCTCATTAATATCACAAAAAAGAGCTAGAGATGATAAAACTCTGTCCTAACAGTATACAAATAGTTAATATCATTCCCCATATATATAATGAATAAGGCCACTGTCCCTGTCTAGCATATGCTAACCAACTGTATTTAGTAAACAAGGCTGCAAATAATGACGTATTAAGGCTAGACAGGAGAGACAGGGAGGGCACAATAATCATGCATCTATTAGTAACTCAATCTGACATGATAAGAAGTTACCGCCATCAATGATAAAGAGCCCAGGACCACCGGCTGCCCCACGCGCTCCGCCGTGCACCCACGGCTTCTGATCGGGGTAATTTGATCTCAATAATGACAGCTCTTTTATACTCCTGGCCCGCCCGACAACACGTGCGCCGCGTCACACGCTCATCACCGACATCGCCGTCATCAAAATGCAAAGCAGCAAGGGGGCGTGCCCGGCCGGTGCAAGCACAACTGCGGGAGCGTCGCATTGTGCCGTCAGACGAGACAGGAGACCGCAGGGATTCAGTCTACAATGCACTTGCCATAGCACATAATTCTATTGTTCAAACAATCTAATTAGTCAATATAACACAAATTATATGAATAAATAATAATGAGACGGGGAGGCCGATTCATTAATAGCGCCAGGTAGAGACAGATGAGCGACAGTAGCGTTATTTTCACAGCGCACGCTAGTATTCGCTGTGCTTGGCCGTTGTTCGGCTGTTGACAGCGGCTCAGTCGGTGTGCGGTAATGTTGAATACGGGGTTAGGAGTCGCTGTTTGACAGGTTCCGCGCTGTATGGGAGCGCATGACAGCGAATGGCCATAGCGAACGGCTCCCAGCATATTCATTAACAAATCACGCTCAAAAAATTCTCGCGCTGTGAAATGCTTGTTTAAACCCCAGAGCGCTGGCGGTGATGGGTTAAAAGTAGTTTTTTAACCCCCAAACAACCATATTTTTGGAAAAAAAAAAAAAACATGTTTTTCAAAACATTTTGTAATATGAATACATTAATATCAGACCTGTAATATCAATTCTGCACAAACTTTTTTTTTTTTTTTTTTAACCTTAAAAAAAATATCTAACATTGCAGAAGTGGTCACAGAATTTTTGACATTTAAAAAAAAAAAAAAAAAAAAACATTAATAGCAATTAATTATGAATAATTAAAGATTGTTCCATTGAAATGCATTGGAGAGCACCAGGTAGCGAGAGGTCATACCTGTCGCTGTTCAAGGTCGCTCGCTGGCGCTGTGGGGTGAGGCTGGAATAATGATGAATGATTCGCTATCTGGCGCTCTGTCAGTCGCTAAGCAGGATCGGCTTGATAAATGTGTGATTGCGGAGGGGATCCCTTGTTAAATAAGGGCCTTAGTTATGTAGATCCTGTACACAGGCACAATACATTCCATATCTTATTAGTGGAAACAATCCTTATGTCCCAAGTGGAACCACATAAAGTTCATTTAAGAGATCACAGTGTCATTAAATGTCCAAAGTAGCTTATATAGGCGACCTGCCTCAGCACAGAATCCCCAAGCACCAGCTACACATGCTTCAATCAATCTAGAGTTCATGCTTGATTTTTCCAATCCTCTTTATTGTATATGGCTGACTTCTCATGCTTGTTCTCTTTTGAAGCTTATGTCCATCCACAGTCTTCATGTCTCTCCACTTTAACGCCATTCAGACACCTATACAGGCTACCCGATGTCCAAGACAGTAGTCCCCAAATGTGCGCATTGATGTCCCACAAATTCCATATTACCTACTGTGTCTTAGTAACTTAGTTACTAATGTATATGTTTTTTTCTTACTATATGTACTATTCTAGCTTCTATACATATTAATTTTGATAGCACTTAAGCACTTTACTGCTCTTACTAGCATATTTGCTTAGTATATATTTAATTGTTTATACACCTACATACACATATAGCACTTAAGCACTTTATATTTTAAATTTGTTGTGGTTACTAGACAATTATTTAGCACTTTTTTCCTATTTTGTTATTATGGGGCCTTGTTGATCCCCTTTTCTTCTTACTTACGTTATACTACTTGGTGATATCTGGAATAACTTTATCAATTTTATATATTTTTATTTTTTGAGCATCAATTTACCTGTCCTTATAGATATTCTTTTCATTCTCTATTATTGATTACTTATATCAGGGGGCTATATATATTTTAGCACGCCGCACTTTATTTATTCTATAAGATATCTTGATTATTGGCTATGTATTCAATATTGAGCAGATCCCAGGTACCTCATTACGTTTAATTAGTCTTGTATTTTTGTGTTGTATTTGTGTTTTTTAATCCTTGTATATAGCACATTCAATAAAATTTGTAATTAAATTTCTATATTAGTGGCGTGAGTGCCCATTTGTAAACCCCAGTTATTTTTCAAGTATATCTTAAATTGGTTAATGCTATAAGCACACTAGGCAGTGATAACAAACATTTGGCTATGATGGAATATGAAATGATACAGATGATACAAAATGCTGTTCTGAGACGGTTACAGGATTGAGTGAGTTACACAGAGAAACAATATTCAGTTACCTTAATATGCAGTTGCAGAGTAGTGGTGATGGAGAGCTCCCACAAGAGGTAAGTGCTTACAGATGATTTTGGACTCCTCCAGCACGCTGCCGTGAGACCCCTCGAGATAAGAGACAAATGCCTGGCTCAGGGTTACCCTATTTATGCGGCGAGACCCTTTCACCCCCTCCTTCTGTGGGATGGATTGTCACCTTCCACTGTTCTGGGGCTCGCTTCAGCCCCTAAAACCCTTTAGGGGTTATAACTTTGAGCAGGGGGGTCGTATGGCTTTGGAAGCGGCACCAAACGATTGGGCTGGATGCCGGGCATCCGATGAGTCCAGAAATGGGGTCCCTAAGGGGGTCAGAACATTAGATCTTCATTTTTCTAGGTTTCACCGGGCTTGGTGACAAAGGAAAACTATCTCTACATGCGGTTTTGTGAGCCGGTTCTGATTCTGTACCTGGTTTGGTGCTGGGACACATGGGGGCGCAGCTATGGTCCGATTGGTGTTGGTGCCGGATGTCTGCGACTCCCATCTTTCATGTGACAAATTCACAGCCAGTGGCTCAGCTAGCTGCAGACCCAGTGGAGTCTTCTCAGACTAGAGGTGTGAGAGTCAGCAGGAGAGCAACAGGGGGGGCTTTGAAGCTCAAACTGCCTTTCCTGAGTGTCAGGACCCCAAGCCCATATATGGACTTCCTTTTCCTGCTGGCCTTGTAATGGCAGACATTTGCTAAGAACAGAAAACCTTAACGGGGGAGGGACTTGTAGTTTTCTGCACTTAAGCTGGATCGTTCCTTCACTGGAGGATACAGAAGAAGAGCTTACAATCAATTAGGGTATGAGGGAGGATTCAGAAGGCGAAGAGATTACAATATATTAGGGTATAAGGTAGGATACAGAAGGGAAAGAGCTTACAAACTATTAGGGTATAAGGGAGGATACAGAAGTCAAAGAGTTTACAATCTATTAGGGTATAAGCAAGGATACACAAGACGGAATAGCTTACCATCTATTAGTGTATAAGGGAGGTTACAAAAGGAGGTAGAGCTTACAATCTATTGGGGTATAAGGGAGGATACAGAAGGAGAAGAGCTTAAATTATATTAGGGTATAAGGGAGGATACAGAAGGAGAAGAGCTTACAATCTATTAGGGTAATTAGGTGGGTGTGGTCACACACTGTGAGAGCCAGGACACACAACTGCTCCTATTTACCAGAGGCCTGTGAAGCCTGGGGCTTTCCTGGGAGTGCCTTCCCAGGCAGCATGGATGATTCCGGGGGTGAGTCACGCTGGTACCCCAGAAGGAATATTAAACCTCCGGATCCCGGGTCTGCCTCCACCAGCGGCGCTAGTAACACCACGGTACCCCAGCCCGGTGAGAGTTTGTCAGCTTTTCGCAGCCGTGTATGTAACTTGTGCAGTGTGGCGAAGGAAGAGGAGAAGCTTTGCAAGATGAAAATTGCATTAAAGAAAAAGAAAATGGACACCAGCAAGGCGCGGGGATTGGATAAGCGGTCAAATAAAGCAGACTTAGCTGAGCTTGAATCAGCATGTCGGCAGCAGGAAAAGCTAGTTGCGTCCCTTAAAGCGGACCTTCACTCTGAATAAGAGTCTATCTTATATGTTTCCCACACCCTGTACATACAGATTGTCCACATTAAAAATCATCCTACCTGCATCTACTGCATGTTATGAGCCTTTAAACATCCAAGATGGCGGCTTATGGAAGCCGCCATCTTATCAGGCAGCCTGCAAACAGGAAGTGCCTCCTGACTGTGCTGCTCTGCATTCTGGGACTGCTGACCGTTACCTGACCCCAGCTCTGCTCTGTCTGAGCAAAGCACAGCTATAACCCGCCCCCCTGTACCTTATCCCACTCTCCTCTCCTCAGTAAGTGTGATGCGTCTTAAGTCAAGATGGCGGCGCCCGTATCCTAAATTCCTGAACAGAGTTGCAGCCCAGTGGGGGAAAGAATAATAAGTTAGTGACTAAAAACGTAAAATATATTAATTTTAGATGCTGGGGAACCGTTTTTTAAGAGTTTTGGCTTTTCATTAAATCACGCTGAAGGTCCGGTTTAAGCAAGCAGTGGGGCCTTTAAAGAAAAGTATAAAAACGAGGGGCGATTTAAATCCATGCAGCGCTCAGGCCCCACTGTGAAGGAGGAAGAGGCCGACCATGTGGATGAGACCCCGATGGTGGAGGATTCTCCAGCTGTACCTCCACCCAAAGTTGCAGCAGTAGCAGAGCCGGGAGCCCCAGAACCAGCACTGGAAGACTCTCTTGCTGAGGCAACACATCATGAGTGCGTGACATCGCTGGGCATCCAGGAAGCCCCTACTGGAGCAGATTTTCCAGAGGACAGCCACCAGCCCCTAAGGTGAATCCACAGTCTGCCCCCAAGTCAGCAACCACCAATGTAAGATCTAGTAATTTATTAGCTGAGGCGGCCCGGGGGGCTGGCACTGCAAGTACCAAGGGGGTCCCAGTAATCGTGGCCCCTGCTGTAAAACCTCGCAGGCTGGGGCTAGGTGATCCTGATCCTGCACCCCCTTCTGAGCAGGGTGGGAGTTCAGATCCCAAGACAGCGTGGTCTGGACTCTCTCCTGAGGATCAGGATTACCTTGCTCTCAGGTTTGCCACCAAGAAGAAAAGAAAAAAGGACAATGGTGTGCCAGAACCGGGGAAGAGCCATGGGGTGCAGCTCTTCAACCGGTTTGAGGTACTTTCTGAAGGTTTCAATAGAGATTTCTTCTTTTGATTCTGAGGCCTCAGATATGGAGGAGGAAACACCAGTCTCCTCCAGTAAGCGTGAGGGATCTGATAGTGACGCCGGAGGGAAGGCTAAGAGACATTCTCCCGAATGACTCTGATGGCAGTTCCCCCTCCGATAAAGGTGGCAACCATTAATGTTGCCAGCATTAAATCAGTAAGCGCTCGTTTTATGGCCTTATTTTTTCTCAGCCAGTTTGATGCTGACATTTTGTTTTTGCAGGAGACCAGATTGGTCAGTCTGGCCGACATTCACGCTGTGAAGCGGGAGTGGAGGCACAGACCCTCTTTTTGGTCTCTTGCGGCCGAGCCTTACAGCGGAGTGGCGGTGCTTTTTATAACCGACATGGTAACTTGTCGGCGAGTCATTGAGGTGGAGATCGGGAGGTGCATGGTCTTGGACGTCATTGTAAGGGGGCAGGACCTGCGCCTAATAAATATCTATGGACCCCAAACTAAGTGGGACAGGAAATGCCTCCTTACAAAGATCAAGCCGTTCCTTTTTAAAGCCCGGCCAGTAGTCTTTTTAACACCGTGACTAGGCCCATGGACAGGAGAGGCTTCAAAGGCAAGCTGGGCTGCGATAGTCTCTTTTTGAATAGCATGGTTAGAGAGGCAGGTCTGGAAGATGTGCACATTAAGCACTCCTCACGGGCTTCACTTTTCAGCGAGGTAGCAGTCAGAGTAGAATAGACAGGTTTTTTTGAAGGAGGGCTCGGCTTCTCAGCCTCCGCGGCTGCAGGCGGTCGAGTTCTCCGATCACCTTTTACTATCGATGGTCTTGAATGCCTCTGACACACCCCCTAGAGGAAGGGGCATCTGGAGGATGAATTCGGCTCTCCTTGAGGAGGAGGGGGTAAGACAATCTTTTGAGGATTTTTTTCAGGCACAGGTTTCCATTAAGGATTTTTCAGCAGCAGGTCTGAGTGGTGGGAGCTGACCAAAATGAGAATTGCTGGGCTTTTCAGGGGCCTAGGAAAAAGAAAACAGCTTGATAAATACATTGCCTACCAGCGCTTGCGGAGGAAACTTGACATCCTTGTCTCGAATGGTGGAGATCAAGGGGCAATCTCTGAAGTCAAGCTTCTCCTCAGGAAGTGTCAGTATGACCGGCATGCTCCTCTGGTTCTGGAAAGGGATTATGGGAAATACCACTCACCCGATCCCTATCAGAATTGCAGACAGGCTGCAGCTCTCAAGACTGTCCTTGGTCTGAAGGATAGCACAGGTTCCCTGGTACGATCTAAATCTGGGATCCTGGAGATTATTAGGTCCTTTTATGCTGACCTCCTGGGCAGAAAGTTTATTGACCGGGCAAAGATGGAAAGTTTCCTGGATTCTACTCCAGGATTGGAAAATGGTGACCGTTCTATCACTAGCTTGACAGAGCCGGTCACTGCCGATGAGGTGGTAAGTGCGATTGATCACCTTGCCATCAAAAAGTCACCCGGGTCAGATGGTCTGACAGCTGAATTTTATAAATGTTTTAAGAGTCAAAAGGAAAGGACTCTTCGATGATTGAGAACTGGCGCCCCATCAGCCTTCTCAATGTCGATAGAAAGATACTGGCAAAGATTTTGTTCTGGCGCTTGTCGTCAGTAGCGGAGCAACTGCTTTCCCGTCATCAGCACTGCTCCATCCAAGGTAGAAGCACCTTCTCAGCGGTTTTAGCTGTCCGGGAGGCCTTGGAGCGATGCAGGGCTGCAGGCTGGGGAAAGTACTTGTTGGCGTTAGATCAGGCAAAGGCTTTTGATAGGGTCAATCATGAGTACCTATGGCTGCTTCTTGGTAAGTATGGCCTGCCAGGGAGGTTCATTAATTGGCTACAAACCCTGTATGAAGGGGCTGAGAGCTTCCCTCTTGTTAATGGTTGGGTTGGAAGGCCTTTCAAAGTTGGCTCTGGTGTGCGACAGGGATGCCCTCTGAGTCCCCTACTGTATGTGTTTGCAATCGATCCCTTTATAAGGAGGGTCGAGAGCAGCATGTTATGTGGGGTTCCTCTGGGTGTGCCTGGTGAGCCTTCTCTGAAGGTCATTGCCTATGCTGATGATGTATCTGTGATTGTCTCTGGGACAAATGAGGCAGAGGAGGTGGCCTCTCTAATAGCTCAGTATACAGAAGCGTCGGGCTCCAAGGTCAATCATGAGAAGAGTGAAGTTTTCTGGATGGGTGAGGAGGGTGAGGGCTTCGAACTTCCGGACGCCTTCCCAATGCCCCAGCAGGAAATTAAGATCCTTGGCATTAACTTCGGTCCTGGTGATTATGGCCAAAAAAACTGGGAGCGCAGGCTGGAAATTGCCAATGCCAAGGTTGCAGTCTGGAAGAGCTGGAAAATGTCTCTCAGGGAAAGGGTTGACCTTATCAAGACCTACCTGATCCCCATCTTTTTATACGTCAGCTTCGTCTGTGTTTTGCCAGTATCTCTCTACACCAGGGTCTACAGCGTGTTTTTCCAGATGTTATGGGGAAACCGCATGAACCTGGTGAAAAGAAATGTCACTTACCTATCCAGGCGGGAGGGTGGCCTAGGGATGGTCAACCCAGTAGTGTTTTTCTCTCTCTTGTTTCTGAAACATAATTTTGGAAGCATGTTGGCAGAGAGCCCGCCTGGCTGGGTGGGTATTTTCCAGTCCTGGTTTAAGCCCTTCCTGCGAGACTGGGAGAATGGTGGCCGGGTGAAAAGCCCTTGAGTTCCTCAGGCTCAGCTCCCGTCCTATGTTGCCTTGTGCTTGAAAATACTTCGGCAATGGCAATTGACGGCAGAGGACATGAGATCTACTCCAAGGAAGCTTCTGGTGAGTCGGGTCCTGGGTCTGGCTTTTCATGAGCCATTGTCCCTCAGGGATTGCCCAGGCTCCATCATGAGGGAGGGTTTGAGGCTTATTAACTCCTCAAGAATTCCTTTGAAATACCGGGATATAGCCTGGCTCTCCTTCCAAGGAAAACTCTACCTTAGGGGGATCCGGAAGAGTCGCAGCCTGCCAGAGATAATTTGTCTCTGTGAGGAGTGTCAGGATGAGGTGGAGACTATGGACCACTTCCTGCTCTGGTGTCCCTTTAATGTAGATGTGTGTAAACAGGTGGGGTTGGCCCTCGGTGCCCCCTTCTTCTCCCAGCTTTCCTATGCTGAGTGGGTGTACGGGGCATTCAAGAACAGAGGGGATTTTTGTTTGGACACTTTATATATAGTTAGTCTAGTGATTCGCTATTTCACGTGGAATGCACGGTGCCAGTTCTGCATTAGGAAGAAAGTCCTCCCTGTCCCGGTGGTGGTGCATGACATCCTGCATGAGGTGGGCAAGATCCGGGTGCTTGAGAGGGACAGGTGGGAACAGGGGGCCTGGATGAAGGCATGGAGGAACATCAGGCCTCCTTAGTCCTCATGACTTCCCTCTGGGTGGGCTTTTCTGTCTCTTATCACCCATAGATTTTTTATAACAACGACAGATTTTTGAAGAACGGCTGCATGCACAGGTGACGGGGTCTCTTATTCTTCCTGCTGAATTGTGTATAGTGTAGTGTTAGGTTGTAGATAGGATTGTATATAGAATAATGGATATTATATATTATATGCCGAATTGTTAGGCCTGTTTCTTTTTGTTTAGTTATTATTTATTTTATTTTATTTATTTATTATTGTAACTTTGTATATATTGTATATGATTGCTTGATTTTACTTAATAAAAAAAGTTACAATCTATTAGGGTATAAGGGAGGTTACAGAAGGAGGAAGAGCTTACAATCTATTGGGGTATAAAGTAGGATACAGAAGAAAAGCTTACAATCTATTAGAGTATAAGGGATAAGGGTCAATAGAGCTGCAGGTCTCCCCAGCAATGCACAGGTGAGGTCATTAAAGTTGCAGCTCTCCCCAGCAATGCACAGGTGAGGTAATTAGATCTGCAGCTCTCCCCAGCAATGCACAGGTGAGGTCATTAAAGTTGCAGCTCTCCCCAGCAATGCACAGGTGAGGTAATTAGATCTGCAGCTCTCCCCAACAATGCACAGGTGAGGTCATTGGAGCTGCTGTTCTCCCCAGCAATGCACAGGTGAGGTTATTAGAGATGCAGTTCTCCCCAGCAATGCACAGGTGAGGTCATTAGAGATGAAGTTCTCCCCAGCAATGCACATGTGAGGTAATTAGAGCTGCAGCTCTCCCCAGCAATGCACAGGTGAGGTCATTGGAGCTGCTGTTCTCCCCAGCAATGCACATGTGAGGTAATTAGAGCTGCAGCTCTCCCCAGCAATGCACAGGTGAGGTCATTAGAGATGAAGTTCTCCCCAGCAATGCACATGTGAGGTAATTAGAGCTGCAGCTCCTACCCCGCAATGCACAGGTGAGGTCATTAGAGCTGCAGCTCTCCCCAGCAATGCACAGGTGAGGTAATTAGCACTGCAGCTCTCCCCAGCAATGCACAGGTGAGGTCATTAGAGATGCGGCTCTCCCCAGCAATAAACAGGCGAGGTCATTAGAGTCACAACTCTCCCCAGCAATGCACAGGTGAGGTTATTAGAGATGAAGTTCTCCCCAGCAATGCACATGTGAGGTAATTAGAGCTGCTGCTCTCCCCAGCAATGCACAGGTGAGGTAATTAGAGCTGCTGCTCTCCCCAGCAATGCACAGGTGAGGTCATTAGAGCTGCAGCTCTCCCCAGCAATGCGCAGGTGAGGTCATTAGAGCTGCAGCTCTCCCCAGCAATGCACAGGTGAGGGAATTAGAGCTGCAGCTCTCCCCAGCAATGCACATGTGAGGTAATTAGAGCTGCAGCTCTCCCCAGCAATGCACAGGTGAGGTAATTAGCACTGCAGCTCTCCCCAGCAATGCACAGGTGAGGTCATTAGAGATGCGGCTCTCCCCAGCAATACACAGGCGAGGTCATTAGAGTCACAACTCTCCCCAGCAATTCACAGGTGAGGTAATTGGAGCTGTAGCTCTCCCCAGCAATGCACAGGTGAGGTAATTAGAGCTGCAGCTCTCCCCAGCAATGCACAGGTGAGGTCATTAGAGCTGCAGCTCTCCCCAGCAATGCACAGGTGAGGTCATTAGCGCTGCAGCTCTCCCCAGCAATGCACAGGTGAGGTAATTAACGCTACAGCTCTCCCCAGCAATGCACAGGTGAGGTAATTAGATCTGCAGCTCTCCCCAGCAATGCACAGGTGAGGTAATTGGAGCTGTAGCTCTCCCCAGCAACGCACAGGTGAGGTAATTAGAGCTGCAGCTCTCCCCAGCAATGCACAGGTGAGGTAATTGGAGCTGTAGCTCTCCCCAGCAACGCACAGGTGAGGTAATTAGAGCTGCAGCTCTCCCCAACAATGCACAGGTGACGTCATTAGAGCTGCAGTTCTCCCCAGTAATGCACAGGTGAGGTCATTAGAGCTGCAGCTCTCCCCAGAAATGCACAGGTGAGGTAATTAGAGCTGCAGCTCTCCCCAGCAATGCACAGGTGAGGTAATTAGAGCTGCAGCTCTCCCCAGCAATGCACAGGTGAGTTCATTAGAGCTGCATCTCTCCCCAGCAATGCACAGGTGAGGTCATTAGCTCTTTAGCTCTCCCCAGCAATGCACAGGTGAGGTCATTAGATCTGCAGCTCAACTCAGCAATTCACAGGTGAGGTCATTAGAGCTGCAGCTCTCCCCAGCAATGCACATGTGAGGTCATTAGAGATGCAGTTCTCCCCAGCAATGCACAGGTGAGATCATTAGAGCTGCAGCTCTCCCCAGCAATGCACAGGTGAGATCATTAGAGCTGCAGCTCTCCCCAGCAATGCACAGGTGAGGTCATTAGAGCTGCAGCTCTCCCCAGCAATGAACAGGTGAGGTCATTAGAGCTGCAGCTCTCCCCAGCAATGCACAGGTGAGATCATTAGAGCTGCAGTTCTCCCCAGCAATGCACAGGTGAGGTCATTAGAGCTGCAGCTCTCCCCAGCAATGCACAGGTGAGGTCATTAGATCTGCAGCTCTCCCCAGCAATGCACAGGTGAGGTCATTAGAGCCACAGCTCTCCCCAGCAATGCACAGGTGAGGTCATTAGAGCTGCTGCTCTCCCCAGCAATGCACAGGTGAGGTCATTAGAGCTGCTGCTCTCCCCAGCAATGCACAGGTGAGGTCATTAGATCTGCAGCTCTCCCCAGCAATGCACAGGTGAGGTCATTAGATCTGCAGCTCTCCCCAGCAATGCACAGGTGAGGTCATTAGAGCTGCTGCTCTCCCCAGCAATGCACAGGTGAGGTCATTAGATCTGCAGCTCTCCCCAGCAATGCACAGGTGAGGTAATTAGAGCTGCTGCTCTCCCCAGCAATGCACAGGTGAGGTAATTAGAGCTGCTGCTCTCCCCAGCAATGCACAGGTGAGGTCATTAGATCTGCAGTTCTCCCCAGCATTGCACAGGTGAGGTCATTAGAGCTGCAGCTCTCCCCAGCAATGCACAGGTGAGATCAATAGAGCTGCAGCTCTTCCCAGCAATGCACAGGTGAGGTAATTAGAGCTGCAGCTCTCCCAAGCAATGCACAGGTGAGGTAATTAACTCTGTAGCTCTCCCCAGCAATGCACAGGTGAGGTCATTAGAGCTGCAGCTCTCCCCAGCAATGCACAGGTGAGGTCATTAGAGCTGCAGCTCTCCCCAGCAATGCACAGGTGAGGTCATTAGAGCTGCAGCTCTCCCCAGCAATGCACAGGTGAGGTCATTAGAGCTGCAGCTCTCCCCAGCAATGCACAGGTGAGGTCATTAGATCTGCAGCTCTCCCCAGCAATGCACAAGTGAGGTCATTAGAGCTGCAGCTCTCCCCAGCAATGCACAGGTGAGGTCATTAGCGCTGCAGCTCTCACCAGCAATGCACAGGTGAAGTCATTAATGCACAGGTGAGGTCATTAGCGCTGCAGCTCTCCCCAGCAATGCACAGGTGAGGTCATTAGAGATGCAGTTCTCCCCAGCAATGCACAGGTGAGGTCATTAGAGCTGCAGTTCTCCCCAGCAATGCACAGGTGAGGTAATTAGAGCTGCTGCTCTCCCCAGCAATGCACAGGTGAGGTAATTAGAGCTGCTGCTCTCCCCAGCAATGCACAGGTGAGGTCATTAGATCTGCAGCTCTCCCCAGCAATGCACAGGTGAGATCATTAGAGCTGCAGCTCTCCCCAGCAATGCACAGGTGAGGTCATTAGAGCTGCAGCTCTCCCCAGCAATGCACAGGCGAGGTCATTAGAGCTGCAGCTCTCCCCAGCAATGCACAGGTGAGGTCATTAGAGCTGCAGCTCTTCCCAGCAATGCACAGGTGAGGTCATTAGCTCTGTAGCTCTCCCCAGCAATGCACAGGTGAGGTCTTTAGATCTGCAGCTCTCCCCAGCAATGCACAGGTGAGGTCATTAGAGCCGCAGCTCTCCCCAGCAATGCACAGGTGAGATCAATAGAGCTGCAGCTCTTCCCAGCAATGCACAGGTGAGGTAATTAGAGCTGCAGCTCTCCCCAGCAATGCACAGGTGAGGTCATTAGCTCTGTAGCTCTCCCCAGCAATGCACAGGTGAGGTCATTAGAGCTGCAGCTCTACCCAGCAATGCACAGGTGAGGTCATTAGAGCTGCAGCTCTCCCCAGCAATGCACAGGTGAGGTCATTAGAGCTGCAGCTCTCCCCAGCAGTGCACAGGTGAGGTCATTAGAGCTGCAGCTCTCCCCAGCAATGCACAGGTGAGGTCATTAGAGCTGCAGCTCTCCCCAGCAATGCACAGGTGAGGTCATTAGAGCTGCAGCTCTCCCCAGCAATGCACAGGTGAGGTCATTAGAGCTGCAGCTCTCCCCAGCAATGCACAGGTGAGGTCATTAGAGCTGCAGCTCTCCCCAGCAATGCACAGGTGAGGTTTTTGGAGCTTCAGCTCTCCCCAGCAGTGCACAGGTGAGGTCATTAGAGCTGCAGCTCTCCCCAGCAATGCACAGGTGAGATCATTAGAGCTGCAGCTCCCACCAGCTATGCACAGGTGAGGTCATTATAGCTGCAGCTCTCCCCAGCAATGCACAGGTGAGGTCATTAGAGCTGCAGCTCTCCCCAGCAATGCACAGGTGAGGTCATTAGAGATGAAGTTCTCCCCAGCAATGCACAGGTGAGGTCATTAGAGCTGCAGCTCTCCCCAGCAATGCACAGGTGAGGTCATTAGAGCTGCAGCTCCCACCAGCTATGCACAGGTGAGGTCATTATAGCTGCAGCTCTCCCCAGCAATGCACAGGTGAGATCATTAGAGCTGCAGCTCCCACCAGCTATGCACAGGTGAGGTCATTATAGCTGCAGCTCTCCCCAGCAATGCACAGGTGAGGTCATTAGAGCTGCAGCTCTCCCCAGCAATGCACAGGTGAGGTTATTGGAGCTTCAGCTCTCCCCAGCAATGCACAGGTGAGGTCATTAGAGCTGCAACTCTCCCAGCAATGCACAGGTGAATTCATTAGAGCTGCAGCTCCCCCCAGCAATGCACAGGTGAGGTCTCTAGAGATAAGCCAAAGCTATAGAACCACGAATGTGCAGATCCAAAGAATCCAAATCTGTTTACTGATCTTAGTAGTATAATATATATATATATATATATATATATATATATATATATATATATATTACATACAGGGAATGCTTTGGCAGTATTCAAGCATATGGATATGAGAGAACAAGAGGAAATGTGGCCACCAGGCCTGTTGGTAACTCACAAGGAGAGGGAAAGGTAAAAAACAGCCATAGGAATAAGTTGTAGAATGTTCTGGAGATCACATTTTACCTGATTAAAATGATGTCAATGGCCTTGATTCACAAAAAGTTGAAAAAATTTCATTGTAGTAAAAAATTCAATTCATGAGAAAAAAGCCTGAGAATGTCACTGTTAGTGAATCACCAGACAGGAAGTCAATGAATGTCAATGGCACTTTTTACTATTGGTAAAAAGGGGAAGAATGTTTAGTACACACACAAACACACACACCTCATTCTTATGCAGTGAGAGTTGGTGTATAATATAGATAATGGTAGTCAGGGAGTTATACTGAAACCTTAGCAAACAATCTGATTACTACTCTCGTTTTTGGGAACAGCTGGAATCTGGTTG
Source organism: Gastrophryne carolinensis (assembly GCA_027917425.1). NCBI lineage: Eukaryota > Metazoa > Chordata > Amphibia > Anura > Microhylidae > Gastrophryne > Gastrophryne carolinensis. The sequence continues at coordinate 428,779,764 of CM051238.1, forward strand.
CTAGAGGAGGTTGCCTCTTTCTTCTTTTACAATAGTTCAGTGAAAACATCTCCCATTCTATATTCTGCTCTTTGGGCCCATACTAGAGATTTCATTAATACCAGTGAGGGGTGGCAACCCTGCAACTGATCTTACAGACTTCAGTGGCATCTTTTGGACTCACTAAGGGGGTTATTTAAAAAGGGATAGCGCCAGGCAGTGCCTCGTAGCGCCAGGCAGCGTCTGGTGAATCTGGTGAGCGTCTCTAACAGCGGCATGTAGTGTCACATGTGTTACTACAGGCGGCTCAGCGTATAGCGCCGGCGCTCTAGCTTCAGAGCGCCAGGTATTACCTTTCGCTCAGTGTCACTATCCCATACATTTCAATGGCCGTTCATTTTCTTGTGTTTAAACAGCGTGTTTGACTTTTTTTTTTTGTTGCTCAAATCATTGTTCTAAAAATGTTATTTGGATGAATGTATGTAGGACTATGTATTTATCTTTACACTATTAATGAGTTTTTAGGTATACTTTAATGCTGCTTTACCGGGGGTTTCTCTCTCTTTGTGGATAGAGATGAGCGAACTTTTGAAAAATTAGATTCGACTGATTCGCCGAATTTTCCGACAAAAACGTTTCGACCCGAATTTATTCGTGACAAATCGCTATTAAAAATGGCTATTTCTGAGCTTCCTAGAGCCTCAATAGGGTTGTAAACCATTCTGCCTTGCTGTAACACGCATAGGATGCGTGCTGGGTTACTGAAATAATACTGTAAATGTGACAGACTCTCTGCCCCTTTGGACTTTACACAGGTTCATTACTTTCCTTTTCTTAAGCATGTTACAGACTGCCATTGTGTTGATTGATTACGTCACAGACAATGGCATTGTTCTGATTTATTGTGTTTACAGACTGCCATTGTTCTGATTGATTGTGTTACAGACGTCTATTGTGTTGCTGATTGCGTCACCGGCAGAGTTGAGGGATTGTGTGCCCTGCTCCCATTGGTCTGTGTATTTGTCATGCAGTCCTCCATCAGGTCCATGGGGGAGGTCCCCTTGCATGGAGGCTTGCATATAAGGCCCAGTGTGGCACTAATAAAGTCTACTTCACCTTCACCCTCAATACTGAAGTTCTGTCTCTTATTGGGGGAAACGCTATATTACAATTCACTAGCCCTTGTAAGGGCTCTTCCTGTTTCCTCACGGACGACTCTGGAATTCCAGCAGCACCTCTTACGATTGGGAAAAGGACGTCTCGGGCGGTGAAGCCCTCCGGCGATAAGGGTTATCGCTACAGTAAATAATTAGGACATGCAGATCAGAGGCATCGCTATTAGAATCGCAGAGCGGCACAATTACAGAGAGATGAGATGGCATCACTATGAGGGGCCCCTATATTGCCTGAAAAACACACTCTGGAGCTGGCAGCGGCAGGAGCCCAAACATTGGATTTGGCTCAAAGAGACATTGGAGTTGGCAGCAGGAGCAGCAGGAGCCCAAAAATTGGCTGAATGACACCCTGGAGTTGCAAGCAGCAGCAGCAGCAGGAGCCCAAACATAGCTTGAAAGACACTGGAGTTGGCAGCAGGAGCCCAAAAATTGGATGAATCACACCCTGGAGTTGCAAGCAGCTGCAGCAGGAGCCCAACATTGGCTAAAAGAAACACTGGAGTTGGCAGCAGGAGCCCAAAAATTGGATGAATCACACCCTGGAGTTGCAAGCAGCAGCAGCAGCAGCCCAAACATAGCTTGAAAGAGACACTGGAGTTGGCAGCAGGAGCCCAAAAATTGGATGAATCACACCCTGGAGTTGCAAGCAGCAGCAGCAGGAGCCCAAACATTGGCTGAAAGAGATACTGGAGTTGGCAGCAGGAGCCCAATAATTGACTGACACACCCTGGAGTTGGCAGCAGCAGCAGGAGCCCAAACATTGGCTGAAAGAGACACTGGAGTTGGCAGCAGGAGTCCAAAAATTGGATGAATCACACCCTGGAGTTGCAAGCAGCAGCAGGAGCCCAAACATTGGCTGAACTAGACACTGGAGTTGGCAGCAGGAGCCCAAAAATTGGATGAATCACACCCTGGAGCTGCAAGCAGCAGCAGCAGCCCAAACATTGCTTTAAAGAGACACTGGAGTTGGCAGCAGGAGCCCAGAAATTGGATGAATCACACCCTGGAGTTGCAAGCAGCAGCAGCAGGGGCCCAACATTGGCTGAAAGAGACACTGGAGTTGGCTTCAGGAGACCAAATATTGGATGAATCACACCCTGGAGTTGCAAGCAGCAGCAGGAGCCCAAACATTGCTTTAAAGAGACACTGGAGTTGGCAGCAGGAGCCCAATAATTGACTGACACACCCTGGAGTTGGCAGCAGCAGCAGGAGCCCAAACATTGGCTGAAAGAGACACTGGAGTTGGCAGCAGGAGCCCAAAAATTGGATGAATCACACCCTGGAGTTGCAAGCAGCAGCAGGAGCCCAAACATTGGCTGAAAGAGACACTGGAGTTGGCAGCAGGAGCCCAAAAATTGGATGAATCACTCCCTGGAGTTGCAAGCAGCAGCAGCAGGAGCCAAACATTGCTTTAAAGAGACACTGGAGTTGGCAGCAGGAGCCCAAAAATTGGATGAATCACTCCCTGGAGTTGCAAGCAGCAGCAGGAGCCCAAACATTGGCTAAGAGAGACACTGGAGTTGGCAGCAGGAGCCCAAAAATTGGATGAATCACACCCTGGAGTTGCAAGCAGCAGCAGGAGCCCAAACATTGGCTGAAAGAGACACTGGAGATGGCTTCAGGAGACCAATAATTGACTGACACACCCTGGAGTTGGCAGCAGCAGGAGCCCAAACATTGGCTGAAAGAGACACTGGAGTTGGCAGCAGGAGCCCAAAAATTGGATGAATCACACCCTGGAGTTGCAAGCAGCAGCAGGAGCCCAAACATTGGCTGAAAGAGACACTGGAGTTGGCAGCAGATGCCCAAAAATTGGATGAATCACTCCCTGAAGTTGCAAGCAGCAGCAGCAGGAGCCCAAACATTGCTTTAAAGAGACACTGGAGTTGGCAGCAAGAGCCCAAAAATTCGATGAATCACTCCCTGGAGTTGCAAGCAGCAGCAGGAGCCCAAAAATTGGCTGAGAGAGACACTGGAGTTGGCAGCAGGAGCCCAAAAATTGGATGAATCACACCCTGGAGTTGCAAGCAGCAGCAGCAGCAGGAGTCCAAACATTGCTTTAAAGAGACACTGGAGTTGGCAGCAGGAGCCCAAAAATTTACTGACACACCCTGGAGTTGGCAGCAGCAGGAACCTAGAAATTGGCTGGAAGGCACCCTGACGTTGGCAGCAGCAGGAGCACAAACATTAGCTGGAAGGTACGCCCCGGAGATTGACAGCAGCATAAGCAGGAGCCCAAACATTGCTTGAAAGACACCCTGGAGTTGGCAACAGCAGCAGCAGGAGGCCAAAAATTGGCTGAGAGAGACACTGGAGTTGGCAGCAGGAGCCCAAAAATTGGATGAATCACACCCTGGAGTTGCAAGCAGCAGCAGGAGCCCAAACATTGGCTGAAAGAGACACTGGAGTTGGCAGCAGGAGCCCAAAAATTGGATGAATCACACCCTGGAGTTGCAAGCAGCTGCAGCAGGAGCCCAACATTGGCTAAAAGAGACACTGGAGTTGGCAGCAGGAGCCCAAAAATTGGATGAATCACTCCCTGGAGTTGCAAGCAGCAGCAGGAGCCCAAACATTGGCTGAAAGAGACACTGGAGTTGGCAGCAGGAGCCCAAAAATTGGATGAATCACACCCTGGAGTTGCAAGCAGCTGCAGCAGGAGCCCAACATTGGCTAAAAGAGACACTGGAGTTGGCAGCAGGAGCCCAAAAATTGGATGAATCACTCCCTGGAGTTGCAAGCAGCAGCAGGAGCCCAAACATTGGCTGAAAGAGACACTGGAGTTGGCAGCAGGAGCCCAAAAATTGGATGAATCACACCCTGGAGTTGCAAGCAGCAGCAGGAGCCCAAACATTGGCTGAAATAGACACTGGAGTTGGCAGCAGGAGCCCAAAAATTGGATGAATCGCTCCCTGGAGTTGCAAGCAGCAGCAGGAGCCCAAACATTGGCTGAAATAGACACTGGAGTTGGCAGCAGGAGCCCAAAAATTGGATGAATCACACCCTGGAGTTGCAAGCAGCAGCAGCCCAAACATAGCTTGAAAGACACACTGGAGTTGGCAGCAGGAGCCCAAGAATTGGATGAATCACACCCTGGAGTTGCAAGCAGCAGCAGCAGGAGCCCAAACATTGGCTGAAAGAGACACTGGAGTTGGCAGCAGGAGCCCAATAATTGACTGACACACCCTGGAGTTGGCAGCAGCAGCAGGAGCCCAAACATTGGCTGAAAGAGACACTGGTGTTGGCAGCAGGAGCCCAAAAATTGGATGAATCACACCCTGGAGTTGCAAGCAGCAGCAGGAGCCCAAACATTGGCTGAAAGAGACACTGGAGTTGGCAGCAGGAGCCCAAAAATTGGATGAATCGCTCCCTGGAGTTGCAAGCAGCAGCAGGAGCCCAAACATTGGCTGAAAGAGACACTGGAGTTGGCAGCAGGAGCCCAAAAATTGGATGAATCACTCCCTGGAGTTGCAAGCAGCAGCAGGAGCCCAAACATTGGCTGAAAGAGACACTGGAGTTGGCAGCAGGAGCCCAAAAATTGGATGAATCACACCCTGGAGTTGCAAGCAGCAGCAGCCCAAACATAGCTTGAAAGACACACTGGAGTTGGCTTCAGGAGCCCAAAAATTGGATGAATCACTCCCTGGAGTTGCAAGCAGCAGCAGCAGGAGCCCAAACATTGCTTTAAAGAGACACTGGAGTTGGCAGCAGGAGCCCAAGAATTGGATGAATTACACCCTGGAGTTGCAAGCAGCAGGAGCCCAAACATTGGCTGAAAGAGACACTGGAGTTGGCAGCAGGAGCCCAATAATTGACTGACACACCCTGGAGTTGGCAGCAGCAGCAGGAACCTAGAAATTGGCTGGAAGGCACCCTGAAGTTGGCAGCAGCAGGAGCACATACATTAGCTGGAAGGCGCACCCCGGAGTTGGCAGCAGCATAAGCAGGAGCCCAAACATTGCTTGAAAGACACCCTGGAGTTGGCAGCAGCAGGAGACCAAAAATTGGCTGAGAGAGACACTGGAGTTGGCAGCAGGAGCCCAAAAATTGGATGAATCACACCCTGGAGTTTCAAGCAGCAGCAGGAGCCCAAACATTGGCTAAAAGAGACACTGGAGTTGGCAGCAGGAGCCCAAAAATTGGATGAATCACACCCTGGAGTTGCAAGCAGCTGCAGCAGGAGCCCAACATTGGCTGAAAGAGACACTGGAGTTGGCAGCAGGAGCCCAAAAATTGGATGAATCACTCCCTGGAGTTGCAAGCAGCAGCAGGAGCCCAAACATTGGCTGAAAGAGACACTGGAGTTGGCAGCAGGAGCCCAAAAATAGGATGAATCACTCCCTGGAATTGCAAGCAGCAGCAGGAGCCCAAACATTGGCTGAAATAGACACTGGAGTTGGCAGCAGGAGCCCAAAAATTGGATGAATCACTCCCTGGAGTTGCAAGCAGCAGCAGCAGGAGCCCAAACATTGCTTTAAAGAGACACTGGAGTTGGCAGCAGGAGCCCAAGAATTGGATGAATCACACCCTGGAGTTGCAAGCAGCAGCAGGAGCCCAAACATTGGCTGAAAGAGACACTGGAGTTGGCAGCAGGAGCCCAATAATTGACTGACACACCCTGGAGTTGGCAGCAGCAGCAGGAGCCCAAACATTGGCTGAAAGAGACACTGGAGTTGGCAGCAGGAGCCCAAAAATTGGATGAATCACACCCTGGAGTTGCAAGCAGCAGCAAGAGCCCAAACATTGGCTGAAAGAGACACTGGAGTTGGCAGCAGGAGCCCAATAATTGGATGAATCACTCCCTGGAGTTGCAAGCAGCAGCAGGAGCCCAAACATTGGCTGAAAGAGACACTGGAGTTGGCAGCAGGAGCCCAAAAATTGGATGAATCACACCCTGGAGTTGCAAGCAGCAGCAGGAGCCCAAACATTGGCTGAAAGAGACACTGGAGTTGGCAGCAGGAGCCCAAAAATTGGATGAATCGCTCCCTGGAGTTGCAAGCAGCAGCAGGAGCCCAAACATTGGCTGAAATAGACACTGGAGTTGGCAGCAGGAGCCCAAAAATTGGATGAATCACACCCTGGAGTTGCAAGCAGCAGCAGCAGCAGCCCAAGCATAGCTTGAAAGACACACTGGAGTGGGCTTCAGGAGCCCAAAAATTGGATGAATCACTCCCTGGAGTTGCAAGCAGCAGCAGCAGGAGCCCAAACATTGCTTTAAAGAGACACTGGAGTTGGCAGCAGGAGCCCAAAAATTGGATGAATCACACCCTGGAGTTGCAAGCAGCTGCAGCAGGAGCCCAAACATTGGCTGAAAGAGACACTGGAGTTGGCAGCAGGAGCCCAATAATTGACTGACACACCCTGGAGTTGGCAGCAGCAGCAGGAGCCCAAACATTGGCTGAAAGAGACACTGGTGTTGGCAGCAGGAGCCCAAAAATTGGATGAATCACACCCTGGAGTTGCAAGCAGCTGCAACAGGAGCCCAACATTGGCTGAAAGAGACACTGGAGTTGGCAGCAGGAGCCCAATAATTGGATGAATCACTCCCTGGAGTTGCAAGCAGCAGCAGGAGCCCAAACATTGGCTGAAAGAGACACTGGAGTTGGCAGCAGGAGCCCAAAAATTGGATGAATCACTCCCTGGAGTTGCAAGCAGCAGCAGGAGCCCAAACATTGGCTGAAATAGACACTGGAGTTGGCAACAGGAACCCAAAAATTGGATGAATCACACCCTGGAGTTGCAAGCAGCAGCAGCAGCCCAAACATAGCCTGAAAGACACACTGGAGTTGGCTTAAGGAGCCCAAAAATTGGATGAATCACTCCCTGGAGTTGCAAGCAGCAGCAGCAGGAGCCCAAACATTGCTTTAAAGAGACACTGGAGTTGGCAGCAGGAGCCCAAAAATTGGATGAATCACTCCCTGGAGTTGCAAGCAGCAGCAGGAGCCCAAACATTGGCTGAAAGAGACACTGGAGTTGGCAGCAGGAGCCCAAAATTTGGATGAATCACTCCCTGGAGTTGCAAGCAGCAGCAGGAGCCCAAACATTGGCTGAAAGAGACACTGGAGTTGGCAGCAGGAGCCCAAAAATTGGATGAATCACACCCTGGAGTTGCAAGCAGCAGCAGCAGCAGCCCAAACATAGCTTGAAAGACACACTGGAGTTGGCTTCAGGAGCCCAAAAATTGGATGAATCACTCCCTGGAGTTGCAAGCAGCAGCAGCAGGAGCCCAAACATTGCTTTAAAGAGACACTGGAGTTGGCAGCAGGAGCCCAAGAATTGGATGAATCACACCCTGGAGTTGCAAGCAGCAGGAGCCCAAACATTGGCTGAAAGAGACACTGGAGTTGGCAGCAGGAGCCCAATAATTGACTGACACACCCTGGAGTTGGCAGCAGCAGCAGGAACCTAGAAATTGGCTGGAAGGCACCCTGAAGTTGGCAGCAGCAGGAGCACATACATTAGCTGGAAGGCACACCCCGGAGTTGGCAGCAGCATAAGCAGGAGCCCAAACATTGCTTGAAAGACACCCTGGAGTTGGCAGCAGCAGCAGCAGGAGACCAAAAATTGGCTGAGAGAGACACTGGAGTTGGCAGCAGGAGCCCAAAAATTGGATGAATCACACCCTGGAGTTGCAAGCAGCAGCAGGAGCCCAAACATTGGCTAAAAGAGACACTGGAGTTGGCAGCAGGAGCCCAAAAATTGGATGAATCACACCCTGGAGTTGCAAGCAGCTGCAGCAGGAGCCCAACATTGGCTGAAAGCGACACTGGAGTTGGCAGCAGGAGCCCGAAAATTGGATGAATCACTCCCTGGAGTTGCAAGCAGCAGCAGGAGCCCAAACATTGGCTGAAAGAGACACTGGAGTTGGCAGCAGGAGCCCAAAAATTGGATGAATCACTCCCTGGAGTTGCAAGCAGCAGCAGGAGCCCAAACATTGGCTGAAATAGACACTGGAGTTGGCAGCAGGAGCCCAAAAATTGGATGAATCACACCCTGGAGTTGCAAGCAGCAGCAGCAGCCCAAACATAGCCTGAAAGACACACTGGAGTTGGCTTCAGGAGCCCAAAAATTGGATGAATCACTCCCTGGAGTTGCAAGCAGCAGCAGCAGGAGCCCAAACATTGCTTTAAAGAGACACTGGAGTTGGCAGCAGGAGCCCAAGAATTGGATGAATCACACCCTGGAGTTGCAAGCAGCAGCAGGAGCCCAAACATTGGCTGAAAGAGACACTGGAGTTGGCAGCAGGAGCCCAATAATTGACTGACACACCCTGGAGTTGGCAGCAGCAGCAGGAGCCCAAACATTGGCTGAAAGAGACACTGGAGTTGGCAGCAGGAGCCCAAAAATTGGATGAATCACACCCTGGAGTTGCAAGCAGCAGCAAGAGCCCAAACATTGGCTGAAAGAGACACTGGAGTTGGCAGCAGGAGCCCAATAATTGGATGAATCACTCCCTGGAGTTGCAAGCAGCAGCAGGAGCCCAAACATTGGCTGAAAGAGACACTGGAATTGGCAGCAGGAGCCCAAAAATTGGATGAATCACTCCCTGGAGTTGCAAGCAGCAGCAGGAGCCCAAACGTTGGCTGAAAGAGACACTGGAGTTGGCAGCAGGAGCCCAAAAATTGGATGAATCACACCCTGGAGTTGCAAGCAGCAGCAGCAGCAGCCCAAACATAGCTTGAAAGACACACTGGAGTTGGCTTCAGGAGCCCAAAAAATTGGATGAATCACTCCCTGGAGTTGCAAGCAGCAGCAGCAGGAGCCCAAACATTGCTTTAAAGAGACACTGGAGTTGGCAGCAGGAGCCCAAGAATTGGATGAATCACACCCTGGAGTTGCAAGCAGCAGGAGCCCAAACATTGGCTGAAAGAGACACTGGAGTTGGCAGCAGGAGCCCAATAATTGACTGACACACCCTGGAGTTGGCAGCAGCAGCAGGAACCTAGAAATTGGCTGGAAGGCACCCTGAAGTTGGCAGCAGCAGGAGCACATACATTAGCTGGAAGGCACACCCCGGATTTGGCAGCAGCATAAGCAGGAGCCCAAACATTGCTTGACAGACACCCTGGAGTTGGCAGCAGCAGGAGGCCAAAAATTGGCTGAGAGAGACACTGGAGTTGGCAGCAGGAGCCCAAAAATTGGATGAATCACACCCTGGAGTTGCAAGCAGCAGCAGGAGCCCAAACATTGGCTAAAAGAGACACTGGAGTTGGCAGCAGGAGCCCAAAAATTGGATGAATCACACCCTGGAGTTGCAAGCAGCTGCAGCAGGAGCCCAACATTGGCTGAAAGAGACACTGGAGTTGGCAGCAGGAGCCCAAAAATTGGATGAATCACTCCCTGGAGTTGCAAGCAGCAGCAGGAGCCCAAACATTGGCTGAAAGAGACTGTCAGGACTGTACCGGACACCTGTCTGTCTTGAGCTGGTAACCCCCAATCTCCACCGCCTCTTCTGCCTATAGACAAGCCCCCGCTTGTAGGAGACACGGGTAATGCCTCTCCCAGTCGGTTGCCCCCAGGACTTATAGGGCGCAAAGGATACCAGCTTAAGGTGGAGACTGATGAACGGCAGGGAGTCCCGAATGAGGATGCCGGATGGCAGAAGTCCAAATACAGGCCGAGGTCAAACCAGGAGGTCACAGGGCGAGGTATCCGAAGGAGGTAACAAAGAGTAGACAAACGAGCCGAGGTCAAATCCAGGAGGTCACGGTGCGAGGTATCAGAGGGGTCAGGCAGAATCGTGGTCAGGCAAGCGAAAGGTCAGGGCAGGCAGCAAGCAAGAGAAGTCGAAGTCCAAAGCCGAATAATAACAGGAGACACTGTAAACACACATCCAGAACCCTGAGGCTATAACGGGCACTGGGATACCGGAGCAGAAGGGCTTTATAGAAAATACTGGCCATTGGGGAAAAGGGAAAATGGAGGGAATCAGGGTGATAGGTGCATAACAGGATAATGGGATAGGTCCCAGGAGCTGGACGGCCCAGGCCAGACAGGCCGACCAGTCCCTGGGCTCGATCCCAGGATCCAGCCAGAGATTGGATACTTTAAACTTGCCCCCGGCGGGCGCGCTGGGGAAAGCGCCGCCGGGAGGCATAAAGGAGACGTGCTCGCGCGCGCCCCCGCCAGGAGGGGGAAGCGCCGCATCTTCGGGGAGAGAGGCAGGCCCGCGCAGCCGCGCGGAGCACGCTGCAACGCGGCCACCAGCAGCGTCCTGCGCCGCCAGCCCCTGGACCCCACGACGGCGCCGAGGAGACGGCGGACCCGGGGACAGTCGGGCAGCAGCCCGCCGGGAGCCACCCGACAGCGCGCCGCGGGACCAGGAACGGCGACGAGGTAAGTGCCTAACATTACCCCCCCCCTGAGGAGGGGCCACTGGACCCTCCAAGCTGGGTTTCAAAGGATTCTCTCTGTGAAATCTCTTTACCAAATTCTGCGCATGAACTTCTCTGGCCGGAACCCAAGATCTTTCTTCCGGGCCGTACCCCTTCCAGTCAATTAAATACTGAAGAGAGTTTCTAAACAGGCGGGAGTCAAGAATCCGGGCAATCTCAAATTCCTGATGCCCATCGACTAACACAGGCCTAGGGGAATTATTGGGTTCATGGTTTCTTGCAGGCTTAAGAAGTGAAACGTGAAAAGATTTACAAATTTTCATGGAAGAAGGGAGGGCTAACTGATACGTAACCTGATTGATCTTCCGTGTTATGGGGAAGGGGCCGATAAATTTAGGCCCTAACTTAGCGGAGGGCTGGCGTAAGGCTAAGTTCTTGGTTGAAAGCCAAACCCAATTTCCCACCTCATAACTAGGGTTAGAAGAACGTTTGCGATCTGAAAAATTTTTCTGTTGAAGAACAGCCTTAGTTAGATGTTGCTGGATCTTATTCCATTCCCCTGGCCATTTGGAAAGCCATTCATCCACGGAGGGAACTCTAGAGGGTTGGTCCGAAAGGGCAGAAAACTTCAGGTCTTTGCCATAGACACAATGGAAGGGAGAAACCCCCGTGGAAGAATGTGAAGCGTTGTTTAATGCAAATTCAGCAAACGGTAAGAAGAAGGCCCAGTCCGTCTGAGTATCAGCCGTAAAACAACGCAAGTACTGTTCTAAAGATTGGTTAGTTCTTTCGGTTTGTCCATTCGATTGAGGATGGAAAGCCGAGGATAGAGAGACGGTGAAACCCAGCTTAGTACAGAAAGCCCTCCAAAAACGGGAGACGAATTGGACCCCCCTATCCGAAACAATCCCCTCGATTCAAAGAGCAAAAGTTAATTGATTTCGGATCGAGAATCGTAAGTTTGGGTGGGTGTCATTTTTTCCTGTTTTTTTGGCCATTTCCGACTCGCACAAGCCTACGTACGAATGCGTATATGCTCTTACGATCATCGCAAGTTCGTTCCTAAATTTTAGGATCAAAACGTAAAACTTAGGATCAAATCATAAAACTTAGGATCAAAACGTAAAACTTAGGATAATCGGATGTGTTTAGGTGTGATTCAGAGAACAGTTTTCAAACCTCTAAATACGTTTTAAAAGAAAGCCACTGCCGACACCTTTTAGCAGTCGTATTGCTGTTCTTGAACAGGTTTTTTGGCTATGTGGAGGAGTCTGCGCGTCTTGAGCTCCAATGAACTGCATGTATCAGCATGGCCGAGGCCATAAATTGTATGGCAATGCATACCTGATTCATGTATGCCTTATAAAAGCATTTTAATGTGGACCTTAATTAGTCCTTTGCATGGAAACCTTTATTTTGCAATATATTTGCGTGAATTAAAGAAACTTATGTCCTTTGGTATTTATTTTTAAATTGATGTACTAGAATAATATTTTTAGATTGCATTTATTGGTGTAGTTGTTTACCTTTGCTTTGTTTAATTATTTAAGCACATCTTTGGTCAGATGCATCACACTTACTGAGGAGAGGAGAGTGCAGGATGTGGGTTACTGCTGTATTTTGCACAGACACAGCAGAGCTGGGGGCACGGAAAGGTCAGAAATCAAAGAATGCAGAGCAACACAGTCACAAGGCCCTTTCTGTTTGCAGGCTGCCCGATAATACCTGAGCCGCCATCTTGGCTGTTTCTAGGCTCATAACATGCAGAAGTTGCTGGGTGTTTTTTTATATTTGAGAGCAATCTGTATGTAGAGGGTGTGGGTAACCACACACAAAATTTTAAGTTGTACCATTTGAAGCCAAAATATTAAAATTAAATCCACAAGTAAAAAATGCAAGTTAACTAAAAATTAAACAAAGTAAGATTTACTTATGCAAATGCATTCATTAATGATTGGTTACTACAAAATGAATGAAATAAAGAAAAATAAGACCAAATATTTAGAATGCACTTTAATGAGGTAAGTTTGTAGTGCGCAGCCGCAAGATCAGAAGGATTTACGTCCAGACAAAAAAGGAAAAAGGGCAAAACCAATGTTGCAACCTGAGAAATGAAACGGAAAATTCAGGATGGAAACTGACATAGGTCTGATTCCCGAACTGCCATACGAACGGACGTAAATTTTAGGATAGAAACGTATTTGCTTATAGAATCACTCGCAAGTTCATACGAACGCACGAGCGGACGGGAAAAATAGGATGATCGGCACCAAAATCCAAGCTGTTACATGTTTCTTTGAATCGACCCTAATGTCTACTGGAATACCATGAATTCTAAAAATGTGAGTGACAAAGAGTTGAGCTAATATTTGAGCTGAGGGAAGTTTTTTTAAAGGGATAAAATGAGCCATCTTGCTAAAGCGGTCCACTACTACCCAAATAACTGTATATCCCTGGGAAGGGGGAAGATCAGTAACAAAGTCCATGGCCAGATGGGTCCATGGGGAGGCAGGAATGGGCAACGGTAGAAGTGGGCCTTCAGGAGAGTGTCTTAAAGACTTACTCCGAGCACAGACTTTACAGGCTAAGACAAAATTCTGAGCGTCCCTTCTAATGGATGGCCACCAAACTTGGCGCGTCAATAAGGCAATAGTTTTCTTGACCCCCGGATGACCCGCTGTTTTAGTATCGTGAAAATGGGACAAAAAGGCAGTGCGGTAAAGAGAAGGCACAAACTGGACAGACTCAGGTTTTTCAGGTGGAGCTTCGGCCTGGAACTGAGCTAGATCAGGAAGTTGGGGTTGGATGGCGGCTACCACCAGGGAGTGGGGTAAGATGGGAATATCCAATCTTTCGGGCAAGTTAGGGAAAGAGAAACTCAGAGACAGGGCATCCGCTTTAACATTTTTGGACTCAGGTTTATAGGTTATAGAGAAGTTAAACCGGGAAAAGAACAAGGACCAGCGAGCCTGTCTTGGAGTTAGTCTTTTTGCAGATTGAATGTATTCCAGATTTTTATGATCCGTAAAGACCGTAACTGGGTACTGAGCCCCCTCCAGCCAGTGTCTCCATTCCTGAAAGGCTAACTTGATAGCCAACAATTCTCTGTTGCCGATATCATAATTTCTCTCGGCCCCCGAGAACTTCTTGGAAAAGAAAGCACATGGGTGAAGGCGTTCAGGTGACCCATGATATTGTGACAAAACCGCCCCCACCGCAATTTCAGAAGCATCCACCTCCACAAAAAAGGGTGATTGCTCATCCGGGTGAACTAAGACCGGGGCGGAGCTAAACACTCTTTTCAGATTCTCAAAGGCCTGGACTGCTTGAACAGGCCAAACTGAGGGATACCCGCTTTCCTTGGTAAGATTAGTCAATGGTGTTACTAGAGAAGAAAAGTTCTTAATGAACCTTCTATAAAAATTAGCGAAGCCCAGGAACCTTTGCAGGCCCTTCAGATCCTTGGGCTGCTCACATTCTAAGACTGCCTTCACTTTAGACTGATCCATGGATAGACCAGACTTAGAAATAATATAGCCGAGAAATGGAACCTCAGATACCTCAAATTGACACTTCTTTAACTTGGCATATAAACAGTTTTCCCTGAGTTTTTGCAAGACTATACGCACATGTTTGCGATGTTCTTCCAGGGATGAAGAAAAAATCAGAATGTCGTCTAAATAAACGACCACAAAACGGCCAAGATAGTCCCTAAAAATTTCGTTTACGAAACTTTGAAAGACCGCGGGGGCATTGCACAAGCCAAATGGCATAACCAAATACTCATAATGCCCCTCAAGGGTATTGAAGGCCGTTTTCCACTCGTCCCCCTGCCTAATTCTGATGAGGTTATAGGCCCCCCGGAGGTCGAGTTTGGAAAAAACTTGCGCCCCAACCACCTGTGTAAATAACCCCTCAATAAGTGGCAGGGGATACTTATTTTTAACAGTGATGTTATTTAAACCCCGATAATCAATACAGGGGCGGAGCCCCCATCTTTCTTTTCTACAAAAAAGAACCCTGCTCCTGCCGGGGAAGATGATGGTCGAATAAACCCCTTCTCTAGGTTTTCCACAATATATTCCCGCATGGCGATGGTTTCAGCTCGGGTTAAATTAAATATTCTTCCCCTAGGAGGCATGGTACCGGGGAGGAGTTCAATAGGGCAATACCATGGTCTATGGGGAGGAAGTTTGTCCGCCGCCCTTTCAGAAAAGACGTAGGCAAATTCTAAGTACGGAGTGGGAACTCCAGCTGGGGATAGTTGCGCAACCCTGACCGGAAATTCCGAACAATTCTGAAAACATTGGTGCCCCCACTTTATGATTTGCCCTGAGACCCAATCAATTTGGGGATTGTGCTCCCGTAACCATGGCAATCCCAAAATTAGAGGGGTGCTAGGCATACTCAAGACCAAAAAACTAATTACTTCAGAGTGATTAGCTCCCACCTTAAACTGTACGGGAAGGGTTCTGAACTGAACTAAACCCCCGGCCACAGGTGTGCCGTCAATGGCAGAGACCCGGATGGGAGCTGGCAAGGACTGGAGCGTAATTCCTAAACTCTGAGCTAACTCAGAGTCAAGGAAGTTCCCGGCTGCTCCGGAGTCTAGGAGAGCCTTCAAATTCAGAAATTTAAAATTAATTTTTATCTGAACTGGAATAAGAACTGGAGACGATACTTGAGGTGATACCTTACAGCCTAGGAGGGCCCCCTCGAAACCCCCTAGGCTCTGGAGTTTCCCGACGGCTTCTTTGGGCATAGTCTGACCATATGGCCGGTTCCACCACAGTACAGACATAGCCCCTCGGATAAGCGTCGACGTCTCTCGACTTCGGTGAGCCTTGTGGCACCCAGTTGCATGGGCTCTTCCGAAGGTTGTGCTACTGGGGCCTCAGATCTTGAAGCTGTCTCAGCATGTGACCCTATTTCTTGTCGTCTTTCCCGAAGCCGACGGTCAATGCGAATGGCGAGGTGCATTAACTCGTCTAGGGTATGAGGTTCCGGATAATTCACCAAGGTGTCCTTGACGGAATCAGCCAATCCAAGCCGGAATTGACCGCAGAGGGCAGGATTGTTCCAGCGGGAGTCTACTGCCCAGCGACGGAATTCCGAGCAATAATCTTCGGCTGGACGGCGTCCCTGGCGAAGAGTACGCAACTTAGCATCAGCTGTGGCCCCTTTGTCGGGATCATCATAAAGAACCTCCATCGCGGAGAAGAAACTGTCCACAGAGAGACGAACTGGATCCTGGGATGACAAACTAAAGGCCCAGGATTGAGGATCTCCTTGAAGGAGGGAGATAATCAACCCGACCCGCTGCTCTTGTGACCCTGAAGAGACAGGACGAAGCTGGAAGTACAATTTGCAAGAGTCCCGGAAGTTGGCAAATTTTGCCCTGTCGCCGTGAAATTTTTCTGGGAGTGGAATTTTTGGTTCCACAAACATTGCGGCCGGAGTCCCCTGAGGACTGGGGACGTTAGGAGCAGGACGGTTCTCCTGGGCCGCAACCCGGTGAGCCAGGTGCTCTACCGCCGCTGTTAAGGCTTGCACCTGTTCCAGGATTTGGTCCATTCTTCAGGCCCGTTATACTGTCAGGACTGTACCGGACACCTGTCTGTCTTGAGCTGGTAACCCCCAATCTCCACCGCCTCTTCTGCCTATAGACAAGCCCCCGCTTGTAGGAGACACGGGTAATGCCTCTCCCAGTCGGTTGCCCCCAGGACTTATAGGGCGCAAAGGATACCAGCTTAAGGTGGAGACTGATGAACGGCAGGGAGTCCCGAATGAGGATGCCGGATGGCAGAAGTCCAAATACAGGCCGAGGTCAAACCAGGAGGTCACAGGGCGAGGTATCCGAAGGAGGTAACAAAGAGTAGTCAAACGAGCCGAGGTCAAATCCAGGAGGTCACGGTGCGAGGTATCAGAGGGGTCAGGCAGAATCGTGGTCAGGCAAGCGAAAGGTCAGGGCAGGCAGCAAGCAAGAGAAGTCGAAGTCCAAAGCCGAATAATAACAGGAGACACTGTAAACACACATCCAGAACCCTGAGGCTATAACGGGCACTGGGATACCGGAGCAGAAGGGCTTTATAGAAAATACTGGCCATTGGGGAAAAGGGAAAATAGAGGGAATCAGGGTGATAGGTGCATAACAGGATAGGTCCCAGGAGCTGGACGGCCCAGGCCAGACAGGCCGACCAGTCCCTGGGCTCGATCCCAGGATCCAGCCAGAGATTGGATACTTTAAACTTGCCCCCGGCGGGCGCGCTGGGGAAAGCGCCGCCGGGAGGCATAAAGGAGACGTGCTCGCGCGCGCGCGCGCGAGCACGTTGAGTGTCGGGCGCGCCCCCGCCAGGAGGGGGAAGCGCCGCATCTTCGGGGAGAGCGGCAGGCCCGTGCACCCGCGCGGAGCACGCTGCAACGCGGCCACCAGCAGCGTCCTGCGCCGCCAGCCCCTGGACCCCACGACGGCGCCGAGGAGACGGCGGACCCGGGGACAGTCGGGCAGCAGCCCGCCGGGAGCCACCCGACAGCGCGCCGCGGGACCAGGAACGGCGACGAGGTAAGTGCCTAACAGAGACAATGGAGTTGGCAGCAGGAGCCCAAAAATTGGATGAATCACTCCCTGGAGTTGCAAGCAGCAGCAGGAGCCCAAACATTGGCTGAAATAGACACTGGAGTTGGCAGCAGGAGCCCAAAAATTGGATGAATCACACCCTGGAGTTGCAAGCAGCAGCAGCAGCCCAAGCATAGCTTGAAAGACACACTGGAGTTGGCTTCAGGAGCCCAAAAATTGGATGAATCACTCCCTGGAGTTGCAAGCAGCAGCAGCAGGAGCCCAAACATTGCTTTAAAGAGACACTGGAGTTGGCAGCAGGAGCCCAAGAATTGGATGAATCACACCCTGGAGTTGCAAGCAGCAGGAGCCCAAACATTGGCTGAAAGAGACATTGGAGTTGGCAGCAGGAGCCCAATAATTGACTGACACACCCTGGAGTTGGCAGCAGCAGCAGGAACCTAGAAATTGGCTGGTAGGCACCCTGAAGTTGGCAGCAGCAGGAGCACATACATTAGCTGGAAGTCACACCCCGGAGTTGGCAGCAGCATAAGCAGGAGCCCAAACATTGCTTGAAAGACACCCTGGAGTTGGCAGCAGCAGGAGGCTAAAAATTGGCTGAGAGAGACACTGGAGTTGGCAGCAGGAGCCCAAACATTGGATGAATCACACCCTGGAGTTGCAAGCAGCAGCAGGAGCCCAAACATTGGCTAAAAGAGACACTGGAGTTGGCAGCAGGAGCCCAAAAATTGGATGAATCACACCCTGGAGTTGCAAGCAGCTGCAGCAGGAGCCCAACATTGGCTGAAAGAGACACTGGAGTTGGCAGCAGGAGCCCAAAAATTGGATGAATCACTCCTTGGAGTTGCAAGCAGCAGCAGGAGCCCAAACATTGGCTGAAAGAGACACTGGAGTTGGCAGCAGGAGCCCAAAAATTGGATGAATCACTCCCTGGAGTTGCAAGCAGCAGCAGGAGCCCAAACATTGGCTGAAATAGACACTGGAGTTGACAGCAGGAGCCCAAAAATTGGATGAATCACACCCTGGAGTTGCAAGCAGCAGCAGCCCAAGCATAGCTTGAAAGACACACTGGAGTTGGCTTCAGGAGCCCAAAAATTGGATGAATCACTCCCTGGAGTTGCAAGCAGCAGCAGCAGGAGCCCAAACATTGCTTTAAAGAGACACTGGAGTTGGCAGCAGGAGCCCAAGAATTGGATGAATCACACCCTGAAGTTGCAAGCAGCAGCAGGAGCCCAAACATTGGCTGAAAGAGACACTGGAGTTGGCAGCAGGAGCCCAATAATTGACTGACACACCCTGGAGTTGGCAGCAGCAGCAGCAGGAGCCCAAACATTGGCTGAAAGAGACACTGGAGTTGGCAGCAGGAGCCCAAAAATTGGATGAATCACACCCTGGAGTTGCAAGCAGCAGCAGGAGCCCAAACATTGGCTGAAAGAGACACTGGAGTTGGCAGCAGGAGCCCAAAAATTGGATGAATGACTCCCTGGAGTTGCAAGCAGCAGCAGGAGCCCAAACATTGGCTGAAAGAGACACTGGAGTTGGCAGCAGGAGCCCAAAAATTGGATGAATCACTCCCTGGAGTTGCAAGCAGCAGCAGGAGCCCAAACATTGGCTGAAAGAGACACTGGAGTTGGCAGCAGGAGCCCAAAAATTGGATGAATCACACCCTGGAGTTGCAAGCAGCAGCAGCCCAAACATAGCTTGAAAGACACACTGGAGTTGGCTTCAGGAGCCCAAAAATTGGATGAATCACTCCCTGGAGTTGCAAGCAGCAGCAGGAGCCCAAACATTGCTTTAAAGCGACACTGGAGTTGGCAGCAGGAGCCCAAGAATTGGATGAATCACACCCTGGAGTTGCAAGCAGCAGGAGCCCAAACATTGGCTGAAAGAGACACTGGAGTTGGCAGCAGGAGCCCAATAATTGACTGACACACCCTGGAGTTGGCAGCAGCAGCAGGAACCTAGAAATTGGCTGGAAGGCACCCTGAAGTTGGTCCCCTCGAGTCAGACCTGCGAGAGTATGGACCATGGCGCAGATAGGCATCGGCCAACTGACTACGTAGAATGTCTTTGTAGTAGTTCAGTTTGTCCTCCCTCTCGGCGGGTTTAAAAAATGCCCCCATTTTGTGACGGAAGCGAGGGTCCAATAAGGTGGACAGCCAGAAGTCATCCCGCCGACAAATGGAAACAATTCTGGGGTCACTACACAAGCACGTGAGCATGCTTCCTGCCATTTGCGCAAGTGACTCGGTTGGACTACCTGTCTCCATCTCCACTGCATACTGCCACGGTGTGTCCGGGTCCTCTGTCTCGCCTTCCTCGAAACCCTTTAGCTCCTCTGGCTGCTCCTGCTCCTCCTCTCCTGTCCGCTGACTAGATAAACCAGCCATTTCGCCAAGCCTAAACTGTGCTTCACTGTGCCCCTCCTCCTCCTCTTCCACCTCCTCCTCCTCCAGTTCAGCTCCAACGGGGTTCATGTGGCCGTAAGATGTAGACGCCATGTCTCCAGTGCCCTGACCAGCCATGGTTTCCAACATGTTCTGTAGTACATGAAGCAGTGGAATCACGTTGTTCATCCCGTAATCCTGCCGACTGACAAATAAAGTGGCTTCCTCAAAGGGCCTGAGCAAACGGCAGGTGTCATGTATGAGCTGCCACTGGTTGACATTGAAGTTACACAGGGGAGTCCCCCTATCCGCTTGGATCATCATGATCATGGCTTTTCTCTGTTCATATAATTGGTCCAACATGTGAAGGGTAGAATTCCAACGGGTGGAAACATCGCAAATCAGACTATGTTGGGGGATACCGTTCTGACGCTGTAGCTCAAGAAGGGTGTGTTTGGCGGTGTATGAGTGGCTGAAGTGCATGCAAAGTTTCCTTGAAGTTGTTAGGATGTCTTGCATATGGGGGGAACACTTCAGAATCCGCTTGACAACCAAATTGAAGACGTGAGCCATGCAGGGGGCATGGCTCAGCCTTCCTTGGCACAGCGCAGACAAAATGTTCTTCCCATTGTCAGTAACCATGATTCCCATTTTAAGTTTTCTTGGAGTAAGCCATGTTTGGATTTCCTGATGAATACATTTAAGCAGTTCCTCCCCTGTGTGACTCCGTTCGCCAAGACATACCATGTGAAGCACTGCGTGACACCTCCGTGCCCTGCACACATGGTAGACTGGAGGGGCACTGAGACTTGAAGAAAATTTAAAAATGCACTGGGAGGCCCCCTCTTATTGATTCATACAGGCACTGCCCCTGTCACAATGAAGGGCGCCCAGCTAACCTAAATCCAACACTGATAAAACACAAACTATCACAACTGGTTAAATGCTGGGCTGGCCATTAATGTACGGGCAATATAGCCAAAAGACACATTTTATTATCAAAAATTGTGGCACCAAACAAATACATGTATGAAAAGACCAGGGTACATACATAAATTTAAAAAACGCAACTGCATGTTAAAATACAAATACATTAAACTAAGGGCCCCTGCCAGATCGACCTGGACTCCATGCACACACCCGCATTCACCTCGCTCACACAGGAAAAATGCTGGCCAGCAAAAATCATAGGGACAACACTGTATCCTCTCTTGGAACCTGAAAAATTGTACAATTGTAAATCAGCACTTGACTTTTCCTCTCCACCGGGACTAAGCTGATGTCCACTATAGAAAAGTCCAGGAGCCTACACCTGGGTGCTGTAATACTGGTTACAACCAGGACTCATCACAGGGACCACGTGAATTCCAGCCAAATTGCTTCAGCTCATCTGCTGAGCCACAGTATGCTGACACATATATGGGATGATTCAGCTTTAATGCTCACATTCACAGCACAGTTAGAATATCAGCACTGTGTAGAAAGCAGGCATATAGGCATCAGCCTTCCAAATTGGGTGACAGGTTCAGTGTGCATGCAGCACAGTCACTCCTGGGCGCTCCAAACTCAGCCCAGAGTGTGTATATAAGGGGAGATGCAACAACCCGTCACCCCTGCATCTTGCGGCGATATTTGCCGGTGATCTCACCCCTCCCGCGTATCACCAGGAAGTCCAAGCAGCCAGTATGTCAGGTTTACAGGTTACTTTCCAGCGCGACCATCCAGCGTGAGCAGGCATGTGAGACTTGAGCCTACAGTGGAGGGTGAGGAGATGGCGGAGGATGAGGAGGCCGAGTCGCACAGTGTCACAGGCCCAACGGGCAGGGAGCGCGGAGGCCGAAGCGGCGTGACCTGTCCAAGTTGCTGCTGCTGCTGCAAAGGGACCACATTCACCCAGTGGGCCGTAAACGACATGTACTGTCCCTGACCGTAGTTACAGCTCCAGACGTCGGCGCTGCCATGCACTTTGCTACACACCGACAGGCTCAAGGACTGGCCCACCTTCTGTTCAACAAAAGTGTGCAGCGCTGGTACTGCCTTCTTGGACTCTCCACCTCGGCTCGGCACAAGCCATCAGTTCTCTGAAAGGTGCAGAGTCCACCACCTGAAAAGGGAGCGACTGCAGCACCAGCAACTTGGACAGGAGCACATTCAGCTTCTGCGCCGTAGGATGAGTGGGCGCATACTGCTGTCTCTTGGACATGGCTTCGCTAATGGATTGCTGGCGGGATGCATGACTTGGAGGAGGAGGAGGAGGAGGAGGAGCAGGAGCGACAGAGGATGGGTATGACGCACAGCTGCCTTCGGCTGAGGTGCTGGAGCCTTGGCTGGCAGAAATTGGGAGTGGCATGCCACTTGGTGAGGAAGCAGACTGGACCACCCCTTTGGAGTCTCGGTTCTCCCAGGTCGCTTTATGGTGACGCATCATATGTTGACGCAGGGCTGTGGTACCAACATTTGGGCCCTGGCCACGCTTCACCTTCTGCCTACATATCTTGCATGTGGCCATGTTACCCTGAAGCGGATGCTTCAGGAAAAACTGCCACACTGCCGAGTAGCTACTTTTCCCACCAACAGGCCTCACTGATTCGCTGCTATTGTCGCCAACTCCAGGAACCCCTGCCCCACTACCTCCCGATAAGGTAGCCTGCCGCGCAGGTGCTCTACCCTGGCACCGGCCCCGTTTGGCTCCAGGCTTTACAATTGTGCCCCCATGCTGACTGCCATCCATGCTGCTAACACCTTGCTGCCTGAGCTGCTGACTCCGGGGCAACCTGCGCCCCTCTTCTCCTGATGATGACGATGAAGCCCCTTCATCACCCGGCTCCCAAGTGCGATCGGCTTCATCATCATCACCGAGTTGTGGCTGTACGTCACTGATGTTCTCGGTTTACTCAACAGTGTCTGGCGCAGAAGCTGGAAATCTCGCAACACCCACGACACTGTCCACATCACTATTTGTCTGCCGAGCTAAAGAAGCCACCTCCATTTCATGGCTGGGCAGTAGCTGCTGACTGTCCTCTATCTGTTCGTCCTCCTCACTAAAGAGTGGAGCTGAACCCAAAGCATAGGATACGTCGCTGGGGGAGGGAAACGGCGTAGGACAGAGGCAATGGGAGGACAGGGACTGCTCTCAGGGCATGCCAACTCAGGGTTGTGTCAGAGGAACCTACCGACCGTAGACTGGGGGTCTCAGACGTAACTTGTGATGATGTTGATGAGCGCGTTAACCAATCTACCACGGCAGATGCATTACTGGTGGAGACACAACCGCTAGCAGATACTGGCAGATCAGGTCTCTCACCGTGACTCCTGCTGCCACTCGCCCCTAGTCTGCTGCGACCTCTGCCAGCTGAATCTTGGCCTCTGCCACTCCTCTTTGAACATCCTGGCACTTGTCTGCCTGACATTTTTATGTATTTGCTTATTTAGTATAAACAGATAGGGTTCAAGGTGCAGCTTTGGGGTGCCCTGTGGCCTGGTTTATTAAAAGCAGTCAAAAACAAGTGCAAACTGAAGTAGCTTAATAAAGCAGCTGATGCTGATCAACGCTTATGTTGTATAACAGATAGGTTTAAAATAGCATGTTCCTTGGGATGCCCGTGTGGCCTGGTATATTTTAAGCTGAACAAAAAGTAACAATAATCCAAGTATGAGAAATGCTTTTGTTAAACAGATAGGGTTAAAATAGCATGTGCCTTGGGATGCCCGTGTGGCCTGGTATATTTCAAGCTGAACAAAAAGTAACAATAATCCAAGTATGAGAAATGCTTTAGCTTAACATATAGGGTTAATTAGCATGTGCCTTGGGATGCCCGTGTGGCCTGGTATATTTCAAGCTGAATAAAAAGTAACAATAATCCAAGTATGAGAAATGCTTGTGCTTAACAAATAGGGTTAAATAGCATGTGCCTTGGGATGCCAGTGTGGCGTAATGTATTTTAATAATAATATAATAAACACAGAGCACAAATAAATGCAAATTCCAACTCTCAATTAGTGAAACATGAATTAATCAAACAAAAAAAGTCCAAAACATAAAAAAATTGAGAAAAAAAAATTGAAAAAAGGTTGGGTATCCCACGGTGCATGCACTTCACATGTAAATGTGCAAAAAAACCTCCACCAAACGTGCAAACTCTTACCGACTTCACAGCCAATGAAAAGCCTTCAAATGGTACTATTCAGCATTGCTACCACCAATGGACTTCAATGTGAATTATAATCTCAGACAATGCTCAAGCTTTGTATAGTGCTTCCAATTGATGTGTACACAAAGGCACCGCTTCAAAGAGAGACTGCAGTCTCCATAATTATCAGATTTGGCTCAGATGGTATCAATTCATTTCATTAATGCAGAAGAACAAAGAAAAAACGAATATAGTGTAATACTGCAAAACTTCTCTCCTTTAATAAAGAATCAGGAAATACACTCACATGGTAAAGGAATAAAAATGAGCATTAAAACATAGTAACGATCTCACCGGCGCTGGAATCCAACAGTCACCCACTGCGTCCCGTATGCCGGGCAATGCTGTTCCAAATATTAAAAGATACGAACTAAAAAAGATCCTGGATCCACCGCTCGCCACCGCCGATGCGTTTTGTCGCCGTAAGGCAACTTTAACTAGGCTCAGCCTAGGGGTCCATGACCCCTATACCAGTTCACAAGGCTGGGGGGATGGCAAGCCACCTGCGCTAGCGGGTGGCTTGCCATTAACCCCCGGCACCCCCATTACCTGCCTCCCCAAAGGCCAGGGGGGGGCAGAAGAGCCCGGGCCCACATAGGCTATGTGGGCTCATAGGCTGCAGGGTGGGGGGGCCACAAAAGCTGGCCCCCCCACTCTGTGCCTACAAGCCCCCATAGCTGGTCCCGGGCTGGTTACTTTGGGTAAGGGGGACCCCACGTCAATTTTTTTTTTTTTTTTTAAGGGTTTTTAACCCTTAAAAATCAAAAAAAAAATGGGGTCTCCCTCCCCTGGGAGGGGGGACCCTATGTAATTTTTTTTCTCGATTTAACCCTTTGTAGTGTGGATGGTAGTTGTATTTTTTTTGTGAATGTTATAAAATACTTGTTTCAGTTAGGGGGGTCTCCTGGGCAGGAACAGGGGGCTACCGATAAATATGTGGTACCGTTCTAATCGGTAGAAATGGGGCTTTCACATGCAATATGATTTTCCTTAATAAAATACATTTTTTATTTAAAATAAAGGAGTCAATTTTTAAAAAAATTTTTTTATTTATTTATTTATTATTTTTACTTAATAATATTGTAAAAAAAAAAAAAAATTTACAAACAAGACATTTCATGTTAAAGCCTAAACTCTGCTGCAAAAAAATATATATATAATTTTCCTGAAAGTTCCAGCAAAAATGGCGCAAAACATGGCGCAAAACATGACGCAAAATGGGGAAAAATGGCCTGTCAACAGAGGGTGACAAAATCTCAAGTAGGCTGGCAATTAAAAGGGTTAATAGTACCTATGCATGTTGGGTATTGTTCTGTTCGGGGGACCTTGCGCTTTCAGACTTAGCTTGTTTTTTCTGGTTTGCATATTTATATTTTAGGAAAAGGTGTTTTTTATTCAGCTTTTTTATAAATTTTTTAGGGAAACCCTGCGCAAACAAAGAATTCTTTGAGGGATTACTTCCAGAAAGATGAGCCCACTACAACAAGCTGGGTACCCTTAGAAAGCTTAACGTGTGTACTTTCAGGGAATATATGGTTTATGGGGGATATTCCAAATGTCAAGGGTTGTTTTGGTTGAAAAATCGCAAGGTGCGCACTTTGTCTGCAGAGCTGAAATTTTCAAGTAAAATTACCGTTACGCACATGCTTTACTTTGGGGTGTTTGGCAACTCTTCCCTTGACAGTAGCTATGCATGTTGGGTATTGTTCTGTTCGGGGGATGTTGCGTTTTCAGATTAAACTTGTTTTTTCTTGTTTGTATATAGTTTTTTTAGGAAAATGTGGCTTTGATTCTTCTTTTTTATCCTTTTTTTAGGGAAACTCTTTGCAACCAAAGAATCCATTGAGGGATTACTTCCAGAAAACTATGGCCACATCAACAAGCCTGGTACGCCTAGAAAGCCTGAGGTGTGTACTTCCAGAGAATATATAGTTTGCGGGGGGTATTTCAAATGTAAAGGGTTGTTTTTCTGGAAAAACTGCAAGGTGCGCATATTGCGTAGCACAGTTGTATTTTATCTGAAAATCCCCCTAAAGCGCTGTTTCAGTTTGGGGGAGTCTCCTGGGCAGGAAAGGGTGTCTACCAATACATATGTGGTACCGCTGTAACCGGGAGAAATTGGGATTTCACACGCAATAAGATTTCATTGACAAACTTACATTTTTTATTACAAAAAAAACTACAATATGTAAAAATATATATATTTTTTTTTTTTGCACATATTTCACCCAAAAATATTGAGAATACACCTAAAAAATGACAAACAAGACATTTCATGTTAAAGCCCAGACTCTGCTGAAAAAAACAATATATCATTTTCCTGGGAAATCCCTTCAAAAATCACATTTGAACATGGGGAGCGCAAAATAGTGCAAAATGGTCTGGCAACAGAGTGTGACAAAAACTCCAGGTAGGCTGGCACTTAAAGGGTTAAAGGAGAGAAGTTTTGCAGTATTACACTATATTCGTTTTTTCTTTGTTTTTCTGCATTAATGAAATGAATTGATACCATCTGAGCCAAATCTGATAATTATTGAGACTGCAGTCTCTCTTTGAAGCGGTGCCTTTGTGTACACATCAATTGGAAGCACTATACAAAGCTTGAGCATTGTCTGAGATTATAATTCACATTGAAGTCCATTGGTGGTAGCAATGCTGAATAGTACCATTTGAAGGCTTTTCATTGGCTGTGAAGTCGGTAAGAGTTTGCACGTTTGGTGGAGGTTTTTTTGCACATTTACATGTGAAGTGCATGCACCGTGGGATACCCAACCTTTTTTCAATTTTTTTTTCTCAATTTTTTTATGTTTTGGACTTTTTTTGTTTGATTAATTCATGTTTCACTAATTGAGAGTTGGAATTTGCATTTATTTGTGCTCTGTGTTTATTATATTATTATTGATTACATTGGGTCTTTTTTGGAGATAAGGACTTTATCACGTTGAGCAATTTTCCTTTGTAATATTTAGGTTCAATTTTTTGTAGCGCGGTTCTGTGTCTTTGGTTTAACCACTGATATAATTTTTATTTGTAATGTATTTTAAGCTGAACAAAAAGTATTAACAATAATCCAAGTATGAGAAATGCTTTTGTTTAACAGATAGGGTTAAATAGCATGTGCCTTGGGATGCCAGTGTGGCGTAATGTATTTTAAGCTGAGCAGAAACTTTTAACACTAATCCAAGTATGAGAAATAATTTTGACCTTCTTTACAGCGCCATACTTTGAAAAAAAATCCTTAATTTCATGCCGATCAATCCAAAGGTCAATGCCCCCAACAAAAATAGTGTTCGGCATAAGTTTTCCTTCTGGAAGGACGTACCCTTTAGTTTACATGTTTGGGGTAGGTTATCTTACAAATTGGGATACCCCACTGTATATGAAACCGAATATAATGCACACCCAAAAGTGGACAATCAGCCTCCAAGAGGCCTGCTTAGTTTAAATAAGAGAGCTGCTTAGCCTAAATAAGAGAGCTGCTTAGTGTAAATAAGAGGCCTGCTTAGTTTAAATAAGAGAGCTGCTTAGTGTAAATAAGAGAGGTAGGTTATGTTATGTTACAGAATGGGATACCCCCAAGCAGGCTTTAGAACAGTATATATGCACAGCAACAGTGGATAAGCAGGCTCCAACAGGCCAAATTACTTTAAATAAGTGTGCAGCTTAATGAAGATCAAGAGGGGTATGGTATGTTATAGAGTGGGATACCCCCAAGCAGGCTTTAGAACAGTATACATGCACAGCAACAGTGGATAAGCAGGCTCCAACAGGCCAAATTACTTTAAATAAGTGTGCAGCTTAGTGAAGATCAAGAGGGGTATGGTATGTTATAGAGTGGGATACCCCCAAGCAGGCTTTAGAACAGTATATATGCACAGCAACAGTGGATAAGCAGGCTCCAACAGGCCAAATTACTTTAAATAAGTGTGCAGCTTAATGAAGATCAAGAGGGGTATGGTATGTTATAGAGTGGGATACCCCCAAGCAGGCTTTAGAACAGTATACATGCACAGCAACAGTGGATAAGCAGGCTCCAACAGGCCAAATTACTTTAAATAAGTGTGCAGCTTAGTGAAGATCAAGAGGGGTATGGTATGTTATAGAGTGGGATACCCCCAAGCAGGCTTTAGAACAGTATATATGCACAGCAACAGTGGATAAGCAGGCTCCAACAGGCCAAATTACTTTAAAAAAAGTGTGCAGCTTAGTGAAGATCAAGAGGGGTATGGTATGTTATAGAGTGGGATACCCCCAAGCAGGCTTTAGAACAGTATATATGCACAGAAAAAGTGTCTAAGCAGGCTGCAACAGGCCAATTTCTTTAAATAAGTGTGCAGCTTAGAGGAAATACAGAGGCTAATGGGATGTTACAAAATGGGATGCCCCCACAGCAGACTTGAGATCAGTATATATGCACAGTAAAAGTGTCTAAGCAGGCTGCAACAGGCCAAATTACTTTAAATAAGTGTGCAGCTTAGAGGAAATACAGAGGCTAATGGGATGTTACAAAATGGGATGCCCCCACAGCAGACTTGAGATCAGTATATATGCACAGTAAAAGTGTCTAAGCAGGCTGCAACAGGCCAAATTTCTTTAAATAAGTGTGCAGCTTAGAGGAAATACAGAGGCTAATGGGATGTTACAGAATGGGATGCCCCCACAGAAGACTTGAGATCAGTATATATGCACAGTAAAAGTGTCTAAGCAGGCTGCAAAAGGCCAAATTACTTTAAATAAGTGTGCAGCTTAGAGGAAATACAGAGGCTAATGGGATGTTACAGAATGGGATGCCCCACAGCAGACCTGAGATCAGTATATATGCACAGCAACAGTGGATAAGCAGGCTCCAACAGGCCAAATTACTTTAAATAAGTGTGCAGCTTAGTGAAGATCAAGAGGGGTATGGTATGTTATAGAGTGGGATACCCCCAAGCAGGCTTTAGAACAGTATATATGCACAGCAACAGTGGATAAGCAGGCTCCAACAGGCCAAATTACTTTAAATAAGTGTGCAGCTTAGTGAAGATCAAGAGGGGTATGGTATGTTATAGAGTAGGATACCCCCAAGCAGGCTTTAGAACAGTATATATGCACAGCAACAGTGGATAAGCAGCCTGCAACAGGCCAAATTTCTTTAAATAAGTGTGCAGCTTAGAGGAAATACAGAGGCTAATGGGATGTTACAAAATGGGATGCCCCCACAGCAGACTTGAGATCAGTATATATGCACAGTAAAAGTGTCTAAGCAGGCTGCAACAGGCCAAATTACTTTAAATAAGTGTGCAGCTTAGAGGAAATACAGAGGCTAATGGGATGTTACAAAATGGGATGCCCCCACAGCAGACTTGAGATCAGTATATATGCACAGTAAAAGTGTCTAAGCAGGCTGCAACAGGCCAAATTACTTTAAATAAGTGTGCAGCTTAGAGGAAATACAGAGGCTAATGGGATGTTACAAAATGGGATGCCCCCACAGCAGACTTGAGATCAGTATATATGCACAGTAAAAGTATCTAAGCAGGCTGCAACAGGCCAAATTTCTTTAAATAAGTGTGCAGCTTAGAGGAAATACAGAGGCTAATGGGATGTTACAAAATGGGATGCCCCACAGCGGAATTAAGATCAGTATATATGCACAGTAAAAGTGTCTAAGCAGGCTGTAACAGGCCAAATTACTTTAAATAAGTGTGCAGCTTAGAGGAAATTCAGAGGCTAATGGGATGTTACAGAATGGGATGCCCCCACAGCAGACTTGAGATCAGTATATATGCACAGTAAAAGTGTCTAAGCAGGCTGCAACAGGCCAGATTACTTTAAATAAGTGTGCAGCTTAGAGGAAATACAGAGGCTAATGGGATGTTACAGAATGGGATGCCCCCACAGCAGACCTGAGATCAGTATATATGCACAGCAACAGTGGATAAGCAGGCTCCAACAGGCCAAATTACTTTAAATAAGTGTGCAGCTTAGTGAAGATCAAGAGGGGTATGGTATGTTATAGAGTGGGATACCCCCAAGCAGGCTTTAGAACAGTATATATGCACAGCAACAGTGGATAAGCAGCCTGCAACAGGCCAAATTTCTTTAAATAAGTGTGCAGCTTAGAGGAAATACAGAGGCTAATGGGATGTTACAAAATGGGATGCCCCCACAGCAGACTTGAGATCAGTATATATGCACAGTAAAAGTGTCTAAGCAGGCTGCAACAGGCCAAATTACTTTAAATAAGTGTGCAGCTTAGAGGAAATACAGAGGCTAATGGGATGTTACAGAATGGGATGCCCCCACAGCAGACCTGAGATCAGTATATATGCACAGCAACAGTGGATAAGCAGGCTCCAACAGGCCAAATTACTTTAAATAAGTGTGCAGCTTAGTGAAGATCAAGAGGGGTATGGTATGTTATAGAGTGGGATACCCCCAAGCAGGCTTTAGAACAGTATATATGCACAGCAACAGTGGATAAGCAGGCTCCAACAGGCCAAATTACTTTAAATAAGTGTGCAGCTTAGTGAAGATCAAGAGGGGTATGGTATGTTATAGAGTGGGATACCCCCAAGCAGGCTTTAGAACAGTATATATGCACAGCAACAGTGGATAAGCAGCCTGCAACAGGCCAAATTTCTTTAAATAAGTGTGCAGCTTAGAGGAAATACAGAGGCTAATGGGATGTTACAAAATGGGATGCCCCCACAGCAGACTTGAGATCAGTATATATGCACAGTAAAAGTGTCTAAGCAGGCTGCAACAGGCCAAATTACTTTAAATAAGTGTGCAGCTTAGAGGAAATACAGAGGCTAATGGGATGTTACAAAATGGGATGCCCCCACAGCAGACTTGAGATCAGTATATATGCACAGTAAAAGTGTCTAAGCAGGCTGCAACAGGCCAAATTACTTTAAATAAGTGTGCAGCTTAGAGGAAATACAGAGGCTAATGGGATGTTACAAAATGGGATGCCCCCACAGCAGACCTGAGATCAGTATATATGCACAGTAAAAGTGTCTAAGCAGGCTGCAACAGGCCAAATTACTTTAAATAAGTGTGCAGCTTAGTGAAGATCAAGAGGGGTATGGTATGTTATAGAGTGGGATACCCCCAAGCAGGCTTTAGAACAGTATATATGCACAGCAACAGTGGATAAGCAGGCTCCAACAGGCCAAATTACTTTAAATAAGTGTGCAGCTTAGTGAAGATCAAGAGGGGTATGGTATGTTATAGAGTGGGATACCCCCAAGCAGGCTTTAGAACAGTATATATGCACAGCAACAGTGGATAAGCAGGCTCCAACAGGCCAAATTACTTTAAATAAGTGTGCAGCTTAGTGAAGATCAAGAGGGGTATGGTATGTTATAGAGTGGGATACCCCCAAGCAGGCTTTAGAACAGTATATATGCACAGCAACAGTGGATAAGCAGCCTGCAACAGTCCAAATTTCTTTAAATAAGTGTGCAGCTTAGAGGAAATACAGAGGCTAATGGGATGTTACAAAATGGGATGCCCCCACAGCAGACTTGAGATCAGTATATATGCACAGTAAAAGTGTCTAAGCAGGCTGCAACAGGCCAAATTACTTTAAATAAGTGTGCAGCTTAGAGGAAATACAGAGGCTAATGGGATGTTACAGAATGGGATGCCCCCACAGCAGACCTGAAATCAGTATATATGCACAGCAACAGTGGATAAGCAGGCTCCAACAGGCCAAATTACTTTAAATAAGTGTGCAGCTTAGTGAAGATCAAGAGGGGTATGGTATGTTATAGAGTGGGATACCCCCAAGCAGGCTTTAGAACAGTATATATGCACAGCAACAGTGGATAAGCAGGCTCCAACAGGCCAAATTACTTTAAATAAGTGTGCAGCTTAGTGAAGATCAAGAGGGGTATGGTATGTTATAGAGTGGGATACCCCCAAGCAGGCTTTAGAACAGTATATATGCACAGCAACAGTGGATAAGCAGGCTCCAACAGGCCAAATTACTTTAAATAAGTGTGCAGCTTAGTGAAGATCAAGAGGGGTATGGTATGTTATAGAGTGGGATACCCCCAAGCAGGCTTTAGAACAGTATATATGCACAGCAACAGTGGATAAGCAGCCTGCAACAGGCCAAATTACTTTAAATAAGTGTGCAGCTTAGAGGAAATACAGAGGCTAATGGGATGTTACAAAATGGGATGCCCCCACAGCAGACTTGAGATCAGTATATATGCACAGTAAAAGTGTCTAAGCAGGCTGCAACAGGCCAAATTACTTTAAATAAGTGTGCAGCTTAGAGGAAATACATAGGCTAATGGGATGTTACAGAATAGGATGCCCCCACAGCAGACCTGAGATCAGTATATATGCACAGTAAAAGTGTCTAAGCAGGCTGCAACAGGCCAAATTACTTTAAATAAGTGTGCAGCTTAGTGAAGATCAAGAGGGGTATGGTATGTTATAGAGTGGGATACCCCCAAGCAGGCTTTAGAACAGTATATATGCACAGCAACAGTGGATAAGCAGGCTCCAACAGGCCAAATTACTTTAAATAAGTGTGCAGCTTAGTGAAGATCAAGAGGGGTATGGTATGTTATAGAGTGGGATACCCCCAAGCAGGCTTTAGAACAGTATATATGCACAGCAACAGTGGATAAGCAGCCTGCAACAGGCCAAATTTCTTTAAATAAGTGTGCAGCTTAGAGGAAATACAGAGGCTAATGGGATGTTACAAAATGGGATGCCCCCACAGCAGACTTGAGATCAGTATATATGCACAGTAAAAGTGTCTAAGCAGGCTGCAACAGGCCAAATTACTTTAAATAAGTGTGCAGCTTAGAGGAAATACAGAGGCTAATGGGATGTTACAAAATGGGATGCCCCCACAGCAGACTTGAGATCAGTATATATGCACAGTAAAAGTGTCTAAGCAGGCTGCAACAGGCCAGATTACTTTAAATAAGTGTGCAGCTTAGAGGAAATACAGAGGCTAATGGGATGTTACAAAATGGGATGCCCCCACAGCAGACCTGAGATCAGTATATATGCACAGTAAAAGTGTCTAAGCAGGCTGCAACAGGCCAAATTACTTTAAATAAGTGTGCAGCTTAGTGAAGATCAAGAGGGGTATGGTATGTTATAGAGTGGGATACATCCAAGCAGGCTTTAGAACAGTATATATGCACAGCAACAGTGGATAAGCAGGCTCCAACAGGCCAAATTACTTTAACCCTTTCGCTGCCAGCCTACCTGAAGTTTTCGTCACTCTTGGTGCCAGACCATTTTGCACTATTTTGCGCTCCCCATGTTCATATGTGTTTTTTGAAGGGATTTCCAGGGATTTCCCAGGAAAATGATATATTGTTTTTTTCAGCAGAGTCTGGGCTTTAACATGAAATGTCTTGTTTGTCATTTTTTAGGTGTATTCTCAATATTCTTGGGTGAAATATGTGCAAAAAAATAAAAAAAAATCTTTTTACAATTTGTAGTGTTTTTTTGTAATAAAAAATGTAAGTTTGTCAATAAAATCTTATTGCGTGTGAAACCCCAATTTCTCCCGGTTACAGCGATACCACATATATATAGGTAGACACCCTTTCCTGCCCAGGAGACTCCCCCAAACTGAAACAGCGCTTTAGGGGATTTTCAGAAAAAATACAACTGTGATATGCGCTATGCGCACCTTGCAGTTTTTCCAGAAAAACAACCCTTTACATTTGAAATACCCCCCGCAAACTATATATTCTCTGGAAGTACACACCTCAGGCTTTCTAGGCGTACCAGGCTTGTTGATGTGGTCACAGTTTTCTGGAAATAATCCCTCAATGTATTCTTTGGTTGCAAAGAGTTTCCCTAAAAAAGGATAAAAAAGCAGAATCAAAGCCACATTTTCCTAAAAAAACTATTTACAAACAAGAAAAAATAAGTATAATCTGAAAAAACAACATCCCCCGAACAGAACAATATCCAACATGCATAGCTACTGTCAAGGGAAGAGTTGCCAAACACCCCAAAGTAAAGCGTGCGCATAACGGCAATTTTTCTTGAAAATTTCAGCTCTGCAGACAAAGTGCGCACCTTGCGATTTTTCAACCAAAACAACCCTTTACATTTGGAATATCCCCCATGAACCATATATTCCCTAAAAGTACACATGTTAAGCTTTCTAAGCGTACCCAGCTTGTTGTAGTGGGCTCATCTTTCTGGAATTAATCCCTCAAAGAATTCTTTGGTTGCACAGGGTTTCCCTAAAAAAATTATAAAAAAGCTGAATAAAAAACACCTTTTCCTAAAATATAAATATGCAAACCAGAAAAAACAAGCTAAGTCTGAAAGCGCAAGGTCCCCCGAACAGAACAATACCCAACATGCATAGGTACTATTAACCCTTTTAATTGCCAGCCTACTTGAGATTTTGTCACCCTCTGTTGACAGGTCATTTTTTCCCCATTTTGCGCCATGTTTTGCGACATTTTTGCTGGAATTTTCAGGAAAATTATATAAATATATTTTTTGGAGCAGAGTTTAGGCTTTAACATGAAATGTCTTGTTTGTAAATTTTATTCTGTTTTTTACAATATTATTAAGTAAAAAAAAAATAAATAAAATAAAAATTTTTTTTAGAAAATTGCCATTTACAAATAAAATACAACTACCATCCACACTACAAAGGGTTAAATCGGGAAAAAAAATGACATAGGGTCCCCCCTCCCAGGGGAGGGGGACCCCATTTTTTTTGGATTTTTAAGGGTTAAAAACCCTTAAAAATCCCCAAAAAAAAACGACATGGGGTCCCCCTTACCCGAAGTAACCAGCCCGGGACCAGCTATGCAGGGCTTGTAGAAACAGGGCGCAGGGGCCAGCTTTTGTGGCCCCTGGCCCTGCAGGCTACAAAGCCCGCATAGCCCGTGGGCCCAGGCTCTTCTGCCCCCCCCCCTGGCCTTTGGGGAGGCAGGTAATGGGGGTGCCAAGGGTTAATGGCAAGTCACCAGCTAGTGCAGGTGACTTGCCATCCCCCCCAGCCTTGTGAACTGGTATAGGGGTCATGGACCCCTTACCAGTTCACAAGGGGTTAAATGTAAAAAAAAACACAGACACACAAAGAGAAAAAAATATTTTATTATTATTTTTTTTTACTTACTTACCTCCCATCCATACTGGATCACTCTGTCCCTCGCAATCACTGGCTTCTGCTCACTTGCTAGAAGCCTTTTATAGCTGCTGGATGACAGAAAACAAAGGGTTAATTAAAAAAAAAAACGACATAGGGTCCCCCCTCCCAGGGGAGGGGGACCCCATTTTTTTTTTGGATTTTTAAGGGTTAAAAACCCTTAAAAATCCAAATAAAAAACGACATGGGGTCCCCCTTACCCGAAGTAACCAGCCCGGGACCAGCTATGCAGGGCTTGTAGGAACAGGGCGCAGGGGCCAGCTTTTGTGGCCCCTGGCCCTGCAGGCTACAAAGCCCGCATAGCCCGTGGGCCCGGGCTCCTCTGCCCCCCCCTGGCCTTTGGGGAGGCAGGTAATGGGGGTGCCGGGGGTTAATGGCAAGCCACCCGCTAGCGCAGGTGACTTGCCATCCCCCCAGCCTTGTGAACTGGTATAGGGGTCATGGACCCCTTACCAGTTCACAAGGGGTTAAAAGTAAAAAATAAAAACACAGACATATATTTAAAAAAAATGACATTTATTTTTTTTTTTTTTACACTATACTCACCTCCAATCCTGGGTCCCACGTCGCTGTCCCGCGCCGCTCTCTCAGCGCCGGCATCTGTCAGATGCCGATAGTGATCGGCGCAGGGCGGATGAGAGGAGAGGAGGCTCCGATCGGAGCCTCCTCTCCTCTCACCCGCTCTGCACCGATCACCACCGGCATCTGACAGATGCCGGTGCTCGGTGAGGGTATAGGAGGAGCGGGATGACGTCATCCCGCTCCTCCCACAAAAGGCGGGGCCGCTGCCTCCCATTAGAGGCGGCGGCCATCGCCGCCATTACGAGCGGTGAGGACCTGGAAGAGGGTCCTCACCGAAGCCTGCGGAGCCCGGGGGGGGGATCGGACCCCCCCTGGTGAAGAGAAGACGGCGGGCCGGGGATCGGGCGAGGAGGTGAGTCCGTTTTTTTTTTTTTTTTTTTTTTACTTCTGCTGAGCGCGGGGAAAACGGGGGGGCGGCCGGTTTCGGGCCCCCCCCCCTGAAGACGGAGGACATCGGGGGGGCGATCGGATGCCCCCCCCAGGAAGAGGAGACCCCCAGCTTCTCGGGGATACCAAAGGTAAGTGTTTACAGAGGCTAATGGGATGTTACAGAATGGGATGCCCCCACAGCAGACTTGAGATCAGTATATATGCACAGTAAAAGTGCCTAAGCAGGCTGCAACAGGCCAAATTACTTTAAATAAGTGTGCAGCTTAGAGGAAATACAGAGGCTAATGGGATGTTACAAAATGGGATGCCCCCACAGCAGACTTGAGATCAGTATATATGCACAGCAAAAGTGTCTAAGCAGGCTGCAACAGGCCAAATTACTTTAAATAAGTGTGCAGCTTAGAGGAAATACAGAGGCTAATGAGATCTTACAAAATGGTAATGTTCCCACAGCAGACTTGAGATCAGTTCAGTATATATGCTCATCAAAAGTGTATAAGCAGCCTGAAACAGCTAACAAAGCCAGTCAGCCAGCCAGTAACACTCAGGCTGGATGAAAAAAAAAAATCTCCCTGTAACTGCCTCCGATTTTTCCAACCTTTCCCTGCTTCTCGCTGACTTCCTGCCTGTCTCCTGCCTGTCTACTGGCTGTCCCTGGCTGTCCCTGGCTCTCTAACTGTCTCTCCCTGAATACAGCAGTGTCCTGTTTCTCACGAATGCAATAGAGAAATGAACAAAAGCAAGATGGCCGCCGCTTTATATAGCGCTGTGACGTCACCGGTGCTCCTGGCTGCTGATAGGCTGCATGTGACCTTCCCATGATAACTTGCCCCAGGGCATATGTCCAGACATGTCCATCCACCATTTTACAATGCCTGTAATTGAAATAAATGGAGTTTTAAGGAAAACTTCGATCGATCGAATCGCGGGGAAATTCGGATTCGTTCAGAATCGAATTTTTCATGAAATTCGGATCGAATCCGGGTTCGTCCGGATCTAATCCGGGTTCTTCCGAATCGATTCGCTCATCCCTATTTGTTGGCTCTGACCAGGGGATCCCGTTTTCTGTGAATGTTATTTGCCTATAATTGCCCTGCACTCTCAGTTTATTATTGTCTGGTAGATATTTTAACCATATGCCTAGGATAATATTGGTGACAATCTTTGATTTTTAGTGTTGTAGTGTTGATTTTAAATTTGCAACCAATAAAATTTATACCCATTTAATTTCAAACATAGTTTGAGTTGTGCCTTTCATGCTGACCCAAATTGGTTTGTGTTGCTTATATATGGAATAGTTGTAGGGACAGGAAGGAGCACGCTCCGGTCTTATAGACACGATTTAATATAATTGTTTAGCGGTGCCCGCCCTTTGTGTCGTTCTGTAGCTTCGTTCCTCTAATGTAAGTAAAATTTTGAATTATAGAATGTATATATATATGTCAGGTGAACACCGGAGATGGCACGCAATTACACATTTATGAAGCCAAATCTCGTGAGCGACTAGAACAACCCCATGTAGCGTCCGATTCATCATTATCCCAGGCTCAGCGTACAGCGCTGGCGTTTAGCCTTGCATAGCGCCACGTCTCACCTCTCTCTACCTGGCGCTCTCTCATACATTTCTATGGATGATCCTTAAATCCCTTTCCTGATCCCAATTTTTTTTTTCCCTAAAAAAAAAACACAAACCTTCTGACATGTATCCTGGGCAAGAAAATGACATTTTTGCAAACTTTTTTGATTAATAATATTTTTATGCACAATTGTCCTTACATGTCTGGTATTAAAGTGTTCATGTTACAATTTAATAACAATGTAATTCCATATGCTTTCGCTTTGTTACTAGTGTTCAAAATCAGACTTTAACCAGACAGCCTCTGGCACTGTGGGCTACATCGACCAGATTTCGAGCGCCGGAACAGCTTGAGGCTGATTTTTTGATAAATGTGTTGTGAGTCAGTCGCACTGAGCTGGCGCAACAATTCGCTCCAATACAGCGTAGTACTGCAAATCACATAACGTCTTCAACAATGACGGCCAGCGACTGAGGCGCTCTGAAACAAGGAACCATGGCCATGCACAGCGACTACTAGCGGTCGCTCTGAAATCCGCTCTACAGATGCTTATCTGTCACTACCTGGTGTTAGTAATAAATCAGCCTGATTGTTGTAAAACTGTGACATTAACATTTTAGTGCCACACTTGTAAGAACAATTCTGCATAAAATTGAAAAAAAACCTAAATATTTTCAAAAATATATAATTCCAGGGCAGGAGAGAACTAATAATTTTTTGAGACAAAAAAAAATTAAAAATGGGATCAGGAAAGGGATTAGAAGGAACGTCCGTTGAACTGTTTGGGAGAGCGAACGGTAGCGACAGGTCTCACCTGTCGCTCTGGAAGCTAGAGCTCCAGCACTACACGCTGTGACGTCTGTAACGGTGACACTGTTCCAGTCGCTCAACGGAATCGCTTTCATACATGTGGTATTGCGTATAGCGCCCAGCATTCAGCAGACGCTGGCTGCCACTTCGAAGCACTACTTGGCGCTAGAGCTTCATGAATAAACCCCTTAATGTGTCTAAAAGTATAAGAAGTCAGGTTATGTCATACTCTATATGCTATTACTGCAAAAGTTGTTTCTTTATCTTGTAATCACTGCTATGCATTAGAATAAGAATGTTATGTGTGTATCTTGCTGTAGGGCTCTGTGCAATGGAGCATTATTTGGATTATGTTATAATTATTGCTACTGGTTTAAATAGATGCTGCTAAGATACTGTATTGCACTGTTTCCATTGAGGCACTAGCACTTTACTGTGAGATTGTTCACACAAACTGTTACAATTCTGGTGTGCTGTAGCATTTGTCAAGTCTTATTTATGTTTTTGGGAGCCTGTACATTAATTGAGCTCCAATATGGTTGTAACAATAAATGATTTCCATTGAAATGAATTAACTTGTTTATAATTGAGTGTGCACCTTACAAATCTTTGATTATATATAAGAAAGGGGGATTGGTGGAGACATATAGTGAGGTTGCAGCACTTTGCATGTATTTTCTTTGCCTGAAATTGAGTCAGTTTTACTGTTTATGAGTGGTAGACCAATAATAGTTAACAAAAAAATAAGGCTATAGATTGGCCTCCGGGGCACCCTTGGAACAAATCTAATTAACACAATGACACTTTATACCCAGGTACATTTTCTAGTATATATATATAAATTAAATATAAGTGACCCTATAGATCATCAGTACTCACCATTACAAAGCAGAAAAGACAGAAGAGCAACACCAAATGCAGCCTCCCGGCCATCTGCACCCTGCCGTTCCCAGACACACCTGAGCCACCTGACCTGTGTACTGTGCAGCTCATGCCTAGGGACAGTGGGTCATAAAATTTCAGTTTGCAGATTTGCGGTGATATAGATATGTTTCAGAGATCCATCTTCCCAGGTGAATTGTAATGTCAAGGTTTACTGAAAATAAACTAAAAGATCAGAAACATGCAATATGATATCATAGTGAGGTAAACACAGCAGGGAAATCGTGAAGCCTGAGGCCAGATACCAGATACCAGTATAACAACATTTTTTTGGTGCTTTTCTGACAATTTGCCAGATACATATGTAGGCTTAGGAAATTATGAACAATGGACTAAGGACTTGCAGAGACAGGGCCAGGGCTGGATTATGAGAGGGCGCAAGGGGCGCGTGCCCTGGGGCCTCCATCACTTGCCCAACAAAGGGGGCCTCCACCAACCTTTGGGTTATGGTCTCGTCCAGGAGGCTTTTCAGTCTTTGGTCTGATGGGCCACGGGGCCAGCAACAAAGCTATCAGTGGTAGTTCCTCCCACCGCGTCTGAGCAAGCCTTTTTTGTCTTTGCAAACCTGCAGCCGAAGCCACCACAGGGCAGGACGGAGAGTCTAGAGCAGCAAAGCCGCCGCCAGCAACGCTACAGTGATGGGTGCGTGCAGAGCTGTCAGTCGGCGCCTGCTTGCTGCACATTAACCACCAAGCACAGTCGCTGGCAGCTCAATGCAGGGAACTGTTTTCTGCTGGACCAGCTGGGGGCGACTACACTACCCCCCACCCAGAATGGCAAAGCAGGAGTTCCCGAGCAGCACGCACCCCCACAAGGGTGACACAAGGGACTCGATCTGACGTTCCAGTAAGTAGGCGCGTGCCAGACAACCACCAATCAGTTACTTGGCTGGACTATTATTTTAAAGGGAAAAAGATACTGTATCTGGTGCCTCCACCATATTTTCTAAGGGAGCCAGTAAGGGACAAAGGGAATACACTGCTCAGCCTATGTAAATAAACATTATACTAAACAGTCACCCTGAGTAAAATAAAACCCACGTCATGGGACATGACATTTGGGGTTTTTCCAATTCCTAGCTGTAGGGAACCTGACCGCTCTGAGAATATGTCTAGTGAGGGTCCATTCTTATCTGGAATATTTATTGGCTCTATATGAGAGCAGCGCCTCGCACGGGTCGCAGGTTATTGAAGTGTCTAGCAGCGTTGACAGAAGGGAGTATTGTGACCAAACTGGTAATTAATGTGTCTGTGTGTGTATATATGGACCTTGGCTGACCACTCTGCTCTGTATAAAGATCCCCCCCCCCCCTCCTGCCTGCCATAAAACCCTCTGCATGCACGGGTCGGCTGGAATGACTGTCTCCCCTCATAAAACTCTGCAGCATAAACAAAGGGTTATCAGAATCACCCAGCCCTAGAAAGCAGAGACAAGGCCCATATCCTGCCCCCCTTCCATGGAATGTCCTCCATCCCTCCTCCCTGTGGAATCCCAGGACAGATGGGGGATGT
The DNA here is from genome assembly GCA_027917425.1 of Gastrophryne carolinensis. NCBI lineage: Eukaryota > Metazoa > Chordata > Amphibia > Anura > Microhylidae > Gastrophryne > Gastrophryne carolinensis. The sequence goes on from CM051238.1 coordinate 428,820,362, forward strand.
CATATGGACCAACTTTCAGGTACTCAAAGATGGAGAATCCCAGAAGCACCAATCAGACAGTGGGTGACTCCAATCGCTCTGCCCATAGGAGGAGTCAGAACTGACCCCTGGTTAGAGTGAATAAGGTGAGCTGCAGAATGGGCAGAGGGTGATTCTAATCTTACCATCAAGAGTGACACACGCTCCCTTTTTACATCTAAGCAGAAGACCAGAAAGCGTGAGGACTGAGAGACAATTTATTTGATTGAACCGCAGCCCAGACAGACACCTAAGTATTTTGCCATTTTTTTTATATCTTTTGCTATTTATCTTATTTACTGTGTTTTATAGTTAATTCTGTTTTTATCACCTTGCATCATTTTTCTTGTTGTTTTTCTGTTTTTCTGTTTGTTTAAATAAATTCTAAAAATACAGCAGAGGGTCACTGATGCTCTGAATTGAGGATCTAAAAAGTTCACGCTATTTCTGAAGAGCCTGGCTACCTTACTTGCCTAGGACGCTCGATCGCCCCCCGCCTGGAAGTGGTTGTGGGTCGATCGATTCGTTCAATCTGATTGTGTTGTGTGTGGCTTAGATAGAGGTGAACACTGTTTGTGTTCTGGTGGCAGCAGTTTATAGCCACGCGTGTTGCCAATTGAACAATTGCGGTGACACACATGGAGTATGTTTGGCCGGTTTGATCGGATGAACGATCGAGAGGTCTGATCAGCCCGTGCAATCGTCACAAGTATGCTCTGCACCATATGGATGCTGCTATCGGACAGAACCACCAAATATGTTTCATTGAGCCTACTTTCTGACATCCACAAGAGTATTAGGGGTCTTGAGACAGGAAGAATCTGTGTATCTTGTCTGGCGTATAGTACCTATACCCACTAAACATAAGTTTGTAGGCATCTTTGGTTGGCAATATATAATAGGAACTTTTTCCCGTGTTGGTCCAGATGCTCTCCTATACCTCTAGGTCCTTAGACTCCCCCAAGTCCAAGTTTTGTTTCTTTGGTGAGTTTTTTTTTTTGTTTATTAAAAAAAAAAATTTGCGTGAGGTCCCCCCCCCAAAAAACATAGGCAGCCAGCCCGGGCACCGAGCATAAGAGCTTGTAAAGCAGGGAACCTCAATAATAGTTCACCAGGGCCAGCATGGCACCTGCTGGTAAACTGACACATTATCCACACCCCAGAGCCCAGTGCCCATTAGTATGGGCAAAAGATTATTCCACGGAAGAGCCCATGCCAAAGGGCATAAGGGCTTGTAAATGACAGGGCCAGGGACCACCCAACGATGGCTTCTGTGCCCTGGGTTACAAGTCCTTACGCTTGTACAAGGCTTATAGAAGGGTTATAAGGCCTTATGCTTGGTGCCCGGGCTGCTCGCATTCTGGAGGGGACCTTGTGCAAAGATTAAATTTTTTTTAAAAGCCCCACTGTCAGTAAGTGTGATAAAATGAAATGCTGGCTAAAGCGGCATTCATTTTATCACTGAAAATAACTGAAAACTGTGCACATTTTTGTTACATAAAAATTGTATCTAACAAAATATGCCGAAATTATTAATGCCAGAAATGCCATATTAATGCCAATTAAATTGATAAAAATTATGCCATCTTGAGCGGCATGATTTTTGAGCGGCTTTCGGCCAATTCTCCCCCCAAAAAAAGACCTCTTCAATCACACGAATTTGAACTTTTTGCCCGAGTTCTCGCCACCAAATGAAAAATCACACCAGAAAATGAAAATCACCCCCACTGAACCAGATGGGGGGGAGGGGGAAGAATGGGAATTTTCATGGGAAAAACAGATAGCAAAGGAATGTCAAATAAAGGCCTACAAACACTGAGGGCTTTATTCATCAAGGGATAGCGACAGGTAGTGGCAGGTGAACGCCGGCCGCGGCACGCAATACCACATTTATGAAGGCGATTCTGGTGAGCGCCTCTTACCGCGACACGTAGTGACCGATTCATCATCACAGACGGCTCAGCAAATCCCGGGGCGCTCTGGCTTCCAGAGCACCTGATATTACCTGTCGCTACCTGTCGCTCTCCCATACATTTCAATGGACGTTCCTTTTCTTCTCTTTAAACAGGGTTTTCTTTTATTTATTTATTTTTATCAAGTAATTGTGTGACCTCTCCTGGCCTTGAAAAAGTCATTTTTTTAAAACTTTATAGATTTTTTTATATTTTTATGCAGAATTGTCATTACAGGTCTGGTATTAAAGTGTTAATGTCACAGTGTTATAACGATGTAATTCCATGTGTTTTCGCTTTGTTACTGGTGGATATGTGTTCAAAAACAGACTTTAATCACACAGCGTCTGGCGCTCTGGGCTTCAGCGACACAATTTTGAGCGCCGGCGCTGTTTGAGGCTGTTTTTTTGATGAATATGGTTTGAGTCGCTCACACTGACCAGTCGCTACCGTTCGCTCCCATATAGTGCTGTTATACTGGTGTTATAGCGACTCACACATCAAAGTCATCAAATTCATCGACTAAGGCGTTCTGTAATAGCGACTCACGGCAGATCGGAGCGACCACTAGTGGTAGCTCTTAGAACCGCTGTACAGACACTCATCTGCTGTTACCTGGCGCTAGTAATGAATCAGCCTGCCCATAACTTGCACATAAAATGCACATGTGTATAAAGTGCGTTTTTAGTCGTTTTTGATTGTAGCTTACACTCCTGCCAAGAACAGGTATAAAATTATGTTTTTCTTTTTCTTTTTTGTTGCGATAAAGAAAAGCCATGGCGCACTTTCTGGAAGGTTTTTTTGAAGGAAAGACACATGCATACCTCCCAGGTGTCCCTGATTTGGAGGGACTGTCCCTCTTTTGAGTGTATGTCCCCCTGTCCCTCGTTGTTCTCCTCTGTCCCTCACTGAGGTGTAATATGCAGATCTTCATTAATAAATGATTTGTTTGCCTATTCAAAGTGTTTCTATTGTTGTAACTGTTACAACCGATCTCCTATCCATCCCTCAATGAGGGGACGTGGCTTTATTACACAATTGTCCCTCTTTCCTAGCCGAAAATGTTTGGAGGTATGCACGTAGAATGTAAAAAGAAACAATGTGCCCCCCCCCTCCCTAAAGGCAACCAGGCCGGCATACCAGGTATAGGGCTAAGAGGCCAAACTGCCGGCCACTGGCACTGCAGGCTTAGCAGCAATCCAGCAATTGCATTCCAGCAGTTACTTTTGCCCTATTTCCTCTGGATGTTGCTGGCCCCAATACAGAGCAGGATTTGCAATGAAAACTCTCACTAGAGAAATTTGACAACTTATTTTATTTGCTTTTAATAGTGAAACTTCAGTAAATATGAAAGCGGGTCAAAACCCACATGGCGGCCCCCCAGGGCATCCTACACTGGATGCCCCGATGTGATTAACCCCCCCCCCCCCCGGGGGCTTCTCACAGTGGGGCCTAATGCAGGAAATACAATAAGGTGTGACTTCAAAGAGAGAGCATTAAAGAGTTTATACATGCATACAAGTGCTCATACTTAAAGCGGACCTTCAATCTGAATAAAAGTCTATACTTTATGTTTCCCACACCCTGTACATACAGATTTCTCACATTAAAAATCATCCTACCTGCATCTACTGCATATTATGAGCCTTTAAACATCCAAGATGGCGGCTCATGGTGCATCAGGCAGTCTGCAAACAGGAAGTGCCTTCTGAATGTGTCGCTCTGCATTCTGGGATTGCTGACCTTTCGCTGACCCCGGCTCTGCTCTGTCTGTGCAAAGCACAGCTATACCACCACCCCCAGCACTTTACCCCGCTCTCCTCAGTATGTGATGCTTCTGAGACAAGATGGCGGCGCCCGTATCCTCGAGTCCTGAACAGAGTTGAAGCCCCATGGGGGAAAGAATAATAAGTAAGTGACTAACGCCCTTATTTAAGAAGGGATAGCGTCAGGTAGTGGCTGGTTAATGAGAGGTAGCGACAGGTAGCGACTGGTGAACGCCGGACACAGCACGCAATTACACATTTATCAAGCAGAATCTGTTTAGCGACTGGGATAGCGCCAGGTAGCGTCTGATTCATCATTTTCACAGCCTCAGCGAACAGCGCCGGCGTTCAGCCTTGCACAGCGCCAGGTATGACCTCTCGCTACCTGTCGCTCTCCCATACATTTCAATGGACGAACCTTTTCTTCTCTTTAAACAGGGTTATTGTTTATTTATTTTTTTCCAAAAATCACAAATAATTCTGTGATCTCTTCTGGCATTGAATAAGCAGTTTTTTCACAATTTTTTATTTTTTATATATTTCTTCAGAAATGACATTACAGGTCTGCCATTAAAGTGTTCATGTTACAATGTTGCTACAATGTAATTCCATATGTTTTCGCTTTGTTACTAGTTGATAGATGCTGAAAAACAGACTTTAAACACACCGCCTCCTGCGCTCTGGGCTTCAGAGAAGCATTTTTCAGCGCCAGAGATTTGTGAGGATTTTTTTTGCTGAATATGGTGTGAGACTGTCGCTATGAGCAGTCGCTAACACGCGCTCCCATACAGCGCTGCACTGGTCAAATAGCGACTCCTCACAATGTATTCAACATTACTGGACAGCGACTGAGTTACTATAAAGTAGCGACCCACGGCTGAGCACAGCGACTACTAGCGGGCGCTCTGAAAATGCCGCTACAGACGCTCATCTGTCGCTACCTGGCGTTAGTGATGAATCAGCCTGCCCAACTGTAAAATATATTAGTTTTAGATGCAGGGAAATCGTTTTTTAAGGGTTTGGGCTTTTCATTAAATCATGATGAAGGTCCAGTTTAAAGGAAAACTCCTTATTTGTCAGGTTTTTGTTGTTCTGCCTTATTGTTTTCCTTTTTTGGAACATAAATTAATCCGGACCTTCACCCTGAATAAGAGTCTATCTTAAATGTTTCCCACACACTGTTCATACAGATTGCCCACATTAAAATCATCCTACCTGCATCTACTGCATTTTATGAGCCTTTTAACATCCAAGATGGCGGCCAATGTGGAAGAAGTGTCTTCTGACTGTGCTGCTCTACATTCTGGAAGGAATAAGGAAATAAGGAAATACTATGTAGAAGAGGTCAGGAGACAGCTTAGTGACATAAGTACTTATACTAAGTTATCAGGTAATCCGACAGAAATATACAAAGAGGAGTACATGGAGATTATAGTTAAAGCGAAGGAGGAGGGACTTATAAGTGATAGCTTGTTCAATTACCTGAAGGTAGAACACCCCAAGATACCAACGTTTTACATTAGACCGAAGGTCCATAAAAATGATGAGACCCATCGTTGCTGGGATAGGGAGTGTAACTGAATTTGCCTGTGTGTTCATAGACAACATATTGCAGCCACATGTCATTGCATTGGATTCTTACATCAAAGATACCACAGATATCTTGAATAGGCTAGACTCCATATCGGCACCGGAAGATCTAATTCTAGTCACGTGTGATATAGAATCACTGTATACGAATATTACTCATCAGATGGCTATCACTTCAGTTAGATATTTCCTTCAGATGGAGTCGATTGGCAACAAACGATTGCATGGATTTGTAATAGAGTTATTGGATTTTGTGTTATCCCATAACGCATTTACATTTGATGGAAGCTTTTACCAGCAAATCAGAGGAGTGGCAATGGGTGCAAGATGCGCACCCTCAGTAGCCAACCTGTTCCTGGGGTGGTGGGAGCAGGAAGTGGTGTGGGGAGAGTCTAATGACCTGTACCATGCCCATGTTCTGGGCTGGTACAGGTACATAGACGATGTCCTCATCTTGTGGCAAGGCCCCAAAAATGTATGCGATGAGTTTATAGACAAGTTGAATCGGAATCCTTATAATATCCATCTCACCTACACTATCCCCTCGATTCAAAGAGGAAAAGTTAATTGATTTCGTATCGAAAATCGTAAGTTTGGGTGGGTGTTAGTCATTTTTTCCTGTTTTTTTGGCCATTTCCGACTCGCACGAGCCTACGTACGAATGCGTATATGCTCTTACGATCAGCGGAAGTTCGTTCCTAAATTTTAGGATCAAAACGTAAAACTTAGGATCAAATCCTAAAACTTACGATCAAAACGTAAAACTTAGGATAATTGGATGTGTTTAGGTGTGATTCAGAGAAACCTCTAAACGCGTTTTAAAAGAAAGCCACAGCCGACACCTTTTAGCAGCCGGATTGCTGTTCGTGAACAGGTTTTTTGGCTATGTGGAGGAGTCTGCGCGTCTTGTGCTCCAATGAACTGCATGTATCAGCATGGCGAGGCCATTAATTGTATGGCAATGCATACCTGATTCATGTATGCCTTATAAAAGCATTTTAATGTGGACCTTAATTAGTCCTTTGCATGTAAACCTTTATTTTGCAATATATTTGCGTTAATTAAAGAAACTTATGTCCTTTGTTATTTATTTTAAAATTGATGTACTAGAATATTATTTTTAGATTGCATTTATTGGTGTAGTTGTTTACCTTTGCTTTGTTTAATTATTTAAGCACATCTTTGGTCAGATGCATCACACTTACTGAGGAGAGGAGAGCGGGATAAAGTGCAGGATGTGGGTTACTGCTGTATTTTGCCCCCAGAGCTGGGGGCACGGACAGTCACAAGGCCCTTTCTGTTTGCAGGCTGCCCGAGAATACCTGAGTCGCCATCTTGGCTGTTTCTAGACTCATAACATGCAGAAGTTGCTGGGTGTTTTTTAATATTTGAGAGCAATCTGTATGTAGAGGGTGTGGGTAACCACACACAAAAAATTTAAGTTGTACCATTTGAAGCCAAAATATTAAAATTAAATCAACAAGTAAAAAATGCAAGTTAACTAAAAATTTCAACAAAGTAAGATTTTATTATGCAAATGCATTCATTAATGGTTGGTTACTACAAAATGAATGAAATAAAGAAAAATAAGACCAAATATTTAGAATGCACTTTAATGAGGTAAGTTTGTAGTGCGCAGCCGCAAGATCAGAAGGATTTACGTCCAGACAAAAAAGGAAAAAGGGCAAAACCAATGTTGCAACGTGAGAAATGAAACGGAAAATTCAGGATGGAAACTGACATAGGTCTGATTCCCGAACTGCCATACGAACGGACGTATATTTTAGGATAGAAACGTATTTGCTTATAGAATCACTCGCAAGTTCATACGAACGCACGAGCGTTCGGGAAAAATAGGATGATCGTGACCCAAATCCAAGCTGTTACATGTTTCTTTGAATCAACCCATATGTCCAGGAGTTCAGTTGAATTTCTGGACATCACCATAATGATTGAGGATGATGGTCTGATATCAACGAAACTATATCGTAAGCCTACAGCCACAAATAATATATTACACTTTTCCAGCTTTCACCCCAGAAACACGAAAGCAGGAATACCTGTCGGTCAAATGTTAAGAGCACGTCGCAATTGCTCAAATAATGAGGAATTCAAGTCGGAATCGAAGAATATGAAGGATCGATTTCTGAAGAGAGGTTATCCGAGAAGGTTAATCGATAAGGCAGTGTCTCGGGCATATGGAACACCTAGAAAGGAGTTACTGAATTACAAAGAAAGAAAGTGATGGCAAGGTGAGATTTGTATCCACTTACCATAATGATTGGTTCAAGATCAAAGACATTTTGAGGAGACATTGGGGGGTCCTACAGGTAGACCCACGTCTGTCGATACTTACACAGGGAGGACCCCTGATGACGGCGAAGAGAGCGCCAAATCTAAGAGACCGACTATGTAGGAGCCACTATAGCCGCCCTAGAACGTGGTTGAACAAGCAAAATCTAGATGGCTGTAGGGCATGCGGTAGATGCAATATTTGCTCATTAGTGCAGAGAGGAGATAGGATTAGCAATTTAAATACGGGTGAGAGCTACCAGATTAGGAAATTTCTCACATGCAGGACGAGGGGTGTCATTTATGTCATACAATGCCCCTGCCCTAAGCACTATGTAGGACAAACGAGAAACATGGGCAAGATTCGTATACAACAGCATCTATCCAATATTAGATTGGCATCTAGAGATGATGAAAATGGTAAACAATTAACTCCTGTTGCAGCTAATTTCTTAAAAGCACATGGAGGGAAATGGCAAGGAGCTAAAATTATGTTTGTAGATCAGATTAGTATACCAAAGTGGTGCACCGCCCTCAATCTACATTACTGTGCTACACTGCAAAAAATACATATACAACAAAAGAAATGGGCTCATGGGACATAGCCCAGAAACCCAAAAAGCAGGAGCACCAATAAAATCAATTAAAAATAAACTACTATTTATTAAAGATCACATGAATCCAAACACAAAACATAAACACATAATACACAATACAGACACATTAAAATTACTGTGTATCCCCAAAATTCATCCAGTGCTGTATACACAGCAACAAATATCTGGGTAACTCCTAACAATATCAGTACGTGTAAATGAAGCCTAAAATTTACTAATATTTGTGCCGGCACAAAAACACCCACCTCCTCTGCCCCTTAAACAGGGGAGAAAAATTAAGAGAGGAGGGGGGGGGGGGAGGAGGTTTTTTAAGAACCTCTACTAACTATTAAAGTGTATTTATTAAATATAACAACAATTATATACAATCTCACAAGCAATTATTCAATAAATTAATATGTGCACAAAACCTGTAATAGAGGTGAATAAATATATAAAATATCAAGAAAATATAAACAGTGTTGCCAAAAGGGGGCAGTGTTTTGGAGCAGTGCTTAGAATATAAGCAGTGCTTCAAGACAGTGCTAAAGAACAAACAATCAAGATACTGGTCATAAATACAAATACCAAATTGCAAGAAAGCATTATAGAATAGACCCACACAATCACCAAGGCAAATGAAGGGGCAAAAAATGATACTTAGCCGGACAACCAGGTATAACACGTGAGGTAAGGAGTGGGGGATAGACAGCAGGGACACCTTCGAACGCGGCCGCCCGTGCCGCTTCGCTGGGTGAGAACATTTTAACTAATTAACATCTACTTAAATACCTGGATGTGGAAGACTTGGATGCAGTTCGCGCCATCTCACAGGTGCTGTTGGAACGCAATTGCGTCCCAGCACCATCCGGCGCGGCGGAAGTGACATCATATCAAAACCTGAAATCGCAGCTGTGATTGACATGTTCACTAAAACAAACTGTCAATCCATTACATGGAGGGGGCGGACCTGTGTTAGACCGAGCCAGAATCAGCCCGAGACCCAAAAGCCACCACTACCACTAAATTATAGGGCTGCAACAGATACCTTAACATATGTTAAAAATTATATTCAAAGGTGAACACACAGTGTCACAAAGTGCGTCCCACCCGGGCGGCGGCCACGCCCACCCCTCCCGCGAGCGCCCACCCCCGGCCAAGTGGAGCAAATCTGTGCACTCAGCCCGGGTGCCAGCGCGCGCGTGAGGGCGCACAGGGCACACCACACCGAGGGGCGCAAGCCATTTATCCGCTAAAATCTTGCATCCATATCCAGGTGGGATAAAGCAACATATCTGGATCCATGTTAATTACTAAATACATATAAGTATGTGCAATACATCAAAGAATTTCTTTCAAATAAATTAACTATCTCAATGAAAAATGACCTGCTCTATTAATGAATTCCCTATTGACTAATCCTCTCATTCTGTATCAAATGCTAATCAATCAACAGAAAGCATATATTCATACATCAACAGTACATATAAAAAGGGGGGGGGGGGGGGGGAAGGGGGGGAAGAAAGGAAGGGAGGGGAAGGGGAGGGGGGGGGAAGGGAAGAGGGGAAGGGGGGGGAGGGGGAGGAGGGGGGGAAATAGTACTTAGACATATTGTCAATAATCAGAGGCTCATTAAATCTATTTCTGGCACAACCACAAACTGCCATTTGAGATCACATATAGCATGGGCATAGACCAGAAACAATTTGTTGCTTCTTGGGTATGGTCTGTTGTATTCATCAAATGTTGTTCTCATGTTATTGGTCCCCCAGAGAGTTCAGTATCTCCCAGAAGGAAGAATCACAGCCTGGGGTTACTTCTAGACTACGAATCCCGTTACTGTAAACAAACTTTCAACTCCGTGTTGTCTCCAAATCCTCGCCAATACCAGCGGGGATGGTGTGCAAAACCTGTGTGAAAATCAATAAAAATAAAATCAATACATGTGAAGCTCGTGAAAACGCCATGCAGCTAAAACCTGCAAGATGAAACCCCCAGACAACCCAAACCCACATACAAACAACTTCCCCCCATGTGCACCCGTCTCCCCACGCATGTACATGGTCTCACACAGAGACAAGTGTCACACACAGAGACACGCGTGCCCATGGACAATAATGCACTTAACTCCCTAATCAATAACGTGAATGAAGCTAGATGACCCGACCTCTCAGCCCAGCTCACAATGCCGGGGTAATCTCGGGAAAATCAAAAATAACCAAAATCAAATACACTCATGTGACACCCATTAGTGACCACCGTATCGGGCACTCACACTGCTAGAAGAAGATTTATCACAAAATACCCCATCATAATCATCTTCCACCTTTTCTTTACCAAACATCACAGGGGTAGGGAAACTTGTTCCTCCTCTCCAGTAACAATTATTTCATCCCAAAAACGGGGTAAAGGCCCAGTCCTCATTGAGGCCTTTAGGGCTCCGAGTATCCAATAGAAAGACCCATCTCAACTCCCTCTGTTGGAGGCGGCGCTTCAAATCCCCACCTCGTGGGCCTAAAGATACCCTCTCTATGCCCACAACTTTCAAAGTTTTAGGGTCCCCCCCGTGTTTGTCTAAAAAATGTGCTGCCACAGGGGAGATATTCTTACCCAATTCCTTATCCCGGCTGGCCAGCCGGATATTGTACAAATGGGCTTGAATCCGAGTGAGTCTTCAATGCATTTTGTGTCTCTCCTACGTAGGCACGTGGGCACCGCGTTCATGCGATGTCGAATCTCTGTACACAATTATACCCCACCATTTGGCCTTGGTTGCGGTCAAATACTTTCTAGACAAGGAGTCAGTGGAGAGGGCAGATTTACATGAATTTCTTTTGGCCCTGTTGAAGTACATACTGACCCACAATTATTTCACATTTAATGGCCAATATTACCAACAAATTTCAGGAGTAGCTATGGGGGCCAAATGTGCCCCCTCAATAGCTAATCTCTTTTTGGGTTGGTGTACAGTGCTCTCTGCAGATCTGGAACGGTGCCACCCCGAGCTTTTGGGGTGGTACCGGTATATTGACGACATCTTGATTCTCTGGCAGGGCACGGAATCATCTTGCAAAGAATTTTTGTCCAGACTGAATGAGAATGAATTGAATATAACTCTCACCTGGAACATATCTGCAACAGAGGTAACATTTTTGGATGTTAGGCTGTTTTTAAGAACAGATGGCAGAGTAGATACCAGTCTGTATAGAAAACCTACAGCTGTTAACAGCCTGTTGAGATATGATAGTGCGCATATCCCACACTTAAAAAGAGGGATCCCGTATGGACAGTTTCTCCGTGTTCGGAGGAATTGTACAAACCCTGTGGATTTTGAAAAAGAAGCATTGGATTTGACTCAGTGATTTTTGTCCCGAGGATATCCAGAGAAGATTGTCAAACAGGCAATGGAGGGAAGTGCAGGATATTTTCTCCAGACACTGGCATATTTTGTCCACTGAACCAACATTGGGTGAGATAGTGGGCCAAAGGGCTGTGTTTACGGCCCGCCGAGCCCCCAATTTGAAGGATTATCTATGTAAGAGCCATTTTTCACCTATTGGAACTTGGTTACAAAAGAATAACAGTCTGGGTTGTGTCCCCTGTGCGAATTGTTCTATTTGTGCACATGTGGATAGAACTCAATATTTTTTCAATCTACAGACTGGCAAGAGGTTTAAAATCAATTCTTTTATCAATTGCAGGACACGATCCGTAATTTATCTTTTGTGGTGTGGGTGCCCACGTGCCTACGTAGGAGAGACACAAAATGCATTGAAGACTCACTCGGATTCAAGCCCATTTGTCCAATATCCGGCTGGCCAGCTGGGATAAGGAATTGGGTAAGAATTTCTCCCCTGTGGCAGCACATTTTTTAGACAAACACGGGGGGGACCCTAAAACTTTGAAAGTTGTGGGCATAGAGAGGGTATCTTTAGGCCCACGAGGTGGGGATTTGAAGCGCCGCCTCCAACAGAGGGAGTTGAGATGGGTCTTTCTATTGGATACTCTGAGCCCTAAAGGCCTCAATGAGGACTGGGCCTTTACCCCGTTTTTGGGATGAAATAATTGTTACTGGAGAGGAGGAACAAGTTTCCCTACCCCTGTGATGTTTGGTAAAGAAAAGGTGGAAGATGATTATGATGGGGTATTTTGTGATAAATCTTCTTCTAGCAGTGTGAGTGCCCGATACGGTGGTCACTAATGGGTGTCACATGAGTGTATTTGATTTTGGTTATTTTTGATTTTCCCGAGATTACCCCGGCATTGTGAGCTGGGCTGAGAGGTCGGGTCATCTAGCTTCATTCACGTTATTGATTAGGGAGTTAAGTACATTATTGTCCATGGGCACGCGTGTCTCTGTGTGTGACACTTGTCTCTGTGTGAGACCATGTACATGCGTGGGGAGACGGGTGCACATGGGGGGAAGTTGTTTGTATGTGGGTTTGGGTTGTCTGGGGGTTTCATCTTGCAGGTTTTAGCTGCATGGCGTTTTCACGAGCTTCACATGTATTGATTTTATTTTTATTGATTTTCACACAGGTTTTGCACACCATCCCCGCTGGTATTGGCGAGGATTTGGAGACAACACGGAGTTGAAAGTTTGTTTACAGTAACGGGATTCGTAGTCTAGAAGTAACCCCAGGCTGTGATTCTTCCTTCTGGGAGATACTGAACTCTCTGGGGGACCAATAACATGAGAACAACATTTGATGAATACAACAGACCATACCCAAGAAGCAACAAATTGTTTCTGATCTATGCCCATGCTATATGTGATCTCAAATGGCAGTTTGTGGTTGTGCCAGAAATAGATTTAATGAGCCTCTGATTATTGACAATATGTCTAAGTACTATTTCCCCCCCCTCCTCCCCCTTCTCCCCCCCTTCTCCCCCTCCTCCCCCTCCTCCCCCCCTCCCCCCCTTCCCTTCTTCCCTTCTCCCCCCCCCTCCCCTTCCCCTTCCCCTCCCTTCCTTTCTTTCCCCCCCCCCCTTTTTATATGTACTGTTGATGTATGAATATATGCTTTCTGTTGATTGATTAGCATTTGATACAGAATGAGAGGATTAGTCAATAGGGAATTAATTAATAGAGCAGGTCATTTTTCATTGAGATAGTTAATTTATTTGAAAGAAATTCTTTGATGTATTGCACATACTTATATGTATTTAGTAATTAACATGGATCCAGATATGTTGCTTTATCCCACCTGGATATGGATGCAAGATTTTAGCGGATAAATGGCTTGCGCCCCTCGGTGTGGTGTGCCCTGTGCGCCCTCACGCGCGCGCTGGCACCCGGGCTGAGTGCACAGATTTGCTCCACTTGGCCGGGGGTGGGCGCTCGTGGGAGGGGTGGGCGTGGCCGCCGCCCGGGTGGGACGCACTTTGTGACACTGTGTGTTCACCTTTGAATATAATTTTTAACATATGTTAAGGTATCTGTTGCAGCCCTATAATTTAGTGGTAGTGGTGGCTTTTGGGTCTCGGGCTGATTCTGGCTCGGTCTAACACAGGTCCGCCCCCTCCATGTAATGGATTGACAGTTTGTTTTAGTGAACATGTCAATCACAGCTGCGATTTCAGGTTTTGATATGATGTCACTTCCGCCGCGCCGGATGGTGCTGGGACGCAATTGCGTTCCAACAGCACCTGTGAGATGGCGCGAACTGCATCCAAGTCTTCCACATCCAGGTATTTAAGTAGATGTTAATTAGTTAAAATGTTCTCACCCAGCGAAGCGGCACGGGCGGCCGCGTTCGAAGGTGTCCCTGCTGTCTATCCCCCACTCCTTACCTCACGTGTTATACCTGGTTGTCTGGCTAAGTATCATTTTTTGCCCCTTCATTTGCCTTGGTGATTGTGTGGGTCTATTGTCAGAACACCGGGTGTGAACCCTGATTGCGGAGACTGCAACACTGCTCACCTCTCGACCGGGAAGCCTGGAATCTAAGGACCAACCTGGTATTCACTAGAGCCTCTGATGGTGAGGATAGACTGGGCTGCAGGAAGGCCCCAGGTCAGGCAACCTAGGAGTGGGTTTTGCAGAATTCCGGGTAGGAGACAGACTAGAGCTGATCTGGGAGTGTGAGGCAGGCTGAAGTCGTGGGCTGGCAGATCTGGATCAAAGTCGAGAAACAAGCAGAGGTCGTGGGCAGGCAGATCAGGATCGTGGTCACAAAACAAAGCCGAGGTCGTCAGGAAAGCAGGATCGTAGTCAGAAGCAAGCCGGGTTGGTACACAGGAAGGAATCACAGGAACTCAGGAGCATGCAGGAAAAGACCAACTGGCAATTGAGGACAGGCCTAGTCTGTTTTTATAGGCCCCTGCACATGCTCAGTAGTGAGGACTCACAGGCGGCCTCTGCTGGTCAACAGGAGGAACAGTCCTGGTTCTCCGGCATAGACGAACAGGCGCCCTCTGCTGGACTACAGAGGGAACAGTCCTGGTTCTCTGACATTGCCCCCCCCTTAAGGGAGGCCTACGGCCGACTCTAGGACCAGGTTTCTCGGGATGGGACCTATGAAAGTCCCTAATCAGACGAGGAGCATGGACATTCCTAGACGGCTCCCAAGAACTCTCTTCGATTCCATAATTCTTCCATTTAATTAAATATTGAAGACCCATTCCTCTGCGACGGGCATCCAAAATTTGCTCCACCTCATATTCTTCTGATTCATCCTCAATCAGAGACTCAGAACGGTCATCTAAGGTTTCAGAAACTGGTGCAGGTTTAAGTAAAGAGACATGGAACACTGGATGGATGCGGAGGGAGGCCGGTAAGCGAAGTTCCACGGCCACTGCATTAATAAGCCTCTTAACGAGAAATGGACCAATAAATTTAGGGCCCAGCTTCTTAGAAGGACAACGTAGCTTAAGGTTTCGGGTGGACAGCCAGACTTTGTCACCGACAGCATATACTGGGGAGACCTGACGATGACGATCGGCACTCCTTTTATACTGTTCCTGGGCCTTGAGAAGACATTCCCTTAACTCACGATGTGTCTCTGCCAAGAAAGAGGCCAAGTCCTGGGCAGCGGGTAAGTTCACCTCTTTAGGCATGTCTGGCAAGATATTGGGATGAAAACCGAAATTTGCGAAGAATGGCGATCTGGCAGTGGAACTGTGACAGGAGTTATTGTATGCAAACTCAGCCAGAGGTAGGAGCCGATACCAATCATCTTGCAGGGCAGAAGAATAACAACGTAAATATTGTTCAAGCATCTGGTTGGTACGTTCTGATTGCCCATTCGACTGAGGATGATAGGCAGATGAATGAGCCAGAGAAATTTGGAGCGCTTCACACAGACGGGACCAAAACCGCGACGTAAACTGAGATCCTCGATCGGAGACAATTTCGGTGGGTATACCATGAAGCCGGACCACCTCCCTGATGAACACTTGAGCGAGTATAGGCGCGGACGGAATACCCGCTAAGGGAATAAAATGAGACATTTTAGAAAATCTATCAACCATTAAGATGGTGGTAAATCCCTCAGAGGGAGGTAATTCCACGATGAAGTCCATGGAGATGTGGGACCATGGTCTTTCAGGCACTGGCAGGGGAAGAAGTAACCCCACAGGCTTGTGAGAAGAACCCTTACTTCGGGCACAATTCCGGCAGAGATTGATAAAGGAAACACAGTCTTTCTTCAAGGAAGGCCACCAAAAGTGCCGACGGATCAACTCCAAGGTCTTGTGTAGCCCAAAGTGCCCTGCCAAGGGGTGGTCATGAAAAGTCTGTAAAACCGCAGTTTTGGTAGACCTAGGTACAAATATCTTGCCTTGATGAATAAATAAACCGTCAGAGCAAGGCAGGTCTTCACAATCCTCAAGTGGTAATTCCGAGGAGGCTCTCCGGATCTGAGAGATGAGTTCGGATTCTAATACCAAGAAATGTCCTTCTGGGAGGATTGGTAGTTCCGAGGAATCAGTCTCATCCAAAGTGTCTGGAAGCGGCAATCGGGACAGAGCGTCAGGCTTGGTGTTACGGCTGCCCGGTCGATAGGTAACGTGAAAATTAAAGCGGGAGAAAAACAGGGACCAACGCGCCTGACGAGGTTTTAATTGTTTGGCAGAACGTAGATATTCCAAGTTTCTGTGATCAGTCAGGATCAGAATAGGATGAACTGCTCCCTCTAACAGGTACCGCCATTCCTCAAGAGCCAATTTAATGGATAGAAGTTCTCGGTCTCCTACGTCATACAGGCGTTCAGTAGCTGACAATTTGCGAGAAAAGAAGGCGACCGGATGCAGAACGGCCTTCTCCCCTGAACGTTGCGATAGGACGGCCCCCACAGCAATGGATGAGGCATCAACCTCCAAGATGAATGGTAAGGAAGAGTCCGGGTGCGTGAGAACAGGGGCAGAAGTGAAGCATTCCTTTAAGGTCTGAAAGGCTTGCTGAGCAGATTCAGTCCATTCAAAGGTCTTGTCTTTCTTTGTTAGATCCGTGATAGGCCGGACTATGGCAGAGAAGTTACGGATAAACCGGCGATAAAAATTGGCGAATCCAATGAATCTCTGGACCTCCTTTCGGGAGGTAGGTGCTGGCCAATCAAGTACAGCCGAAACCTTACTAGGGTCCATGGAGAACCCCTGATCCGAGATGAGGACCCCCAGAAAAGAGATGGATGCTTTTTCAAATTCGCACTTCTCTAACTTGGCAAAGAGTTGATGTGCCCGAAGTCGTGAGAGTACTGTTCGCACATGTTCCCGATGTTCGGCCAGGTTTTCAGAAAAGACAAGAATGTCATCCAAGTACACAATGACAAAAATATCAAGTAGGTCCCTAAAAATGTCATTGACCAAGTGTTGGAAGGTTGCCGGGGCATTGCACAAACCGAAAGGCATGACAAGATATTCAAAGTGTCCGTAACGAGTTCGAAATGCCGTTTTCCACTCATCCCCTTCTCTTATCCGGACAAGGTTGTATGCCCCCCTAAGGTCAAGCTTGGTAAAAATCTGCCCAGTTTTAAGGCGCTGAAAGAGGTCTGAAATCAAGGGTAGAGGGTAGCGATTCTTGACAGTGACCTTGTTCAGTTCCCTGTAGTCGATACAGGGCCGTAAGGAACCATCTTTCTTGCCTACAAAGAAAATACCAGCACCTGCGGGGGAAGTGGAAGGGCGAATAAAACCCTTCTTCAAATTTTCATCCAGATACTGACGAAGGGTTAACAACTCCGGATCGGATAGCGGGTAAATCCTGCCAAAAGGGATGGATGCCCCAGGCAAAAGTTCAATTGGGCAATCATAAGACCGATGGGGAGGAAGAGTGTCGGCTCCCTTTTTGTCAAAGACATCCCTAAAGTCCATATAGGCTTCAGGTAAGCTTTGAAGATCCTGTTCCTTGGCAGAATCAGTCAGAGCTAGTTGGTACCTGGTAGTAGAATTGGAAAAGCAGGCATGAAGACAATAAGGAGACTCGAAGCGCACTGTACCCGTAGACCAATTTATTGAAGGGTTATGTGCCAATAACCATGGTAAACCCAAAATGACAGGAAAAGCAGGGGATGGTATGAGATCAAAACTTAGCCATTCAAAATGATCAGGATTAATGCATGCTGATAAGGACAAAGTTTGTAAAGTAATAGGACCGTTCTTGAGCAGGGAACCATCAGCCAAGGAAATGGTAAGTGGAAAGGGGCGTTGTCTGAAAGGAATGTCATGGGTCCTTGCAAATTCTAGGTCCATGAAGCAGCTGCAGGCTCCAGAGTCGATAATGGCTGCCACCTCAATTTTTCTTCCGGGCAACTGAAGACAGAGCGAAACAGAAACATGATTAGCACCAGAAAGCAGGAGGGAGCCCGAACAATGTCTAGTAGGTAACCTCCTACCTGGAGGACGGATGGGGCATCTATAGAGGAAGTGGCCGGCTTCCCCGCAGTAAAGGCACAGATTGTGCTGGCGTCTGCGAAGGCGTTCCTCAGATGTCAGTGAGGGGCGAGAAACCCCGAGTTGCATCGGCTCCGAACCACTGTTAATAGCAGTGGAGGATGGAGAGGAGCTGGGAGCATCGGCACGAGGAGGATCCAAATGGAGCGACTGAGGATTACTTTTCTCAAGACGACGTTCTCTTAGTCACCTATCAATCTTGATGGAGAGTTTGATCAATTCCTCCAGAGATGCGGGAAGATCGGAACGAGCCAGTTCATCTTTGACAGAATCGGCCAGACCCAAACGGAACTGATGACAGAGTGCAGGGTCATTCCAAAGAGTCTCAGTACTCCAGCAACGGAATTCTGCCACATACTCCTCGACAGGACGGCGTCCCTGGATAAGGGTCCGAAGCACAGCCTCAGCTGAAGCTATACGCCCAGGGTCGTCATACATAGTCCCCATAGCATTAAAGAAGGACTCCAGAGAGGATATGATAGGGTCTGATTGTTCAAGTAAGCGATGAGCCCAAATCTGAGGGTTCCCCAGCAGCAAGGAGATAACAGTCTTAACCCTGATGACCTCTGTGGGGTAAGTCCGGGGTTGGAGATCGAACAGCAACTGGCAACTATTCTTAAACGATCGAAAACGGTTGCGATCGCCAGAAAAACGTTCAGGCAAAGGTATGCGAGGTTCAAAGGTACTGGGTGCAGAGCTGGCATTGTCGGCAGCTGCAGGCATAACGGAGGCTGATGGCGGGACAGGGTTAGTAGCGGCAGGAAGGCTGGCTTGCAGTGTATCCAGGCGGGACTCCAGCTGTAAAAATCCACCATGTAGATTGCCCACCGCCTGTGTCAGAGCGGTCATCTGCTGAACCAAAGTGTCAAAAGCCGGGTGATCTCCGCCAGAGCTCATTATTGGCCAGTTGGTACTGTCCGAACACCGGGTGTGAACCCTGATTGCGGAGACTGCAACACTGCTCACCTCTCGACCGGGAAGCCTGGAATCTAAGGACCAACCTGGTATTCACTAGAGCCTCTGATGGTGAGGATAGACTGGGCTGCAGGAAGGCCCCAGGTCAGGCAACCTAGGAGTGGGTTTTGCAGAATTCCGGGTAGGAGACAGACTAGAGCTGATCTGGGAGTGTGAGGCAGGCTGAAGTCGTGGGCTGGCAGATCTGGATCAAAGTCGAGAAACAAGCAGAGGTCGTGGGCAGGCAGATCAGGATCGTGGTCACAAAACAAAGCCGAGGTCGTCAGGAAAGCAGGATCGTAGTCAGAAGCAAGCCGGGTCGGTACACAGGAAGGAATCACAGGAACTCAGGAGCATGCAGGAAAAGACCAACTGGCAATTGAGGACAGGCCTAGTCTGTTTTTATAGGCCCCTGCACATGCTCAGTAGTGAGGACTCACAGGCGGCCTCTGCTGGTCAACAGGAGGAACAGTCCTGGTTCTCCGGCATAGACAAACAGGCGCCCTCTGCTGGACTACAGAGGGAACAGTCCTGGTTCTCTGACATCTATTCTATAATGCTTTCTTGCAATTTGGTATTTGTATTTATGACCAGTATCTTGATTGTTTGTTCTTTAGCACTGTCTTGAAGCACTGCTTATATTCTAAGCACTGCTCCAAAACACTGCCCCCTTTTGGCAACACTGTTTATATTTTCTTGATATTTTATATATTTATTCACCTCTATTACAGGTTTTGTGCACATATTAATTTATTGAATAATTGCTTGTGAGATTGTATATAATTGTTGTTATATTTAATAAATACACTTTAATAGTTAGTAGAGGTTCTTAAAAAACCTCCTCCCCCCCCCCCCCCTCCTCTCTTAATTTTTCTCCCCTGTTTAAGGGGCAGAGGAGGTGGGTGTTTTTGTGCCGGCACAAATATTAGTAAATTTTAGGCTTCATTTACACGTACTGATATTGTTAGGAGTTACCCAGATATTTGTTGCTGTGTATACAGCACTGGATGAATTTTGGGGATACACAGTAATTTTAATGTGTCTGTATTGTGTATTATGTGTTTATGTTTTGTGTTTGGATTCATGTGATCTTTAATAAATAGTAGTTTATTTTTAATTGATTGTATTGGTGCTCCTGCTTTTTGGGTTTCTGGGCTATGTCCCATGAGCCCATTTCTTTTGTTAGATCAGATTAGTAGAGATGCCAGGGGAGGAGACATCACAAGGAAGTTGTTGCAACGAGAAGCTGAGTAGATATACAGGTTGAACAGCAAATCTCCGATTTAATTAATGAGGATTTTAGCCTTGCTCCGTTCTTAGGACGTGAATGAAAATCTGTGAGTTAGGATGCATTTGATGTCATAATATGGTTGCATGCTATTTTTGTCTTCTAGATGGTTGGACACAAAAATAGATGAGCAATGGGTAAGTATTCACGACATGAATCAGGTGGAACAGTGGAAGGTAATACATGGAGTAAGGTGGATTCTGCATCGATGTGTAGAAGAATGATTTCATCAGATATAATCCAGCAGAGGTAGCGATATTGATCAGGTTGGGTGAATGGTTGGATGGGTGTGGCACATCCATTCGTTTAAAACCTCTATCCTGAAATATGGCAGATACAATCGTTAATCCTGGTTTATAATAGATGGATATAGATTGAAATCGGGAGGGCTGAATCAGCTGATTCTGATATGAATTAGTACAATGTTATTGATAAGATAGGTAGGGGCCTCATTGGAGATTATTTGGCCCCGTTTGATCTGTGCAACTTGCATCTATAGGTATGTATAGGGAGGTATAATGAGATCATCTCACTCTGTCTGTCTTTCATTATGTTCCATTATAGATCCATCTGGATGTAGGAATAAAAGAAAAAGATGATATCTGATTGGCTGTGAGAGAATTGGAAGAAGATACATAGTGGAAAGGAAAGATTGGACGATACAATCAGAATTTAGAAAAAGAACATAGATACGATTCATAAGGACTTTCAAATTGTATGATTACAAGCAGGCAATTCCAAGGAAGTGACTGTGATTTGTTCCCCATATATATGGCTGGGTGGTATCTTGGTCGAGAACCTGGCCATATATATATGATATAGGATGATTGGACCAGAGAGAAGATGCTCTCTATTATACACATACCCCTCGATTCAAAGAGCAAAAGTTAATTGATTTCGTATCGAGAATCGTAAGTTTGGGTGGGTGTTTGTCATTTTTTCATGTTTTTTTGCCCATTTCGTATTCGCACGATCGTTCGCGCATAGACGTATATGAACATACGCATTTCGTACGAGAATCGTATATTTTGCGTTAGTTCGTGTGTTTTTCCCGTCCAAATCGTATTATTTGCGTCCGATCCTATTTTTTACGTCCTTCACATGGGCTTGCGACCAATTCAGAGAGGTGATTGCTAATTGTTTGGAAGCCCATTAAAGAGCTGCTTTACGAAATGTTTGCCGGCAGCTATTTGGCCTCGGGAGTAGGATGGAGCGGAGCGAGTTTGTGGCACATCAAGGGCTTATGCTTTTTGGCATTGAGTTGATCGAGATGTCTGAGAGCAGATTGCCCCTGCGTCGTCGCATGAACATCGATAGCATGAATGATGTTGAGCTGTTCGAGCTGACCAGGCTTAATCGCGCTTCCCTCCATAAATTATATAGTGAGCTGCGGCCATGGTTAGCCCGCACCACAAGGAAGGGGCAAGCAATTTCAGGTATGACCAAGATGCTTGGCTGCCTGCAATTTTTGGCGAACGGCTCGTTCCAGAGGCTGGGTGCCCTCTCCGTGGGGATGTCACAGCCTACGCTGAGCCGCGCACTCTCTAAATTTTTGGAAGGCATGGCTGCCATAACTCCAAAATATATTTATTTTCCGGATGATATGGCAGCCAGAAACGCCATTAAGCTTGGGTTTTATAATGTGGCCGACATGCCCAACGTTATTGGTGCTATTGACTGCACACATGTGGCACTCGTACCTAGGGCAGCCGACGAGTATATATATAGGTATTGAGATTGGTTATTATGTTGGCCAACGTGTCATGTAACCTGTTTTCCTTTGCGGCAGCATATTTGTTTATCCCTCATTTGTGTAGCTGCTTTATCTAGGCTTTTCATTAGTATTTCCCAATAGAGTGCAGACATGTTTTGTTGTTAATTGTTTATTTTGGGTCAAATATCAATTACCCTTTTTGTATGTTTTTGCCTTAAGGAATCGCAAAATGGGACACTCACTTAATGTCCAGGCCGTGGTTGGTCCGGACATGCGGTTTATGAGTGTCCTTGCCGGCTACCCCGGATCGTCCCACGACTCCTATATCCTCAGGCGATCTGGGTTGTTTCGGAGATTTGAGGCAGGTGAATTTTCGGGGGCATGGCTGCTTGGTAAGTGTGTCCTATTTGTGTGTTCTTAAATGTTGCATTAATCTTGTATTTGTTGATATGTTTGTATTTCAATTCTTTACATAAGCGTCAAACTGCCTTTTTCTTGGGTCATATATTATGATCTTCCAAAAAAAATGCTTGCCTCGCTTTGTCCTTCAGAATGTTTTCCCTTTAGTTAGGATGTCTGTAAGTTCCTTGTCCCTAAATATATTGGTTTGGAGTTTATACCCAAGGATCTTTGAGCTTTGGCTCCTTTTGTACTATTGGTCTTTAAATGTCAAAGTGGACTTAAACTGCATACATTGTAGTTTACAGATAAATGTGGATAGCCCCTCAGCAGCATCCTAATTGTAACATGTCTGAAAACTAAAAATATTTTTAAATTCCAAATACCCTTGGGCGTGCAGATGTTTGTTAATTAATTGGTATATTGAAGTGCCATTTTTAATTAGGTAATACATTAGTGGAAAGATTTATTTGGCTAATGTGCCCTGTTTTTTTTTAGGCCAACTTTACCTTACATCATTCTGATATATGTTTTTTTTTGTGTTTGTTGTGTTGCCTTTTTAATTTTGATTACATTTAATTCTCTGTTTAAGGTGATTCCGGGTACCCACTTCTACCCTGGCTCATGACGCCTGTGCTGCGGCCCCAGGATGCCTCTCAGGAAGCGTACAACCGTGCGCATCGCAAGACCCGGGCTGTTGTGGAGAGGGCCTTTGGGCTGCTGAAGACACGTTTTCGTTGCCTTGACCATACTGGGGGCGCCCTGCAATATGATCCCAAGAAAGTGATCGACATTATCATGGCATGTGCTGTTTTGCACAATTTTGCCATCCTGGAACGTGTCCCACGTTATGTGGACAGCCTGCCCTCTTCAGCCGTCGAGGATGAAGTCGATAATTTTGTGGGGCCCCCCAGTGAGTCTGGCCAATCTGTTCGAGCCAACCTGATCATGCAGCATTTTACTTAACTTTTTTCCCTGTCTCAAAATTCTGTGTGTCCTTTTTGTTAAATATGTTGTTTTGCCGTAATGTGGCATTACCTCAAAGTAAAACATTTAGACCTTAATTGTTGCCTAATGTATTTCATGTAGTTTCCTTAGCTTTAGATTGGCATTGTTACACCTCTTCAAACCAAAATTATCTGGTTTAGCCCAAGTTGTTTAAAATGTGTTCCCACTAAAAACGCCACAAGTATTGTAAGTGAGATTTTTTTTTTACTTAGAAAAGGAAAAATTATAGTGCTTAACAGAAAACATTCCACATACATCTGTGGTTACAAATGGATAACATTACAAAAAAAACATCGAGCACATCTACACCTGGAAGTGAGTGGCACAACCAAACAAGGACACCCAGTCCAAAGGCCAGCCTAGTCCAGTCATTAATATTGCCTGTGCCCAGGGATATTTGGGCATGGCCATAATGTCACACAAACATGTCTGCAAACAGGAGGAGCACCAACCAAATACATATTTAAAGCCATAAGTGGCCAGATACCCTCCACATAGACCTATGGCATTGGCTAGTGGCCTTAAGCATTACTCTAAGGAGCTATATGGGAGCAAATACAAAACACAACCTGCATGAGCAACACAAAATGGATTGTTTGAAACCTCAAAGGACAAGTAAATACAGTGGGGGTTAAGAGAAAAGATGTCCCACACACCCATGGCTTAATAGGGTGGCTGCCCATAATACCCAGGTGGAGGTCCAGGTGGAGGTCCATGTGAATGGGACCTAGCCTGGGCCATGGCAGCATTGTGAATTTGAAACTGCTCCACAATGTTTCTCTGCATATTGGTCATCTCAGCCATGGCTGACTGGATGCCATTACTTGCATTGACCACGTTGCTGTTGAGGGTACGCAACTCCGCGAGGATGCCCTGTAGACTGGTATGGATGTTGACCATGTCGGCATGCCTTTGCTCACGCTCTGTTACGAGCTGTGCGTCATAAGAGTCCCTTTGTTGGGTCCATAATTGAAGCAGGGCACTCTGCCTCCCCTGGGAAATTGTGGGGCGGCGTAATGGAGTCCGCCGCACAATTACCCTGGCTCTTGGGCGTGCCCTGCCGCGTGGTGTCGTCCCCTCAACAGCAACAGGCCTGCTTTGCAAATCCTCAGCAGCAGAGTGAACACTGGGGACTGTAGTGTCAGTCTCCCCATGTGCATGCACAATGGATGGAGATTCACTCTGCTGCTGAGGATTGGCCAGAGAAACATTATGGAGCAGTTCCAAATTGGGACCCAGGGGGAGGTCATCCGACGTGCCCTGCATGGAGACATCATCATCTTCCTCCATGTCCTGGATCTCTTCCATGAGTGTGCGGGTCTGTAGGGACATATAAAAAAAAAAGTGTAAGTTGGCGTCCAAATTTGGGATTCCAACAGTTTAACACATTCTTAATCACTTGGTAGTATTTATGGTACTAAATTAACTTACCGGAAATCTCTGATCTGGGCTCCTATGCTGTACGGACCTGGTAGGCATAACCAAACTGGGGGGTGAGTTTACCCTTGCTGAGGGATCATGCTGGGCTGAAGAAGAGAAAAAAAAACCACGTAAACACACACATAACCATTTTTGGGATAGGTAATCAAATATAGCTCTATTTGTAATATTAATCAACTCTAGAGCAATGGGGACATTTGTTAAAAGACACGCAAGTTTAGATAGGTGCAATGGCTCGCGCAAACTGCTAACTGACCTCAGTTCTAAGTCAGGAAGTGTACCCAGTCAGCATACAACTTTCAACGCACATTTTTGGATTTAGACTACCATTCGCTAGGTCCGGGGTACTCAAACAATTGTTGGAAAGGACCATTTAAAGGTATGTGGTGAGAGGTGAATGTCTGGCCATGGTGCTGACGCAGGGGGTGTCTAGTTAGAAATAAACACACTGGTGGAGGGGCTGGAGATTTCAAAGTGCAAACTAATAAAGGCTGCTTGCCCTTGCTGGGCTGGATGGGGCAGAGCTGAGGGGACAGGGATTGGATGGCTAAAGGGGGGAGTTAACGTATTGATGGTGATGGGATGGATGGAGCAAATCTGTTACAAATGTATGGGGCTTATGTGGGGGGGGGGGGGGCATGGGGGGACTGTGGCAGATGGGGCAGAGCTGGGGCAGCGGGACACGATTGTACCAAGAGAAAGATGTACCAAGTTACTGTGTACCTTGCAATGCCACTTCCTGTGCAGTACTTCATATTGCAATGCTATGTTTCAGGGAGCCATCACATTGGGCAGGAGAACAACCACTACATCGCCGATCAAGGGGGCAGCTCTGAGCACGTCAACACAGAAGTAACTGAGTGCAGGGCTGTCTAGGCAGGGGTCCTGGAATCTGGTGCCAAGGTCCGCATTGGGACCCCGGGCCGGCAGTTGAGTCTCGCTGCTCTAGGTCACATATGTTTGGGGGTGGCTAATGACATTGTTAACTCAAACACAACTCACACAACAAAAAGGCAACCCATACATAATGATGTGTGTTTTGTGATTGATTCCAAATATATAACTTTTCTGGAGAAACTTCATGACTTTAACAATCCAATTGGAAATTTGATGTTTGCCATAATGGCTGTGGGCCTAAATGTGTGATTCCCAGGGACCAAAAGAGGACACAAACAGGCACAGTAGTGCGAGGCCAAGCCAGGCAAACCATAGGGGCATCCCGTTATCTTGTTACTAGTGAACTGTAGATTATTTAGCAAACAGGCAAACATGCAGATTTAAGAGTACTCACCGTGGGTACGGGTCGGTGAGTCTGTGTCCCTTAGACCAGCATGTCCACCGACCGCGACCGGATGGAGAAGTCCAAGCACAATCTCCTCAGCAGGGGTAAACTCCAATTTAGATGGAAAGCCACCTCCAGTTTTCAGGCTGAAAAGAGAAAATCGTTTGGTACTCAGAAAAGGTGCATACAGTACATCCTAAACATTATATTTAGAGAAAACATTTATTTACCTGTAATTATGCCTTTTAATTTCTTTTTGCCGTACAGCATACTTCAGATCAGAGATTTTCTTCTGAATTTGGGACACATCTTTCCTCTCTTCCCCCGCTGCATTTACTTGTCGGAGGATGGTTTCAAACAATTCCATCTTGCGCTGCTTTGTGGTGTGTTTGGATTTGCTCCCATAGAGCTCGTCATAGTATAATGTAAGGCCACTAGCCAATGCCATATTTTGGTCATGGGAGAATCTCCCACTCAACTGGCCGCGGCGCAATGTGCGGCCAGATGGTTGGCTTGGCTGCTCCTCCATGTGTGCAGACACATGTGGTGACATTATGGCCTGGGGCTGGGTAGGGGAATGGCCGGATTGGTGGCTTCCCAATGACTGGACTGGACTGGCCAAGGGACTGGGTGTTCTGGCGTGGCTGGCCACCGAACTTCCAGGTGTAGATGTGGTCATGGTTGCAATTCTGGGCCCTCTTGGGGGGCTATGTTCCCGGCTGGTGCCAGGTCGGGGGCTCTGTTCCCGGCTGGTGCCAGGTCGGGGGCTTCTGGCCCTGGATGGGGTTCTTCGGGCCCTGTAGGGGCTTCTGGCCCTGGATGGGGTTCGGCGGGCCCTGTAGGGGCTTCTGGCCCTGGATGGGGTTCGGTGGGCCCTGTAGGGGCTTCTGGCCCTGGATGGGGTTCGGCGGCCTCTGGCTGGGCTTCTGGCCCTGGATGGGGTTCGGCGGCCTCTGGCTGGGCTTCTGGCCCTGGATGGGGTTTGGCGGCCTCTGGCTGGGCTTCTGGCCCTGGATGGGGTTCGGCGGCCTCTGGCTGGGCTTCGGGCCCTGGATGGGGTTCGGCGGCCTCTGGCTGGGCTTCGGGCCCTGGATGGGGTTCGGCGGCCTCTGGCTGGGCTTCTGGCCCTGGATGGGGTTCGGCGGCCTCTGGCTGGGCTTCTGGCCCTGGATGGGGTTCGGCGGCCTCTGGCTGGGCTTCGGGCCCTGGATGGGGTTCGGCGGCCTCTGGCTGGGCTTCTGGCCCTGGATGGGGTTCGGCGGCCTCTGGCTGGGCTTCGGGCCCTGGATGGGGTTCGGCGGCCTCTGGCTGGGCTTCTGGCCCTGGATGGGGTTCGGCGGCCTCTGGCTGGGCTTCTGGCCCTGGATGGGGTTCGGCGGCCTCTGGCTGGGCTTCGGGCCCTGGATGGGCTTCTGGCCCTGGATGGGGTTCGGGCCCTGCTGCGGGGCCTGGGTTGCCGAACTGCCCTACTTGAAGCCATGGCCGGTGTGGGCTCCCTTGTGCGGCCTCTTCTGGGGGCAGAGGTGGTGGGTGCTGCAGTTGGCTGCTTTTTGGCTGCAGGGGCACGTGGCTTTGGGCCCCTTTTTTGGGTTCCTGAGGGTCCAGGGTCCCTTGGTGGGGCCGAGGTGGTAGTCTTGCCTCTCAGCTTTCTCCTACCTTGCTGGGACCTTGTTGTTGGGCCCTCCGCGGTCTTGCTTTGCTGGGGTCGCTTGCTCATAGGCTTTTTAGGTGCCATCTTACACAAATGCTCAAAGAGAATGAGCTTTGGGTGCAGGGACCTTTAAATAATGAGCCCAGCGTGTGACGCCTATGCGCACGACTACGCGCTCGTACGAACGTACGTTCGAGCGGAACCAGGAAACCGCTGGGGTTTCACTTATCTGCTGCCTTGAAGAAGCATAAAGATGGCGCCCACTATCTTCACCCGTCAACAGGAAGAGATCCTCATGCTGGTAAGTGGCTGCCTGTGCATTTTAATCTAATAGTCAATGTTGGCCTAAATGTAAATGATGCGTTTGGAACTAGTTTGGGGTCTCTTAATGTTTAATCACTGGCTCCTCACACTTCATCCTCAAGGGCCGAGCCTGGCCACGTTTTCACCTGTCTATGCTGATGTCCTAATTCGGCCAATTGCTCCGGCTTAGCAACAGTTAATTAACCTGTGGAGTAGCGGGGCTAGCTGGCAAACCTGGCCTGTCTCGGACCTTGATGCGGATGTTTGAGGAACACTGTTTTCCTAAGCCATAAAAACACAACGGGAAGCCACACACGTGGTCCAAAAGCCTAAGCATTAGCCTACATCTTGGATGTTTAAACCATCCTAACATGCCATAGATGCAGGTGGGCTGATTCTTGATGTTGGCTATTATCTGTATGTACATGGTGTGTGATACATATAACATAAGACCAGACTCTCATTCACAGTCAACGTCCTCTTTAAGGCACTCCCCAAAAATGGCTGCCACTCGAAATGTGTGTGTTAATGACATTAAATTCTCAACTTGTGATGCAACACATATGGGTCTGTGTGTAAAAGTAAAAGCTCTGTGTCCATTATGTTTTTCAGATCATGCTTCAGCGCCGGTATGACTTCGCGCCCAATGTGTGCGAGAAAAGGGACATCGCCCGGGAGATCATCGCCGAGATACACCGTGTGACCAGCACCACCTTCACTCACACCCAGATAATGCAGCATTGGTCGGACCTGAAACGTCTGCACATGCCCCGGGTGCGGAGGTTTTTTGGAATCCATTTCCCAAGTAAGTACAAAGCAATTGCATGGTATATGTTCCAAATGTATAAGTTATGCCTTTATTTATAATGACTTTTCTTTGGTAGTGTTGGAAATGGATTTCAGAATTCGCCGCACCCGGAGGCGTACAGGCCGACCAGTGCTGCATGAGTCTGCATCTGTGAGTGAAGGTGGTGGATCTCCCGGGCGACGGACCTACCCCTCCTCTGTGGCCTCCTCAGACCAGCCCCTGGACCTTACCACAGAGGAGGGGCCAAACCGCGTGGGCGTGGAGTCATACCTGGCCACGCATGGGGAAGGCTCTGGTATGTCACTCTTCATGTATAGGCACAAAGATATACATGGCAGGCCAAAAACTAAGTTATCCTTTATTATGTATTTGTAGAAGCTTCTGGAGCGGGTGAGATAGTGGAGGAGGAGGCAGCAGAGATGCTGGAAGTCGATCCTGGCGAAGGTGAGTGATGTCAGCCAGACTGGGAGCCAGATATGTTGGGAATAGTGACTCTCTACAAGTACTAACCAAATGTCACATGTTTCTCCAGGGACTTCTTCACAGCAGAGCCAGGACCAAGGGCAGCCTGTTGGCCCCAACCAGCCATCTGTCGGCCACCAACTCCGTAAGTCTCCATGCCATTATTCATATTAATGTTTGGTTAGCTAATAACACACACATAACTAAAGGCGTAGCCAATGTGTAGTTCACACTTTCATGTGGGCACTTCGTTAGCTTAAAGAGGACCCTAACTTGTATTAAGAACCAAAGAATTAGCCATCACACTGTACCTACAGATTAGAAACATGGAAAAACACCCTTCACCCATCTAATGCATGTTATTAGACTGAACCAAACCAATATTGGGGAATATGGAATGCGCAATATTTACAGGCAGCATGGGATACAGATTGAAAAAAGGAAGGTGCTGCCATGCATTGTGTGAGTGATGACCTTTCCCTCAACCCAGCTATGCTCGGGATTCCCAACGCAACACTGTAACCTACTCCCCTGTACTTTATCCAACTCTCCACTCCTCATTAAGTGTTATGCTTCAGAGTCCAGATGGCGGCGCTGTAATCCCCAAAAAACCCTATTTAACTTTGAGGTGGTGCAGAATCATTTGTGAATAGTTATTGGTTTTCATAAAATAATGTGGAAGGTCCGGTTTAAGGAGTTTAAACACTTACCTGTGTGAAATGCATTAACTGTATCCCTTGGAAGAATGACATATGTCATGCATTTACATGTATTTGATTAACCCTAAATCTATTTCCAGCATACAAACCGGTCTGGGACTCCTATTTATGTTTCTTTCTCTATTGGTTACAGGGATGATCCCCCAAACTTTGGCGGGCAAAAAAAAAAGAATGAAGGAGTTGGTGGCCGAGCTGCTGGCCATACAGGCGACGTTGGGGCCAACAGATGAAGAAGAGGATGATGAATAGTGCCCTTGGTCCTGGCTCCTTTGTTTAACTTGCTTTTCAAGTTTTTAACATTTTAAAAGGTTTTGTTTGCATTTTTAAAAAACCAAAAAAATATGTTTTTTAAAAAAACACTTAAAAAAACTAAAAAATGTGTTTTACTGTTAAAAAAAAAAAAAACTTTTAGATGTGTTTTACTGTTCAAAACAACTAAAAAAATTATATGTGTTTTACTGTTCCAAAAAAACCAAAATTTTATATGTGTTTTACCGAGCCCAAAAAAAAAAAAAAAAATTAAAAAAAAAATAAAAAAAAAAAAAGAGGTTTTGAAAATTAGTTCTAACAAAACCAAGCAAATAATTTCAATAAATTCGTTTTTAAGCCTTCCTAAATGTGTCTTTTCTAATATGCACACACCCAAAAAATAACACAAACCAGAAACAACACGCTTAGAAACATATAGACATATGTACATTATGTGATTTTCTTACGTTTTAGGGACCGAGAAAGGAAGTTGGATGCAGCCGCTAAGGGGTTTAGGTAAGTTTGAGGGACCGAGAAATGAAGTTGGATGCAAGCGCTAAGGGGTTTAGGTAAGTTTGAGGGACCGAGAAATGAAGTTGGATGCAAGCGCTAAGGGGTTTAGGTAAGTTTGAGGGACCGAGAAATGAAGTTGGATGCAAGCGCTAAGGGGTTTAGGTAAGTTTGAGGGACCGAGAAATGAAGTTGGATGCAAGCGCTAAGGGGTTTAGGTAAGTTTGAGGGACCGAGAAATGAAGTTGGATGCAGCCGCTAAGGGGTTTAGGTAAGTTTGAGGGACCGAGAAATGAAGTTGGATGCAAGCGCTAAGGGGTTTAGGTAAGTTTGAGGGACCGAGAAATGAAGTTGGATGCAAGCACGAAGAGGTTTAGGTAAGTTTGAGGGACCGAGAAATGAAGTTGGATGCAAGCGCGAAGAGGTTTAGGTAAGTTTGAGGGACCGAGAAATGAAGTTGGATGCAGCCGCTAAGGGGTTTAGGTAAGTTTGAGGGACCGAGAAATGAAGTTGGATGCAGCCGCTAAGGGGTTTAGGTAAGTTTGAGGGACCGAGAAATGAAGTTGGATGCAGCCGCTAAGGGGTTTAGGTAAGTTTGAGGGACCGAGAAATGAAGTTGGATGCAAGCGCTAAGGGGTTTAGGTAAGTTTGAGGGACCGAGAAATGAAGTTGGATGCAAGCGCTAAGGGGTTTAGGTAAGTTTGAGGGACCGAGAAATGAAGTTGGATGCAAGCGCTAAGGGGTTTAGGTAAGTTTGAGGGACCGAGAAATGAAGTTGGATGCAGCCGCTAAGGGGTTTAGGTAAGTTTGAGGGACCGAGAAATGAAGTTGGATGCAAGCGCTAAGGGGTTTAGGTAAGTTTGAGGGACCGAGAAATGAAGTTGGATGCAAGCGCTAAGGGGTTTAGGTAAGTTTGAGGGACCGAGAAATGAAGTTGGATGCAGCCGCTAAGGGGTTTAGGTAAGTTTGAGGGACCGAGAAATGAAGTTGGATGCAAGCGCTAAGGGGTTTAGGTAAGTTTGAGGGACCGAGAAATGAAGTTGGATGCAGCCGCTAAGGGGTTTAGGTAAGTTTGAGGGACCGAGAAATGAAGTTGGATGCAAGCGCTAAGGGGTTTAGGTAAGTTTGAGGGACCGAGAAATGAAGTTGGATGCAAGCGCTAAGGGGTTTAGGTAAGTTCGAGGGACCGAGAAATGAAGTTGGATGCAAGCGCTAAGGGGTTTAGGTAAGTTTGAGGGACCGAGAAATGAAGTTGGATGCAGCCGCTAAGGGGTTTAGGTAAGTTTGAGGGACCGAGAAATGAAGTTGGATGCAAGCGCTAAGGGGTTTAGGTAAGTTTGAGGGACCGAGAAATGAAGTTGGATGCAGCCGCTAAGGGGTTTAGGTAAGTTTGAGGGACCGAGAAATGAAGTTGGATGCAAGCGCGAAGAGGTTTAGGTAAGTTTGAGGGACCGAGAAATGAAGTTGGATGCAAGCGCTAAGAGGTTTAGGTAAGTTTGAGGGCCCGAGAAATGAAGTTGGATGCAAGCGCTAAGGGGTTTAGGTAAGTTTGAGGGACCGAGAAATGAAGTTGGATGCAGCCGCTAAGGGGTTTAGGTAAGTTTGAGGGACCGAGAAATGAAGTTGGATGCAAGCGCTAAGAGGTTTAGGTAAGTTTGAGGGACCGAGAAATGAAGTTGGATGCAAGCGCTAAGAGGTTTAGGTAAGTTTGAGGGACCGAGAAATGAAGTTGGATGCAAGCGCTAAGAGGTTTAGGTAAGTTTGAGGGACCGAGAAATGAAGTTGGATGCAAGCGCTAAGAGGTTTAGGTAAGTTTGAGGGACCGAGAAATGAAGTTGGATGCAAGCGCTAAGAGGTTTAGGTAAGTTTGAGGGACCGAGAAATGAAGTTGGATGCAAGCGCTAAGAGGTTTAGGTAAGTTTGAGGGACCGAGAAATGAAGTTGGATGCAAGCGCTAAGAGGTTTAGGTAAGTTTCTGGTTGAGGGTGCGCATGCGCAAGATCTTATAAACATACGAACGCACGAATCTAAGAGGCCAAAAACCAATGAAAGCCAGAGGCAAACGCAAGTAATTGGAAGAGGTTGACGATGGAAGCAGCCGAAAAAACAGGCTGCCGCCGCAACAGGTGAGCACATGAACGTGATTTTTACGATTGCCAACTGACTGAGGCAAGTTCGGGAGATATCATACGAACGGACGTATCTTTTAGGATAGAAACGTATTTGCTTATTGAATCACTCGCAAGTTCATACGAACGCACGAGCGGACGTGAAAAATAGGATGATCGTGAGCCAAATCCAAGCTGTTACATGTTTCTTTGAATCAACCCAATAGTTTCAATTATGTATATAATATCTATAGGTATAGGATTTTAGACAAATATAAGGATGGAAATGTTATGTATTGTATGTTGGAAAATACCATTTTGTGAATACTCACCTTGTAAAATGGGTATTATAAGTATGTCACACACCCCGCTTCAAGATATTCATAACCTGTGGGTATACTGACCTGAAGAGGGCGATATACTGACCTGAAGAGGGCGATCTGCAGAGATGATTGGAGGAAAGTAAGCCCCTCCCGGTCCATAAATACCTGGGACCTCCCATTCACTCTCCAGTATAAAGAAAGCAGTAAGGTAAGGGACCAGGAAGAGCCAAACATAAGTCATAACAACGCAAAGTTCACAAAATGAAGGATCCAGAATAAAAAAGGGGCGGGTTGAAGCAGGGTGTGTGACATACTTATAATACCCATTTTACAAGGTGAGTATTCACAAAATGGTATTATTCTAAGTATGTCACACACCCCGCTTCAAGATATTCATAACCTGTGGGACATCCAAAAGCAGTGTCCATAAGGGGTGGGGATCCAAAACAAGGTATAAAGCACAACTTAAACTACTGCAGCCTGCAGAACTTTGCGGCCAAAAACAGCATCCACTGAGGCCCGAACATCAACCTTGTAAAACGTTGAAAAAGTGTGAACAGAAGACCAGGTAGCGGCCTTGCAAACTTGCTCAACAGAGGCCTGGTGCTGAAAAGCCCAAGAAGCCCCAACCGCACGAGTAGAATGAGCTGTAACACGAAAGGGAGGGTCTCTCCCCTTAGCAGAATAGGCCCCGACAATGGCCTGACGAATCCACCTGCTGATGGTAGACTTTGTGGGTGCTAGACCCTTCTTGGACCCAAATGGCACCACGAAAAATGCATCAGTCTTGCGAAAGGCAGACGTTACCACCAAATAATACTTTACAACCCGAACCTCATCCAAAGAATGCAGGGCCCTCTCCTTGTCATTGCTGGGATTGGGACACAGAGAGGGCAGAACAATATCCTGATTCAAATGAAATGACGAAACCACCTTAGGAAGGAAGTCCGTCTTAAAACGGAAAACCACTTTGTCCTGATGTCTTTCAAAATATGGGGCTTGAATAGACAGAGCCGCCAACTCAGAAACACGTCTAACGGAAGTGATAGCTACCAAAAAGGCTACCTTCTGCGTAAGGGAAGACAAAGGAATATCATGCAAAGGCTCAAAGGGGGAACCCTGAAGTGCAGAAAGAACCAAGTTCAAATCCCAAACTGGAATGAGAGGCTTCCTAGGAGGCCGCACATGTGTAACCCCCTGGAAAAAAGTCTTAACCAAAGGATGAAGAGCAAAAGACTTTTGGAAAAACACCGCCAGGGCAGACACCTGCCCCTTCAGAGTACTGAGTTGGAGCCCTAGGTCCAGACCATGTTGCAAAAACTCCAAAATTCTAGAAATAGAGAATTCCCTACAAGGGAAGGCCCTGGTTTCACACCAATCAATATAAGACCTCCAAGTCCTATAGTACACAGACGATGAGGACCTTTTCCTAGCACTAATAAGAGTCCGAATCACAGCATCCGAAAGACCTTCCTCCTTCAAGATGGAGGTTTCAGCAGCCACGCCGTCAAAGCCAGCGTTGGTAAATTCGGGTAACGAAGATGACCCTGTGTGAGTAGATCTGGCAGCAGGGGCAGAACGAACTGATCTTCTGCCAACCTTACCATGTCTGCGAACCAAACCTGTCTTGGCCACCTTGGAGCCACCAGAATTGCTGGTGCTCTCTCCAGAGCAAGCTTGCGCACTACTCTGGCCACCATGGGAAATGGAGGGAACAGGTACAGAAACCCCAGATCCCTCCAGTTCAGAGACATGGCATCCGTCGCAAGGGCCAGAGGATCCTTCGCCAGAGACACAAATGACGGGAGTTTGTGATTGTGACGGGAGGCAAAGAGGTCCACCGCCGGTGACCCCCACCTGCGACAGATTGAGTGAAAAACTTTGGGATTGAGAGACCACTCCCCTTTGCGGGCTGACAGCCTGCTCAGAGAGTCCGCCTCCACATTCTCCACTCCCGGGATGTAAACTGCCAAGATACACGGGACATGACTCTCCGCCCAGTCCAGAATCAGAGACACTTACTTGAGGGCATTCCTGCTGCGGGTGCCTCCCTGGTGATTGATGTATGCCACCGCCGTCCGATTGTCCGACCGGACCTGGACCGGCAAACCTCGCAGTTGATGAGTTAAGTGGCAAAGAACCATCCTGATGGCCCTCAATTCTAGGACATTGATAGGCTCGTGGGCTTCCAGTGGACCCCACAAACCCTGAAATTGCAGATCCTTCCAGAAGCCCCCCCATCCCGAGAGGCTGGCATCCATGGTGACTATCTCCCACTGGGGAGTCCGAAAGGATCTGCCCTTCAGCAGGTTGGTTGAGTTCAGCCACCAATGAAGCGAGCGTCAAACCCGGGGGGGACATCTGAAAGAATTGATCCAGCGACTGAGGAGACCTGTTCCAGACAGACAACAGATGGAGCTGTAGTGTCCTTGTGTGAAACTGAGCAAAGGGAACTGCCTCGAAGGAGGCCACCATCAGACCCACCAGTCTCATCCCTAGCCGGATGGACGGTCGAGGAATGGACATAAGCGACCGAACCAACCCCTGAATCAGAAGAACCTTGGACTGAGGAAGGAACACTCTGGCCTGATCTGTATCCACATCCCCAGAAAGGGTGGATAGCGGAACGCAACGTTTCCATGCAAAATTTTCGCAGCTTGATGAATTTGTTGAGAATCTTTAGATCCAGGATGGGCCGCACGGAGCCATCCTTTTTGGGAACCGTGAACAGATTTGAGTAAAAACCCAGACCCCTTTCTAATGGGGGTACTGGACAAATGACCGCCATTTCTAGAAGGCTCGATACCGCCGCCCAGAGCTGCAATGCAGCCTGTACGTTCGGGGACACCCGAGATGTGAGGAAATGCGGGGGGGGGGGCGGGACCCGAACTCCAGCATGTAACCGGAAGACACCACTTCCCTGATCCATCTGTCCGAGACCTCCCGAATTCAGACTTGGGAGAAGTGTCGCAGCCGTCCCCCCACCCGCGCGGGTGAGGGCGCCCCCTCATTGTTGAGCGGGCTTGGCCACGGGCTTGGGTTTTGAACCCCAACTGTATCCTGAACGGGCACGACCTCTGCCCCTGTTCCAGGAGTCTCCTCTTGTAGAAGGGAAGGCAAACCCTCTTCCCGCTCTAGCTCCCCGAAAGGAAGGGGTGAAGGAAGCCGCCCCTCGAAAGGGGCGACGTTGCTTCCTACGTTGAGGTAATTTTCCACCTTTAGCTACTGAGTCCAATTTTTCTCCAAAAAGCCTTAGACCAACAAAGGGAAGAGACGTCAGAGACTTTTTAGACCCAAAATCTGCCGCAACCAAATTGAACGCCTAATGGTAACCATAAGAGCAGAGGCCCTGCTGTTCATCATCAATGAATCATCCAGAGCAGTTAAAATGAAGGAAAGAAAAGACTCACAACGTTTCAGTCCAAGAAATTAATCGCTGTCTGGTTCCAAGCCGGACGAGGACAGTAAATCCCTGATCACCTTTCTAGCAGCTACCACCAACAGTGATGAGGCACAAACTGGCCGTATAGCTGCCCCAATACTGGCAAAACCATGACAAGCCATCTGGTCAATGCGTTTATCCTCACCATCCTTGAGGGAGGAA
The DNA here is from genome assembly GCA_027917425.1 of Gastrophryne carolinensis. Classification (NCBI taxonomy): domain Eukaryota; kingdom Metazoa; phylum Chordata; class Amphibia; order Anura; family Microhylidae; genus Gastrophryne; species Gastrophryne carolinensis. The sequence continues at coordinate 428,857,289 of CM051238.1, forward strand.
CAATCAGGGTTATTCAAAACGGCAGAGTTGGATAACCCCAAAATTGGGGCGTCCACTTCTGGGGGGGAAGCCCAGCGCTTAACCGTGTCCGCGGGGAAAGGATACCTTCTATCCCAACTCTGAGGAATGCCTGGGAGCCGAGCTGGTCTCTCCCATTCCTTGGAAATAATATTATCAAAATGCTTTTGATTAGGAAATTCTAAGCGCGGTCTGGATTCCTCATAAAACTCCCCTTGTTGTTGGGGGGCCTCCGCCGGAGGCGAGATTGCCAAAACATCTGAGTCAAAACGTTAGGGGTGTCCAAGGAACCTCCTGACCCCCTATCAGAATCAGCGCCAACAATTTGTTGATTCTCGGAATGATCCGAATCCTCATACACCTCCCCTTCCTCTGGAGGAGAATAATCTGACCAATCCAGACCATCCGTATCATCATATTCATAATGAGAAACCGTGGACAAATGTTTTCTCTTAGCCGGCGCCTTCTCAGCTACCATAGAGGAAATAAATTTTTCAATACTGGCTAATCTGGCACATACATCAGATTGCGAATGCCCCCCCCCATGGTAACATCGCATGGAGCACGGGTTAAAATGGGAGGGGGAGAGGATGAAGCCGGCGGTGCTGACCCAGAGGCCTGGGGTCCTGACTGCTGCATAATAGTGTATGGTGCACAGGATATACATAAAAAGAAATCATCCCCAGTTAGGGATACCCCACACCCCAAATACTTCCGCGACTGTCCCGAGGGGAGCCCGGATTCCTGGGATGCCTCCATAAGGTGAACTTAATGAGTCGCTATGATAGAGGGAATTACGCTTATGAAGCAACCTGGGATGCCCTTATAGTGTCCTTTTTAAATGGGAGGAATTTTGTAGGAAAGAACCCAGTGAAAGTACCCAGGGACTTAGGACCAGGAGAAACCCCCTTATAACTATTCCCTGAAGAATTCACCTAAAACACAGATAAAAAATATTTAGAAACCAAAAGCTATATTTGGATACTAATAAAAATTACAAAAGGTCCACAGGTCCACTCACAGAACCTCTGGACCAGACCAGAGCCCAGCAGCATGCAGCACAGATGCGTGAGGTAACTATATTCAGCACAGCAGTGAGAGACAGAGAAGAGGGGCGTGGCCTGCGCGGATCGCGCGCTTTACCGGTCCCGCCCCCCTAGAGATAGGCAGATAGGAGCCAAAGCTCCTCAGCGGTGCCCGGGCAAGATAGGGGGCGGGCCGTGGTGACGCGCCGCAAGTCCGGCTCCGCCCCCAATGACACAGCGCGTGAGGGGAGAAAGCTCCCCTCCGCTGACCTACAATCCGCCGGAGACGCGGGGTATAGCTGCCCCCGTCTCCTCATAGAGCACATGAGACCGGCAGCGGCCCGCTGCCTGCGAGCCGCTGCCTGGCTAGATAGAGAGACAGGGCGCGGGCCGCGGCCTCTGCAAGAGGCCCGGTCCAGGCCCTGACAGAAGAGCGTGAGGGGAGAGCCCCTCCCCTCCGCCTTCTGAGGTAAAACATAGCACCGCAGCGGCAATAGCGTGTATTATGAACAATGTTACCAGTAAAAGTTACATTTAAAACAGACACACATACAACAAATAGCAGTGTAACCAAATTAATGAGGGATTACTCCTATACGTTCCTCAGAATCTAAGAAAGGAGGGCCCCCAGCCTAACTATGAGGGAGGAGGTAAATGAGGGAAATTTTTGAGGTAAAATTTTTAAGGACAGGGCATCCCAAACCGGGGTCACCAACCCGGCATAACCGCCTACCCTCTAAATAGGGTCTCGCGGCGGAGCCTAGCTCCTAAGCACATGTGTGCTAAAATACCATCACCCGGACCGCAGTCAAAACTGAGGAGGCATGTGAATATTAAATATATTAATCAGGGATAATAAGTCCGAGTGGGAATAAAATAATATAGGCCGGGGGTAGACCCGGCTACCTTGGAAAACCCCCTTGCAAGGAGGAGAGATCATCTTCTGCTTGCTCGCCGTCCTGCAGAGATGAAGACTGGGGAGTGAATGGGAGGTCCCAGGTATTTATGGACCGGGAGGGGCTTACTTTCCTCCAATCATCTCTGCAGATCGCCCTCTTCAGGTCAGTATATCGCCCTCTTCAGGTCAGTATACCCACAGGTTATGAATATCTTGAAGCGGGGTGTGTGACATACTTAGAATATATGCTGTGCCTTATGACCCACCAGAGGGTGATGCTTACTGCGGGTCATATACTGAGATATGTTGACACAGGTCATGTGTAATATTCTGATTACATTGGATAATAACCATCTGATATTACAAGGTGTATGTTAGCTGTCACGGGAGTGAATATGGATGTGGCCGCGCTGGGCGCAGATGCGCAAGCGCGGCCACATAATGGTTTGCTGGTTCTCTACCCTGTAGCTATGTTGAACAGTGACATAGTGGAGCCGGGCGCGGATGCGCAGGCGCAGCATGTCGAACGGGGGAAATAGTGGAGCCTGGCGCGAATGCGCAGGCGCATTATCAGGGAAGTGGCAGCTAGATTTGGTGCGTTCCAAGAGGCGGAAGTGGGGCGGAACGTTTGAGATCCGCGTCACTTCCGCCCCGACGAACGTAGCCACAGGAGAAGTGGTGAAGGACCACGCAGCGCGTCGGTGAGGTAAGTCGTGAGGACGGAGGGCGAGTGATTTATGATATTGTTTGACTTTGCTTGTGGCGTATATTGATGTATATATGTGGCGCTGAAAATAGGTATATAGGAGAAGCACAGTTTTAGTCACTTGCACTTATGCACTTTGAGCACTTGACACTTTGCATGATTATTAGTTATTGCACTTGTTGAGAGTAGTTGAGGATTTTAGTTTATATTGCACTGTATAGAATTGAGGCACTATTTTTCATATATATTTTTTAAAGAAATTTTTTATCTAGTTTGTAGGTCTTAGAATTGAATATGCACTGAGCACTTTACCTTTTTGAATGCCAACATGTACATGTCTCTATATATGTTTTGAGCCATATTACTATATGTTATTAATTGATCTTGATGTTAAGATCATTAAGGTACATTCAAATTGATTGAGCCCTGGAGTTCCTCCCCACTTGGGTTTTTATATATATATGTTTTTTATAATGGTGTGTGATATATGTTAAGTATGTGCTATATGTCTATTTCCATGATCATTATGTATATTATGTGTGATTAATAAAATGTATTAATTGAGAAGCAGTGTGCAGCCTTGTATAACAGGATCTAGTGGTGGGTCAGCCCTGGAGCCCCACCCATAAGAGTTTAGTAAGTGTAGTGCTGAGCCATCCCTCCATCTTTGGGGCTCTTCTGCGCTCCCTCCCCCATCTTCTTTTGTAGGTGGCGGGCATCATAAGCTGAAGCCCGTTGTTGCTCGGGGGGGGCAAAAATCAACCCCTTCTTTCATCCCGACTTCTGGGAATGCATAATGAGCTGTGGGGATTGGCCTTTTATACAGGGAGGTGGGGCCTCTCTTGGATCTCCCCCCACATGGCTTGGACAGGAAGGTTTTTTGCCCTTTAAGCACTGTTCTCAAAACCTTATATTCTGTAGTATACAACACAAGTAAACAAGTCGTTTTAATATTTATTAAGGTGGGGGGGTGTTTTATTATAGTTCACCTCAGGTTACCCCTGCCGCTGGACCAGATGAGAACGGCGTCCCACGGGGGACAAAAGAGAAAACATAAGGAACTGTGAGTGAAATTTATAACAATACATTTATTTTGTGTTGTTTTTTTCTCTATTTGGGGTGAACTGGTAAGGGGTCCAGGGTAGGTGGCCACCCTGTCCTGTCAGCTGCTGGCACTGGCGGGTGACATGGTGGTACCCTGTCTGATTACCCGTCGCCCTGTCAGCTGGCATCAGTGGGTGACACGGCGGTACCCTGTCTGATTACCCCTCACCCTGTCAGCTGCTGGCACAGGTAGGTGACATGGTGGTACCCTGTCTGATTACTCGCACCCCCTTTTGGGACGCCAGGGGTGCAGAAGGGCACGGTGCCCATCGTTATGGGCATGAGGTTCTTCTAGGGGTGCCCACGAAGAGGAGCTGTGCTCAGGGACAGACTTGGGGAGAAAGCTACTGTACTCAAAATGAGCTGTACTCAGGGGCAGATATAATGGTTGATTCAGCACCGTCGTGTCTGTTTTTTTTTTTTTACTTCCTTTTCTTTGTAAGTACACCTTTTCACATGAGTTTTCAGTACCATATTTAGCTATGCAATTTTTTAAAACGTTTTCAAAATAAAAAACAGCTGTTCAGAAATGGTGAATTAGCATAGATATAGGATATATAGGATTTACACAGGGCAAATGGGTCAGAGAATTTTGCGTGGCGTGGCCATGCTTCAAATATACATCATTGCCATTACTGTCACCTCTAAACCAGAAAAAAAAATGCTCACGTGAAAATGAAATCTTTTTATTTAAAAATGTCCAGGTTTATCAAACAAAATGTTAACATACAATCATTTTTAAAAATAGATACAAATTTTAACTTAATTCTAAAAAAAAAACATACAAACAATTAAAAGAATGTCACGCTATTTACAAGAAATGCTTTTTAATAAATTAACACACAATACACTACACACTTACAGCACGGGGCATTTATTTGATTATGGTAAAAAGAATGTGGTTTGTTAAAACCCAAAACCAACCAGAAATGTGATTTTTTGTATTCTTGCTAGTTAAAAAATGTGAATCCATTTTGATCGGTTGAAATAGGTTTATGTTCACATTCCTTTTTTTTACCTTAAAACAGAACTTACTGCCCTAGGGCCAAAGAGTGGTTGTTTGTAGGGCCAGGGATGTGGGTTGCTGATGCTTGGCTAAATGAAAGCAGGAAGGCAGATGGGTGGGCTTTAAAGTTAAAGGTGTAGGACAGCATTAATAAATCAAGGCCAGAGAGTACTGCCCACATTTGGATATTTACTATTCTTACCGCAACTATGCCAGGTTAAGAAAATGTTAGTTAACAACCTTCCTATATCTATCGGGGATTCATGTTTTGAGATATCCTAGTTGGAGTTTCTAGCTCACAAATATAACAAAGCCAAGATAAAGAGTCGCCTCCTCTAAATTGAACCTAAAGGTTTATGGATACCCCCAGAGGTTCGTGTCCGGCAAGTTCTGCCGAACTTTGAAAAAAAGTTTGGGTTCAGGTAGCCGAACTTGACCCAAACCTGAAACAGGTCCCTATTAAAACAAATGGGGACCTCCTCACCCACCCAGGTGAAGGGCCCCCAGAGGCAGAATCGCAACAGGACTGTAAAGAAAATTGTGGTGGTGGGTGTGGATGGGTGCAGCAATAATACAACTATTATACTAGCCATACAACTTACCTGAGCCCACAATCCTGCCGGGGTTGGCATCCTTTCGCTGTCAAATCAGCCACGGCCAAGGAATCAGAAAAATGATGGGAGTGGGGACACTGGCAGCGGGCACTAGAAATGCTGCTAACTGCTAATTACTGGGACCCACGTCTATCTTTCTGGAGCCCCGGCCGTAGCCGATTTGACAGCAGAAAGAACACCAACTGTAGACTGGCTTTCCGGCTCAGGAAAGTTGTACAGCCACTCTGCTGCACACTCTGTATTAGGATTACCAGCTTTTCCGGTTTCGGGACGAAATTCATACTCAAACACGAACTTCTGTCTGAAGTCCATGTTTAGGTTTGGGAACCCGAACTTTGCGGTTGTGGTTCGCCCAACACTAATCATGGAAAATGTCTTGTAGAACTCACAAGAAGCAATGTTGGCTCAGGTGCCACTAATGCCTACATTGTACAAGAGCTGATAGCGACTCTGTTCTCCACATTAGTAGTTGGAAGAACAAGTAGCATATCCGGTCTGCTCATGGCTGGTCAGTCTTGCATCTCTCTATCAGGTTGTGATGTTTGCAGCATTTGATGCTCAAAGCTGGAAGATCCACGTTATTTGCAGTTAAGCAGTGATTTTAAAAATGGACTGGATATGGCCAAACCAGGCACATTGCCTACCCATCCTAACTTTGCAGCTGGAAGAAATATGCATTATGTTATCTGAAGCAACTTGCTCTACCACCCATATGCCAGCTTATTCCAGGTCAGTGACCACGAATTTCATCACCAGAAGAGTCATGGTTATCACCGAGAGAAAGAGTTATATCTGGCTCAAGAACCCTACAACACTCCTGGTCAATAGGGTTACGGACAGCAAATAAGACATTGCGGTAGCTTAGACCCATCCCATTATTGAGTTTTAATCTGGTGAAGGTATGTCTCTGCAAGAGAGGAAAGATTAAACAGTTTTTGAGAGTACTCATTTTTGTTCTCGATATATCCATGAATTCATCAAACAGGTCATAAAGAGATCCAGTAGGGCCCCCAGTGGTGCACCTGTAATGAGGTCATGTGAGGCAATGCAAGGGGATCAGCATTTGCTGGAATTATTTTATGTACTTTTTTTTAGTTATATACTTTTATCTCATTAATGCTTCAGTGGAGATTTGTGGGTGGCACTGTTGCATGCTGTCATGTGTTTAAAGTGATGAATTGGTGGCTCAGTGGCTACAGCCCTGCCTCTAACGCCAACAGCAACTTCGCCACATGCATCTTAGAAAGGTGCTGGGGGGGAGTTAAAGGAGCAGTATCGCGAAATTTGCATTAAAAAAGATAAATAATTAAATAGCCACACAATAGCTTCTAACATGTGTATAAATAATCTGGCGATAGAAAAAGGAAAAAATATATGCCTTTCTTTTAAATTGTATAATGACAAGGGCTCAGTCCATTTGCTGAATAGGGGGATCTGCTGGGTTGTATTTAGTGAGCTGCTTCATTTAGCCCACTGGTCTCCTAGCAACACTTTACCTCAGAGGCTGACACTGTAATCAGTGGTAACGGCTGTGTGTGTGTGAGGTGCTGCTTTTGTTATGAGACCAGGTGACTCAATGTGTAAAATCTATACAAAATAAACTAAACTGACTGAAAATAACTGAAATTCTTCTTTGAATAACTGTGCAGGAAAACCTAAAGGTATTAAAGTGGAACAAAACCCTGAGTTGCCGACCCTGAAGTCTATAAGACCTGGCCATTGACCTTCCCCCTTGGGCATTCTAAATCAGGATGCCCCACTGTGTGAAACGACCCCTGGATAACCACAGATCCCCCCATTTTTCTGGCGCGCTCACGCAGATAGTCATTTAGACAGGCCGGGCGGCCAGGAAGGTTGCTGCTCAGGCTCCCCATCTGTGTGCAAACAGAGCTGATTGGATGAGAGCCCGCGCATGCGCTGTGGGACAGGGAAAGGTACGTTTTCACAGGCGAACTTGGGGATTTCACATATCAGGGCATCCCAAGTCGGGATGCCCCTAGGGGCACAAAACAAAACTCCAGATGAGTGAAAATCCTGGGTTGGGCTTTGCTCAAAACACAGAAAGCTGAAAGAAAGATCATATGGAAAAATGAAAAATAAAAATCTGAAAGAGAAAATGGTAAACTGAAAGATTCTGCAGCAGAGCCAACATGAAGGGAAAACTGTCAAAATCAGCTAAATGACTTCTAGAGCTTTTCTCTCTGTTTTAGATATATAAGTTCTGGCCAGGCAATGTTGCAATGTTGTTATCTTATGCTGGACGGCTGCCAGCACTGATACATTGTTTCACCCCTCTCCTCAGCATGGAACAGGTCAGAGTGTCGGGCTCCGACACTCAGAAGACATAAACATGATCTATTAGTCTCCAGCTGTTCAACACAGACATCATTTTTTTCTCCAACACTTACCTACATTCAAAGTACCATTTAAATATAAGTCACCAATAAAAATTCGCTATACTGCTCCTTTAAGCACATGTCCTGAGCTTTGCATAGTTCGCCTCAGGCAGCAGAGAGGCTAGGTTCACCCCTGGGGCGCCATCTGGTGCCTGTGCCAGAATTCCCTCTCTCCTGTGGGTGCACTGCTGCTTCTAACACCTTCCTTCTCTCCATACATCCCCATGATTTTGCTTTTACTTGCTGTACACCCTTTTAACTTAGGCCTTTATCATAAAAGATGTGGATTTTTCTGGACCAGTGCCGCCAATCTCCTATTTTGCTGAACCCCACAGACACAGGCTACTCCAGACTTGGCATAGTCATCAAACAGGGGGTGAGTTTTGCGGGTTCAGCTTGCTTCATCTTTTTCACCCCCAAAACCAGTCTCACTATACCCCAAGATCTATCCCAGCAAAGCTATACTCTTAGCATAATGTCTGGGGAGAGGCATCCGCATCACTGCAATACTACTTGCCCCTAAAATACTACAAAAGCTTCAATGCCATCACCTTGAAAAGCATCATATCCATTAACAATAATGGTCATGATCTGTACTGCAACTGAATCTAATGCACAGGCCAGGGGTTGATTTTTGGCCCCAGTCCACCCCTGTTTTCACTTATGGCCAATCTTGGACATTCCAAGCTTGGTTTACTAAGCTAGTAGAGCTAGAATCCAACCTGCAGAGATCTTTCCACTGGAGTTCCCAATGAAGCCATCAAGTCAAATTACAAGCTTTCAAAATATGGACTGGCTTTTATTCATGTTGTGAGCACCAAAAGCTGGAAGACCTAAATTGTGCCATGAATCAGGAAACAGAATGGGCTAACCATTTGGGTCTCACTGCCTTCCCACTACAAGATGAGTGCACCCTTTGGTTGTAAACAACTGTAGTAGTTTACTCTAATTTAGTACTGAAATGCTGAGGGAAACACCTGACTTCTGGGTTGGCCGGACTGCGGAAGAAGCAAATCAAAATGTAGGCAGATTTGCCTACAGAAACTTTTGTAACTTTATTTACAAAATAGAATGGGACATTGGCACTAAACAAGAATATGTTAATAGAAAGCTGTTAATACTTTTTAAGTTCAATATTGTGCTCCAGTGAAACTACTTTTTTTAAGGTTCTGTTTCAAGGAGAAAGAGCGAGGATTCCGCTAAATTTCTGTTTCTGTTAAAGAGATTGTATATTTTTGGGCCGTGTATGAAAGGATTTGCACATCCTTGGGTAACAGTTAGTAACTGGAGGGCACATTTGGCAATTACGTTTTCAATCAATACTTAAGGTGGACCAGCAAAGCATCGACAACAACAATCTTCAAGGACACGGACAGTTACATTCATGTTTGGTGATCCGTTCCACCAGAGAATTCCCCTAAATCTACCAAAAATGTCCATATTTTATAGGTATCTTACGTGCTTCTCCGGGGTCTCTACTACATCCTAGTTAGAGAAAATAGACCCTGTTCATGTCATTGGAATTGACAGTTGAATTCTGAATTGGGCACCACTTGGGCACTTTGGCACATGCCTTCTCCAGACATGTAACAATTGTGCTTAGAGTGAAAGTCCAGTCTCAAAAAAATCCCTGAATCCATTTTTTAAACCCCCCCCCCCCCAGACCTGCCCCGGCGCCAGGGGAGGGGACCAGAGGGGACTGCACTTGCATTTTAACAGTATATCCAATCCTTTTTTTTTTTAGTAAATCCAATCCTGCTTATATAACGGTGCTTTCCTTATTTTTAGTACTAGTAGCTGGAGGAGCAGACCATTTTCCACACACATTCCAGAGGATCCTCAGGTGGGCCCCAGGCGCTGAGGTCAGTAGCAGTTTGTTTTACAGCTTGCACCTTTAAAAAGTAACTTTTAATAGCAATGTTTAAAATATAGCCCCAAAAAATTGATAGATGAAGGACCCCGAAGCACCTTAGTCCCACTGCTGGGATCATGTGGCGCGTTTCGGGCCTGGAGTGGCCCTTAATCATAAACCCTAATGCCCAAGGCACTGACCCAGAGCCACCAGCAGAGCACTACATGGGTCCCAAGACTAACACAGTGTTTCTGGTTTGACTGTAGATTTGTTACTTGCCTAATAAACATCACATTTTTATTATGAAACAACTTCCTCATTCAGTTTTAAATCCTTACCCGGCTGAACTTGTCTATCAATCACCCTTCAGTGGACCAAGAATGGAAACACTCCCTCGCCCTCCCCATGTGCTGGCAGTAATAACGAGAGGCACAACAATGCACTTATTTTTTTACTATGGTATATGTAAAGCACACAGTGTGCTTCACATCGCTGTTGCCACACCCACTGTTTCTCTTCATTTTTAATCTGCATCTTCAATGCCCCAATACTTTTACTAATAACTAAGGAACTACAGGGTCTTTTGGAGAAAACGGATTGAAGTTTGCGACAGTACAACGCGTAGCCCGAGACAATGGGACAACAATCAGGTGCTCGCCTTTAGTATAACTTTAACTCATTACACCATATATTGCTGGAAACTAAAAAGGAGGGTGACCTCTAGTGGCTGTAATGATTCATTACAAACCTTTATGTTTTCATGTCTTAGTTTTGACGTTTCTATGAAGCCACATCTTTTCTATATATGTAATTTTTTGAAACATTTAATACACTATTTGTTGACATTAATAGCAAATCAGGTGTGTCGGCTGTGTTCTTTTGTATTTGGATACTTGGAGACAGAACCCGATTAGCTCTGAGCTGGGTGTCCATATACAACCCAGCTTTTTTGTACTTTGTCTTTATCTCACCGACATCTTTATTTAGCAGCTCACCAAAATAAATCTTCTGTATGTCAGGTACACAAGCACTGATTTTATTTTTTTACACTTAGCCTGGCCAATCCCTTTAAAGTTATCCTATATTAAGAAAGGATGTTTTTTTACTAAAGTCTTTGCACAATATCCATATGCTAATTAATTCAGTTACACATTAAACTGCCACATAATGGCAGTTAGGTTGAAGTGTTGAAGTGTTCCCCAATGCTGAGCTGTATGTACTGTAACTGAATGTATCATTTCTAGGGAGCATCGTGGAGTCGGGCTGCATGGACAGGGAGCAATATGGCCTACTGCATCCAGTTTGTGTTTTTATGAATATTGGGCAAAGGCTTTAGTAAAATAAAGAAAGGCTATGTGTTTTATGGGCACTGGGCTAGAAGTTGACAACATAAACTTCCTTTATGGGTATAGAAACACAATGGTGTTTTAGCTAAAAGAATAGTTTTTAGCCTCTAGTTTTTAGCCTCTAGAAAGATTTTCTCAGCTAGGCCCTAAAATGATTTTCCTATGATAGGCCCAAGGTGCCCTAGAACAACACTGCATGGATCCAATGAGAATGTGTGTGCAGATAACATGGTAACTGTGTGAATAAAGGGATATAGCTCCAACAAGCCCCTTCCTCCAATCAAAGAGAGAGCCTGCTCGCTCATTATTGGAGACAGGGGAATGTCGGGCCCCTGAAAGGAGAAGAATGGAGGTGCTGCATTAGAGGTCTCTGCAGGGTTAAAGGGATTACGTTTTACATACCTTGAATAGCTACTTCCTAGTCTAAGCATATGGAACCATTATCTGTTTAGCTACAGGGATGTTCGACCTACCTTACATATGACATAACAGAGGTACAGCTAGCTTGTCAAAAATCGCTGTCAACCTGTGACAAGTCAGATGTGGTTAGCTAATGTCTTGCAACATATCATATTAATCCAAATTGCTGGTAAACTCTATTCATATGTTAATCATCTAATACATATATATACAAAAGGAGGCTGCCAGGCACCCTCTGTATTGGTGGAGAGCCCATATGATGCAACAACCAAGTTCTAACTAGCAGTTGATACCTTCTGTACAGATATAATCATTGGGGGTCTTAGATTTGCTGGACTGAATCCATACTGCTGACTGCAGTAACTGCAGGACGAGGATAGGTCCAAACACTTGGGGTATCAAATATTTGCAGTACACCGCTAACTAGAGTGTAGGTTAGTCGCAGATAAAGACACACGTATGTACTTTGGGCTTCCATACATGTGTTGGAATGTATTAGCCTAATCACCTTCGCTAAAGAATCCAAAGTCACCATTGAGATCACACAGATAGTAAAAGTCCAACAAATAAGACCCCAAGAGTAACTAGACAGGTAGGGGAGATAGCCCTTGCTGCACTGTCACTGTACCTTACCCCTCCTCTCCTCCCTCCCCTCCCTCTGGTACTGACATCCTTCTTCTTGTCCATCCCCGGCCTCTCTTTGTACTTGTTGCCTCCACCCTGGACTTTGATTACCGGTTTTTCTGTCATGGTGTCACCGCCTCCGGAGCCTCCGCTGCCTTCATCATCTTAAAGTAAAAAGTGTAAAAACAAACCATTAGTGTGTATACAAACACGTTAGAGTCTGCACTGCAATATCGTGAATGTCAGTAATATGGTGAATTACATTTCCTTACCTGAGTTTGGCCTTTACCTATACTGACCACTTTCGGAATCCAGAGGCATGCTCGGAAGTCCCAGCACTCAGCTCTATTCGGTTATGCAAGATTATGTGACATCACAGCAGCTATTGAGCTGAATGGCGAAGAGCGTCCCCACTCGCCTCTAGCTGGGGGCGTGCCCGGGCCTGGCCAATCACAAATAGCTGTCCCAGGTATGCGTCTAGCTAAAGGTATAGCAAGGTCGTGACCTGCACATGCGCCATTGTAACTATGTTAGATGAGTGGGTGCAGCGATTTAATAGGGATTCGCACAGGGGAGCATTATAGTGTGGAATGCCACAGGGAGTAGAAATTGAACAAACATATGGGCAATTCCCAGACAATTCCCTATGCCATGGATGGACAATGCCAGGATGCCCCTCTGTGTGAAACCCTCTGGGTTCGCTCACACTCCCACAGCGCATGAGCAGGCCGCAGCTACATCCCCGGCAAGGTTTGGTAATATTGTATTTCGCTATACAAAATTTGTCTTTGATTAGATACTTTGCATGGGGCCCCAGGAATGATAAGCCCTGTGTACATTTACAGTATGTGTTTTTTTTTTCTCTGGTTGCGGAGGGTGTGATGTAGGTGAGGGGCACCACTAAAAAAAACTGCTCCAAACCATAAACATCTTTAATCTGGCAGCTAAAATGCCACTCTGTGCCTCTGTTCTTTACTATTTTCTTTTCATACGGCGACAGCAGGGAAAGCAGTGCTGGATTATTCAATGGGTACACGGGGGTCCTGTCCTGGGGCCTCCTTCATTTGAGGTGCCCGCTCCATACTATGGTACCACATTGCTGATTATGGCAAAGCAATGTTGGCTGCCATGGAAGGGACTGAAACACTGTAAAGGACCACCCCACCCATTTCATACCTGTCCCAAATTGATGGCTTAAGACTCTTGCAGTGCCCCCTCATGACCCACACAAGGCACACCTTGTACAGATATATACATGTAGACAATATATGGTGTGGTAAATTGTATCAAAATGTCTATTTCTCCCCTGCTTGGCTGTATAAAGCACAATCCGGGCCGGGGTTTCAGGACCCAGGTCACTTCCCCAATTCCCTAACGGGTTGTTACATGTTCTAAGGCCTCCACAAGTGTGCACGCTGATTACAGGGGAAGCCTGTATAAGAAGAGAGCACACGGCCTTTCCTTTGTCTATGACCAGTCTGTTGGAGTGAGCCCAGTTTGAGCTGCACCGTGGTGAAGGATAGCACTGGACATTGAGCAGAGGGCTGATACGCCCTGTAAAGTGGACTGGAATTGATCAGCTTGCTGGAGTACCCAGCCCAGGACTATTTGGTTGGTGAAGTAACCCTTTTTGCTTACTGCATTTATGCTGCAATCTCTGGACTATCTACTGAACTTTGCTGAATAAAAGCCGTTTAGCCGTTCAAATCCGTTGTCTGTCACTGCTGATTGTTTGCCCGCTTACAATGGGTATGCTAATTCTAAAGGGCAGTAGTGTTTTTTTTCTTGCTATTTGCCCCACCATGGCCGCTAACCACAAAGACAAGGTCCAGTTGCAGCTACAATGGGACATCAACAGAGGTCGGTGGACCTGCTGAATGTGGCCGGATTTCCCCTAACATTAGGGTGCAGCAGCTGCATTTGCTATCAGCAGCTAAGCGCTTGCTGTTGATTTATTAAAAAGTTAATTGAAAATGGACTTTAAGCCATACACGTATTTAAGCACCACACTTTGAAAGCTTAGAATAGTACAAGGGCATTAATAGTTGATGAGCACCTCTTCGCTCACTGGCTAAAAATAAAGTATGATTCTATTATTCCTGAACAGTGAGGTCATATATATTACCTAACCAGGATTCAAATCAATCATCTTTTTGGAGCATGACATAATACTATTTTGAGGGAACATATTAGAACTAAGTTCCCCCTTGCTCCTTTGTTGCTGCCCCTGCATTGTCTAAGAGACTCCCAAGCGTGATATTAACTTTTTTTGTCAGTAGTACAAGACTCGAGGTGCCCAATAATCTCTATTGGCACCTCACTGAGTACTCCCCTGCATACCTCTAGTTGGAAGATGAAAGTGTGGACACCACAAGGCAAAACTACCTATATACACACACGACAGATGGATGAGACCTCATAAAACAAAAGTATGCAACCATAAGGATTATGATTCTTTGGTGGGTGCTGTTCATCCAAGGGTCAGAATTTGTTACAGGTGTGTGTAGCAAAACATGTACCACTTACAGGCATCCTGGGTGTCACTGTCTCTTCCGCTGTAGGCTGCTCGCAGTTTACTCCTGACCACGCGCAACTGTATTCCCAGCTGACGGGTCCTGGGATCTGGAGGTGACATCGGCAACTCTACCTCTGGATTATTAATCTGATTCACCACGCCATCACCTGTCACCTGAGGGAGGTACCTGAAAAAAAAAGCAACAAGGGGAAATTACTAAAGGCCTAATTTATAAACCCCTGTGCTGGTATCCGCCAGGATTTGCCAGAAGGTCCTCCTTGTCAGACATGATGTAATGTCAGATATCATTGCATTTGAAAGAGAGGGCTCAGTATTCTTGAAAGCTTGCCCTCAAATATATTCAAGTTAGCCTACGAAATGTAGTACAAATGGAGACCAGGCAGTCTAGGGATATATGGGGGCTACCCCGAACCATTGTTTAGCATACAAAATGGCCATCAGAACCATCTTGCCTGGTAATTAACCTGTTTATGAGAATTTTTTAGTTGCTGAGATAGCTTGATACAATATTATCTCTGTTCAAAGCTTAGTAAATTTCCACTCAATCCTAGTAAGTTCTGGGAACTCCTATTTGGCAAAAGGGGGGTTAAATACTGGCAGATCAGCAGTTGAAAGCAGACAACTGACGCAACACTGTCTTGCTGTAGTATTGGAGTTTTTCCTATCGGGTTCTTTCTTTACCTTCCACCATTTCCGGTGTGATGATATATACTCGTAATGTACCCATAATATACCCAGATTATCATAATTGCCAGCTTGATAGTGATGTTTTGCTGTGAGGAAACAATTTATGATTTATTGCATTAGAAATATTGAAATAAGGTTGTGTTAGAACTTATTGTGGAGTATTGGAGTATTTATACTTTGATTGCATTTAATGCAAAAGTCTACTTCAAATCACCTATTGCTCATTAGTCAATTAAGACCTATTGCATATTATTTAATTAATTGCTCATTGTTCACATAAATGCTTATTATTCAATTTAGACGTTATTATTGAATTTGTGTTCAATACAGATTCTACAAAGCCTGCAAATATTTTGTTTGTTTGACAATACAAACGTATAGCCTTATTTCTTCACTATCTACTATCTGTGGCTAACATATACAATACACTCTAATTATTTTAAAAATAACTTTGCTTCAAGAAACTTTCTGGTGCATCATTTGTTATATTTCACAGTCCCTTTGAACGCTGTATTTTTAAAAAGGTGATATGGAGTAAAGAACTAGGTTCAGCAACTACTTTTTCAAGTATTATCCATGTTGTTTGCCATGTAACACGGAGACAGAATTCAAGTCACTACTGGCAAATGATGTCACTACTCACCGTCCCCTCGTCTGTCCATTCCAGCACTTATCCTGATTGCTAAGACCAGAAGATACTCTGTGGTCAGAGCAAAGGGACAAAGGGAGAAGCTTCCAGAGGCCGCGCAGTGGTCGAAGCTTGGACACCACTTCTGCAACCTATGACACAAAAATGTTCATATAAGACTGAGACGTACTGAGTGCTGATTGTTACATCAGTTTTGGTCCCAGGTGGATGTGCTTTGCCTTATAAAAGGCTTTGCAACATCACCTAACATGGTCCAGTATTGAGCTGCCAAATCTGGAATAAAATAGAAAGCAAAGTGCTCTAATACATCCACCAAAACTAAACTGAATCAGCTGGAAAAACTTCCTTAAAAGGTCTGCCTGGCAAATAAATGAAAAAAAATCTACCCTTTGTCCCTCACAGCTGTTCTACCCTGCTGCTCTCCAGGGCTTGAATCTATTCACAGGTGAGCTCCTCCTCCTCCAAAACTCATAGTGACTGGCCACGCCTGCTCCATTCAGTGGAGGGGCTGTGCCAATGGCTGAAGGAGGTGACTGTTCTTATGGAGCTTGCCGGCGGGTGGATGCCGGTTTTATTACACTGGAGCTGTAAAGTTTTCTAAATTTCTTTTGCCTGAACAGACGCTTTAATCTCATACTTTTTAATACCCCAATGGTTAATGTTTTACAGATTGCATTATGAGGGCTTTGTGCCCATTCCTGGGGCTACGCCCATCCAAAACAGCTTTGATGGGTACATCCTTCATATTGGCGCATTGGAAAACGGCACTGGAGCACGGAGGACTACGACATCCTTTAAGGCAGGGTGGACTTGCGCACACCCAGGAAGCCAATCAGTTTCCAAATCTGTGGCAGCAAATTCTGTGAAATACAACCATTGTGGTATGTAAAAAAAATGGCAGCTGATTTTCTCATTTATAGGTGAATGTATTACCCCCCTAAAAGTTTCCGAGCATAGAGAAACGAGCTTACAGTTTTGGCTGAGCAGACTTATGCTGACCCTTACTCCTTCCTTACTAGGACTGTAAGGTGTTTCTTTGGCTTATTTTATTTATTTATTTATTTTTTGGTGGATGAATCAGAGAAAGTTGACTGACGCTTGTCCTTGTTTGTCCTGCATAGTTGTGTGCTTACCAGTCTGTCTATGTTGGTGCCGGCTGCTGACGTTGGCTTCTCCTCAGGGCTGTAGACTCGAAACCTTGTCTTGGGATCTTGTGGTGGGGATCGCTTGGAACGTGCTGGTGGTGGAGTCCCGCAAGACTGGAAGATCTACCATAACACAATATTTTTTTTATTAATTTTTTTTTGTTTGAAATAGAGACATTAAGGCCTTCATGCAATAAATACAATCTTTAATGTGCATCAGCAATTTATTTTTTTGCAGATTTGTGCACTTAGAGGATTCCATTAGCGTGTACAATATGCAATAATCTAAACAAACACCTTAAAAAAAATACAATTCTGTGATTACTCACCTGTAGAATTGTTATTATGAGTATACAGTACGTCCTGCTCCAGATACACTTGGGTATTACACTTGGGTATTACTCCGCCAGATGGCGCTGGACTGCAGAGATCGCGAAATTAGCTCCTCCCGGCCCCTCAAATACCCGGGACCTCCCACAAATCCCCAGCATTGAAAAGCAGTTAACGAGAAGCTGGGAGAAAGATAACAGAACCAACCAGTAACTATAACAATGATAAAATTCACCATACAGGGGATCCTAGGATAATGCAAAACCAAGGGTGGGGTGGAGCAGGACGTACTGTATACTCATAATAACAATTCTACAGGGGGCGTGGCTTGGCTGGCGGGCAAGATGGCAGCCTGAGACCGGAGCTCGCGGTGGCATTTCCCGAAAGCATTGATTTCTGCATCCCCTGCTGACCATGGGCAAAAGCAACAGATCGGGGACAACAGCTAAGACACCGAGGGCACCCCAGAACCCACAAGCACCAGGAGCTTACCAGACATGTTCAAGTCGCAGCGGCCAGAGGACGCAGTACCACACGCGCCTAACATGGCGGCCTCAGTCTCACCTGAGAGTTCCCCGGACAGGTCCAGTGTGGCGGCTTCGGAGAGAGAGGAGCAGGATGTCCCAGCCCAGCTTAGTCAGCTACCCACCCGCTCGGAGTTGGCGAGATTTGCGGGGGAGATCAAGTCCACCATTGCGGAGGCAATAGCTGACCTAAAGGCTGACATGCGGTCCTTGGCCCAGAGGCTGGAAGGAGTGGGGAGAGAGGAGGTGATCACAAGGCGCGGACTACGGGAGGTGAGCGAGGTTGTTAATGCGCATAACAACTACATGCTTAATGTGTACAGACACCTGGAAGACTTGGACAACAGAAATAGAAGGTGCAATATAAGGGTGAGAGGAGTCCCAGAAGCAGTAGCGCAGGACCAGATCGCGAGCGCTTTGCTATCTATTTTCAACACTCTCCTCGAGCGTCCACCAGACACTCCAATCGACCTGGTTCGAGCTCATAGAGCACTTCGTCCGAGAAGTATGGGAGACTCAACCCCCAGGGACATTATATGCCAGAGGTGGGCAATTATTTTTTCAATGGGGCCACATGAGAAACTAAAAATATTGTGGAGGGCCGGGCCAAAAGGCTGAACTCAATTCTGCATAATATTATTTGTATTTCTTTATAAAAAGCAGTAACTAGCATTGTTTTGACAAGCTGGTACGAGTATATGTTATAGTTAAACAATGAAAAAGTGAGGTTGCCTTCCAAAAAAATGTAATTTATTAAATAAACCACATTTTGTGTCCAGTGAGGTCTCACACAGCAGGGCAAATTGGGATGCCCCAGAGGCATGATGCCTGTAACCCAGCCCTGGATTCCTTCACACTCCAAAGGGCTGGGTTACATGGATTTTGGTCTGCTTTAAAACATCATGACCAAATCAAGTTAGGATGGAATAACCCCCCTCCTACATTATTATTAAAGTAACACAGCGCTGCTCACACTTTTTACTCAGTAGCAATGTGGAAAATTGCACATTCCCTCACATAAAGCAGAACAAAATTCAGAGCGGCCGCTGGTCTTCCCCCTGGAAATCCCAGATCGGTATGCCCCACTGTGTGAAATTCTTTTACTTAGTAGCAACATGAAAAATGGCAGACTCCCTCCCTTAAAGCGGAACAAAGCCCCGATCTGGGGTACCCAGGTGGAAGACCAGTGGCTGCTCTTGGTTCATTTTCACTTTAAGGGGGAGTCCACCATTTGTCAAGTTTCTACTAAGTAACAAGGGTTTCACACAGTAGGGCAACCTGATCAGGGATACCCAGGGGGAAGACCAGTGGCCGCTTTGGGTTTTGTTCTGCTTTCAGAGAAAGATCCGCCCTTTTCACATTGCTACTGAGTAAAAAGGGTTTCAAAAAGTGGAGCATCCCGGTTTGGAATGGAGCCTTGGATAAAAGTCTGTGTGAAACCCTTCCCACCTTGCAGCATGGTTCTCCCGCCCTCCCAAAGGCATTAGTCTGGCCAGAAATGTCCTACGAGAGCCAGTGCACCATCAGGCGCTGCATACGGCATGTAACACATTTGGTGTGGACTACAAGTGCCAGCAGCCTGCAATGTGAGGCACAGACAAGTGGCTGGAGTACCTCGATCTCCGGCACAGCTCCGCAGCGACTGACGCATGCCACACAGTACAGACCAAGGGGCGAGAAGAGAAACTCCGCCCACAGCCAGACCTGCAGGAGGGAGCTGTCCGATAGGACAGCAGGCTCTAATACACACATGCCCCCGCTACATTAGACTCACTACAGAGAGGCAAAAGTGCTGTTCAAACACGGCATCTTTTCTGGCAAGACTGCGCGGACAGTGGGCGGGACTGAGCGGCGGGGGCGTCTACAGGGTGCGGCCGTGCACCTTACATGGAACACTGGTCGCGGGCCGGTCAGATCCAATCAAAGGGCCGCATGTGGCCCTGGGGCCTTACAATGCCCAGGGCTGTTATATGCTGTCTACAAAGCTTTGCTTTAAAGGAAGAGATTATCTCTAAGGCCAGGTCCCGGGACTCGATCCTGTTTAACACTGATGAGATCCAGCTATTCCAGGACCTCTCTGGCATCACCCTTCAACACCATAGAGCCCTAAGACCCCTCACGTCACTGTTGAGGGAGAGAGGCATCCCTTACCGCTGGAGATTTCCCTTTGCGCTCTCGGCTACCAAGAATGGAAAAACGGGCACTCTGCGGGTACCAGGTGATCTGGCGGACTTCTGCAATTCACTTCACTTGCCTCAAGTGTCGGTTCCGGACTGGTTCGCGGACTTTGCTATCCCGGATCTTTTGGTGCCCCCACTCTTATAATATTGGCTCAGAAAGCCATCAGGCCCAGGGGCTTTACCTGGCTTAGTACCCTTAATGGCCTCCTGCAATTCAGTGACAGTGATTGGAGACTCTAGCTCTTCTAAGAGATTATAAGAGTAAGCTGAAATTGTCCTGGTTTGGCAGAATAGCGGTCCTGAAAATTAATATCTTGCCCAGGATTCTCTATCTTCTACAATGCATTCCAATCGCGATACCCCCCCAGTTTATTAAAAATATGAATAATGCTTTCAGGGATTTTGTGTGGCACAAGAAACCTTCAAGAATAAGGAGAGAGATTTTGGTCTGTAGGAGGGAGAGAGGGGGCGCCGGTCTTCCCTGTATTGAAACTTATCTTAAGGCGGTCCATCTGGGCAGATTCCTGGATTGGCAGATCAACAAATCCCAAAAAGACTGGGTTAGGATAGAGGATGAGGTGGGTAAGGAAAAATTGTGTAGTATCTGCTTTCTGGAAAAGAAAGATGTCCCAGGTTTTGTTGAAGCACAGCCATTGATTCGAGAGACACTAAATAGGGTCAGACTAATAGGCAAGAAGCATTCAGATTTGATCTTGTTTTCCGGGCCCACTCACCCCAATCAGAAACAACCCAGCCTTCCCCCCAGGGCTGTATAAAAACTTCCTAGCACAGTGCAGGGGTTTGAAGTCCCCTAGAGTGATACACCTGTATGATAGAAGTCAGTTATTGGAAAGACAGGAGCTACAAGAAAAGTGGGAGGGCCCAGTTCCGGCTCTTTCATACTTCCAATTGCGTCATTTTGCTAAGAGTAAGGAGATGAAGGGAAAAGGAGCAAGGGCGCTCTCAGAGGTGGAAAAGGCATGCTTGGGAGAAGGTCCCAGGGACCACTTGCTATCCTGGGCCTACTCTGTCCTGAGTGATGCTAAATCAGAAATCATGAGACCTTGGGAGGACAAGTGGCAAAAGGACATGGGCATGGACCTTGCACCTGATGATTGGGAAGCTCTGTACAAGGGACTGCATAAAGGGGTTGCTAATAGCTCCATTCAGGAAACTAATTATAAAATAGCCACTCGCTGGTATAGAACCCCAGAAGGACTTCATATGATCTTTCCTGGGGTCCCGGATCGATGCTGGAGGTGTGATGCCCAGGGTGCTTCCTTTCTTCCCATCTGGTGGTCCTGCCTGAAAATAGCTACTTTCTGGGAGAAAGTTCATGAGGTTACGGGGAAAATTTTGGGTTGCTCTTTGGATTGGGGAACAGCAGGATACCTTCTGAACTGGTCAGCTGATGGGAGAGGTGTGGGAAGTTTGAGTCATCTGGGGATTCATCTGATGAATGCAGTGAGAGTAATCACAGAATTGTATTATTCTTAGTATACAGTACGTCCTGCTCCAGATAAGAATCATTACACTTGGGACATCCAATAGCAGTGTCCATAAAGTAGGGTGGGATCCCCAAAGGTAACAACAGACAGGTCAGACCACTGCCGCCTGCAGAACCTTGCGGCCAAAAGCAGCATCAGCTGAGGCCCTAACATCAACCTTGTAAAACTTTGAAAAAGTATGAACAGAAGACCAAGTAGCGGCTTTGCAAACTTGTTCAACAGAAGTCTGGTGCTGAAAAGCCCAAGAGGCACCAATAGCATGAGTGGAATGAGCAGTAAGTTGGAAGGGAGGATTCTTCCCCTTAGCAGCGTAGGCCTGAATCACAGCCTGACGGATCCATTTGCTGATAGTAGACTTGGCAGGAGCCAAACCCTTCCTAGGACCAGAAAGGACCACAAAAAGAGCATCAGTTTTTCTGAATGGTGCAGTAGCCACCAGATAGTACTTCAGACACCTAACCACATCCAAGGAATGCAAAACCCTCTCCTTAACGTTACTAGGATTAGGGCACAAGGAAGGAAAAACAATGTCCTGATTCAGATGAAAGGCAGACACGACTTTAGGCAGAAAATCTGGCTTGAAGCGAAACACCACCTTGTCCTGGTGTCTCTCAAAGTAGGGGGGCTGAATGGAAAGCGCCGCCAACTCAGACACACGCCTAACAGAAGTGATAGCCACCAAAAAGACAACCTTGAGAGTAAGAATGGCCAGGGCAGCCTCCTGCACAGGTTCAAAGGGAGCACCCTGCAAGGCAGACAAGACCAAGTTCAAATCCCAAACAGGCAACATAGGTGTAGCCGGCGGAAGGTATTCAGCCATTATCTTTGTTGGTCTTTTAATGTAATGGTTCATATCTGTTCTGCAGTTGCACTACATCACCACAAGATGGCACTGTTGGATAGGAAATGAATTGTGACATAACAGGTCTACCAAACGTAAAGCCTAACCACATAGAAGTACAGCTGAACTGCTATTGGCTAAGGTGAGTAGAAAGTTACAGAAGGTTCTAGAGGCCACTAGAGGGTGTCTATATAAGGGGAGTTACCTCAGAATGAGTCAGTGATCTACAAGACAGAAAGTTGCCTTGAACTGTTTTTGCTGCAAAAAGTGTTGTGAGACACCTGAGAGAGTTTTGGAGATGCTGCCGCGCATTGGGAGTCGCTAAGTGTCAGTAATTCAAAGTGCGCAGTTCGTTCCTGTGTGGCCGAGGAACGGTTAACTGTGCTCTCACTCTCCTGGCAGTGGGACCGCCCCCAGCCCTTTTCGCGCCGAAACAGCAAAAGCACGCAAAGAGCAGGGAACGCTGGGGTGGGAAGCAGTGCCTTGTGGGAAGAAGGAGGCGGAGCTAAGCGCCAATTTCGTGAAAGACAACATGCACAGAACAGCCGCTCGCGAGTCCGGTGAGAGTGAGAGCAGCGGGAACGCCACCCCTACCCGAAGCAGTGATGCCGAGGAGTCTCCAGCACCCTGGGAGACTATCATTACGCATTACCGCCACAAGCGCCGTGACGAGCTGGAGGAGCCAGCGCAGCTGCGAGGCAGCAGTAGAAGCCGCGGAAGTGGAAGAAGAGTAATCAGCCCTGTTGGGGAAACTTGCCCATCTGCTTATGGAGCAAAAGACTCAACTGGAGTCGTTTGCTTGGTTGACACCGGACGCAGGTTTGTGACTGCGGGACCCCTTGCTGAGTGTGTGTGGGGGGAAGAACTGACCATGCAGCCTGTGTGTCCGAACTGTTCTAAAGTGGCTGTGGGACACCGAGCACCCGACGCATGTGCCGACTGCGGTTGGGAACTGTTCCACGCCAGTAGCGCCATGGGGAAAGGAAGAAACCTTTGTTACAACCCCTTAACTGGAGTAACTTGGGAGGAGTGCCCACCCCATCGTCCACCGTTTCACCCATCAGCTGTTAAGGCGATCGCTGCAGTCATCCCTGAGGCGGTCACCCCTAGTAAAGTTACTATGGACATGCTGACAGAAGCTCTGTGAGCAGTGCAGGAGGAAATGAACTTGAAGCCTAGAGTGCCGTTCATAACTGTGGGCCCTGTGAAAAGTGTTACGCCCGCTGTTTCAGCAGTGTTAGACCCAGCTACAGAGACTGTGTCAGAGGAAGCAGGCACGCCGAGCCCTAGCAATGGAAGCGTGGCCGTGCTCAGACCGCTAACTACTGTGAACCAGGTGCGCATCAGCGAGAATGTCGTACCGAGCCTCACCACTAGGGGCGAAAAGAAGCTGAAACCAGCCCCCGTTGTGAGTTCAGCCCGCATAGAGGCCGAGAAAGACTCTATTTTCTGGTTGACCAAACGGGCCAGCTGTCCCCATGTGAGACCGGGGAGAGGCAACATTAAAGAACTTCCTGAATTTGCCCGCTGGCAGCGCATTGTGCAAAAACGCTGTGCCCGTGAGCTAAAGTTGGAGTACCCGTACCTGTGTGAGACAGGAATGGAATTTGTTGAGACTCAGTGAGGTCAGTGGATTGAAGAAGCCATAAAGGAGTACTTGCTGATCCCAGAGGAAATGGACATTGCGGAGTTGCCCCCAGCCATGCGCCGTCGGTACCAGTCCTGCTACGAGACATGGTGCTGGGGAAGGCACATCTACATGGATCGTGTTGTGATTTGTGGTCCACGTCATTTGGACATTACTAAGCAGATCAATGCTGTAGGTCTGGACGGTCAAGCCATCAAACTGCCTGATCCAGACTACTACAGTGCTTGAAAGTTAAAGAGGACTCCCAGGAGTATTAAGTCCATACTGCCTGGTGGAGCCAAGAGTTGAACTGAGAATCAGTTTATAGTTTACAGTTGTGTTGATATTGCACTAAAATGTTTGCCTAACCTGCTTTAATTTTCTGTCTGGAAAAATGACAAGAGATTTATCTGGTTTAAGTGTGTGGAATAAAAAGAGAGTTTGGTGTTTAATCAGTTTTTGCCTTCCAGGAGGAAGAAGAGAAGGAACCACAGTGTTGAAGGTTAATGTTAATTGTTGAGTGTATGTTCCTTCAAGCAGACCTAAACTACCTCATAATGGAATCTCTTAATTGAAGATGTCCATGCTATGAATGGCCTGGTTGTTCTCCATCATATGCTTCCAGCAGGAGACCTCCAACCCAGACATAGGTAGAGGAAGGGTACAGTGAGAAAAGTGTTTTTTTGCCCAACCTGTTTCAATTTTCTGTCTGGAACAATGACAAGAGATTGAACTGGTTAACTTAACCTGATTCTGTTTTCTGTTTGGAACAATGACACGAGATGGATTTGGTCTAAGTGTAGTGTGTTTTGAAAAGAGACTAAGGAGAGTCTTCAGAAGGTGTTTGTCTAACCTGATTTAATTTTCTGTCTGGAACAATGACAAGAGGTTAAGCTGGTTCGCTTAACCTGATTCTATTTTCTGTCTGGAACAATGACAAGAGGTGGGTCTGGTTTAAGTGTAGTGTTTAAGATGGATTCACAGAGAGAACCGAAATTGGAAGTGGTGAATTGGGTTAGGGTAACTGACCAGCCCTATGCAACTTAATTGGACTTGGGTCTTTCCCTAAAAAGTAGCTTATGTGTACGCTATGGTACCTTAACCAGGACCAGTAGACACGCATTGAAGCTCAAGCTAAGAGTGGTGGTTACCCAGCTAGCACTTAAATGGCAGTGGGAACAGACCTTCTCCTAGTTTGTGTGAGCACCACAAGTAGAGGCACTGTGTTTTTAACAACCACATCGTGGGTACAACACAGGTGCATAACCAGAGTGTAAAGTGTAATGGTGAATTAATTGTGTGATGATATAAGTCTGAAAGAGCCATGGTACACACAATCTCAGCGGAGTGTGCAACTGTCTTCATTGCCATAGCTATGGAACTCTAAACGTGGCTTAGCAGTATGAAACAGTTCCCCCTGCTGCCTGGGGGCCGCAACCGGGGGAGAGATAGACAGTACCTCAAAAATCTGAGCCAACAGCCTATCAGTATCATCTGGGGCCCAAGGGTCAGAGCCAGAATCATCATGAACCCTGGGCCTCTCATCAGATGACTCTGAGTCAGAGAATAACTCCCCTTCTTCCAAGGGGGTATAACCAGACAGTTCCAAGAACTCATCAGCCTCCATAGGGAAAAGAGTGACATCAGGCGTCAAGTGCCGCTTCTTAGCAGAGGCCTTACGTGCCAAGGTATTAGCAAGCAACTTCTCAACACTAGCCAGTCTGGAAGACACATCAGGCTGAGAATCCCCACTGGTATGCAACTCAATGGGAGTCAAATTTAAGCTTGGGGGAGTAGGTGACGCCATACGTGGCGCAGGCCCAGCTACTGGTAAACCAGGCTGCAGCGCAAGCACCTGCTGGGCACAAGGTATACAGACCCGCACATTGTCAGCATCAGTAGGGGACACCCCACAAGCTACACACAGCCGGGCTTGTACCGAAGGAACCCCGAGCACATTATCCTGAGACGCCTCCATATGGTGGCTCAACAGGCCGATAGGGATTCACGCTATAAAAGCAACCCGGGATGCTCCAATAGCCCGCTAGGGAAGTGGGAGTAATTTACACACTAGGCCTCACAAGTTTAATAACTAAATAGAGGGAGAAGGGTCGGGAGAAACCAATAGAGTTCGTCTGAAAGACATAAGTGAAGAAAACCCCATAAGTGACATGTATAATGACATAGGGTAAATAAAGCCGCCCGCGAGGGCACTCACGGACCGCGGTAGGTAGATGCCAGCCACTCAGCAGCCGAATCCAGAGAAAAATGGCGCCGGGTATACCTCGAGGGGCGGGCAGCGGAGACAGTGACGAGGAACGCGCCATCCTCGGGCCCCCCCCCCGAAGAGCGCGAAGCAGCACACGTGACAAGCAGACAATAACAGCGCAGCAGTGTCTTAGGTAATGCCGCCGCCAACCGTGGAACACAGTGGAAGTGGCGGCGGCATATTCAAAAACGCAACCAGTGCAACTAAGTCAGCGCGGAGACTGACACCAACCAGAAGCACATAATACAGTGAAGCACCCAGGCATATACACCCCCCCCCCCCCCCCCCCCGAGAGCTACAAGGGAGAGCAGCGGCCACTTAACATAGGGCCCACCGATAGACAGGGGCAGGGGCTGGAGGGGCATCCCACAGAGGCTCACCATATGCCTATACCGCCTACTCTTTGATGGGGGATTGCGGTGGAGCAGCGCTCCTAAGCACCTGACAGCGGTGCTGCCTACCATCACCCGGACCAGCGCAGCCAAGGCTGGGAGGCACATTTAAAATGGAAGGGGTGGGAATAGTCCTACAGGGCCGCAGGCTAATAGCCCCGCTCACCTGCGAGAAGAGAGAGCCATCTTCTTGTCCTTCGCAGTCCAGACTGCAGAGAAATTCTGGGGATTTGTGGGAGGTCCCGGGTATTTGAGGGGCCGGGAGGAGCCAATTTCGCGGTCTCTGCAGTCCAGCGCCATCTGGCGGAGTAATACCCAAGTGTAATGATTCTTATCTGGAGCAGGAACGTACTGTATACTAAGAATATAGCATGTTATTTTATTATATATATATTATATATTTATATTATTTAGCAGTATTTTGCTATGCTGTTTTACAGGTTTTGACCCTGTAAAAAAAAATTGGCTCTTTCCCGGAGCAGGTGTAGAATGGATGCTGCACATTCATTTATTAAAGGAAAAAAGTTAAATTTATGTATTCATTCTTCATTTTTATATAATGTGGCACCTTCTGCCAACAAGCCTGGTACACCAGGCATAGGGGCTGGCAATCAGGGCCTCAAAGCCTGGTGGCCAGCTTCCAGTCCAATTGAATGGGTTTATGGGGGAATGCTGGTAATTGGGGGGCAGGTGTCAGCAAGTCAAAGTCACTGCTACTGCCTACCCCTGTCCTTCTACCTTGACATCCCACTGGGGCCAATGTAAGGCCAACCAGGAAGGAATCGCGACTCACCATCAATCACCGGGTGTGGCCAGGCCCTTGCCATTCATTGCAATGGAGGTAGTGAGTAAAGCCTTACATGTTCTAAATTATATATAATGAAGAGGGTGTGGCCACAACCCCTATCACTAATGGCTGGGGCGTGGGCTGACACGGAAGTGCCAAAGTATACAGTTTGATGCCCCGGACGGCACTGGAGGCAGCAGCTGCAGCAGGGGCAGGGGAGTTCTGAAGTGCCCAACCTGCAGTGATCGAAAGGTAAGTACCCTATTGTTTTTTATTTCCCTGTTGTATTACTTTAAGGTTTTGGATAGGGTGGGAAAGGATTAGAACCATATATATACTCTTGTGGAGCCCCTTGTCCAAATATCTGATATCAGCGCTGAGATAAAACAATGGATTATACCTGAGTTGTAAGCTGGACACTCTCCTCTTGGAGGGTCATTATGGCTTCAGAGATTTTCACTGCGATGGAATCTGCAGCAAGCTCCACATTAAAAGGTCCCGTCAACCGCTCGGCCACCTCCTGCAGTCCATCTTTAAAAAAAAACCCCAAATGACGGTCATATTGGCCCTTGTCATAATTACGCAATAAAACAAGTCTGCCAAGATCTTCTCTTGTAACCCCCTATACTTTGGTCCATGGAAAGGCTAAAGAACCCTGGGTTGAGAGATCGGGTGGTGGAGGTCCATCACTACAGAACTCACCCGATTGCTTTATCGGGGCCCCTGTTTCAGTCTAAAGTTCACATTAAACAAGTGCTAGGTTTCAAACAAATGAAAACTAATAGGCAACATCAGTTAGTTTTTTATATATATTTTCATTTTCAAGAGGATAAGGAGCCATACATTTCAAGGATTCTGAGATGATCAAATGTGGCATCAAGCAGTGTGCTCAGCAGTCACTGCACCATTCCTCCAGTTCTAAGGCTGACAGGGGATACTTGCCACACGCTAAAGCCAAAAGTGATAGAACAGGCAAAGCCAATTGTTAGCCCATTGTGTCAGGCTACATTTGGACTATGCTAAACTGTTTTCTGTTTTTAAATTAAAGCAGAGCTGGCAGGGATATCCAGGTTTACAGTTTTACTTGTTTTCTTTTTTTGTTCAATTTGTTTTTATTGGAAACATAGAGAAAAGCAAGTACAACAAATACAGTAAAGGAGTGCTTCTTCAACACGGCCAGAGTATACAGTGTTTATGCATACAGTTACAACAGATACCAAAATCACTAATAACTATCGCCTGTGCCCTCTCTCTCCTGTGTCGGGGGCGTGGGAGGAGAGAACCTCCCGGGGGCCGGGCCCGCCGAATACGCGCAGAGCCCCCCGGCCGATCCCCTAGCCCCGCCGATGACCAAGAACGTCACGATCCTATATTTAATAATCTGAGAATCCAGAGTATCCTAGGGGCCTGCTTCAAGGGCCTTTTTCTGACCACCACACAATGTCAAGCCTCCCGGGCTTGTAAGAGCAACCCCCGGGGTATATCAAACACTTTAGGACTGAGCAACTGCAGGAAGAAAAGAAAGTGCGAAAAGGAGGAAATATCAGAGAGAAAAAAGAAAGGGTGAGAGAGATTACATGGAACCACAAACATATGCTCCCTTGTTTTCTTTTTTTGAAGCATGTGGGTGTGGTCTTTGTAGCTGGGTTTGGTGCAGAGTGGGCAGCTGTTGGTGCTGGGAGTGAGAGGGCCTGCTAGGAGGAGGCTGGGTGGGGTTATCTGGGTTTGAATGGTAGCTTTGAGAGGGCCATTCAAGCTATAAATAGAGAGAGGGGCGTGGTCTGGACTAGCTCCTTGAACTAGTGTTGTTGGCCCACATCTACGGGCTAGCACTGGAGGCGCAGATGAGGAAGTGTATTTCTCATTAACTGTGCCGAGCGGAGCACAGCGCCGGAGGAATATTTGGCAAGGTAAGATGCTGTTTATTTTATTTAACCTTTTGCATGAAAAATCGCTTTTAATAAAGTGGTCTAGAGCAGGGTTCCCATCGGGTGGTATTCGACATCTGCAGACAGACCGGTACCCCGACCTGATCTGTTGCCATATATACTTTACCCAAGTATGATTTGCTCCATCAATACAAAGCTGCTACAAAAAGTGATGAAAACTACTCATGTGCAATTTGGGTGTTTCATCTATTTTTTAATGGTGGTGATATGACTGGAACATTGAAAGAGGTACTTGATGAAAAAAGGTTGGGGACCCCTGACCTGGATTAAAATAACTAAAACACTGATACATTTTTCCCAAATTATAGAAAAAACATAAAATGTATTTCAAGCTACTCACCTATCAGACTGTTCCAGTCTGCATCCATGTCCGCTTGGTGGGCTAGGCAGCCTTTCATGACGTTAAGGCAGAGCCCATGACAGGGCAGGAGGGATGTGTAACCTCGGCATAAAGGACAATACCACATGCGCATCACGGCCCGCAGGCAATCAGAGGGCGGCATGGCCTAGGCACAGAAAAATACAATTCTGTGATTACTCACCTGTAGAATTGGTATTATACGTATACAGCATGTCCTGTTCCAGAATATTCCTTACTCATGGGTAATACATCCACTAGATGGCGCTGGACTGCAGAGACAGAAAAGTGGCTCCTCCTGGCCCCATATATACGAGGGACCTCCCACAAATTCCCCAGTATTGAAAAGCAGTTAAAATGAAGCCGGGAGAAATATAACCATTATTGAACATAAGAACAATCACCATAAAGAGGTAACTAAAAATAATGATAACAAGGGCGGGGTGGAACAGGACGTGCTGTATACGTATAATACCAATTCTACAGGTGAGTAATCACAGAATTGTATTATTCTAAGTATACAGCACGTCCTGTTCCAGAATATTCCTAACTTGGATGGGACATCCAATAGCAGTGTCCGTAAGGTAGGGTGGGATCCCCAAAAGTAACAGCAGACAGTTTAAACCACTGCCGCCTGCAGAACTTTGCGACCAAAGGCAGCATCAGCTGAGGCCTTAACATCAACCTTGTAAAACTTAGAAAAGTATGAACAGAAGACCAAGTAGCGGCCTTGCAAACTTGTTCAGCAGAAGCTTGGTGCTGAAAAGCCCAAGAGGCACCAATAGCACGAGTAGAATGAGCAGTAAGGCGGAAGGGAGGCTCCTTCCCCTTAGCAGAGTAGGCCTGTATCACAGCCTGACAGATCCACTTGCTGATAGTGGACTTATGGACTTAGCTGGAGCCAGACCCTTCTTAGGTCCAGACGGGAGCACAAAAAGAGAATCAGTCTTCCTGAAAGATTCAGTAGCCACCAAATAGAACTGTCCTGACCACATCCAAAGAGTCTAAAACCCTCTCCTTAGAGTTACTAGGATTAGAACACAGAGAAGGCAAAACAATGCCCTGATTGAGATGAAAAGCAGAAACAACCTTAGGCAACCTTGTCCTGGTGTCTCTCAAAGTTTGATGGAAAGTGCCGCCAACTCAGAAACACGCCTAACAGAAGTAATAGCCACCAAAAAGACTACCTTAAGCGTAAGAATGGACAAAGAGCCCCCCTGCAAGGGCTTGAAGGGAGTCCCCTGCAGGGCAGATAAGACCAAGTTCAAGTCCCAGACTGGTAACATAGGCTTACGTGGTGGACGCACGTGAGTAACCCCCTGGAAAAAGGTCTTGACCAGGGGAAGCTGAGCAAAAGATCTTTGGAAGAAAATGGCCAACGCAGAAACATGACCTTTCAGAGTACTGAGCTGAAGACCCAGATCCAAACCATGTTGCAGAAACTCAAGAATCCTAGGAATAGAAAACACACGACAGGGAAGTGACTTAAACTCGCATCCGTCAATGTAAGTACGCCAAACCCTATAGTAGATGGAAGAAGAGGACCTTTTCCTAGCCCTGATCATGGTATTAACAACCGAGGCAGGCAGCCCCTTTTCCATCAAGATGGAGGTTTCAGCAGCCAGGCCGTCAAAGCCAGCGCTTGTAAATTGGGGTGGCGTAGGTGCCCCTGAGTGAGCAGATCTGGAACCCGGGGCAGGACGTACTGATCTACTGCCAGCTGAACGATGTCTGCGAACCACACTCTTCTTGGCCAACAGGGGGCCACCAGTATGGCTGCCACCCCTTCCTGAGCTATCTTGCGCAGCACCCTGCCCAGCAGGGGAAATACAGGAGCTGAAAACTCGTCCAAGACATTGCTAAGGCATCCATGGCTAAGGCCAGAGGATCCTGGGACAGAAAGACAAAGACTGGAAGCTTGTGATTGTGATGGGACGCAAACAGATCCACATTCGGCTGACCCCAGCGGTGGCACAGGGAACGAAACACCCTGCTGTTGAGGGACCATTCTCCCAGACGAGAGGTCCCCCTGCTCAGAGAGTCTGCCTCCAGATTCTCCACCCCCGGAATGTACACAGCCGAGATGCAGGGAACATTGTCCTCCGCCCAGGACAAAATCATAGACACTTCCCTGAGGGCCCTCCTGCTCTGGGTCCCTCCCTGATGATTGATGTATGCAACCGCCATCTGGTTGTCCAAGCGGACCTCATTAGCCCGACCCCGAAGGTGTGGGGTTAAGTGGGCGAGAACCAACCTGATCACCCTCAACTCCAGAATGTTGATAGGGGTGTGGGCCACCTGAGGGCCCCACTGACCCTGGAATTTCAAGGATTTCCAAAAGCCCCCCCAACCTGTCAGACTGGCATCCGTGGTGACAGTCTCCCAGCAAGGGGCCAGAAAGGATCTGCCCCCCAGCAGGTTCCTTGAGTCCAGCCACCACGATAAAGACCACCTGGCCAGAGGGGACAGAACAAACACCTGATCCAAGGACACGGGGTCCCGATCCAATACTGACAAGAGGTGAAGCTGAAGAGGTCTCATGTGAAACTGAGCATATGGAAGCGCCTAGAAGCAGGACACCATCAGGCCCACCAGCTGCATTCCCTGCCTGATGGACGGATGAGGACAAGACAGAAGGAGCTGTGCTTGCTTTTGAAAACTCTCCACCTTCCCCTGAGGAAGAAAGATCTTGACCTGAGATGAATCCAGAATCATGCCCAGAAAGGACTTCACCATAGAAGGAGACAGGGAAGATCTGGGGTGGTTGATCACCCAGCCGAATGACTCCAGTGTGGACACCACCTGCTGGTTATCCAGCTCTGCCTGTTGGAAGGACTGAGAAGCGATAAGCATGTCGTCCAAGTGGGGAATAATGCGAATGCCCTGAGATCTCAGCAGAGCCATCACTCCTGCCAGCACCTTGGTGAATACCCTGGGAGCCGAGGTGAGACCAAAGGGCAAGGCCACAAATTGGTAGTGCTGATCCTCCAGAGAGAACCTGAGGAATCTCTGATGACCTGGAAAGATTGGTACGTGAAGGTAAGCATCCTTGATGTTTACAGAGGTCATGAAGTCCCCTGGGCGTAGAGAATTCACAGCGGAGTCTCCATGCGAAAGTGTCTGAATCTGACAAATTTGTTGAGGCGCTTTAAATCCAGGATGGGTCTGATGGACCCGTCTTTTTTGGGAACAATAAAAAGATTGGAATAGTAGCCTTTGCCCCTTTCCCTCAAGGGCACCCGACAGATGACTCCCAATTCCAGAAGGCCTTGGACAGCAAGGGACAGACCCTGAGCTGACAGGGGGTTTTGAGCTAACCGGGATCTGATGAAACTTGGGGGCGGCCAGGCTGCAAACTCTTGTAACCAGAGGACACTACCTCCTGAATCCACCGGTCTGAGACATGACGCCTCCAGATGTGAGCAAAGAGCCGAAGCCGTCCCCCCACCCGGATGGGTGAGAGCGCCCCTTCATGCCTGAGGGGGCTTGGGGGAGGACTTAGGCTTGGGACCCTAGGAGGGACCAGGGCGCACACGTCCTCTGCCCCTGCCCCAAAAATCTCTGCGGGCTCCAGCAAAGGAAGCTCCCTGTCCAATTCTGGAACCACGGAAGGAAGGAAGAAAGGCACCTGAACCCTGAAAGTACCAGGGCTGCCTTCTACGCTGAGGTAACTTGCCTCCCTTACCAAACAAGTCCAGACGTTTATCAAAGAGGCGCAGCCCCTTGAAGGGAAAACCAGTGAGAGCCTTCTTAGCAGCGTTGTCAGCTGCCCACTGGCGCAGCCAGACCGAGCGGGGTATTGCCACCAACAAGGCAGATGCCCTGCCACACATTCTAATGGTATCATCCAAGGCAGAGAGAACATATGCAACAAATTCCTCACAACGCAGAAGAGCTCTATACTCTTCACTACCTGCATCATCAGGGGCCCCATCTAAGAGACTCCTGAGCAGGCTTTTAATAGCAACAGCCGTAATGGCAGAGGCACAGACCGGACGCAGCGCGGTCCCCACACAGGCAAAGTCATGGCAAGCCAGCTGATCTATGCACCTGTCCTCCCCATCCCTCAGGGTAGTAGAGTCAGGGAATGCATGACGGATGTGTTGGACAACCCCAGAACTGGTGCATCCCCCTCGGGAGGACATGACCAACGTTTAACCATCTCAGCGGGAAAGGGATACCTCTTATCCCAACCGGCTAGGCTGTTCCCACTCTTTGAGCACCAGATTATTAAAGTGAGTTTGTTCAGGAAACTCCAAGCGTGGTTTAACAGTATGAAACAGCTCCCCCCTGCTGCTGCAGGGCCACGGCAGGAGGAGAGATACAGAGTATTCAAAAATGTGAGCTAAAAGCCTGTCAGTATCATCTGAAGCCCATGGGTCAGACCCAGAATCGGCACCATAAACCTTTGGCTGTTCCTCAGATGATTCTGAATCAGAAAATAATTCCCCCTCTTCCAGGGGGGTATAACCGGTAACGTTAAAAAATTCCTCTGCCTCCATAGGAAAGAGAGTAACACCAGAAGATAAATGCCGCTTCTTAGCAGAAGCCTTACGCGGGCCAGACCCAGCAATATGTCTCTCAATGCTGGCCACCCGTGCAGCCAAATCAGGTTGAGACTCCCCACTGGTATGCACCTCACTAGGAATTAGATGTAAGCGTGGGGGGGTAGGCGAAGCCAGAAAGGGCACAGGCCCAGCCAACGGTAACCCAGACTGCAGCGCAAGCGTCTGCTGGGCGCAGAATACACACATCCTGATATCGTCACTTAAAGGGGATACCCCACACGCCACGCACATTCGGGCTTGTCCCGAAGGAACCCCAAGCACATTATCCCGAGAAGCCTCCATATGGTGATTATTGTGGCACAACCGGCCAATTGGGATTGACGCTAATAAAGCTACCCGGGATGCCCCAATAGCCCGCTAGGGAAGTGGGAGACAATGGATCACAAAAGTCCTCCAATAAGGAGTTAACGCTAAATAGAGGGGATAGGAGCGGGAGAAACCACAAAGGGTTTGACCCGCCTGCAAGACATAAAGCAAAGATCCCGTAAGCATAATACAATGAAATACAAAGAAAAGCCAGCCCGCAGGGGCACTTACGGACCGCGATAGGGAGACGCCAGACATGCAGCACAGGAGCTCCAAAATGGCCGCAAGGCCCGCCCCCCGAAAAGCGCAATGAGGCAATGTCGCCACCGTCCGCGGCGCGAAGTACAATCGCGCGACAGCGGCGATAATAAAAACCCAGTGAAACCAAAGCAAAGCGGGATCACAACATGGAAAAATACAAAGTTAACACATACACCACCTACCCCCCCCCCCCCCCCGAGATCTACCCAGGGAGAGCATAGGGGAAGCAGCGGCCGGCCTAAGAGGAGCCTAACTGAGGGGACAGGGGGTGAAGAGCCAACAGCCGCGGGAGGGACATCCCATAAGGCTCACCACGAGCCTGTACCGCCTACCCTTTGGTGGGGGATTGCGGTAGGAGCAGCGCTCCTTAGCACCTGACAGCGGTGCTGCCTACCATCACCCGACCAGCGCAGCCTAAGCTGGGAGGCAGTGAAAAGGAACGGGTGGGAATAGTCCTAAAGGGCCGCAGGCTCACCTGTGAGTAGAAAGAGCCATCTTCTAGTCATCGCAGCCCAGACTGCAGAGAAGATCTGGGGAATTTGTGGGAGGTCTCTGGTATATATGGGGCCGGGAGGAGCCACTTTTCTGTCTCTGCAGTCCAGCGCCATCTAGTGGATGTATTACCCATGAGTAAGGAATATTCTGGAACAGGACGTGCTGTATACTTAAAATAGTAAAAGTAGTAACAACAGTAACATGACCAAAGACTGCAAATAAAGAGGACTTACACCCACCCTGGAGTCTATGGGTCTCCAGGGAAGACATACTCGCTCCCCCGTTCACCCCAATCGGGGGTGCCCTGCTGTGTGAAACCCCCCAGGTCGCTCAAAACTCACCTTCGTTCTCAGTCCGAGCAGTGGCTGCATCCCTGCTATCCCTTTAGCAGGGTACGTGCCCCGGCTAGTATTCTCTGTGCTTGGCCGTTGTTCGGTTGTTGACAGCGACTCAGTCGGTGTGCGGTAATGTTGAATACGGGGTTAGGAGTCGCTATTTGACAGGTTCCGCGCTGTATGGGAGCGCATGACAACGAATGGCCATAGCGAACGGCTCCCAGCATATTCATTAACAAATCACGCTCAAAAAATTCTCGCGCTGTAAAATGCTTGTTTAAACCCCAGAGCGCTGGCGGCGATGTGTTAAAAGTAGTAGTAGGGTAGTGGGGGATGCGGCCGCCAGCACACTCGGATCTGCTTGCATTGGGCAACCTCCTGGACGAAGGGGCAGGAGCAGATCCGAGCACGCTGATTGGACAAAAGCTGCGCATGCGTCATAGGACGGGGAAGAGGTGAGTTTATTTGGGCGACCTGGGGGGTTTCATCCCTTATTGGGGTGTCCCGAGGGCAAGTACCAAAACCCAGGCTAGTCAAAATCCCGGGTTTTGGTCCACTTTAAGTCTGTACCTCCTATTTTAGCCAATTACACCACAGAGTTGCAAACAAATAAAAAAAGAAAAGAATAAAAGATCCAGGGCATAATTTTGGCGCACAATAATGGAAACTTTTAAATCTAAAAGATTCCAGGACCGGCCACTGGCTTTTCTCTGGGACATCCCGAATCTGGATGTCCCGCTGTGTGAACCCCCCAGTTCGCCCATAAAACTCATCTTTCCACGTTCCAACAGTCCATGCACTTCATTCGACTCCATCATTCGGCAGGGGGCTCATTGCGCACACCCCTGTCCCAGCCATTTAAGTCAATGAGAGCCACCTGCTGAATGATGTAGTCACAGCAGGCAGCTCTCATTGGACATGAGCACACTCATGCACCGTTGGAACATGGAAAGGTGAGTTTTTATGAGCGAACAAGGGGGTTTCACACAGCAGGGCATCCCATTTCAGGGCAAAGAACAAATCCCTTGAAAGTCAATGTCCCCGTTTTTTTCAGCTTCCTCTAAAAGCTACCACAAGGGTTGCACTAATGATGCACTATTAACCCCGTCCTCAGCTGTACTATCGATGATTTGACAGAGAAGGGGAAAGTGGGCAACCCCACATATTAGCCCTGTGACCTCCCGAAAAGTGAATGACTCGCCTAGAAGTTTCCCACAGGTGACTATGGCCATTATTTATCAAGGGATAGCGCCAGGTAGTGTCTCACTAGCGCCAGGTAGCGCCAGCTATCGGCGGCTACCGACTCCAGAACGCCAGGCTGCGAACACAATCACGCACTTATCACGATAAATGAGGCTAGCGCCGGCGAGAGCGTCAGCTAGCGCGGGATTCATCATGTTGCAGACTTTAGCGAACAGCGCCGCTGCTAATCCCATCACAGCGCCAGGTATGACCTCTCGCTACCTGGCGCTCTCCAATGCATTTCAATGGAGCAATCTTTAAATATTCATAATAAATTGATATTAATGTTTTTTTGTTTTTTTTTTAAATGTCAAAAATTCGGTGACCACTTCTGCAATGTTATATCTTTTTTTTAAGGTAAAAAAAAAAAAAAAAAAAAATTTGTGCAGAATTGATATTACAGGTCTGATATTAATGTATTCATATTACAAAATGTTTTAAAAAACTTGTTTATTATTTTTTTCCAAAACTAAGGTTGTTTGGGGGTTAAAAAACTACTTTTAACACATCGCCGCCAGCGCTCTGGGGTTTAAACAAGCATTTTACAGCGCGAGAATTTTTTGAGCGTGATTTGTTAATGAATATGCTGGGAGCCGTTTGCTATGGCCATTCGTTGTCATGCGCTCCCATACAGCGCGGAACCTGTCAAATAGCGACTCCTAACCCCGTATTCAACATTACCGCACACCGACTGAGTCGCTGTCAACAACCGAACAACGGCCAAGCACAGCGAATACTAGCCGGCGCTGTGAAAATCACGCTACTGTCGCTACCTGGCACTATTAATAAATCGGCCTCTATATTGTTTTTTTTATTTTTAGACAGTGCCACCTTGTGACCACTTTTATGTATAGCACTCTTCCCCAATGCACTTGAACTTCATGTATGTATTTAAAATACTTTTTCTTTTACCAAAAGCACGATCATTTAGTGTAATAGATAACATACCTGATCCTGATCCTGAGAATTATCAAAGCGGAACTTTATTCCAGTGTGACTATCTCCCCCCGCCCTGCCACCCTACCCTTACCTTATCACTGAGCCAACGTCGCTCCTCCCGAGCCGGGGCAGCAGACGCAGGAAAAGATGCAAAGCCGCATTGATCGTGCCCGCGGGTGTTGCCGCCGCTTATTCGGCTCTGTGTCTTCTGACTGGCAGTGCAGGCACCTGCATAAGGTATGGGTGTTTTTTATTTGTAACCCCCCCCCCCCCCCTCCTGCCTCAGTACCAGGGTAGGGTGGCAGGATGGGGAGGAGGTCATGATTTA
Source organism: Gastrophryne carolinensis (assembly GCA_027917425.1). NCBI lineage: Eukaryota > Metazoa > Chordata > Amphibia > Anura > Microhylidae > Gastrophryne > Gastrophryne carolinensis. The sequence continues at coordinate 428,895,554 of CM051238.1, forward strand.
ACTGAGGTTCCCCTTTAAACCAGGCCTTCACCCTAAATCAGAGCATATCTTATATGTTTCCCCCACCCTGTACATGCAGATTGCCTACCTGCATCTACTGCATTTTCTGAGCCTTTAAACATCCAAGATGGTGGCACATGGAGTATCAGACTGTAAACAGGAAGTGTCTTCTGACTGTTCCGCTCTGCATTCTGGGATTGCTGTCCTTTCCTGACCCCATCTACTGTCCTTGCTCTGTCTGTGCAAAGCACAACTATAACCCCGCCCCCTGCACTTTTGACCCCTCTCCTTAGAATGTGATGCTACTGAGCCAAGATGGCGGCGCCCATATCCTAGAGTCCTGATCAAAGTTGCAGGCCAGTGGGGGGAAATAATAAAATGTAAGTGATTAAAAACATTAAATATATTAATTTTACATGCTGGGGAATAGTACTTTAATGGTTTGAGCCTTTCATTAAATGATGCTGAAGGTGCGGTTTCAACGAATAAACATAGATAATAGAGAGAACATGGGATATACCTAGAAACATTGTATTGAACAACAGAAAGTATATAGGGAACCTCCTTAGGTATATAAGGGGCTGGCGTGCTCTTGAGCAAAGCACCTAACCCCCAAATGTTCCCAGGGCAGCCCTCCACCCCATGCTTGTGTACACTAACTGCATGGATGGGTTTAATGCAGGGGAATAATTCCTATGTGTGGGCAAGCATATAATGGCCATCTATGCCCCCCCCCATAATAGACAGGCATCTATAAAGTGAGAGTCAAGGGTACATAAGAAGAGCAGCAGAGACCCAGATTAGTTATTGTAGTAACCTTAAAACAGACCAACAATCAAAAATGGCTTAAAGTGGACCAACACCCACGGGTGATCGGTCCGGGAATCTATAAGATTCCCGGGCCGATCACCCCCCACCCCGCGGGACATCCGAGATCGGGATGTCCCGCGGGGTGAAACCCCCCCAAACACCCCAAACTCCTTACCTTATCCCCTCCCTCGCGCTCCTGTAGGCGTGCTCGCGCCCGCGCCGGCCGTCTGCGAATGGCCGGCGGGGGCGCGCGCGCGCCGAAAGTGACGCGAGGGAGGCGACGGCGGCGGCGGCTGCCGCTTAGACGTTCCTGATCCTCGCTTGTACGTCGGCGCTGGGAGCGGGGAGAGGTGAGTTTTTCGGGGGGGTTAGGGGGGGTTTCACACAGCGGGGCACCCCGATCGGGGGTGCCCCACCGAAGTGGACCAAGACCCAGGATAGTCAAAATCCTGGGTGTTGGTCCACTTTAAACCAGACCAACACAACAAACAGTGCACATACGCACCTCTACCCAGGGCAATTTAGATTGCTGCTGGGGTCAATTTTAAAAACAACATGGCAGTTTGTGCATTTGCGGGCCACCTACAATCAGGAAGTGCTGCTGGGCTTCCTGTTACTGTGCATTGTCAGTAAGGTCCGTTGGGAGAGAAAGCTCCAAAATGGCCGCTACCTTTCTTTTCCAACTGTGCCAAGCTGTTGGTCCGGTTTAAAGTTAGGAAGGACAGTACAAGTAGGATCAGAAGATGACGCAGAGAGCAGAGAAGTCACATTCATACCTAACATATGACTACAGGAAAGGTGAACCTTTCAGCCTGAGGTGCTGATGGAGGAAGCCAAGACCACAATATCCTCGATTCAGAGACACATTCGTCCGGACTTCCGTAGCTGTCTGTGAAAGTTTTGGTGGGTGTTTGTCTTTTTTTTGCTTTTTTTCGTCCATTTTCTACTCGCACGAACGTTCGGGAAAATGTGTATATGCTCTTTCGATGAACGGAAGCAAATCGGAACATTTCCAAACAAAATCGGAAATTTTCCGTTCGTTCAGATAACTTCCGTTGTTGGGATGGGTTTCCTTCTGATTCAGAGAGCTGATTTCCGACGGATCACCACCCTATAAATCCGTTTCATTTCCGATCCACTTACGAGACCTTTGAGGGCTCGGATTGCTATTGTTGAACATGTTTTGCGGCTATGTGGAGGAGTCTGCGCGCCTTTAGCACCAAGGCATTGCATGTATCAGCATGGCCGAGGCCATAAATTGTATAGCAATGCATACCTGAATCAATACATTTCATGTATGCCTTATAGATGCATTTTAATGCTGACCTAAATTAGTCCTTAGCATGTAAACCTTTATTTTCCCACACATCCATATAACTGATATATTGTTTTAGACTTATTGTTGTAGGAGTTATTGTTTTAGTTGGTTACCTTTGCTTTGTGTAATTATTTTATATTTGGTTGCAGGAACTGCAAGATGTGCCACTCGCCCTCGCTCCTGATGCCCGTTCTTTGCCTGCAGAATGCGGGCCAGGGGTTCTCTAATCGGGCACTATGCAAAACCCGGGCCGTGGTGGCGAGGGCCCTCTGGCTTTTGAAGTCCAGATTTAGGTGTTTGGACCATACGGGGGGGGGGGGGGGGGGCACTGCAGTATGACCCCAACAAGGTTATACCAAAATTTTAATTTTTAACAGGGACCAGACGTGCCAGAGTGGCACAACTGAGTGTCAGGGTCCTTCAGTTGGTGGGCGAGATGCAGGAGCTGCGCAACTCGTTGGGGACCACAGATGAAGAATAATGTTCTGTGGCCTGCCATTGCTATGTATTTTGTTTTTTATAGTTGTAAATATTTTAAATTTTCATAATTTTTTACAATTTTATATTTTATGATGGAATAAAAAAAAATGTTACATTGTCATTTCATTTACAAAATACATTAACACAAAACTAATGGGCCCAGAAATATTTAAAGATGAATATTCACATGACTGAAAAGTGATTTGGGTAAGTTTTAGGGGGCTAAAATGGAAGAAGAACCTAACCGAGAAGTGGTTTGGGTGAGCTTTAAGGGTCCAAAAGGGAAGATGGAGGAGAGTGCTAAGTGGTTTGGGTGAGCTTTAAGGGTCCAAAAGGGAAGATGGAGGAGAGTGCTAAGTGGTTTGGGTGAGCTTTAAGGGTCCAAAAGGGAAGATGGAGGAGAGTGCTAAGTGGTTTGGGTGAGCTTTAAGGGTCCAAAAGGGAAGATGGAGGAGAGTGCTAAGTGGTTTGGGTGAGCTTTAAGGGTCCAAAAGGGAAGATGGAGGAGAGTGCTAAGTGGTTTGGGTGAGCTTTAATGGTCCAAAAGGGAAGATGGAGGATAGTGCTAAGTGATTTAGCTAAACATTGTAGTAGAAGTGAAGGTGGCAAATATGTAGGCAAGCACTTTAATGAGTTAAGTTTGTAGTGCGCAGGCGCAAGATCGTAAGGATTTCCGCCTGGACGAATATTTATTGAAAAAGGGAAACAGAATCAAGCGGGAAACGTAAAGGATTTGTTGGAGGATACGATGGGAAAAGGGTAAAAACGAAAGCCTACGTTGTAACATGTGAAAATGAAACGGAAAAGTCTGGATGGAAAATTACATCCTCGTAATTCATAATCTGCCGTACGAACGGACGGAAACTTTACAGAAGGTTTTCAATGCATGCATAGAATCGCTCGTACGCTCATACGAGAACGGAAACATTTCACAAAAAAAAAACAGATCGGCACGGAAACGGAAGTTTTTTTGTGTCTCTCTGAATCGAGGCTAATATCCTGCTAACGGACCAAAATGAGTGACCACCAGCTGTAAGAGTCCAAATTGGATGTAATGCTGTGCTATGGAAACTGCTACTAAATTGCTATTGGATTATGACTCAACACAAGGACTGTATGCACATATGGCACAGACGTTTAGGTCACAGACACCCAGAATGCATAGAAGAACTACAAAGGAGGAATCTGATAAAGGATCTAACAGTATCCCCTTGTCCAGTGTAAATGTTGCATCGAATCCAAAGCTACAAGAGCAACACTTCCTAAAGTCAGTCAGAATAGAGCTTTAAGACCACTTGACCTAGGTCACAGTGATGTATGTGGTCATGCCAATGCTAAAGGTTCACAGGAAGGAGCACCTAAACTCTTATGTATTGTCAGCCACAGTGTTGTACCTTGGCAGCTCTGTTGACAATGTCACTTCCCGTTGCCAAGCCTTGCACCAGTGTCCTGGCAGCCCCTAATGCTCGTGTGACCTGAAAGGGACCAAAAAGATACAAAACAGATACAATCAATAACACATATAACTGACACTGGCACAGTAGCAGCAAACTATTGAAACCTTCAGTATATTCCGCCCCAGGGGGGAGAGTGTTAAAAAAAAAGAATAGAATGTTTTTTTTTACTGCTGGTCCACATTAACATGCCCAGCACTGTGATAGCTTCGAAGCTACTGGAGCATAAGTGGTATAATGAACCACTCCTCTCACTACCTTGTTGATATGTATTATATACATATTTATGATATTAAAATATTTGCAACAGGGCTTCTTTAATGTGGCCCTACCCCTTTAAAGTAGACCAAAACCAGACCTAGCATCTATAAGACACTAGGACCGGTTACACAACTACTTCAGACGCATCCCCATTTGGTTAGGCCCTTGATTTTCTTACCTTTCCTAGCAGCCCACGGCGCACGCACAGCCTCCCCGCGCCCGCTGTAACTGTATAGCAAGTCAGGACCAAGCACAGCCGAGGGACTCAATGGGTGTCACGCACCAATTGCAAAGGCAGCTAGTATTTCATTTAGCTTCCCCAGCCGCACATTAATATGCACAGCCGAAGAAAGTGATTGGAGGAGAGTCGTGGGAACGGCAGCAAGTTATGTATAGTGGGCGATCTGGGGGGTTTCATGCAGTGGGGCATCACAAATTTTGATCCAAATAGAACAAAACCCACCCTGGCAACCAGGCAACCAGGCATACTCGCTTCCCCCCAGGTCACCCGAAAAGTCGCCTTCGCTCCCAGTTTAACGGCACATGCGCGAGCAACGGCTGCATCCCCGCTGTCCCTTTAGAGCACCTGGATCCGCTCACATTAGACGAGCTTCTGGACGAAGGGGCTTGAGCAGATCTGAGCACGCTAATTGAACGAGGGCTGCGCATGCGTCGTAGGACCGGGGAAGGGTGAGATCGGGCGACCTGGGGGGCTTCACACAGCAGGGCACCCCCAATCGGGGTGCCCAGGTGGCAAAGACCAAAACCCAGGATAGTCAAAATCGTGGATTTTGGTCCACTTTAAAGGATTTTGACTATCCTAGGTTTTGGTCCTTTCCCCTGATCGGGGGTACTCCGCTGTGTGAACCCCCCCAGATCGGTCGAAGAAACTCACCTCTTCCCGGTCCTATGGCGCATGCGCGGCTGCTCGTCCAATCTCGGAGGAGCTGATGTCACGCCATCCAAGATGGCGTCTAAGGCCAGCGACTCCAAGCACGCTGGCGGACGCACAAATGCCTGGCTCGGGCACGCATTCTGCTCGAGGAAAAGTGGGAATGCGGCCACACCCCGCGCATGTGCCGTTGGACCAGGAAGTAAGGTAAGTGAACCGGGCGACCTGGGGTTTGTTTCACAAGCGGGGCATCACTATTTTGGTTCCCCCGGGAGAGGGAATTGACCAGTGCGGGAATCTTATAGATTCCGGGGCCGATTGAGCTGGGTTTTTGTCCACTTTAAAGGGAGGGATTGAAGAGGACTTGGTGCAGCCTGGTTAGGTATCTTAGTCTTAACCACGGCTGGGAGTAGTGGTACCTCCTAGACACCTGCCACATTTTTTAGAAAATATCTTAGAGTTTCCTTTAAAAGTTTTACTGGTTTTATGTTTCCAGGTCGCCTGATTTGGAATGGCGTGTTCTATGAAAAGCAGGGTATACTTACCTATCCCTCTATCCCTCGGTGCATGCCCAGCATCCCTCCATCTGCGCCATGCTCCTCGTTTAGGCCTTTGTGAACGGCACACCATAGAACATTGATTGGATGAGAGTCTGTGCATGTGCCTTGGGATCGTCGGGGAGTGGATTGGTGAACTGGGGTGCACTGGCCATAAGGAGACCAGGGCCTGTTGGGCTGCTGATTATTACACCCCCAATCAATTCCTGCATCCCTATTACCTCCAGCACATGGCCCAACTCTATTTTCTGAGCCAAGAAACCCTAGCCCATGTTCTACCTCTAATGCCTAAGCCTTAACTTCCCTGCCCACCCCTGTTACATTATCTGCCCCTACAGGGGTGTAGCTAGGGGGAAGCAGGGGGGCACTTGCCCCAGGTGCAGCAGGTCAGGGGGCGCCAAAGGGGGGCCTGAGAACAGGTGGCCCCGAATCTTTGCCCCAGGTGCCGGAAAGCCTAGCTACTCCTCTGTGCCCCTACACTACAAAAGCTTGAGTACCTTCAAGTTGGCCATATCTGCCCCTGCACCCTGCAATGCTATAGCCTCACCCTCCTCACCTTTGGAGGACACTCAGCCCAGGATGCCATGGGCTGGTCATGGGCTGGCCGGGGCTGGTAAAGTCCCAGGCTGATTTTTGGCCCCAGTCCGCCACTGACCCCTACAGTAAGGGGTACATGGGGGAAGAGGAATAGCTAGGCTTTATGGCACCCGGGGCAAAGATTTGAAATGGCGCCCCCACCTGTGCTCAGGCTCCTCAACCTGCTGCACACGGGGTATGTGCCCCCCATCCCCCGGCAGCTAGGCAACTGCATAGGGGCATGAATGATTTACGGGTCTTGGTCCGCTTTAACATTTTGAGTATATGTCATGAAATGTGATCTTATTGGTATTTATCTTGAGATTTCTTTTCAAAAAGTTATCAAACCTGTAATCGAAGTTTCCTCGGGCTGTCGCCAAAGGGCCTCAGCTCCTCCGCCCTGTGGGAGGCGCACTCCATGTAGTCGGGGCTCAGCTCGTAATGAGGAAGCAGGAGGCGGAGCGTGCGCTCAAAGAGCCCCGCCCAGAACTCAGAAAGCGCCTCGGCCAATCTGGGAGCTCCTCCCCCCATGTAATAAGCTCGCAGCTCCGAAAAGAGAGTGCTGAAGAGAACGGCATTCTGAGAGTACAGGCGTCCATAGGAGAGGACGAACATGGTGGAGAGGGAGTGCTCGGAGGAGTCCAGGAGAGCGAGGAAAAACTCTGCAAACAAGAAATAATATATTATAAATACACAAAATCTATAGATTTAATATCGATAAAAGAATATACTCAGACCTTCCAACTTTTCAGAGTGAGAAAGAGGAACAATTCTTAAACCGGACCTTCACCATGATTTAATGAAAAGCCCAAACTCTTAAAAAACGGTTCCCCAGCATCTAAAATTAATATATTTTACGTTTTTAGTCACTAACTTATTATTCTTTCCCCCACTGGGCTGCAACTCTGTTCAGGAATTTAGGATACGGGCACCGCCATCTTGACTCAGAAGCATCACACTTACTGAGGAGAGGAGAGTGGGATAAGGTACAGGGGGGCGGGTTATAGCTGTGCTTTGCTCAGACAGAGCAGAGCTGGGGTCAGGTAAAGGTCAGCAGTCCCAGAATGCAGAGCAGCACAGTCAGGAGGCACTTCCTGTTTGCAGGCTGCCTGATAAGATGGCGGCTTCCATAAGCCGCCATCTTGATTGTTTAAAGGCTCATAACATGCAGTAGATGCTTTTTAATGTGGACAATCTGTATGTACAGGGTGTGGGAAACATATAAGATAGGCTCTTATTCAGGGTGAAGGTCCGCTTTAAATGAAGCCACGTCCCCTCATTGGGGCATGAATAGGAGATACGATGTATCAGTTAGAACAATAGAAACACTTTGAATAGGCAAATGACTCACTGATGCAGATCTGCATGTTACACCTCAAAGAGGGACAAATGAGAACAACGAGGGGCAGGGGGACATGGACTACAAAGAGGGGCAATTGTTAAATGAAGCCTCACCCCCTCATTGAGGGATGGACAGGAGATACATTGTAACAGTTAAAACAATAGAAACACTTTGGATAGGGAAATGAATCATTTATTGATACAGCTCTGTATATGTACACATCAAAGAGGGACAACAAGGGACAGGGGGACATGGATTCCTAGGAGGGACCATTGTTAAATAAAGCCACACCCCCTCATTGATTGATGAATGGGAGATAGGATGTAACAGTTACAACAATAGAAACACTTTGAATAGTCAAATGAAGCAGTTATTGCTGCAGATCTGCATGTTACACCTCAAAGAGGGACGAACGAGGGATGTGTGTAGGGAGCAAAAAGAGGATGTAAACGCACACTGAGATCCAAGGGTGCAAGACAAAGGGCAGTCCCCAAGCCCCAAAACAGCAGGAAAAAAGGTTATGTCAGCACTCCTTATAAAATTCAAAATGCTTTAATAAAGATGATTAAAAAATATCTCCATGTCAAGAAAAGGCAGAAAAGAATCTATGATTAAGGACCCCAGCAGTCCGAAACGCGTAAGCATTGCATGGCACGCATAACATTTGCCAGGGTCTCATATTGTTTTTAGCTGCCTTTTCTTGACATGGAAATATTTTTTAATCATCTTTATTAAAGCATTTGAATTTTATAAGGAGTGCTGACATAACCTTTTTTCCATGTGTGTGTAGGGAGGTATGTATACTTTCATAATTAAATGACGTTACCTTTCAAAATACAAAAAGTCCTAAACTAACTTTTTACTTTCCTGTCAGCGGATATGCAATACCCACCCGTCTTGAAGATCTAGCAGTGATGTTCTCACAATTCCCTCGTAGGACTACTGCTCCCTCTTTACACTGCACTGCACCCCCTTGGCCTCTCATGTCCACTTTATTGTACTTCTTTCTGCTTCCTCGCTTCACTTTACTGTCCCCCTCTCTACTACCCTGGCCCAGCTCACCGTACCCCTCTTGGCTCCTCCAATCGACCTTCATGTGCCTCTCTCTTCTTTATTTGTCTCCTCTCTTCTTCTTCTCGGTTTAACTTACTGTGCTCCACTTTTCTCCCCCATGTCAACCTCCCAGGGGTGCACCTGAGCCCCCCCCCCCCAGAAAGGCCGAAAAATGTTCGATTTTAATAACAAAAAAAAATTAAATATAAAATGATATGTACACAATCTACTTGGAAATCTGCCAAGCATCATGGTGTGATACAAGTGACACACTGATTCACATCTGATACAATGTATAGCTCCAAGGTCACACTATGGATATTACAATCCACAGCAGAATAACTACTAGATATAATAACAAAAAATAAATACAGTATAAAGTACATGCAACTTCTACATCTGACCCCATCATGATAAAAAGAAAGGAGACGGGGAGGCCGATTCATTAATAGCGCCAGGTAGCGACAGATGAGCGCCAGTAGCGTTATTTTCACAGCGCCCGCTAGTATTCGCTGTGCTTGCCCGTTGTTCGGCTGTTGACAGCGACCCCGTCGGTGTGCGGTAATGTTGAATACGGGGTTAGGAGTCGCTGTTTGACAGGTTCCGCGCTGTATGGGTGCGCACGATAGCGAATGGCCATAGCGAACGGCTCCCAGCATATTCATTAACAAATCACGCTCAAAAAATTCTCGCGCTGTGAAATGCTTGTTTAAACCCCAGAGCGCTGGCGGCGATCGGTTAAAAGTAGTTTTTTAACCCCCAAACAACCATATTTTTGGGGAAAAAAAAACATGTTTTTCAAAACATATTGTAATATGAATACATTAATATCAGACCTGTAATATCAATTCTGCACAATTTTTTTTTTTTTTAACCTTAAAAAAATTATCTAACATTGCAGAAGTGGTCACAGAATTTTTGACATTTAAAAAAAAAAAAAAAAAAAAAACATTAATAGCAATTAATTATGAATATTTAAAGATTGTTCCATTGAAATGCATTGGAGAGCGCCAGGTAGCGAGAGGTCATACCTGTCGCTGTTCAAGGTCGCTCGCTGGCGCTGTGGGCTGAGGCTGGAATAATGATGAATGATTCGCTATCTGGCGCTCTGTCAGTCGCTAAGCAGGATCGGCTTGATAAATGTGTGATTGCGGAGGGGAGCCGGCGTACTCGTGGCGGTGACCGTCATTACCGTTCGCTCACCATTCGCTACCTGGCGCTATCCCTTGTTAAATAAGGGCCTATATATAGGGATACTGCAAAGTCCCTAATGCAGGGGTAGACTGCCTATCCTCATACAAGGGCCTTGATTCAATAAAGGTAGAAAAAAATTCTCATGGTAGTAAAAGATTCAATTCATGAGAAAAAAATCCTGAGAATGTCACTGTTACTGAATCACCAGCTAAGAAAACAATGAAAGTCAATGGCACTTTTTTACTCCTAAGAAAAGTAGAGAACTGTTTCCTCCTTTCTACACTGTAGTAAAATCTACCATTGACTTTCATTGTCTATTTATCTGGTGATTCAGTAACAGTGACATTCTCAGGCTTTTTTCTCATAAATTGAATTTTTTACTACCATGAGAATTTTTTTTCTACCTTTATTGAATCAAGGCCAATATCTCCATTCCTTACTATGCCCGATTAGGGGATGAGATTGTAAAGCACTGTGGAATATGTTGGTGCTATATAAATATATTATTATACATAGGCTGATATCTACTTCTTCATTAGGGCCCAATGGGGCCACATACTCACCTAATTCCAGAATCCCGCGCTGTTCAAATGTGGCCATGAGTAGCGGCAGACCCACAGAGGGCAGTGATACCGCTGCAGAGGAAATCCCAGTTATCCAATGGCACATGCACATGCTCTCCTCCAATCAGTGGCTAGCGCTCCAATTATCTGTACTAAGCTGCTCTGACGTCACAGTGGCTTATTAAAGCGGACCTTCACTCTAAATAAGAGTCTATCTTATATGTTTTCCACACCCTGTACATACAGATTGTCCACATTAAAAATCATCCTACCTGCAACTACTGCATGTTATGAGCCTTTAAACATCTAAGATGGCGGCTTATGGAAGCCGCCATCTTATCAGGCAGCCTGCAAACAGGAAGTGCCTCCTGACTGTTCTGCTCTGCATTCTGGGACTGCTGACCTTTACCTGACCCCAGTTCTGCTCTGTCTGAGCAAAGCACAGCTATAACCCGCCCCCCTGTACCTTATCCCACTCTCCTCTCCTCAGTAAGTGTGATGCTTCTGAGTCAAGATGGCGGCGCCCGTATCCTAAATTCCTGAACAGAGTTGCAGCCCAGTGGGGGAAAGAATAATAAGTTAGTGACTAAAAATGAAAAATATATTAATTTTAGATGCTGGGAAACCGTTTTTTAAGAGTTTGGGCTTTTCATTAAATCACGCTGAAGGTCCGGTTTAAAGCTGAATAGCACATGAGCAGCTGCTCCCCTTTGGCCGTGTGTACCCATGCCAACCATTCAGAAATGCATTGTGCGGGTGTGTTCATCAGCTAGAGGGAAGCCACAGATGCCAGCTCAGCCTACAACTGCGCTGGGGGAGGTGAGTATACTAGGCAATGAATTTGGGGCACTTCACATAGTGAGGCATCCCAAATTGGGATAGGGAATCAGTGGGCCCTAGAGTCTTGAAGCTCCCCGTGCACAAGAACCCCTCCCTCACCTAGAGGTTTTGGCCAATAGGGACCTAAAATGCACCCCCCCCTCCTGGCATTTATGAGCTGGACATTAAGCAGATGCTTACCTTTTTCCTTGATACTATGAAGATTTTTTCAGGGAAAAGGTTCTAATACGGTGCTTATGGGTAGCGGGAGTAAGTTGGTTATAATCCCTTCAGATCAGGACCCTTTGTTGTGACGGGAGTTGAGGTCCACGTTAAAGTGTCTTGAAACCCTCGCCCCAACAGCCATGAAATCTATAAGATTCCAGGGACGCTGAATTCCCCCCCCCCCCCCCCTCCCGGGGCAGAAATGAAGAAGAAATCCTGATTTCTGTGTGAAACCCCTAGGTCGTCCGGAAACTCACCTTCTTTCACGGTCCAACGACGCATGCGTGGCCGCATCCCCGCTATCCCACTAGCAAGGCGCATGCCCGCTCCAGGCATTTGTGTACGGCCGACGCAGGCACGCTCCCTGTTAGAGGGTAGTGGGGGATGCAGCTGTCAGCACGGTCTGATCCACTCGCCTTAGATGAGCTATGAGACAAAGGGGCAGAAGTGGATCCCAGTGTGCTGATTGGACGAGAGGGCTGCACAATCGCCATAGGGAAAGGGTGAGTCAGATCCCCATGATGTTGATGCAGGGCCGGAATAAGTGTGGTGGAGGCCCCTGGGCACAAAATCTGGTGAAGGCCCCAGATACAGTATTTTTTTGCCTTTAAAATAATAGTCCAGCCATGTTACTGATTGGTGGTTGTCTGGCACCCGCCTACTTACTGGAACGTCAGATCGAGTCCCTTGTGCCCCCCTTGTGCGGGTGCGTGCTGCTCGGGAACTCCTGCTTTGCCATTCTGGGTGGGGGGTGGTGTAGTCGCCCGGCTGGTTCCCTGCATTGAGCTGCCAGCGGCTGTGCTTGGTGGCTTATGTGCAGTGACAGCTCTGCACCCATCACTGTAGCGTTGCTGGCGGCGGCTTTGCTGCTCAAGACTCTCCGTCCTGCCTTGTGGTGGCTTTGGCTGCAGGTTGGCAAAAGCAAAAAAGCCTTGCCCAGGCACGCGGGGGGGGGGGGGGGCTTTGTTGCCGGCCCCGCGGCCCATCAGACTGATAGGCCTCCTGGACCAGACCATAACCCAAAGGTTGCTGAAGGCCCCATTTGCAGGGCAAGTGGTGGAGGGTGGAGGCCCTGGCCCCTTGTGTCCCCCTAATAATCCGGGCCTGTGTTGATGGGTGGGAAATTTTGGGCATGATCAGGGGGCGTGGTTTAACTGCCAAAAAAAAATGTTGCTGCTCTACACGTGCCTATCCCATTCCGCTTGTTCCCCATCTTTAGGAGTTTAGAGGTTTGCTTCTTGTCAGGTGCCACGCCCCTTCAGGACCACACCTCTCCATACCGGAAATGAAGGGAATGTGGGAATGAGAGAGAGAAAAGAAGGGAATGTTTAAAAGACGGAGAGAAGGAGGGAATATGAAAGAGAGGGAAGCAAATGATGTGGAAAAGAGGGAAACAAGGTAAAAAAAAAGAGAGGAAGAAACTGAGAAGTTGAACGGAAAGAGAGATAGAAGGAATGTGACGAGAAAAGCAATGAGGGGAATGTGCAAAATGTACATTAAACAGAGAAAGGCCTAGACAGTGAAATCCAAGAAAAAAGCAAAATAGAGACATTTCTGCCGAGAGATGGAGTGAGAAAGAAGGACAGAGACAATGTGCAAAATAAAGTGCACAGCGGATAACGATGCTCGCCCCTCCTAGAAACAGCCTTGCTTTTATGGTTCAAACTTACCCTGGAATCTCTTTCTTGCTCCAGTTAATACCCCCATGGGGTAACTGACGCTCTCGTTTACAATACGGGCCAGATCTCTCACACTCTCCTCGCTTAGTCTCTGCTCGGTATCACTGGGGCAGCATGTGTACTCCTGAGGGCAAATGCGTAAGTGTTCTCCTGCCAAAAAAAAAAAATAAAAATGTTGCTATGCATTAGTATGTGTGTGGTCAGTTATTTACTATTACAATACATTTTTATTGGCAATATAAAATACAGATAATACTATGTATTAGGTTATGGCACACCTGATAAGTATACTATAACGGGTGCAATCTAAACAGGGGTTTCCATCCACACACCCCCTCACCAATATCCTAAACCAATAAGAGGCCGATTCATCAATAGCGCCAGGTAGCGACAGATGAGCGACTGTAGCGTGATTTTTTCAGCGCCAGCCAGTATTCGCTGTGCTTGGCTGGCGTTTGCTTGATGACAGCGACTCAGCCGGTGTGCGGTAATGTTGAATACGGGCTGGGGGGTCGCTGTTTCACAGGTCCAGCGTTGTATGTGAGCGCCTGACAACGAATGGCCAGAGCGAACGGCTAGCTTCATATTCATCAACAAATCACGCTCCGAATGTGCTGTCGCTGTCCATTCCTTGTTTAAACCCCAGAGCGCTGGCGGCGATGTGTATTAACTAGTTTTTAACCCCTAAACAACCATATTTTTTGAATGTAACATTATACATGTTTTTAGAATCATTTTGTTATATGAATACATTAATCTCAGACCTGTTAGATCAATTCTGCACATTTTTTTTTTTTTTTGACTTAAAAATAAATCCTAACATTGCAGAAGTGTTCTCCGATTTTTGGACATTAAAAAAAAAAAAAAAAAAAATATTACCAATTAATCATGAATTATTATAGATTGCTCCATTGAAATGCATTGGACATCGCCAGGGAGCGACAGGTCATACCTGGCGCTGTGAGGGAATTTGCAGCGGCGCTGTTCGGTCCAGGCGGCTTCACGATGAATGCCGCGCTAGCCGTCGCTCTCGCCGGCGCTAGCCTCATTTTGCTTGATAAATGCGTCATTGTGACCGCCGCCGGGCGTACTTGATACGGTAGTCGCCTTTAGCTGCCGCTACCTGGCGCTCGTCAGACACTACCTGGCGCTATCGCTTGATGAATAAGGGCATAAGTCAAGAATGCACACCACAATATTCAATTGCAAAAAGAGAGTGTATTAAAAAGTTCCATACACTACATATAAGAAGTATCAATACAGATCACATAGAAAAAGGATACATTGGGTATTTACAAATATAATATGACCTTAATCCTCAGGAGAGTGGTGCCCCTTAATATAAAATACAGAAAAAAATACAGAAAGTTGTTGCCCTGTGCTCTCAGAATATAGAATATATAATTTCCGAGACGTAGCCATTATGACAGGAAAAACAATAGCAACAAATGAAATCAGCATATTCCCTGATTTAAAGCGGACCAAAACCCACATGTTTAACTAGCATCCCCTGCATTGCTCCTCCCATGAAAAGCACCTTTTGCCAATTTTCACTGCGCCTGCTTCACTCTAATCCCAGTTAATGTTGCCTGTTTTACATTTAAAGCTCCGCCTCCTCTATTAATTTCCAATGTTGTGTGTGGTAATGATGTCATTGCCACAGCTATGCAATGACTGATCGCCTCCCATCTTACAGAGAAGGACAGCAAATAAAATCAGTGTACAAAAAGCTATTTCTACAACCTAAGAAGGGGCTTTGGCCAAATGTATTTCACAAGTTCAGTGGGTTTTGGTCTGCTAGGGTCGATTCAAGCGAAACTAAACTCAGCAGAGGCCAACCTGGAATCTAAAATATTCCAGGGCCAGCTGCTGGCTTGTCCCTGGGGCATCCTGAATTGGGAACCCCCCCCCCCCGGAGCTCATAAATCTTGTCTTTCCATGTCCATGCTCCAACAGAACATGCGCAGGCTCTCGTCCAATGAAAACCACCTGCTGTGACTACATCATTTGGCAGGAGGCTCCCATTGGATACAACGGAGAGCGCATGCCACCGCATCCCCTGCATCCCCCGTGCTGTGCAAGCACTCCTGTCCCAGCCTTCGGCCGGGGATGTGGGGAATGTATCAGCGTTCGCTCCCCATTCAAGTCAATGAGAGCCGCCTGACGAATAATGCAGTCACAGCAGGTGGCTCTTATTGGACAAGAGCCTGGAGGTGGAACCATAGGAGCCTGGAGAGGTGAGTTTTCCTTGGTGAAATGGGGGGTGTCACACAGCTGGGGGGGGCGGAACAAAACCCGGGAAAGTCAAATTCCCAGGTTGTATTATGCTTTCAGCACAGGTTGGGTGATTCAGCGACACATACGAGATAATCTTACACATGAGAGAAGAAAGCGAGAAAGCCATGTGAGTATTCTCCCTTCTATACAAGATTTTACAACTTGCATAGCAGGTTACTAAATCACTGTTTGCAAGTTCATAGCAAAAAACTTTGGGGTTTATTCATCAAGGTATAGCGCAGGCAGCTTCTGGTGAATGGTGTGAGTCGCTGAGAGTCGGTCACAATGAGCTGGCGCTACCTTTCGCTCCTTGCAACGCTGTACTGGTGTTAGAACGCCCAACATACATCTTATTCATCAATGGCGGACAGGTTACTACTACAGCGCTTGATAGCCGATCACAGCGTATACTAGCGGTCGCTCTTAGCGCCTCTGTACAGACGCTCATCTGCTGATACCTGGCGCTAGTAATGAATCAGCCTGCCCGTCACAATTGCAGGTATCGTTGTTTCAATGAAAATGACAGGGGGAACAATAGGCTCGATTCAGAGACACATTCGTCCGGACTTCCGTAACTGTCTGTGTAAGTTTTGGTGGGTGTTTGTCATTTTTTGCTTTTTTTCGTTCATTTTTCATTCGTACGAACGTTCGGGAATGCGCTTTCGATGAACAGAAGCAAATCGGAACATTTCCTTTAGTTCGGATCATTTTCCAAACAAATTCGGAAATTTTCCGTTCGTTCAGATAACTTCCATTGTTGGGATGGTTTCCGTCTGATTCAGAGAGCTGATTTCCGACGGATCTCCACCCTATAAATCCGTTTCATTTCCGATCCACTTACGGGACCTTTGAGGGCTCGGATTGCTATTGTTGAACATGTTTTGCGGCTATGTGGAGGAGTCTGCGCGCCTTTAGCACCAAGGCATTGCATGTATCAGCATGGCCGAGGCCATAAATTGTATAGCAATGCACCTGAATCAATACATTTCATGTATGCCTTATAGATGCATTTTAATGCTGACCTAAATTAGTCCTTAGCATGTAAACATTTATTTTCCCACACATCCATATAATTGCTATATTTTTTTAGACTTATGTCCTTTGTGAATTTTATTTGGATTGTTGAACTTGAATCTTAATGTGTTGTAGGAGTTATTGTTTTAGTTGGTTACCTTTGCTTTGTGTAATTATTTTATATTTGGTTGCAGGAACTGCAAGATGTGCCACTCGCCCTTGCTCCTGATGCCCGTTCTTTGCCTGCAGAATGCGGGCCAGGGGTTCTCTAATCGGGCACTATGCAAAACCCGGGCCGTGGTGGCGAGGGACCCTCTGGCTTTTGAAGTCCAGATTTAGGTGTTTGGACCATACAGGGGGGGGGGGGGGGGGCACTGCAGTATGACCCCAACAAGGTTATACCAAAATTTTAATTTACGTTTTTTAACAGCGACCACACGTGCCAGAGTGGCACAACTGAGTGTCAGGGTCCTTCAGTTGGTGGGCGAGATGCAGGAGCTCCACAACTCGTTGGGGACCACAGATGAAGAATAATGTTCTGTGGCCTGCCATTGCTCTGTATTTTGTTTTTTATAGGTGTAAAAATTTTAAATTTTCAAAATGTTTAAAAATTTTATATTTTATGATGAAATAAAAAAAAAATGTTACATTGCCATTTCATTTACAAAATACATTAACACAAAACTAATGGGCCCAGAAATATTTAAAAATGAATATTCACATGACCGAGAAGTGATTTGGGTAAGTTTTAGGGGGCTAAAATGGAAAATGGAGCCTAGTGCTAAGTGGTTTGGGTGAGCTTTAAGGGTCCAAAAGGGAAGACGGAGGATAGTGCTAAGTGATTTAGCTAAAAAGGCGGCCCCTGGCCCTGCTAGTATACAGGCCCTATGACTGGGTCCAATACTCTTGCAGGGAGGAGTGCTTTGAGCACCCCTGGAGGGAATTTGGACCCATACCGATGGGCACAAGACTCTTCCGCAATCCCACTGCCACAAGAGGGGGGTAGCGGCACATCACCCGCCAGTAGTAGGCCCCCCGATCCTGTGAACTGGTATAGGAATTCACTGGGCCATTTACCAGTTAATCCTATGTATTCTAGTATACAAAAATTATAGAATACAAAAAAGTATATAGTATACGAAAAAACATACGCAGCACAAATAAACACAATGAAAAATCCTGGGGGGACACAGTTCACCCCTCCTTCTATCCCGGCTGCCAGCCAGGAGTAATGACAGATCATCCTTTTAGCGTGCTCCTGCATCCAGCCATTCAGCCAGGCTGTGGGCAGGAGCGCTACCCAGACTAGAGGAGCTGGGGATAAGGCCTGCTGGACGGTCAGAGTATCTGGCAATTTATATTCCAGCCAATCTGTGATTTCCAAAATGCCTGGCGGGCGTGGTCATGGGGGTGGAAAACCATGTTTTTTTTTTCCACACTAGACCACCACCAAGGTCCTTGGGGGGGGATTTCTGTCAGAGACGTTTGTTCGAGCTTAAAGTAGACCAAAACCTAGGATTTTAACCAGCCTGGGTTTTGGCCCTTGCCCCCGGCTGTGCGAAACCCCCCAGGTCGCCCGATCTGACTTACCTTTCCCCGGTCCTACGGCGCATGCGCATCCTCTCGTCCAATCAGCGTGCTCAGATCCGCTCCCATCCCTTTTCCCACTCTCAACTTTTCAGGGTGGGAAAGAGGGACAATTGTTAAATTAAGCCACACGCCATAGGGTGTAACAGTTACAACAATAGAAACATTTTAAATAGGCAAATGAATAATTTATTGCTGCAGATCTGCATATTAAAGAAAGACAGAGAAGAACAACCAGGGACATGAGGACATGGACTCAAAAGAGGGACAGTCCCTCCAAATCGTCGACAGCTCGGAGGCATCCCTTAATCTAAAAGCTCGTCTAAGGCAAGCGGATCCGAGCTCGTTGACGGTCGCATATCTTCTATCCCTGTAGCAGGATGTGTGTCTGCGCCGGCCCTTCAAAAATGCCTGTTGCAGGCACACGCCCTGCTACAGGGATAGCGGAGATGCGGCCGCTGCGCACTCATGCGCTGTTGGACCAGGAAAAAAGGCGAGTTTGTGGGTGACCTGGGGGGTTTTACACGGCGGAGCATCGCGATTATGGATGCTCCGGGGGGAGGAAATCTGGCAGATAGCTCTATAAGATTCCAGAGCCGTCAGGGCGTGGGTTTTGGTCCACTTTAAGGCATTTTTGTTATGGTTTCTAATTAATTGCAGTTAGATAAAAAGCTTGAAAGGAGCACACTTCAAATGTAGAGAAAAGGTAGATAGTATTGAATGGGGTTCTGTACCTTAGTCCCTATACCCCAGGACAAAAAGGATCCAATATATATATATATATATATATACAGGCAGGAACGCACACCACGACTAGAAATTAGATTATGCAAAAAGCATTTATAATTCAAAAGATTGCAGAAAAGAATCACAAATGACAAACAATTGATTCAGAGCCCACTACACAGCAGTATCTTAAAGTGGACCAACACCCAGGGAGGATCGGCCCCCTCCCCGCGGGGCATCCGAAATCGGGATGTCCCGCGGGGAGGAACCCCCCAGGAGGCCCACAAACCTTACCTCAGCCCCGTTCCATCGGCGCATGCGCGAGTCGCGGCCGCGTCTCGCGCTTTCCTCTAGCAGGGCGCGCACCCGCCCCGGCCGTTTGTGAATGGCCGGTGCAGGCGCACTCCCTGTTAGAGGGAAGCGCGAGACGCGGCCTCCAGCGCTCAGAGCCAGCTGAGCTGGTATGCGCGTCCAAGGCTGCCATACCACAGCGGCTATGAGCGCTGTGATTGGCTGGCGCGGTCACGTGGGAGCGGGGAGAGGTGAGTTTTTTGGGGCTTTCTGGGGGGTTTCAGACACCAATCGGGGTGCCCCACCGAAGTGGACCAAAACCCAGGATAGTGTAGCCTTATGATAAATGTGGAAAAGCATATGTTTAAATCATCAAGTTCTTGAGTAAGACAGTGCTGACACCTGCTGGACACATTAGGTACTGATACTGGTACTGACGTAGCATCGGGCAGGCTGATTCATTACTAACGCCAAGTAGCGACAGATGAGCATCTGTAAAGCAGATTTCAGAGCGCCCGCTAGTAGTCGCTGTGTTCGGCCATTGATCATTGTTTCAGAGCGCCTCAGTCGCTGTCCGACATTGATGAATATGACATGTGAGTTGCTATACTACGCTGTATGTGAGCGAACCGTAACGCCAGCTCAGTGCGACTGACTCACACCACATTCATCAAAAAAAACAGCCACAAACATCACCGGCGCTCAAAGTCATGTAATTGTAGCCCATAGCGCCAGAGGCTGTGTGAATAAAGGCTGTTTTTGAACATGTATCCACTAGTAACAAAGCGAAAACATATGGAATGACATTGTTATTACATTGTAATATGAACACTTTAATACCCAGACATGTAAGGACAATTCTGCATAAAAATATTATTATTCCAAAAAGTTTTCAAGAATGTCATTTTCTTGCCCAGAATACATGTCAGAAGGTTTTAGTTTTTTTTAGGGAAAAAAAAATTTGGGATCAGGAAAGGGATTTAATTTTTTTTTTTTTTTTTATGCATAGATGGCCATTGTATGCTTGGGCACACATAGGAAATCGTCCTGCGCATTTAACCCATCCGTGCAGTGAGTGTACACATGTCCGGAGCGGTGGGTTGTCCTAATAACGGCGCCCGGGGAGCAGTTGGGGGGTTAGGTGCCTTGCTCAAGAGCACTTCAGTCATGTTCCAGGACCGGGATTCGAACCTACCACCCTCCGGTTGCAAGTCCGCTCCCTTACCTCTAGGCCATAGAAATGTATGGGAGAGCGCCAGGTAGCGAGAGGTAATACGTGGCGCTCTGCAAGGATGAACGCCGTAGCTGTAAGCTGAGCCTGGGATGCCATGATGAATCGTACGCTACATGGCGTTGTTCCAGTCGCTCACCAGATTCGGCTTCATAAATGTGTAATTGCGTGCCGTGTCCGGCGTTCACCTGCCGCTGTACAGGCACTACCTGGCGCTATCCCTTCATGAATAAGGCCCTAAATTAATAAATGGGAGAGATGAATGTAACACAGTGGAATCTTAACAAATGTAATATAAGTACCAAAGTTTCCAGTCAGGAATAAGCAACACCCCACTTA
This sequence comes from Gastrophryne carolinensis, assembly GCA_027917425.1. NCBI lineage: Eukaryota > Metazoa > Chordata > Amphibia > Anura > Microhylidae > Gastrophryne > Gastrophryne carolinensis. The sequence goes on from CM051238.1 coordinate 428,916,242, forward strand.
TATCAGGGAAATTAGTCACATTATACACAAAGAATAACGTGGTCACAACCATAGTGTTCAATGACATAGGCAGTATAAAGTACATGTACAAAGGAAATCAATGCATTTTACCAGTGTTAAGGCAGATATAGGTGCAAGAAGGATCGCTGGTTGGCGAATATTTCGGGGGGCGGCTAAGACCCTTCCGCAGCTGATTAATTGCAGAAAGATTAGGAACATTTTCTTTGCCCGACCTATTTAACGCTCACATTGTGTAAGTGTAAAGGTTTAGACATATTCAGAATAGGTCATAGATATACACAGCAATCTGGGAAGTCATTGACCAGAGAAACCATTGGACCTATCAGTATAGGTCAGCATGAAGAAGATCATAACTTTGTAGCACCCGACTTACCAGATATGGGAGCCCGGACACCAGGGATGCCTCCGAGACCTCTTTCCTTTAACTCGCGGGCAGCGTCTGCACAGCTGCGGATTTCGCTGACCATCGCCTTCATTCCTGGTAGAGCCGTCAGGAGCAGAATAAGCCCGAGGTAACACATGATGGCGGGACACGCGGATCTGATGACACATCGGGGAAAAACAGGTCAGTTTGAAAAACCATGGCACATTCTAAGCATAGCTTCAGGTGCTTAAAGCGGACCAAAACCCACTGAAATACATCTGGCCCAAGCCCCTGCCAATGATCCCCTGTTAGGGTGTAGAACTGGATATGGATATTTTCACTTTTTAAATCCTCCTCAAAATTGTTTTTTTTTGCTGTCCCTCTCTGTAAGATGGCAGGTGATCAGTCATTACATCAGTGTGGCGATGACATCATTGCCACACATAGCAATGGCAGTGAATGGAGGAGACGGAGATTTACAGCTAAAACAGGCGCCATTATCTGGTATTACAGTGAAGTAGAGGCAGTGAAAATTGCCAAAAGGTGCTCCTCATGGGGAAGCAATTCAGGGGATGCTAGTTAAAAATGTGGGTTTTGGTCTGCTTTAAAGTGAACCAAAACCCAGGATTTTGACTAACCCGGGTTTTGTTCCTTTCTCCGGGGGCACTCTGATCGGGGGTGCCCCGCTGTGTGAACCCCCCCCCCCCCGATCACCTCTGCCAACTCACCTTATTACGGTTCCACGGCGCGTCTAAGAGCAGGGGCTCTGATGGCCGCATCCTCCGCTTCCCTGTAGCAGTGCTCGTGCCCGCGTCAGGCATTTGTAAATGACCGGCGCAGGCACACTCCCTGTCAGAGGGAGGCGGAGGATGCGGCCGTCAGAGCCGCATCTGACCATGCCCTAGTGATATGGTCCACTATAGAGTGGGTACCGGGAAATTCAAATCATTATACTGTAACTGTTAAAGCGGAACAAAACCCAGCACAGCCGGCCTAAAAGATTACAGGGAAGGCCGCTGGCCTTTTCCCAGGGCATCTTAATTCGGGCCGTGTAAAACCCCCCAGATAACCAGCCAAGAAAGACGATCAGCCAGCACTCCAAAAGATATTGTATTCAAATCCAACAGGTCAATATCACAGCAAAGACCAAAAAGATCCAACAAAATCCAACGTTTCGGGGCGCCTAGCGCCCCTTCATCAGGGAGCAAGAACAAGCAAGCAGAGATTCCCCTCCACTGAGGATTAAATGTCCTCAGAGAGCCCGGGATTACCACCTGATGTCAGTGGGTGTGTCCCACGTGACATCAGAGCTGATGCAGCCAATCAGAACAACACCAGCCAAACAAATGCAATTACAAACCATATACATAATACAATCATGTGAAACAAGTAAAATAAGTAAAATAAACACGGCAGAGACCTGATGCGGTCGCACCACGTGCCAGCAGAGCAGCAAGCCGCTGCGATTGGAAGGCGGCTTGCTGCTCTGCTGGCACGTGGTGCTGCGGGGTACGACCTACCCACCTTAGCCCCTGTTGAGCGACCGCATCAGGTCTCTGCCGTGTTTATTTTACTTATTTTACTTGTTTCACATGATTGTATTATGTATATGGTTTGTAATTGCATTTGTTTGGCTGGTGTTGTTCTGATTGGCTGCATCAGCTCTGATGTCACGTGGGACACGCCCACTGACATCAGGTGGTAATCCCGAGCTCTCTGAGGACATTTAATCCTCAGTGGAGGGGAATCTCTGCTTGCTTGTTTTTGCTCCCTGATGAAGGGGCTCTAGGCGCCCCGAAACGTTGGATTTTGTTGGATCTTTTTGGTCTTTGCTGTGATATTGACCTGTTGGATTTGAATACAATATCTTTTGGAGTGCTGGCTGATCGTCTTTCTTGTGTGTTTGCGGCGCCACCGCCGGCCACAGCGCCCACTACAACGCTAGGTAAGAGTGCTTCTGTGGAATCTGACATTGCAGATAACCAGCCATTTGCCAGGGGCTATGTAATTAGGCAAATGGCTCTAATTGTTTACTTTGGGGAGTGACGGTTACCCCATGCCCTACATTTTTGGGCTGTGCGCACGCTCCTGCCATTACGATAGGCTGGGGCAGGAGCGCGCATAAACACTCTTACTACTGATTGAGGTCTATCAGAGCCATTTGCCAAATGTCATACCTACCAACGTTTCAGGGTAGAAAAGAGGGACATTTGTTAAATTAGGCCACACCCCCTCATTGAGAGATGGATAGGCAAATGATTCATTTATTGATGCGGATCTGCTTGTTAAGCTTCAAAGAGGGACAACTGAGAACAAAGAGGAATAGGGGGGCATGACAAATGGCTCCGATTGGACGAGAGCTCCCTGATGCCCCATTGGACTGGGACGAGGTAAGTTTTTCTGGGCGTTCTGGGGGGTTCACACAGCAGGGCATCCCAATACAGGATGCAGCAAACAACCCCAAGCAACCCCTATTCGTGATGCCCCCAGTGACAGAACAAAACCCGGAATAGACAAAATCCTGAGGTTTGTTCCACTTTAACATATTTGATTTGTGTTAGGTCCCTTCCCTTCTTCCTAGTTATCATTCTTAAACCTATACTAAAGGCGAGCATCCGATTGTTGTCCCATTGTCTCGGGCTACACGTTGCACTGTCCTAAACTTCAATCTATTTTCAAAAAGACCCTGTAGTTCCTCAGTTATTTGTATAAGTATTAGAGCATTGATATTAGTATTAGTGCTAATATCACTAATACTGGTTCAGTATTATGCAGTAATTCCATCATGGCTGCTCCCATGAACAATATAAGTTAGTTAGATTGGACTGTCCCTTTAACACAAATTAATAAAAAATATAAAGAATTAGATTTTAGCATTGTGAAACACTAAAAATAAAATCCCAAAATATCAATGTACATTGCATCAGTGCTAAAGGATTTGCTAATTTCTGTTCTGTTTAGGGGCTCACAAATCAAGATTGATGTTGATCGCAAAATATTCATTACATTATATTGGGTTGACGTGTTTCGTCTATTCGCTTCATCAGAGAACCGTGGCTAGCATTAGTTTTGTTGTAAGTTAGGAATTGTTTAAAGCTTTTCGTTTTAATTAAACAAGATCTTATGTCAAATTCTGAAATAAAGGAAAGCAGAGAAGTATCCAGAAGGCGCTGAGCTTATCTGTAAATGTTTTTCTTTTTCTTTTTGTTTCCAACTCTGTGTTATAAGAGAAAACAGTTTTCCTTAGCAACAATATGTTAGCAACATACACCAAAGTAACGTGTTTTATGTATGTAGCAGAGACTTCCTGACTCTGTCTTGCTCCACATTCCAGACCTCACATGTTTAAAGAGGAACATCAGACCTAAAATAAAAAGGGGCTGATTCCTAACCCCCCCATTGGCCCTTACTTACCTTTTGGATGTCACGCTGCATGCTGCGGCAACATCCTGCTGCTTCAGGGCCCGATCCTCACCCCGCCACCCGCTTACCCATCGCTAACTGACAATGCCCCTTGCTGATCTCACAGCTCCGCAAGTCTTGCAGGATTTCGGGTATGTTAGCAACATACACCAAAGTAACGTGTTTTATGTATGTAGCAGAGATTTCCTGACTCTGTCTTGCTCCACATTCCAGACCTCACATGTTTAAAGAGGAACATCAGACCTAAAATAAAAAGGGGCTGATTTCTAACCCCCCCATTACTTACCTTTTGGATGTCACGTTGCATGCTGCGGCAACATCCTGCTGCTTCAGGGCCCGATCCTCACCCCGCCACCCGCTTACCCATCGCTAACTGACAATGCCCCTTGCTGATCTCACAGCTCCGCAAGTCTTGCAGGATTTCGGGTAGCTCCATTGCATCCCATTCATGGGCACTGTGCAGGTGCGAGATCAGGGGCCGTGCACAGTGACTGATGGGATGCAAGATGGTGCCTCACGGAATCCAAAAGATGTATCCCCTGGCGAGGTGAGTAAATACTGCCCAATTGTAAAAAGTGAGGGGGGGTAGCATTCCAGTGAGGTTTGAGGGTGGTTTTAACCTCCCCCAATGTTTCTCTTTAAACCCTTCTGCTCTAATTCAGCCTTTTCATATGAGATGATCACAATCATGTGTAGCAAAAGGGTTACTGGACGTGTGCTCACCTGGGGATGTCATTACTGCTGCTTGATTAAGCCAAAGTTGCTGATGAGCTCCCCTGTTACATTGGAAGGATTCTGGGATTTGTAGTCTTACTAAAGGCCCATGCACAGAAACATTATGCCAGACTGCATTGTCTGTGTGTGTTTACACTTTTGATGCCACGAATACCCAGGGTACAGGGGCCCACTGGGGGGTTCTCTATTAACCCTGTGGGCTTGTCCAGGCTTGTTGAATCAGCCCCAAAGTAGACAATGGAAGTAAATGGCAATTTTCTCTCCTAAAAAAAGAGTGAGACTTCTTAACTGGTTCTGAATCAACCCAAAAGAGTTGGACAGAGCAAGAAAAAAGAAAGAAAAATAAAGCATGATTTTGAGGACGGGAAAGAAAGGAAGAATGGAGCGGGGGGGAAACAGAAGAATTAGGGAATGTGGAAAAGAGAGAAAGTAAAAAGGAAGAAGTAGAAAAGGTCAAAAGTGACGGAGATAGAAGGAATGTGACAACACACAGAACATGAAAAAGAGGTAGACAGAGATAAATGAATAGGACAAAAAAGAGATGGGGAAAACAAAGTAGGAGTGCAGGAAAGAAAGAAATTGGTCAAGAGATATGGACAAATAAAACAATAATGCAGGAAAAAGAAAAGAAAAATAGACTGAAGTAAGGGAGATTAGAGGAAAATGTGGAAATGGGAAAAAGAGAAAGAGAAAGTAAGAAGTAGAAAAGGGAGGTAGACAGATAGGATATGAGAAGAGAGAGATGGAGGCATCATAAGGAAAAGAGCCACACAGAACATGAAAAAGAGGGAGACAGAGGGAAATTAATGAGGCAAAATAGAGAGGGGGAAAAGAAAATAGGAGTGCAGAGAAACAAAGAAAGCGATCGAGACAAATAAAACAAGAATGCAGGAAAAGAAATAAAGACTGAAGTAAGGTGGAAACAAGGGAAAATAATGTGGAAAACAGAGACAAAGAGGCCGATTCATTAATAGCGCCAGGTAGCGACAGATGAGCGCCAGTAGCGTGATTTTCACAGCGCCTGCTAGTATTCGCTGTGCTTAGCCGGGGTTTGCTTGTTGACAGCCACTCAGTCGGTGTGCGGTAATGTTGAATACGGGCTTAGGGGTCGCTGTTTCACAGGTTCTGCGCTGTATGGGTGCGCCTGACAGCGAATGGCCAGAGCGAACGGCTTGCTGCAGATTCATTAACAAATCACGCTCAAAAATTTCTCGCGCTGTGAATTCCTTGTTTAAACCCCAGAGCGCTGGCGGCGATGTGTGTAAAGTAGTTTTTAACCCCCAAACAACCTTTTTTTTTTTTTATGTAAAAATTATACAAGTTTTTCTAAACATTTTGTAATATGAATACATTAATATCAGACCTGTAATATCAATTCTGCACAATTTTTTTTTTTTTTTTTTTTACTTAAACGTTGCAGAAGTGGTCACAGAATTTTTGACATTAAAAAAAAAAAAAACATTAATAGCAATTAATTATGATTATTTAAAGATTGCTCCATTGAAATGCATTGGACAACGCCAGGGAGCGCCAGGTCATACCTGGCGATGTGATGGGATTAGCAGCGGCGCTGTTCGTTGCAGTCGGCTACATGATGAATCCCGCGCTAGCTGACGCTCTCGCCGGCGCTAGCCTCATTTAGCTTGATAAATGCGTCATTGTGACCGCCGCCGGGCGTACTTGATTCGGTAGCCGCCGTTAGCTGGCGGTACCCGGCGCTCGTCAGACACTACCTGGCGCTAGCCCTTGATAAATAAGGCCGTAAGGGAGTTATTCATCAAGGGATAGTGCCAGGTAGTGATTCGCTGCGGCAGGAAGCGTCTGGTGAACGCCGGCGCTGTACGCAATAGCACATTTATGAAAGCGAATCTGTTGAGTGACTCTAACAGCGACATGTAGCGTCCGATTCATCATTACAGGCGGCTCAGTGTATAGCGCCAGAGCGCTAGGTATTACCTGTCGCTACCTGACGCTCTCCTATACACGTCAATGGATGTTCCTTTTCTTCTGTTTAAAGTGGACCAAAACCCAGGATTTTGACTATCCTGGGATTTGGTCCACTCCCCCCGGGCACCCGGATCGGGGGTGCCCCACTGTGTGAAACCCCCTCGATTGCCGCAGCGAACTCACCTCACCGCAGCCCTATGGCGCATGCACGCCCGCCCCTCCAATCAGCGTGCTAGGAGCCGCTGAGCTTAGACGTCGCTTATACGCCCATAGCTCAGCGGCTCCTAGCGGCTCTTATAGATTCCCGGGCAGATCCAGCAGGGTTTTGGTCCACTTCAAATAGGATTTTTTGTTTTTAATTCTTTTTTTCTCTCAAATCATTGTGTGACCTCTCCTGGCCTAGAAAAAGTCATTTTTGAAAACATTTTTGATTTTTTATATTTATATGCAGAATTGTCATTACAGGTCTGGCACTAAAGTGTTAATGTCACAGTGTTACTGCAATGTCATTCCATGTCAGACGCACTGAGCTAGCGCTACCTTTCGCTCCCTGCAGCGATGTACTTGTGTTAGAACGGCCAACATACATCTCATTCATCAAGAGCAGTCGCTCTTAGGCCCTTATTTAACAAGAGATAGCGCCAGGTAGCGAATGATGAGCGAACGGTAATGACGCTCACCGCCACGAGAACGCCGGCTCCCCTCCGCAATCACACATTTATCAAGCCGATCCTGCTTAGCGACTGACAGAGCGCCAGATAGCGAATCATTCATCATTATTCCAGCCTCACCCCACAGCGCCAGCGAGCGACCTTGAAAAGCGACAGGTATGACCTCTCGCTACCTGGCGCTCTCCAATGAATTTCAATGGAGCAATCTTTAAATATTCTTAATTAATTGCTATTATTTTTTTATTTTTTTTAAATGTCAAAAATTCTGTGACCACTTCTGCAATGTTAGATATTTTTTTTAAGGTAAAAAAAAAAAAATTGTGCAGAATTGATATTACAGGTCTGATATTAATGTATTCATATTACAAAATGTTTTGAAAAACTTGTTGTTTTTTTTCCCCAAAAATATGGTGGTTTGGGGGTTAAAAAACTAATTTTAAGCCATCGCCACCAGCGCTCTGGGGTTTAAACATGCATTTCACAGCGCGAGAATTTTTTGAGCGTGATTTGTTAATGAATATGCTGGGAGCCGTTCGCTATGGCCATTCGCTGTCATGCGCTCCCATACAGCGCGGAACCTGTCAAACAGCGACTCCTAACCCCGTATTCAACATTACCGCACACCGACTGAGTCGCTGTCAACAGCCGAACAACGGCCAAGCACAGCGAATACTAGCGGGCGCTGTGAAAATAACGCTACTGCCGCTCATCTGTCGCTACCTGTCGCTATTAATGAATCGGCCTCCCCGCCTCTCTGTACAGACACTCATCTGCCGATACCTGGAGCTGGTAATGAATCAGCCTGAAAGTAAAAAGGAAGAAGTAGAAAAGAGAGGGAGATAGAAGGAATGTGATAAGAGAGACATGGAACATAGGGAAAAGAGCCGCACAGAACATGAAAAAGAGGGAAAGAAAAATGATTGAGACAAAAAGAAAGTTGGAGTGCAGATAAAGAAGAAAGTTGGTCAATAGATAGGGACAGAGATAGAAGGAAGAATGAGACAAGAGAGAGATGGAGGCGACATGGGGAAAAACAAGAATGAAGAAAAACAACAAAACACTAAAGAAAGGTGGAAAAAGGAAAAATGAGGGAATGTGAAAAAGAGGGGGATAAAAAGTGAGGAAGATGCAGAAAAGGGGGAACAGAGAGGGAGGTAGAAGGAATGTGACAAGAGAGTGAGATGGAGAAAATGCAGAAAAGAAAATAAGTAATACAAATGAATTGGAATTTGAAGTTTAAAAAAAGTCACCATCAAGAATTTTTGTGCCTTATACAAGCACAATGTCTGGGCCCTCCATGCCTCCCGTCAATAACCTATATATGATAGCTAGGCCTAGGTATGTACATAGGTTTCACAAGGCCCCATAGCAAAATTCATAGTGTCCCCCCTAAAAGGAAGCAGATATACTGTCCTTAGAAGATCGCTATAGGACCCGGGTCAGGGGGCAGTGAGCCCACTAGGTACGTTTCTTGTCCGGAGTCCAGCCGTAGTATGTTATGCAATGTCAGCATGCTGTCTGCAGGGACCGCCAGGACTCACTTTCTTAGGTTGCTTAGGAGGTTCTCCATAAATAAGCCCTAGAGGGTATCACTGTAATGTCATCTTAGTTCTGCCCCATAGATCCTACAGCCCTGACATTAGCGCTCCCTGCAGACAGCGTGCTGACACTGCAAACTGTGGTGGGACCCCAGACAAGAAACAAGCTACAATGGGCAGCGGCCCACAGCTACTGCAAGGCATACAGAGGCAGCAGGGGGTGCCACCACACCGGGGCCCAGAAGGTCAACATTGTTGGTCCTCCTATTTATCATATGTGTGCTCCCTTGGCAAAAGGTGCACATCATAAATGAGGCCCTTACAAATTTATAACAAAAATAAGCCACTAAAGAAGTTTTTTCGATGAAAGGAAAATGTCATTTGCTGACATCTAGGTCCTGCGTTTATTGCAAGTTCTGTACAAATAAATGTGTGTAATATTAATTATAAGCTTTAAACACTTCAGTCTTTTCACTGAGGAATAAAAAGCATAAATACGCTGTGTGGTGCTGAAAAGAAGGCAGTACAAAGTGGCGCTCACTGGCACTGGGATAACTGCCATTCGTGTCTAACAGTCGCTGACACAGGCCGGGCAATACCTAATTCGACAATCAAAGCAAATTAGTTAGCATCCGGCGCAGCGACTTCTAGCGGATTGTAGTCCACAGCAAAACGCCAGAAAAGACAAAAATGCTGGTGCTCCAAAACTGGCGCTATAGCCTCCAGAAATGGCGCACATCATAAATAAGACCTATAGATACAGGAATATATTAGGAGAGAGGGCCCTGTCCTATGAGCTTACAATCTAAAGGGAAGTGGTGGAGAAAAGATGGTCGGATCAAAAAGAGTATGTACTAAACAGGTGCCCAGTGTTCTGAGGGGGAATAAGACTGGGTGAGCTAAGTCAGATCATAAGCTTGTCTAAATAAATGGGTTTTATAGAGGAACTTCACTGGAGCCCTTGCTGCGCCTCTGCGCTGTGGATGCATCCCTGCTATCCTTTAGCTTTGCGTGCACCCACCCCCGACCTCTCTAAATGGGCAGTGTGGGCACACCATGGCTAAGGGTGAGCGGGGGATGCGGCTGGTGGCTCACTCAGCTTCCTTCGGCGAAGCTTAGATGCTTAGCCATCCAGGCCACTCAGCCAATCAGCACGCTCATTCTGCATCATGGGAACGACAGAAAGGTGATTGTATGGGACAACCAGCGGGAGATACCCATTCCGGAATGCCACCCCATTGAGCAACAACACCCCAAAACATCAAAATTGGGTGTGTTGTTCCTCTTTTAGGGCGGTTTTGAAGGTTTTAAGGGAAGGGGAGTGATGAATTGTAAGGGGAATGGCATTCCAGAGGAGTGGAGTGGCATGTGTGAAGTCCTTGGCTTTGAGAGTAGGAGGTGGTGATCAAGGTAGAGGACAGGAGGAGATCATGGGCAGAGTGGAGACTGCGTCTGGGTTGGTATCTTTGGACTAGTGATGAAATGTAGGAAGGGGCTTGGCTGTAGAGAGTTGTAGGTCAGGGTTGGAAATTTGGAGATTTGGAGTCACTCCAGTGATATCAATCATCTACCTACCCACCTACCTGCCTACTGACCCACCAATTTACCCACATATCACCTCACCCTGCTACCTATCTACTTGCCTGCTGACCAACCTACATATCTATACAAATGCCTACTGACCCACCTACCTACCTACATACCTGTCCAGTTACCTCCCTACCCAGGACATGGATCGGCAGCTGGCAGCTGAGGTGACAGTTGCGGGTATCGGGCAATGTAGTAACCTGGCCAGCATTGATGAATGTGATGCGTGTTGGGTACTCTAACAACAGTACAGTGTTGCAGCAGGGAATAGGTAGCGTCTAAAGCTGGGCGCTGTAGCTTAGAGCGCCAGACGCTGTGTGATCAAAGTCTGTTTTTGAACACATATCCACCAGTAACAAAGCAAAAACACATGGAATGACATTGTTTTTACATTGTGACAATAACACTTTAGTGCCAGACCTGTAATGACAATTCTGCATAAAAATATAAAAAGTCCAAAAAAGTATAAAAGTGTTTGTTTGCATCCAGGAGACGTCACACAATGATTTAAAAAAAATAATAATTGACAAACACGCTATTTTAACACAACTAAATGAAAGCCCATTTAAATGTATGGGAGAGTGACACTGAGTGAAAGGTAATACTTGGTGCTCTTGAACCTAGAACACTGGCGCTATACCCTGAGCCACCTCTAGTAATACATGTGACACTATATGGCGCTCAACAGATTCTTCAGATACTTTCTTAAATGTGGTATTGCGCACAGCGCCCAGCGTTCATCAGACGCTGCCTGCTGCTACGAGGCACTACCTGGCGTTATCCTTTCTTAAATAAGCCCCATAGCTTTCTCACAGCCCATATCACAAGTTTGCAGCATAAAAAAGTGCTAAAAATGCATATAAAAATAATCTCAACCAGCCCAGGGATCCCGTGGCACATACAGAGGTGTATAAAATACGACACATACTAAGATAACAAAGAAGGGAATACAAACCCAAAAGATACACATATGGAGGTATTAGGTGACATGTACATACAGTATGTAATTATACATAGTATATACACTACTTCGCACTGCGTTATGGAAGATGAAAACAATATATATAGATAGATAGATAGATAGAGATAGATAGATAGATAGATAGATAGATAGATAGATAGATAGATAGATGTATTGTACAGATAAGATACAGAAGGAATATACCTGGTAAAGTAGGAAAAAGAAGGAAATACAAGCCAGGAAAGATACATTAGAACATATACAGGGGTAACTTATAGAGGTAATGGGTGACATATATATAGATATGTAGAAATATTGTGATATTGTGGATGGTGATACATACCAATATATATATATATATATATATATATATATATATATATATATATATATGTATTGTACAGATAAGATACAAAAGGAATATACCTGGTAAAGTATACATAGATAAAAGAAGGAAATACAAGCCAAGAAAGGTACATTTGTACATATACAGGGGTAACATTTAGAGGTAATGGGTGACATGTACATAGACATGTAGAAATATTGTAAATGGTGATACATACCAAGTATAGATAACACATAAAGAAATACCTATACTTGTATATTTATTGTACGTACTATGATATAATATAACGTAGATAAAATAATAAACAGGAATAAATGCTGGGCAAGGTACACTTATACATATACAGGGGTACCATATGCATAGACATTTGGAGGTAATGAGTGACATGTACATAGACATGCAGAAGTAATGTGAATGGTGATACATACATACTTATATAGGTAGCATACCAAGAGATGCCCACCCACACACACAGCATATATATATATATATATATATATATATATATATATATATATATTACACAGATCTACAGAGGTAATACATACAGGGATACATACGCAGACAGCAGCTGGAGCAGAGCGGGCGCTGCATCAGCTGGAGGACAAAGGAGATGAGATCAGCTGCCCGGAGGTCCTAGTGCCGCCGGCTGCATGCCCAATGAGGCTCCATTACAGACAGGGTGGGTGCAGGGGGGGAGAGGGGGAGATATCCCACCCACACGTCACACACAGAACATTCACCTCCTACTCCGTCTCTAGACACAACACAAAGACAGGAGGTGAGGAGAGGCATACAATGCATAAAGAAAGCAAGGGGGAAAGAAAGGGAGAAATGAGAGAATAAAGTATGAAAAATCATTAATCAGCACAAAGCGAGTGAGGGGTGCATAAGAAGGAAATACAAGTTTGTGGGAAAGAAGAAAGGGAAACAAGAGTGGAAGCCGTGAGAAAAGAGAGGAAGAATAGAAGAAACAGAAAAGGGTGGCATTATATAAAAAAACAATAGAAATAATAATCATGGGGGAGAGAGAGAGAGAAAGAAAGAAAGTAAATGTGAGAAAAAAAGAGAAGAAAGAGAGAAATAATAAAAGAAGAAAGCATTAAAAATAAAAGAAAAATGAAGGACAGAAATAAAGAGTATTATTAAATCAACAACAATAATAATAATTATAATAATAATATTAATAATAAAGAAAGCGAGAGAGACAGAGAGAAAGAGTGAGAATGTAAGAAATAACAGAAGAAAAAAGCAAGAGAAAAGAGCAAAAGAATAAACAAAAGAGAAAGAATAAAAGTAAGTAAAAAGGAGAGAGAAAGAAAAAAAGGTAGAGAGAAAGAATAAAAGGGAGATAAAGTGAGAAAGAGAGAAACAAAGAAAAAAAGAAAGAGATGAAGAAAGAAAGAACCAAAGAAGAAAAAAAGTAAAGAAGTGGGATAAGCATACATCTATCCTAAGACTAGATGGACAGTATGGTCACCTTCTGCCATCACCTTTCTATACTTCTATGAAAGAAAGAAAGAAAGTAAGTTATAACAAAAACCAAAAACAATAGTAAAGTAAGCGTAAGAGAGAGAGAGAAACAGAAGTCTGACTGAGAAAAAAAAGGGGGTGGAGGGATAATAAAAGATGGTAAAAGAAAAGTCTAAAGAGAAGGCAAAACATAAAAAAGAGGAATAGAAGAATGAATGTAGAAGACATTAAAACAAAATGAAGATAACATTGTATATATATACAGATGTAGCAGAATGTAACTTGACGCTGATAATAACTTGCTGCATTTACAGTCAGCATTTACAGATACCAGATTTGTGCAGCTGTGTGTCTAAAACAGACCAAAACCCTTCCTTGCAAACCTCATCTTCCAGCCCCACCTCAGAAAGATAGTTTTTCCTAGAAGAACATCATCCAATAGAGGGTCAGGAGACAGCTGCACGCATGTGTGAAAGCTGCAACTCTTCCAGAGTACCACAGGATCATTTGGTGGGCCCCAGGCATTGACCCAAGACTAAAGCAATCTAATTGTGTTTTAGCTTATAGCTGGGCTCCAAGAATGATTTCCTCTGGTGGCCCTATGAATGATCTCCTTTGGTGGCCCCAAGAATGATTTCCTCTGGTGGCCCTAAGAATAATTTCCTCTGGTGGCTCCAAGAATGATTTCCTCTGGTGGCTTCAAGAATGATTTCCTCTGGTGGCTTCAAGAATGATTTCCTCTGGTGGCTTCAAGAATGATTTCCTCTGGTGGCTTCAAGAATGATTTCCTCTGGTGGCTCCAAGAATAATTTCCTCTGGACGGCCCCAAGAAAGATTTCCTCTGGACGGCCCCAAGAATGATTTCCTCTGGATGGCCCCAAGAATGATTTCCTCTGGTGGCTCCAAGAATGATTTCCTCTGGACGGCCCCAAGAATGATTTCCTCTGGACGGCCCCAAGAATGATTTCCTCTGGTGGCTCCAAGAATGATTTCCTCTGGACGGCCCCAAGAATGATTTCCACTGGTGGCTCCAAGAATGATTTCCACTGGACGGCCCCAAGAATGATTTCCTCTGGATGGCCCCAAGAATGATTTCCTCTGGTGGCTCCAAGAATGATTTCCTCTGGACGGCCCCAAGAATGATTTCCTCTGGACGGCCCCAAGAATGATTTCCTCTGGTGGCTCCAAGAATGATTTCCTCTGGACGGCCCCAAGAATGATTTCCTCTGGTGGCTCCAAGAATGATTTCCTCTGGACGGCCCCAAGAATGATTTCCTCTGGACGGCCCCAAGAATGATTTCCTCTGGTGGCTCCAAGAATGATTTCCTCTGGACGGCCCCAAGAATGATTTCCACTGGTGGCTCCAAGAATGATTTCCACTGGACGGCCCCAAGAATGATTTCCTCTGGATGGCCCCAAGAATGATTTCCTCTGGTGGCTCCAAGAATGATTTCCTCTGGACGGCCCCAAGAATGATTTCCTCTGGACGGCCCCAAGAATGATTTCCTCTGGTGGCTCCAAGAATGATTTCCTCTGGACGGCCCCAAGAATGATTTCCTCTGGTGGCTCCAAGAATGATTTCCTCTGGACGGCCCCAAGAATGATTTCCTCTGGTGGCTCCAAGAATGATTTCCTCTGGACGGCCCCAAGAATGATTTCCTCTGGTGGCTCCAAGAATGATTTCCTCTGGACGGCCCCAAGAATGATTTCCTCTGGACGGCCCCAAGAATGATTTCCTCTGGACGGCCCCAAGAATGATTTCCTCTGGACGGCCCCAAGAATGATTTCCTCTGGTGGCTCCAAGAATGATTTCCTCTGGACGGCCCCAAGAATGATTTCCTCTGGTGGCTCCAAGAATGATTTCCTCTGGACCGCCCCAAGAATGATTTCCTCTGGTGGCTCCAAGAATGATTCCCTCTGGTGGCTCAAAGAATGATTTCCTCTGGACGGCCCCAAGAATGATTTCCTCTGGTGGCTCCAAGAATGATTCCCTCTGGTGGCTCAAAGAATGATTTCCTCTGGACGGCCCCAAGAATGATTTCCTCTGGACGGCCCCAAGAATGATTTTCTCTGGTGGGCTTCAAGAATGATTCCCTCTGGTGGCTCCAAGAATGATTTCCTCTGGTGGCTTCAAGAATGATTTCCTCTGGTGGCTTCAAGAATGATTTCCTCTGGTGGCTTCAAGAATGATTTCCTCTGGTGGCTTCAAGAATGATTTCCTCTGGTGGCTTCAAGAATGATTTCCTCTGGTGGCTTCAAGAATTATTTCCTCTGGTGGCTCCAAGAATGATTTCCTCTGGTGGCTTCAAGAATGATTCCCTCTGGTGGCTCAAAGAATGATTTCCTCTGGTGGCTCCAAGAATGATTCCCTCTGGTGGCTCAAAGAATGATTTCCTCTGGACGGCCCCAAGAATGATTTCCTCTGGTGGCTCCAAGAATTATTCCCTCTGGTGGCTCAAAGAATGATTTCCTCTGGACGGCCCCAAGAATGATTTCCTCTGGACGGCCCCAAGAATGATTTCCTCTGGACGGCCCCAAGAATGATTTTCTCTGGTGGGCTTCAAGAATGATTCCCTCTGGTGGCTCAAAGAATGATTTCCTCTGGTGGGCCCCAAGAATGATTTTTTCTGGTGGCTCCAAGAATGATTTCCTCTGGTGGCTTCAAGAATGATTTCCTCTGGTGGCTTCAAGAATGATTTCCTCTGGTGGCTTCAAGAATGATTTCCTCTGGTGGCTTCAAGAATGATTTCCTCTGGTGGCTTCAAGAATGATTTCCTCTGGTGGCTTCAAGAATGATTTCCTCTGGTGGCTCCAAGAATGATTTCCTCTGGTGGCTTCAAGAATGATTCCCTCTGGTGGCTCAAAGAATGATTTCCTCTGGTGGCTCCAAGAATGATTCCCTCTGGTGGCTCAAAGAATGATTTCCTCTGGACGGCCCCAAGAATGATTTCCTCTGGTGGCTCCAAGAATTATTCCCTCTGGTGGCTCAAAGAATGATTTCCTCTGGACGGCCCCAAGAATGATTTCCTCTGGACGGCCCCAAGAATGATTTTCTCTGGTGGGCTTCAAGAATGATTCCCTCTGGTGGCTCAAAGAATGATTTCCTCTGGTGGGCCCCAAGAATGATTTTTTCTGGTGGCTCCAAGAATGATTTTCTCTGGTGGCTCCAAGAATGATTTCCTCTGGTGGCTTCAAGAATGATTTACTCTGGTGGGCCCCAAGAATGATTTCCTCTGGTGGCTTCAAGAATGATTTTCTCTGGTGGCTCCAAGAATGATTTCCTCTGGTGGCCCCAAGAATGATTTTCTCTGGTGGCTCCAAGAATGATTTCCTCTGGTGGCCCCAAGAATGATTTTCTCTGGTGGCTCCAAGAATGATTTCCTCTGGTGGCTTCAAGAATGATTTACTCTGGTGGGCCCCAAGAATAATTTCCTCTGGTGGCTCCAAGAATAATTTCCTCTGGTGGCTCCAAGAATGATTTCCTCTGGTGGGCCCAGTGTGGTCCAGTCCGATTCTGCGTACTTCGATGCCCTTTGCTGGTGTTTGCTGCCTCTGTCATATAGACCTACATGAAGCAAAAAGTAAGTATCTCCTCAGTCTGTGGGCCACAGGAGGAGGCACAGGTGGGTTACAGAGGATTTGAGAGAATTTAAAATTGATTTGGGAGGGTAATTTACACATTTTTATGTGGCTGCTCTTCTGTGCCCGTACTGCCGAGGCTGCTATAGGCAGCCAGCACTCAGCTTGCGCTCCCTCCCAGCTGGTGGGTCGGCGCAGTATAAGGCAATACGCTAGCAAACCCTAGTCCCGGGGGGGGGGGGGGGGTTGGGGGGCTTGAGCAGACCCAAGTAAACCATTTATGCGCATTTAAAAGTAAGCGCCAATACATTGGCGCACGAGCATGAATCAACCTTATAGAGAGAAGAGATACGTGGAGGCTGATTTAATACTAGCGCCACGTATGGCCATGTGAGCGTCTTTATAGCGGCGCTTAGAGCAACAGCTAGTAGACGCTGTAAGTGGGTGTTGGGCACTATAACCTAGCTTAGCGGGCGGACAAGTGGTGCTGTAGTATCCTGCCCAGCATTGATGAATGTGATGTCTGGAGGGCGCTGTAGAAGTCTCTCCCTGAATCACTGCAGAGCCAATGGCGAACGCTAGATGGTGTTCCAAGGTTATAGCGCCCAAGGCTATGCTACATCTAACAAAAGGACAACGCTGCAGCGAGCGATAGGTAGCGCCAGTTAAGTGCATCCCGTACTTGGCGCTGAAGCCCGTATTCAACAAAAAACTACATACACCAGCACCAGAGCGAAAACATACGGAATGACATTGTTTTAACACTGTGACAATGATACTGCAATGCCAGACCTGCACAGGCAGGCTGATTCATTACTAGCGCCAGGTATCGGCAGATGAGCGCCTGTACAGCGGCGCTAAGAGCGACCGCTAGTAGACGCTGTGAACGGCAATTCGGCACTGTAACAGAGCGTCTCAGTCGCTGTAGTAACCTGGCCGGCATTGATGAATGAGATGTATGTTAGGCGCTCTAACACCAGTACAGCGCTGCAGTGAGCGAGAGGTAGCGCCAGCTCAGTGCGACCGACTCGACACCATATTCAACAAAAAAACAGACACACACAGCGTCAGCACTCTAGATCTGTTCGCATAAAGTGCCAGACGCTGTGTGATTAAGGTCTGTTTTTGAACACATAGCCACCAGTAACAAAGCGGATGGAATTACATTGTTGTAACATTGTGACATTAATACTTTAATGACCTGTAATGACAATTCTGCATAAAAATATAAAAAAAATCTAAAAAGTTTTAAAAAATGAATTTTTCTAGGCCAGGAGAGGGTCACACGATAATTTGAGATAAAAGAAAAATTAAAAACATAAAACCCTGTTTAAACAGGTGAAAAGGGCCGTCCATTGAAATGTGTGGTAAAGCCACACTGACCAAAAGGTAATATGTGGCGCTGCTGAACCTAGAGTGCCGGCGCTATACACTGAGCCGCCTGTAGTAATACATGTGACGCTACATGGCACTGTTAGAGGCGCTCACCAGATTCGCTTTCTTAAATGTGGTTTTCACATACAGCGCCCAGCGTACACCCGACGCTACATGCCGCTACGTGGCACTACCTGGCGCTAGCGTTTCTTAAATAACGCCCATAGAAAAACAGAGAAAAAGGAAATAAAAAAGGAGGAAATGAAAGAACGAGAGGAAGGAAGGGGAGAAATGCAGGAAGAAAAGAAAGAAGAAGAAAATCTAAAAAAGAAAAAAGGAAAGAAGATATATATGAAACAAAGAAATAAGGAAATATGAAAAGAGGAAAAAAAGGCAAAAAGTGATAATATAGAGAGGAGAGATACAGAGAAAAAGAGAGAAAAAAATAAAGAATGGAGGAAAGGAAAGAATCAGGGAGGAAGGAAGGAAAGAAACGAAGAGAGAAAAGAAAGAAAATCTAAATGAGAAAAGGAAAGAAGAAACATAAGAAAAAAAAAGGAGGAAAATATGGAAAGAGGAAAGAAAAACGTAACAATGATATAGAGAGGAGAGATACAGAGAAAAGGAGAGAAAAACAGAAAAAAGATAGAAAAGAGGATAGAATGGAAGGAAGGGGAGAAACAAAAGGAGCAAATGAAGAAAAAAGAAAGTATAAAAGAGAGTAAGAAGGAAAGTAAAAAAGAAAGAAAGAAGTAGGGGAAAGGAGGAGGATGAAAAAAGCTTAGTAAAAGCAGAGGAGTGTAGGGGGAGGTGGATGACGCATGGATGACAGCTGACACAGCTGAGCAGTGGATAGGATTCCTCCTCCTCCTCTTCGGTGGTCCCATCTGTCACGCTGCTGTTGCTGTGGGGGGTGTGAATTGCAGGTTAGGAGCATTAGCAGGGCAGCAGGTGGCAGCTGATGAATAGCCTGTGGCTGCTGCTGGATGTGTCGCTGATTCTCTCGGTGTCACTTTATATCCAGCGGAGGGATCATTAGAGGGGTCAGCCGCTGCTCACTTCTGCAAGGCTTCACCACACACAGGGGGTCATGCTAAATATTTGGTGTGACTTGCGGTGCGCATTGCCGTGTGAATTGCGACCTTCACCCCGATGTGCTTTTTAGCGATAACACACAAAAAAGTCTTTGTCCTACATTTTCCCCCAGAAAAATCATATTTACATGTGACGGCACTTTTTTACAGTTTAGGTACATTAAAGCGGACCTTCACTCTGAATTAGAGCTTATCTTATATGTTTCCCACACCCTGTACATACAGATTGCTCACATTAATCCGGACCTTCACTCTGAATAACAGCCTATCTTATATGTTTCCCACACCCTGTACATACAGATTGCTCACATTAATCCGGACCTTCACCCTGAATAACAGCCTATCTTATATGTTTCCCACACCCTGTACATACAGATTGCTCACATTAATCCGAACCTTCACCCTGAATAACAGCCTATCTTATATGTTTCCCACACCCTGTACATACAGATTGCTCACATTAATCCGGACCTTCACCCTGAATAACAGCCTATCTTATATGTTTCCCCCACCCTGTACATACAGATTGCTCACATTAATCCGGACCTTCACCCTGAATAACAGCCTATCTTATATGTTTCCCCCACCCTGTACATACAGATTGCTCACATTAAAAATCATCCTACCTGCATCTACTGCATGTTATGAGCCTTTAAACATCCAAGATGGCGGCTTATGGAAGCCGCCATCTTATCAGGCAGCCTGCAAACAGGAAGTGCCTCCAGACTGTACTGCTCTGCATTCTGGGACTGCTGACCTTTACCTGACCCCAGCTCTGCTCTGTCTGAGAAAAGCACAGCTATTACCCGCTCCCCTGTACCTTATCCCACTCTCCTCTCCTCAGTATGTGTGATGCTTCTGAGTCAAGATGGCGGCGCCCGTATCCTGAATTCCTGAGTTGCAGCCCAGTGGGGGAAAGAATAATAAGTTAGTGACTAAAAACGTAAAATATATTAATTTTAGATGCTGGGGAACCGTATTTTAAGAGTTTGGGCTTTTCATTAAATCACGCTGAAGGTCCGGTTTAACATTTTCCAGTGATGTAATGATATATTTTTATAGTTTGGAAATAACAGCAGCCTATTAGCCAGGGCCGGCGTCAGCACCCGGTAAGGCGGGGCAGCTGCCGGGGCCCCCAGACCCCCAGGGTGCCCACTGACAGCTGGCACAATGTGGTTTAAAAAACAAATACATTTTTTTGGGAGATTAGAATCTCTTAAAGTGGACCAAAACCCAGTATAGTCAAAAGCTATCCTGGTTTTTGGTCCTTTCCCCAGGGGCACCATGATCGGGGGTGCCCGCTGTGTGAAACTCCCCAGAACGCACCTGTTTCTGGTCCCACGGCGCGTCTAAGAGCAGCTGTTCTGACGGCCACATCCTCCACCTCCCTCTAACAGGGAGCGTGCCCACGCCGGCCATTCACAAATGCCTGGCGCGGGCAAACGCACTGCTAGAGGGAGGCAGAGGATGCGGCAGTCAGAGCTGCTGCTCTTAGACGCGCCGTGGGAGCGGGAAGAGGTGAGTTGGGGGCACAATCTGAGGGGGGCTCACACAGCAGGGCACCCCCAATCGGGGTGCCCCCCGGGCAAAGGACCAAAACCAAGTATAATCAAAATGCTGGGTTTTGGTCCACTTTAAAGCGGACCGTCACCCTGAGTAAGAGTCTATTTTGTATGTTTCCCTCACCCCCTACATACAGATTGGCCACATTAAAAATCATCCTACCTGCACCTGTTGTATTTTATTTTAACCTTTAAACATCCAAGATGGCGGCCCATGGAGTCTCAGTCTGCCTGCAGGCAGGAAGTGACTCCTGGATATGCCGCTCTACATTCTGGGATTCACAATAATTTGGAGTGGGCGTGCAAAGAACACACCAATCTCCCAAAGGAAGCACCACTACAATCAACAGTATATATTAATGATTTTATTAGTACAAAAAAACAAAGAATTAAAATACATACACCACAAGACAAATTTAAAAACAACCAGTATGGCCAAATGTATCTATATCAATGTATATGGCCCCTAAGGGGCCTTTTCCTGACCCCATCCCCGCTCTGTCTGTGCCAAGCACAAATACAACCTGCCCCTTGCACTTGGTCACCCCCTCTCCTCAGTATGTGATGCTTCTGAGGCAAGATGGCGGCGCTCATATACTAGAGTCCCGAACAGAGCTGCAGCCCAGTGGGGAAAGAATAATAAGTAAGCGACTAAAACGTTAAATATATAATTTTTAGATGCCGGGGAACAGTTTTTTTTAAGGATTTGGGCTTTTCATGAAATTATGCTGAAGGTCCGGTTTAAATGCTGCTCAGCCTTCTATCTGCTGCTGCTATTTAAAGTGGACCAACACCCAGGATTTTGACTATCCTGGGTTTTGGTCCACTTCCGCTGTGTGAAACCCCCCAGAAACCCCAAAAAGGCGCGGGGCACCCCGCGGGAGGCGGCGGCGGCGGAAGCGGCGGCGGATCAGGTAAGATCTTTTTGGGGTTTCTGGGGGGTTTCACCCCGCGGGACATCCCGATCTCGGATGTCCCGTGGGGTGGGAGGTGATCGGCCCGGGAATCTTATAGATTTCCGGGCCGATCATCCCTGGGTGTTGGTCCACTTTAAAGTAGACTAAAACCCAGGATTTCCAGCCCTGGGCTTTGGTTCGCTTTACAGGGGTGTCTCAATTTCTCAATTTCAGTTGCCCCTGTTTGTGAAACAACCCCCCTGGTTCGGCCGTTAACTCAAACTAGCGATTCCACAATGCATTCGACCAGTACACGGAAAGTAATGAGTGAAATTCAAAAATAACATTTTTGAAAACTTTTTGGATTCATAATATTTTTATGCGGAATTGTCCTTACAGGTGTTAAAGTGTTCATGTTACAATATAATAACAATGTAATTCCATATGTTTTGGCTTTGTTACTATTGGATACATGTTCAAAAACAGCCTTTAATCACACAGCCTCTGGTGCTAAGGGGCTACAATTACATGATTTTGAGCGCCAGAGATGTTTGAGGCTGTTTTTGTTGAGGAATGTGGTGTGAGTCAGTCGCACTGAGCTGGCGCTACCATTCGGTCCCATACAGCGTAGTATTGCGACTCACACAATACATTCATCAATGCCGGACAGCGACTGAGGCGCTCTAAAACAATGATCCATGGCTGAAACACGCTCTGAAATCCTCTCTAAAGATGCTCATCTGTCGCTACCTGGCGTTAGTAATGAATCAGCCTGCCTGACTTGGCTCCAGGTTAGTCTTGGTGAGCGTGCTGGTGGCCACATCCCCGCTGCCCTATAACATGGAGCATGCAAGCGCTAGTTGTTCACAAATGGTGCGGGCACGTGCTCTGCCTTAGGTACATCATTGAGCAGCCGCTGCTCGCGCATGCGCCGTTAGATCAGGGGAGAAGGAGAGTTTACCAGACGACCTGGGTGGTTTCACTCACTTGGGGGATCCTGAATCTGAATGTCCCAGGGAAGAGGGAATCAAGCAATACTGGAAACGTATATATTCCAAGGCCGTCAGGCCTGGGCTTCCCTCCAATCTAAAACAAAAAAAAACATCTACAAGGCCAGCAGATTCCCTATTCCCAACACATCCCAATTTGGGATGCCCCGCTGTGTTAAACCCCCTGGGATTGCCCAGCATTCTTACCTCGCCGGTGATCCCATGCCGCATGCACATGTAGCATCCACGGCTGATGCGTGTCACCCACTATACAGATGGCGCAGAGAGCATGTGTCAGCTGGAGGGAAAATGAGGATGCCAGCCTTCCCACCTTATACATGGCACAGAACGCTGATTGAACGTGAGCCTGCATGTGCGCTGTGGGATTCCGGGGAGCTGAATGTACAGTGGGTTTTACACAGCGGGACATCCCAAATCGGGGACATGGAACAAAACATGGAAAAACTCATCAAACTCCACTTTCCCCAGTCCTACAGGTGCATGTGCAGGCTCTCGGCATTTGCCGTGCATAAGTAATGTTTGGCAAATGGCTCTGTTTATGGCAGTTGGGAGCGAGATGGGGCGCATCCCCGTACCCAGCCTATCTGAATGCGCACGGCCCAAACATGCTGGTGATGCAACCGCCTGATGTTATAGAGGGAGCCAAGAAGAAGGTGAGTTTTGATTCCCCCCAAGGGGGCTCACACATTGTGGCATCCGTATTTGATTGATTATTTCGATTCCAGTGTTTTGTTCTGCTTTAAAGTGGACCAAAACCGGACCTAGACGCGGGCTCCGGTAATATCCTCACTCTAGGGTTTCCCGATTTGGCATGTCCCGCTGTGTCAAACCCCGCCGAATGATACTATTAGCTTAACATCGAGCCCATGGTGCATGTGCGACCAGCGGCAGCATCTCACACATCTTTCTTGGTTTGTGCACGGATCCATCCGCCATTACTTAAAGTGGACCAAAACCCAGGATTTTTACTATCCTGGGTTTTGGTCCTTCCCCTGGGGCACCCCGATCGGAGGTGCCTCGTTGTGTGAAACTCCCCAGATCGCAGATGCCAACTCACCTCTTCCTGGTCCTACGGCGCATGCGCGGTTGCTTGTCCAATCAGCGCGCTTGGAGCCGCTGACGTCACAACGTCTAAGCCTTTGTCTTAGGGCAGCGGCTCCGAGCGCACTGGCGGCCACATCCCCCGCTTTTCTCTAACAGGGAGCGTGCCCGCGCCGGCCATTCACAAATGCCTGGCGTGGGCACACACCCTGCTAGAGGGATAGCGGGGATGTGGCTGTGGCTTGCGCATGCGCCGTTGGACCAGGAAACAAGGTAAATGTATGGGGCGATCTGGGAGGTTTCACAAAGCGGGGCATCCCGATGGATGCCCCAGGGGGAGGGAATGGACCGATTGGCGTGGGTTTTGGTCCACTTTAAAGGATGCCATGGCGGTGCACAGCAAATCACCTATTTTCTTTATAAATATGCGTGGCCAAAAAAGCTGATTGGAGCAGAGCAGCACCTGTGCTGTAGGAATGCGAGGTATGTATTTTGTCTGAGCAGCGGAGTTTCACATAGCAGTGCATCCCAAATCGGGACGACTTAAGTGTACGGACCAAAACCTCCGCAAATCCTGGGTTTTGGTCCACTTCCACACAGACCAAACCCCTCGCTAAGTCTAGAAGACTTTAGGAGGAAGCATCCGCTGCACTCACTGCACCCACTGCCAGCTTATCTGAATGGCCGCCGGTGGCTGTGCGCAGCCAGGGGTGCAGCTAGGAGGGAGCGGGGGGAGCAGGTGCCCCCGGGCACAGCAGGTCGGGGGGGCAATAAAGGGGAGCCTGAGCACAGGTGGGGGGCACTATTTCGAATCTTTTCCCCGGGTGCCAGAAAGCCTAGCTACTCCTCTGTGTGCAGCGGAGAGGAGCTGTCAGCAGCCCGGCAATCAGTTCCATTCAGAACTCTTAGCGGAGCATATATTTAAATGGCGATGAGTTCTTGGAGGAGAGCCCGTTGCGCTGCAGGAGCGTGGATTGATCGAGTAAAAAGCTGATCCCAGGGGTTTTCACGCACAGGGGCAATCCGAATTGTGATGCCCCTGTAATGGGGGGCCAAAGCCCAGGTAAGTTAAAAACTGCACTTAAAAGGAGACCAACACCCTCCCCGGCCCGGGAATCTATAAGATTCCCGGGCCGATCCGATCCCCCCCCGCGGGGCATCCAAAATCGGGATGCCCCGCTGTGTGAAACCTTCCCTTGATCCCGATCCAACGGCGCATGCGCGGGCTGCGGCCGCATCTCGCGCTTCTCTCTAGCAGGGCGCGTGCCCGCGCCGGCCATTCACAAATGGCTCCCTGTTAGAGGGAAGCACGAGATGCGGCTGCCAGCATGCCCGGAGCCGCTGTAGTTGTATGTTGCTTGGACGCGAATAACCACAACGGCTCCGAGCGCTCTGATTGGACGAGCGGCCGCACATGCACCGTAGGAGCGGGGTGAGATTTTACGAGCGATCGGGGGGGGGGGGGAGTTCACATAGCGGGGCACCCCCAATCGGGGTCCCCCGAGGAAGTGGACCAAGACCCAGGATAGTCAAAATCCTGGGTGTTGGTCCACTTTAAAACAAATGTAACAAAATCTAGGGGTTTGATTCCATTCCAGTACAACTCACCTCTGAGGCACAGCCAATCAGAGCCATTTGAAGTGTTTACAGGCTTCGACAATTGTCTCTCTTTGACTGCAATGGGGAGCACGCTGTGCCGCATTCCTGGTGGCGCGTGCGTGCTTCCATCCCAGCCTGAATGGCTGGGGCCAGAGCATGTGCACACCGTCGGGGGTTGCGGCAGTGCATGCTCCCTATTGAAGACAATAAGACCTGTTAGCCCAGTGACATAGTCACGGCAGACGGCTCATATTGGAGGCAAGTCCGCGCATTCGCCATTGGGCCGGGGAAAAGGTTAGCGATTACCGGCGACCTGGGGGGTTTCACACAACGGCACATCATGATTTGGGATGCCCCGGTGGAAAGGTAGATTCCAGGGTGGCCGCTGGTTTTGTTCCTCTTTAGAAACCAAGTTCACTGATACGGGCACATGTGGCGCCATGTGTAACCCCTGCAGTCCTGTTTGGGGATCTTTATTGACCGATTCAACCCACTAAAAGCAAAAATGTTATTTGTTATTGTTAAAGTGGACCGAAATCCAGGATTTTGACTATCCTGGGTTTTGGTCCTTGCGCCGGGGCACCCTGATCGGGGGACGCCCCGCTGTGTGATAACCCCCAGGGTGCCGAAACCAACTCACCTCTTCCCGGTCTTTTTGCTCATGCGCGGCCGCTCGTCCAATCAGTGTGCTCGGATCCACTGATGCCACGTCGCCTTAGTCTTTGTTTAAGGTGAGTGGCTCTGAGCGCGCTGGCGGCCGCATCCCCCACTACCCTCTAACAGGGAGCGTGCCCACGCCGGCCATTCACAAATGCCTGGCTCGGGTACGCACCTTGCTACAGGGATAGCAGGGATGTGGCTGCACAAGGTAAATTTATGGGCGACCTGGGGTGTTTCACACAGCAGAGTATCCCGATTTTGTATGCCTTGGGGGGGAATCAATCGGCCCGGGAATAATCGCTGTGGATTTTGGTCCACTTTAAATGTAAATCGAATCACCCGATCAATCACGTGTATTACAGACATCATTTTGTGGTATTTTATGGGGGTTAGGACCCCCTTGTGTTCCCGGTCCTACGGCGCATGTGCGGCCAGTTGTCCAATCAGCGCGCTCGGATCTGCTGACGCCATGTTGTCTAAGCCTAAGTCTAAGGTGAGCCGCTCCGAGCGCGCTGATGGCCGCATCCCTCACTACCCTCTAGCAGGGAGCATACCCGCGCCACCATTCAGAAATGCCTGGCTGGGGCATGCGTCCTGCTAGAGAGATAGCGTGGATGCGTCCGTGGCTCGTACATATGCTGTTGGACCGCGAAAGAAGGTAAGTGTATGAGTGACCTGGGGGTTCCACACAGCACGGCAACCCCATTTTGGATGCCCTGGGGGGGGGGGGGGGGAATGAATCAGCCCAGGAATGATTGTTGTGGGTTTTGCTCCACTTTAAATGAAAATCAAATCACCTGATCAATCATGCGTATCACAGACCATCATTTTGTGATATTTTATGGGGGTTAGGACCCCCTTGTGTTCCCGGTCCTATGATGCATGTGCGGCTGCTCTTCCAATCAGCATGCTCGGATCCGCTGACGTCACGCCATCTAAGCCTTCGTCTAAGGCGAGCAGCTCCGAGCGCGCTGATGGCCGCACCCCACGGTACTCTCTAACAGGCAGCGTGCCCGCGCCACCATTCACAAATGCCTGGCTCGGCATATGCCCTGCTAGAGGGATGTGGCCATGGCTCACGCATGCATCGTTGGACCAGGAAACAAGGTAAGTGTATGGGCAACCTGCAGAGTTTCACACAGCGGAGCATCCCGATTTTGGATACCCCCGGGGGGGTGGGGAATTGTTTGGCCCAGGAATGTTTGCTGTGGGTTTTGGTCCACTTTAAATACAAATCGAATCACCCAATCAATCATGCGTATCACAGACCATCATTTTGGGGTATTTTATTGGGGTTAGAACTCCCTTGTGTGTAATATTCTCCTCAGATGCCCAGCTTAAAATGACACCAAGGTAAACTAACACCGCAGCAAAGCCATTGCTGTCACCAGTAAGGAAACCTTTTAAGAGGGCGTGAAATGAAGAATGATAATAATGTAAATAGGGAACAACTGTAGAAAGTTCTGTGAACTTCGATACATGAAACAATATTCAATTTGCAAAGCAAACCTATTAACGCCGCGACAAAAATGGCGCTAACGCCTCAAACAACATAGGCGCCTTTACTTAGCTTCTTGGGCCTCGTGGGCGGGGCTTACCGCAATTGTCTGGAAGAATAGGAGAATAAGGCGTGGCTTCAGCCTTGTTGTTGGGGTAAAGAATAGCGGGCGGGACTTAGCTGCTAAAGCCCGAGAAGACAGTGGTCACGGCTGTTGTGGGCGTGGTTGTAGCTGAGGTGTGAGGGGGAGTGGGCGGGGCTAAGCTTCCCGCGCTCAGGAGCAGTGTGAGGTAGCTGGTGCGGTTGGTTTCTGCTGATAGGGTAAAGTGTATATAATTGTGTATATATTCGTGTACAAGTTATGTGTGGAGCAATTAAAGTATATAATTGTGTATATGTTGCGTGTGGGACAGTCAGAGTATATAATTGTGTATATATTGTGTGTGGGGCAATTAGAATATATAATTGTGTATATATTGTGTCTGGGGCAATCAGAGTATATCATTGTGCATAAGTTGTGTGTGGAGCAAATAGAGTATATAATTGTGTATATATTGTGTGTGGGGCAATTCAAGTATATAATTGTGTTGTGTATAAGTTGTGTGTGAGGCAAGCAGAGTCTATAATTGTGTATATATTGTGTGTCGGGCAATCAGAGTATATAATTGTGTATAAGTTGTGTGTGGGGCAATCAGAGTATATAATTGTGTATAAGTTGTATGTGGGGCAATCAGAGTATATAATTGTGTATATATTGTGTGTGGGGCAATTAAAGTATATAATTGTGTATATATTGTGTATGGGGCCATCAGAGTATATAATTGTGTATAAGTTGTATGTGGGGCAATTTAGAGTATATAATTGTGTATATATTGTGTGTGGGGCAATCAGAGTATATAATTGTGTATAAGTTGTATGTGGGGCAATCAGAGTATATAATTGTGTATATATTGTGTGTGGGGCAATTAAAGTATATAATTGTGTATATATTGTGTATGGGGCCATCAGAGTATATAATTGTGTATAAGTTGTATGTGGGGCAATTTAGAGTATATAATTGTGTATATATTGTGTGTGGGGCAATTAAAGTATATAATTGTGTATAAGTTGTGTGTGGGGCAATCAGAGTATATCATTGTGTATATATTGTGTGTGGGGCAATTAAAGTATATAATTGTGTATAAGTTGTGTGTGGGGCAATCAGAGTATATCATTGTGTATAAGTTGTGTGTGGGGCAATCAGAGTATATCATTGTGTATAAGTTGTGTGTGGGGCAATCAGAGTATATCATTGTGTATAAGTTGTGTGTGGGGCAATCAGAGTATACAATTGTGTATAAGTTGTGTGTCGGGCAATCAGAGTATATAATTGTGTATAAGTTGTATGTGGGGCAATCAGAGTATATAATTGTGTATATATTGTGTGTGGGGCAAGCAGAGTCTATAATTGTGTATATATTGTGTATGGGGCCATCAGAGTATATAATTGTGTATAAGTTGTATGTGGGGCAATCAGAGTATATAATTGTGTATATATTGTGTGTGGGGCAATTAAAGTATATAATTGTGTATATATTGTGTATGGGGCCATCAGAGTATATAATTGTGTATATATTGTGTGTGGGGCAATTAAAGTATATAATTGTGTATAAGTTGTGTGTGGGGCAATCAGAGTATATCATTGTGTATAAGTTGTGTGTGGGGCAATCAGAGTATATCATTGTGTATAAGTTGTGTGTGGGGCAATCAGAGTATATCATTGTGTATAAGTTGTGTGTGGGGCAATCAGAGTATATAATTATGTATAAGTTGTGTGTGGGGCAATCAGAGTATATATTTGTATATATATATTTGTGTATAAGTTGTGTGTGGGGCAATCAGAGTATATCATTGTGTATAAGTTGTGTGTGGGGCAATCAGAGTATATAATTATGTATAAGTTGTGTGTGGGGCAATCAGAGTATATAATTATGTATAAGTTGTGTGTGGGGCAATCAGAGTATATAATTATGTATAAGTTGTGTGTGGGGCAATCAGAGTATATCATTGTGTATAAGTTGTGTGTGGGGCAATCAGAGTATATCATTGTGTATAAGTTGTGTGTGGGGCAATCAGAGTATATAATTATGTATAAGTTGTGTGTGGGGCAATCAGAGTATATATTTGTATATATATATTTGTGTATAAGTTGTGTGTGGGGCAATCAGAGTATATCATTGTGTATAAGTTGTGTGTGGGGCAATCAGAGTATATAATTATGTATAAGTTGTGTGTGGGGCAATCAGAGTATATAATTATGTATAAGTTGTGTGTGGGGCAATCAGAGTATATAATTATGTATAAGTTGTGTGTGGGGCAATCAGAGTATATCATTGTGTATAAGTTGTGTGTGGGGCAATCAGAGTATATCATTGTGTATAAGTTGTGTGTGGGGCAATCAGAGTATATAATTATGTATAAGTTGTGTGTGGGGCAATCAGAGTATATATTTGTATATATATATTTGTGTATAAGTTGTGTGTGGGGCAATCAGAGTATATCATTGTGTATAAGTTGTGTGTGGGGCAATCAGAGTATATAATTATGTATAAGTTGTGTGTGGGGCAATCAGAGTATATATTTGTATATATATATTTGTGTATAAGTTGTGTGTGGGGCAATCAGAGTATATAATTATGTATAAGTTGTGTGTGGGGCAATCAGAGTATATATTTGTATATATATATTTGTGTATAAGTTGTGTGTGGGGCAATCAGAGTATATCATTGTGTATAAGTTGTGTGTGGGGCAATCAGAGTATATAATTATGTATAAGTTGTGTGTGGGGCAATCAGAGTATATATTTGTATATATATATTTGTGTATAAGTTGTGTGTGGGGCAATCAGAGTATATCATTGTGTATAAGTTGTGTGTGGGGCAATCAGAGTATACAATTGTGTATAAGTTGTGTTTCGGGCAATCAGAGTATATAATTGTGTATACGTTGTATGTGGGGCAATCAGAGTATATAATTGTGTATATATTGTGTATGGGGCAATTGGAGTATATAATTGTGTATATATTGTGTGTGGGGCAATCAGAGTATATAATTGTGTATATATTGTGTATGGGGCCATCAGAGTATATCATTGTGTATAAGTTGTATGTGGGGCAATCAGAGTATATAATTGTGTATATATTGTGTATGGGGCAATCAGAGTATATAATTGTGTATATATTGTGTATGGGGCCATCAGAGTATATAATTGTGTATATATTGTGTATGGGGCCATCAGAGTATATCATTGTGTATAAGTTGTATGTGGGGCAATCGGAGTATATAATTGTGTGTATATATTGTGTTTGGAGCAATTAGAGTTTAATAGTGTGTGAACAAGTGTGGGGACTCTGTATTGTGTGTCGACTATATATTGTGTATCACGTGTAGATTTTGCCTGCCTGTGTGCATTTGTTGGATGCTGTGATTGTATACCCAGTATACCACTTGAATGATTGTGTTGTATATATTTAGATCTTATGTGTTGTATATAGTGTGATGTGTACAATGTAAGTAATGTATATATTTTCAGGTGTTGCTTGTGAGGTGTATATTGGTACTGTGTTGTATAACATATATGATCTAGTTTCATGTGTGCAAGTTGTATATTCATTTTGTGTTTTATATATTGTCTAGTATAGTGTGTGAGGTTTATATGTAGTAATTTTGTTTTGTATATAGTGTGATGTGTAAGTAAGGTTGTATACTGTGTGTTGTATATATTTTCAGGTGTTGCTTGTGAGGTTTATATTAGTAATGTGTTGTATAACGTATATTATCTAGTTTCATGTGGGCGAAGGTGTATATTCATTGTGTTTTTATATATTGTCTAGTGTAGTGTTTGAGGTTTATATGTAGTAATTTTGTGTTGTATATAGTGTGATGTGTACAGTGTAAGTAATGTTGTATATATTTTCAGGTGTTGCTTGTGAGGTGTATATTAGTAATGTATTGTATACCGTATATTATCTAGTTTCATGTGGGCGAGGTGTATATTAATTTTGTGTTTTATATATTGTGTAGTGTGTGAAGTTTATATGTAGTAATTTTGTGTTGTGTACAGTAAGTAAGTAAGTAATGTATACTGTGTGTTGTATATATTTTCAGGTGTTGTGAGGTGTATATTAGTAATGTGTTGTATACCGTAAATTATCTAGTTTCATGTGTGCAAGGTATATATTCAGTTTGTTTTATATATTGCCCATTGTAGTGTGTGAGGTTTATATGTAGTTATTTTATTTTGTATATAGTGTGATGTGTACAGTGTAAGTAATGTTGTATACTGTGAGGTGTATATTAGTAATGTGTTTTATACCGAATATTATCTAGTTTCATGTGTAAGGGGTGTATATTCATTTTGTGTTTTATACATTGTCTAGTGTTTGAGGTTTTATATGTAGTAATTTTATGTTGTGTGCGTGTGTGTATATATTGTGATATGTACAGTGTAATAAATTGGAACAAAACCCAGAATTTTCACTTTCCCGGGGTTTGTTCCGCATCCCTGGGGCGTTCCGATTTGGGATAGCTCCTCTCGGCCCCCTATAAAGGCAGCTGTCCCTCTATCATTCCCCAGTTGTTCATCTTGCAATCTCGACTGCAGAAGATCGTTGGCACTCTCTCTCAGATATTGGCATCAGAGCGGGGCCACCTAGCCCGTCGATCGCTGCGGGCTCTATTTCCATGGATCCCTCCTGACCCACTCCTGCCTCCCAGTCTCTGGCTGCTACGGGATTCGTGACGGTAGGGTGAACGCTGGGGTCTGTTGGTGTTCGGCAGAGCTTAAGGTCTGCGGCCCAGAGCCTACCTTAAAAGGAAGCCTGCCGCAGGCTTATGGTGAGCCTGAGGGGGAACCACTATGTGTATTTTTCTGTATGCATCCCTCCCTGCCCACAAGCTTTATTGTAAACTTCCTAGCCCTGAGGTTCTGTGTTTTTCACTGTGTTTTTTGCGGTTTACTGTATTTGGCTCCTCGCTGGCTCAGCGAGGAGCGGCTGGTTACTCAGCTCCTTCGCTCCCTCGTTGCTGCCTGGGACGCGTGCCACTCGTCTGCTGCGTCCCTCGGGCCGCTGTCACATCGCTGCCTATGCGGCGCAGTCTGTGCTGAGACGGGGGAGGGGGGCTGAGCGCGTCTGTGCGCTGCATGCGGGGGTCCTTGCGGGACCATAGAGAACTTTGGGGGAGCTTCGCCGCCATTTTGGGCGGTGTTGCGCAGCACTGACAGGGGGGCGGGCTCCTCCTGTGACGCGCGGGCGGAGCCGTGCGTCGGCGCGCTGCTGACGTCGGCCCGACGCCGCACCCCCAAGGATCTTTTTTGAAGGTGGCTGGCAGGCCACGCTGGTGCCTCCCTGCTACTGCTGCTGCTGTTGGGACACGCGTGGGTCTTCAGGCTGCGGACGCTGTGAGGGAAGAGTTGGATCCCTTGTCGGTGTCGTGAGTCCCTATTTTTTGGCGCATTGTTTGCCATTTGTACTATGCTTACTCTGAACTAGGGCTCTCTTTTTCTCTGTATAAAGTTGAGGGTTGCGGTTCCTCTCGGTCCCCTTATTTATTAAAAGGGATCATTATAGGCTTAGGCTGTTAGTCTTGTAGCCTTATTGATTTTTACTGTCTTAAAGTGGACCATCACCCTCGGGTGATCGGCCCGGGAATCTATAAGATTCCCGGGCCGATCACCTCCCTCCCCGCGGGACATCCGAGATCGGGATGTCCCACGGGGTGAAACCCCCCCAAACCCCCTTACCTTAGCTTCCTCCCTTGCGCCCCTCTAGGCGTGCCCGCGCCGGCCGTCTGTGAATGGCCGGCGCGTGCGCGTCAAGAGTGACGCGCGGGAGGCGGCGGCGGCGGAGGAGCCGCTTGTCCGTCGGCGCGGGGAGAGGTGAGTTGTTCGGGGGGGTTTCACACAGCGGGGCACCCCGATCGGGGGTGCCCCACCGAAGTGGACCAAGACCCAGGATAGTCAAAATCCTGGGTGTTGGTCCACTTTAAATCACCATAATGGAGGCATCAGGGGATAGTGAGCTGCAGGACAGGCTCTGCCCCTTGTGCAGAAGCAATCCTCTGGGCGGAATCAGCACTGTTTGTACCACATGCGCCA